>JAYEPQ010000019.1:5258385-5858385 GCA_036321105.1 Dracaena cambodiana | reverse complement strand
ATCATGAATTAAAATGGAATTTATGAGAAAACTAAACACCTCTAAGTATGAATATTATATTAATATGGGTTGATTATATTAACTACTCATATACTATGGGGTTGTAGCACTTATACCACTAGTCAAATTTTAATTCACAGTTAGACCTCCTGAAATTTGAACAGAGTGAGAAGACTGTCATTTTAGACAACACGTGCACTTAATGTGGGTAGAAATATCCAAACTACCCACAATGTTCATAAGACAATCTAGGGCGAGAAAGGAAAAGATTCTTTACTATGATTTGCAATTTCAAGTTTAAATTGAGATCATTACTGTGGTAAGGAAGCATAACTGAAAGATTTCAAGGGAGATTCGATAGGTAATCGTAGATGATCAAAGGTTTGATCAATTTAAGGTGCTGGAACAGTGAAGCTCTAAGAGTCATTTAGGATTTTGAGGGGATTTGGGCACAAAATATGTGAGAATAGGTTCACAATAGAGTAGGTTACTTATCTTGTACAACTTTTTTATGATGAGGGAAGATGAAAAGAGATACGCAAATCTTTCTACCAATCTTTTTAAGACATACAAACCACTGAGTAGAGAAGACAAAAATAAAGATGATGATGATGGTGATGACAACAACAATAACAACAACAAGAAGGATGAAATCGATCATAAAGCTCTGCCAGTGCTGATTTACAACGCGACTAGATGGAGGTTTTTCTCAACTTTAGTTCGACGAGACACAAATTCAACAATTCTTAGAAGAAAGAAGTGGCTATGCTTGGCACAATTTAATAACTTTCAAGTTAATAACGAAGTCAAAATGTGCATGTTTCGGCGTATAATGGATGAGAAGCTTTGCTTTCTGCTGACCAAGATGACATAGGATTTAGTCAAGCGGATATTTAAATCAGTAATAATTTTTTTTATCCTCTAGTTTTTTTTTTTCCCTTTTATTGAAACTTACAGTTTGATAATGCTTATAGTAGACTTTTTTTTAAGGCTATTTTTTTAAGACAACAAAATATAGCCTTTCTCTAGACTTTCTACGCGAATAAAATTATCTATTTGTTGTCTTAATGTTTCTAGTAAAAAGCCCATGTCCTCTATGCACATAAGATGAAGTGATAGTATTGTGATGTAAAACATACTGTGAACATAAATTGGAAATAATTGAAGAAAATAATGGGCCTCTCAAGTTGCTCAGTCCAAAGGATATTTAATTGAGCTTTTAGTTTCAGCCTTATTAGTATGAAGATAAGAGGAAGGAGGAGAGCATATTTTCGAATTTAAACCTTCTTGGTATGTTTTATTTTAATCATAATAATTAAATTAAATAGTGTTCTAACTCCCATAAGTTTTAGGGAGTCTAATTGTGAATAAAATTTTACAGGGGTATAAAATGTTACAACTCTCATAATACATGGATAGTTATTATAATTAACCATATTATCATTCTAAGACCCCAACAATAGAAGTTAATAGGCACAAGTACTAAGCCCACAGCCCTAAGAACTCAGCACTGGGAGTTTTGGGAGCAGGCACTAGGCCCACCTTCCTTAATACCTAGCGATATGCCCGGTTTAAGTGTTGGGGTCATGAGGCCGTATTCTCGGGTACATAAATATGAGACCCCCTAGAACACGTGCTATTTACTATTTACTGTTGTTTCAGTTTCCAATAATTTAATTAATAATCACAAAAAAATTAGTGTCACGGTGGGATTATATATTGATTGAGGATTAGGGAGACCATTTAGAGCTAAGTGTTGCATGGTCTGAAAAAAAATTATGTCTTAAATTTGTGCAAGCCACTTCTAGAATGTTTGACATGTTATATAGTATGGGATGGATAATTAGGTCTAACTCTAGTTCTTTTCCGGATATAAAATTTACATGTAAGAGTAGGATTTATACACTTACATTTCTATTGTGTACAATTTATTGATTTATTTACTAGATGAGCACTCATTTTATACTAGAATAATTCATGGTTACATAGACACTTATCACCCAATGGACTTTCATACATATAATCTTATTAAAATTTGAATGCTCATGTTCCCCTTAATTCTTGCCTTATCACATATATTATCATTGCTCTTTCTATTTTGATTGCTCTTTCTATTTTGATTGCTCCCCAAATACTTGGGATAAAAGGCTTTGTAGTAGTTGTTGTTGTTGTTTCTATTTTGATTGCTTTCTACTTGTTGAGTTTAATTTCCTGAATTCTCATATTTTAGGTTTAGAGATTGAGAAGAGCATCCCACCATCTACATAAGACCTATACTTCTTGAAGCTAGTTGAGGCTATGTAATAGATATGTAGACTAGCTCTGGAATTCTTTTGTACTTATATATATATATATATATATATATATATATATATATATATATATATATATATATATATATATATATATATATATTTATATATATTTTGCATCCAGTTATATCCTATTTTTGTATATTAATATCGTATCATGCACATATTATGTTGTATCTAGCTTCTTAATTAAAATGCAGCTATTTTCCCTTGTGTCATCTAGTAGATTTATTTTATTCTTTATATACTTTAATATGTGTGAATTGTCGATATAAATTAATTCTCAAGCACACCATTTTAATTTTGTGTGTATCCTTTGGTAGCGCACTCCTTTTTTAAAAGCAAGTAAAAAAATGGAGTGTTACATGACACGGGCAGACTGACAACTAAACTAGTATCATAGCTAGACCTGAAATTAGATGTTGAAGGGGACCAAGACAAACTGGATATATACTTGAGCAAAATCAAGAGGGAATAATTGCTCACCTTAGGAAGAAACAAAGAGCTTGAGATCAGGAAGTCAGGGTGCGAAAATTTGATCTTGTAAAAATTAAATTACTACACTGAGGAATGTATTATATCCATCCTCCCATCTCTACAAGTGGAAAAGGTAGAAAAGCAAATTTCACTTCTAGCAAGCAAACATGTGTGACTCATCTTCTTCTCATGCTTGTAGAGCAAGAAAAATTGACCCAGATTGAATGAAATCCTCCCCACATTGACCCCAGCCTTGCGCACCGCGGGGCTAAGAAGTTGGGCCAATTACAGATTTTTGACGAGATTTAAATTAAATTTATAACTGATTTGGGTATAGAATCAAGACCAAATATAATGAATCTCTAAACCAAATCTAATTAAAAGAAAAGTCATATATTTTATGAAGATTACATTGGGATTCCATCTTTATCTATAAGGAAATATCCATAACAATTTCATGCCTATAAATACATCTACAAAAGATTCAAAAAGGATATTTGGCAAGATCTCTCTCGTGCAATAACTTACGGCGCTCCTCCAACCTGTAGCTAAAAGGAAGAGCCGGTCCTAGAAATCTACACAGTCATCCATCTTCAAGATCAGATCGTCAATGAGGATTGAGCAAACCTCATGGCTACCTTAGATCCCACCACTTCTGTAAAAGAGAGCGACAATTTATAATTCCTCTCGTTTGTTTTCTTTTTATTTATCTTTTTCATTGTAATCGATCAAAATACTATAATAATTTTTTATTGCAATGGAATGGGATTCAAAATTTACCGAAGACTGGGAGAAATCTCCTACACTCAAGAGGAGATGGTGGCCCAGTCCAATGTTAACAAGATTGGAAAGACGGTGGAGATGTTAATTATTGAAGTTGACTGATAGAAATGTGAGGAGTATATATCCTCAGACTCATCTAGTCTAACTAAGAGGCGATCCTCATAGCAAGAACACATGAGGGTTATGGATCCAAATCATCAAGAATCACTTGAACTAAAAGATGATCTTGTGGCTTTGTAAGACAAGGAGGCTTTCACCCATCAAGAGCCACTTGGGTTTTCAACCATTAATTCATTGAAACAAATTGTGTCCCTTCCAGTCTTTAGGGAAATTACCGCATTTGATGCCTAAGGAGAATCTGCAATAGCTGAAAACAAAACTGGATGCCAGGCTAAGTCGCAACCTAGCGTAAATGAAATTGAACACCAGACTAAGTCTCAGTCTAGCATGAACAAAGTTGAACGTCAGGCTAAGTTTTAGCCTAGCATAAACAAGACAGAACGTCAGGCTAAATTTTAGCCTAGTATGAACAGAGTTGAATGTTAGACTAATTCTTAGCCTAGCATAAATAAGATTGGACACCAGGCTAAATTTCAACCCAGTATGAATAAAGTTGAATATCAGGCTAAGTCTCAGCTTAGCGTAAATAAGACTGGATGCCAGACTAAATTTTAGACTAGAATGAATAAAGTTGAATGCCAGGCTAAAACTCAGCCTAAAGTAGACTGGACGCCAGTCTAAGTTCTAGCCTAGCGTAAACAAATTTGAATGCCAAGCTAAGTCTCAACCTAGCAGAGATAAAATTGAAAATCAGACTAAATCTCAGCCAGTATGCGAGGCTAATAAAACTAACCCAGTGTGTGATACTAAACCAGTACACGAGGCTAATAAAGCTAAACCAGTGTGCAAGACTGAGCCAGTATGCGAGGCTACTTCAGTGTGTGAGGATAAGCCAGTATGCAAGACTAATAAAGCTAAGCCAGTGTATGAGGCTAAACCAGTACGCGAGGCTAATCCTGTGTGCGAGGCCAAGTCAATACACAAGACTAATAAAGCTAAGCTAGTGTGCGAAGCTAAGCCAGTACGCGAGGCTAATCTAGTGTGTGAGGCTAAACCAGTATATGAGGCTAATCTAATGTGCAAGGCTAAGCCAGTACACAAGGCTAATCCAGTGCGCGAGGCTAAAGTTAAGTCTCAGCCCTGCGTGAGAACTATAAAATGCAAGGCTAATGAACAGTACTATGCAAAACATGTTAAAGTCAACACTAGACATCAGAGCAACCTGTGGCTTGACAAATGTGATCCCTGAGACTTCTCAGAATCACATATATAGACAAATAGGCCTTGCACAAGAAATAGAGCCCGCCCACAAAAGATGGCCATCTCAACACACCAAGTAGAAACTCCAGATTTACGAGAGTACTTGACAAACAAAACAAGGGTTGTACAACCCCATCAATCATGCTATTGTAAGTAGTTGATCGTAGTAGTCCTGACCCATTGTCACTGTAAAATCCCAAGGCTATTTGTGTTTAGCCGAAGATGGCTACAAAGACAGAATTTTGATTCATATGAAGACTTGCCAGTTGTCACATCAAAAATGGTGAATAAATGGAAATGTCAATTATTGAAGAGTATTCATCTGATATAGAGGTGGAGAAAGTACATCATCACACACGCCTTAGGACGGGCATAACGGCTCCTCGTTACTATAAAAGATTGGCACGGGGTTCAGATGAGGAATATGAAGAACATAGTGATCATTCGGCCATAGCAATGCCACGATCTCATACCTCTCGATCTGCGCAAAGAATAGCTCATATGGCCAAACGGCCGACAGAAGTGAATCAAAGCATAGAAGCATAAGAGTGACTTATCCAAGAACAACAAATGAGCATTAATGAGCTCAAAGCAATGCTCGTGAAAGTTCTACAAAATACACAAAGACACACAAAAGACAGAGCATAGGGGTTCTTCTTCCGATAAAGGCAAGAAGGACAAACAAGTATTAAATTTAAACGGTGAAGGAAATTATGGAGAGGAAGAATATTTTATTGAACCCCACACCAAAAGAATGGAAAACCTCTAGGGTCAGCTGGAAGTATTGATGCACAAGAAGGGGTTACAAGAAATAGGGATTATGAGACCCTACCCAATAGAATGGGAGTCCGCACCTTTTCTAAAAAAGTACGAACCCTTGAAGCTGGAATCATCTGATGGGAAGGGGTCCCCGAACCAACATATATATTACTTTCTCTCACAGACTGGTATTTAATGGGTAATGATGCAGTAATAACCAAAATCTTTGCAAGTACCCTGCGAGGGTCAGTTTTTACCTGGTTTATGCAGATGCCCTTGAAAACTATCGAGTCTTAATCTAATGTAGAAAGAAAGTTCCTGAGCCATTTTTTTGAGGATGATACTGAAGTATCAGTTCATTCCCTTTTGGCAGTTAAACAAAAGGAAGAGGAAACTGTCAAAGGTTTCATCGAGCACTCTCATGAAATGTTGGTACGGTGCCTGCATGGTATGTCTTAGGAGACACTGATAGAAACATGAAGATATAATCTGCAAACCAAAATACTGATCAAAATGAGAGCTATGGAGTTAAAAAACTGGAAGAAACTAGTCAAATAAGGCGAACTGGCACAAAATATTATCCGTAGTTTAGAAGAACAACACTATATGAAGAATACTTCCACTAGTAGATAGTATCCATAGTTTTTCCAACATAAGGGAAAGAACGCCATGGCAGCAAATACAACATCAAATTGCAAGCCCCAGAATTAGAAAGATAGAAGTTTTCCCAAGCAACGTGATGAGCGGGCATACTCCTTTAAGGACAAGCAGACAGTTGCAATATTTCACCTGCTCAATAAGAAAGAAATGCTCAAGTTTCTAGAGAACCAGAGGCCTGATAATCCTAAATACTGCCTCTATCATCGAAATATTGGACACCCTACTAAAGAATGTTATATACTTAAAGACAAAATTCAAACATTAATAGATGTCAATGTGATCTAATTGAGGCCTGAACAGAAAAAGTTCTCAGCTAATATGACAACTATTACGATGGGATTAATCAAATTTCCAATGGGGGCATTCCCATACCTGCAGGGAAGATGGTGTTAATCAATTACGACTCGTACAATCTAAAGTAAAAGAGACTCTTCCCAGTTTCCACCAAGAAAGAAGAGATTATGTTGAAGTATTCAGATTTGTGCAAAGATGAATAGTGGGCACCCACAAAAGGTCAAAAAAAGGAAACTAAATGTAAGTTGTGGACTTGCGATACTATCTCTATTGGCACAAAGAAGATTAAGCTGAGACCACGATACTAACAAACTTGGAAGAAGATTATAATAGCGGTAGTAGGGTGGACTACGAGCCGGAACCAGCAGGAGATGATGACTTTAAGTATAAGATAAAACTACTTGTAATTGGTCTCAATAGTTTGGGTGTAACTAACACCATTGATAAGGCATGTGAGTGGGTGGTTATTAGTGAAATCTTAGATTTCACTTATATACCTATTGTTGCCTCTGACTCCGTACCTTCTTGCACTAGCATAGAGGTAATAGCTTATCTGAGTCAAAAAATTTGGCAATCTTTCACTTTCCAAGCTGGTCATTTATCATGGTATAGTCCAAGATACATGAAGCAAAAGTGGTGAAGAACGTTGAAAAAGCTTAAAAGAAAACTTAGAATTACTAGAGGAGGAAAATAACACTCAAAACCTGCAATGAATGCGGGGTTGAGCTAAACGCAAGGCTAAATCCCATGTACAACACGAGGCCAATCCAGCTTAATGCCAGCCAGACGTGAGGCTATGCCTGCAAGTGAAGTATGAGACTTATTCAGTGCATGATGCTAAACCAGCGCAGAGTCTAACTCAGTGTGCAAGGCTAAACTAGTGCACAAGTCTAACCCCGCACATAACGCGAGGTTAAAGTATAATCTAAATGCAAGGCTAAGCTCGCTAAAGTCATCCAAGTGCAAGGCTATGCCAGCATAGAATGCGAGTCTATGCAAGCACAAAATGAGAGGCTAAGTTTCAGCCTTACATAGAATTTTCAAAACGTGAGACTGAGTATCAGTCTTGCACATGAGTATCAAATTGCGAAGCTAATTTTTAGCCCCGCATAAATTTCAAGAAATAGAATGCTAAGGTCTATGCCAGAGACTTAAGATATCAGGCTAGCCAGTAGCCTTTCATTCTTTGATGAAGAAGAAGGTGATCCATTGACTTATATTGCGCTTGTAACCAATCAAGTGAGGTCCACACAGGGGGTGGGATTTGCATCCAGTAAACCTTACGGTTAAACCAATGTAAAGCAACCCAAACATGAGGCCATGCCCGCATGGAGCCCAAAGCTATGCCCGCACCTAAAACACGAGGCTAAGTGTCAGCCTTACATCGAAGAACAAGGATGCAAGGCTAAGTGTTAGTCTTGTACAATATTACCAAAATGCGAGGCTAAGTGTCATTCTTGCAGAGAAGAAAGAAAATGTGAGGCTACGTCCGCATGCAATACGAGGCCAAGTTAGCATAAAATTATTTAAAATGCAAGGTTAAACTCTACGTACAATGCAAGGTCATGCAGCGTAAAATGCGAGGCTAAGCCTGCCACAAGAATGTGAAGCAAACTCAGCGCAAGACTAAGTTAGCGTGTATAGAAAAAACTAGTGCACAATACTAAACTAGCACACAAAACTCATTCAAAAGTGATCAGAATGTGAGGCTAAGTTCTAGCTTTGTACAAAAAAACCAAATAAGCTATGTTTTAGTCTAGCATAGAAGTGCTAGAAAGTGTGGCCAAATCTCAGCATTTTGCAGAAGAACTAGAGCATAAAGCCAAGTTTCAGCCTCACGCAAAAGAACCAAAATGTAAAGCTAAGTTTCAACCTCGTGCAATTGAACCAAAATGTGAAGATAAGTTTTAACTTAGCACAGAAGTGCCAGGATGCGAGGTCAAGTCTCAATTGCCAGAACAAAAGGCCAAGTCTCAGTCCTGCATAGTCTACCACGAAAATGGGAATAATCTATTATCACATAATGGACTCCATGAATTGCCCAATGAGCCCCATGCAAGGGGTGAGATCGACAACTAGAGAGACCCTGCGCATAATGCAAGGCTAAGTCCAAAGCAAGAACGCGAGATAAACCTCATGTGTAGTGCAAGACAAAACCAGTATAAAGTTATTTAGACGTAAGGCTAACTCGAGATTATGCCAACATTAAGTTATTTAGACACAAGGCTAACTCAAGGTTATGCTAGCATGAAATTCATCCAGGCGCAAGACTAAGTCGAGACCGAGCAAGTGTAAATTCATCCAGATGTGAGGTAATGCCCGCATAAAACACAATGCTAAGCTAGCATAATGTCAACCTAAATACGAGGCTATGCCTGCGTGGAGCACAAAGTTATGCCCACAATTAAAACATGAGGCTAATTCAGTGCACGAGACTAAACCAGCTCCAACTTGGTGGCATGGCTAAGCCAATACATGAGTCTAACCCACATATAAGGATATGCCTATGTAAATCACGAGACTAAGCCTGTGTAAATCAAGAGGCGAAGCCCATGTAAAATCATTCGGACACAAGGCTAAGCCCGCATCCAAAACACAAGCCTAAACTTGCAAGATGAATGCATAACTAACATCATGTGATGCCATCAAAGGCATAAATTTTGAGATTCTTAATAGAGCCAATTCTACAAGAAAATCAGAATCTGCATCAATTTTACAAAATCAGAGATCAGAGAACCCATAGTAGGGTTGGGGTTCATTAAAGTCCTACTTTTCAATGGGGGTTGAGATTTATTACAACAGAGCGTGGGGATACAAATCCTACTTCTCACAGGGGGTGGCAATACATTTCAACTCCTACTTGTTGCAGGGGATTGGAATACATTAAAACCACTTCTTCAGAAACAGTTTGCTGAAACTTAATTTAAAACCACTTCTTCAGAGACAGTTTGCTGAAACTTAATATGGTTCCCAAGGAACAAGCTTGATAGCTGTTCTTCGATTGTACAATAAGAAGAGCTTCAGCAGGAGGGGATGGTATTGATATCTTTTCACAAATGGGTGATTGCCCCCAAGGATACCCACTCATCGAGTCATGTAGTAGAGTATAATGCACTCATAATTGGTCTCCAAATAAGCTCAACAATTAGAGGTGAAACATCTCAAGGCATACAGCAGTTGGAATCTTATCATCAACCAGATGACTGGAGAGTACGAGATTAACATGAAGTCCTTGTACTCTAACATCAAGTGGCAATCAAAATGGTCAACAAATTCAAAAAACTTTTACATTGACCATGTGTCACGACACAAGAATATGTGTGCATATGCCCTCGTGCCACTCGTCATGACTTTGGCACTGTCATCTTAGTCGAGTAAGCACGTTATTATCAGGAGCTGCAATCTTCTTTGCCCTAAAACAGTATTAGAGACAGACAAAGTACACCAAGTTGGATTAAGTCTTGAGTCCCTGGACTAACACTCTTCATTCATTACGTGTCATATGACATACTTTCGAAAGATCTAAAAGAAGCGGCCTTAGTAAAGAAGAAGATAACTAAACTCTACTATGATGCAGTGCTACAAACTCTATACCGCAAATCACATGATGGTAACTTCGCTGCCTCTCAAAAAGGAAAGCTCAAGAAGTGCTAGAAGTAACCCATGGCAGGACTTGCGGGGCCTACTAACTAAAGCCAAAACTTTGAGTTCACATAAGAAGAATCAGTTACTTCTCGGCAGATGCTATGGCATACACAAAGTGTTGCTATGCTCACCAAGTGCATGCCAACTTCATATGCAAAAATGCCAAAGTATCTGCACAGTTTCGGGCCAATCACTTTGCCTTCATCCAAAAGACATCTTTATACTGGCAGCAACCAATTACACCTTCAAATGGACAGAAACAGTCCCGATGAGAGAAGTTAAAATGATGAATTTATTTAAATTCATCAAACATAATGAGATCTACCTCTTTGGCGTACCTCAGTAGCTTGTCCATAGAAATCGACCCCAAGTTTGCCAGCCATGGCCTCTCACGAATCTGCAACAAGTCTAGAATCCAAGATGTTGCCTCAACACGCTATAGTCTAGCAATTAATGGTCCAACCAAAACTTTCAACAAGATTATTAGGAAGCTCCTCTAGAAGTTTGTCTCTTCAAGCCGACGTGATTGGGACGAAAACTTGGGAGAATGCTTGTAGGCTTACCGAACCCGCACTCCGACTGAAACTACACTATGGCCACGAGACTATCTTGCCTTATAAAATTCAAATTCCATCTCTACGACCTACGTTGGCCACAGCAATAACAACCGAAGAACAATAGCAAAGGCTTCAAGAATTAGAAGCACTGACAAAAAGCACTTAAAAGTGAAACAGCAGATCAAATTATATCAAGCATGCATCTCAAAAGCATACAACAAAAAAGTCAAAAGTAAAGAATCATGACCTATAAGGCCAAAAGTAAGTTTGAACCCTAAATGGGAAGAGCCCTTCAAATGAAATTTATCATCTAAACAATTAAGGCAGCTTCACCGGAGGGCCACAATGGCCAAGGAAGAGGAAACTAAAATTTCCACCAGCCCTATCATATTGGGGGTAAGAGTATGAATATCAACAGCCCTTAACACAAAGGCAATGGGAAGAGAAAACGTTTGGCTTGTAAGCCCAAATAAAATTCTCAACAACTTACCATGCTGAGAGAAATAGCATGACTAGCCCAACACAAACAGCGATTGGTGAAAGCATCCCAAATCCATTGATAGTTGGAGGTTTGCTAAAATCCCCATGACAGATTTATCACAATAAACCTATAGTCACGAAGGAAAAGGGGAGAGAAAACCAAATTCTCGACAATCCATCATGCTGAGATAAAAAGTATGAACAACTCAAAGATGCGAAGGCAACGGGGAGAGGAAATTAAATCCTTGACAATTCATCATACTGAGGTAAAAAAAAGCATGAACAATCCAAAACCGAAAAGGTAAAAGAAAGAGAAAATCAAATTCTCAACAACCAATCATCCTTAGGTAAAAAAGTATGAATAACCCAAAGCCGCAAAGGCAAAAAGGGGAGAAATCAAATCCTTGACAACTCCTCATGTTGAGGTAAAAGATGAACTGCTCGATGCTGATAAGGCAAAGAGAAGAGGAAATCAAAATCATCGCCAACCTATTATGATAAGAATAATGTGCGAACATCCCAGCACCATCAAGGCAAGAGGTAAGAGAAGGCCAAAATTCTAGATCAATCCTATCATACTGGACATAGAGACATAAATATTAACAACCCAATGCCGAAAAGGATAAGGGAAGAGAGAACGTTTGGCATTTAAACCCAAACAAAACTCTTGACAAACTCATCATATTGAGGAAATAGCATGGCTAGCCTAACGCAAACGATGCTTGGTAAAGGCAAATCAAATCCATTGATAACTAGGGGGTTTGCTAAAAATCCTGTAAACCTGTCATGTTAAGCTCTTACTTTTAACAGCGAGATTTGAATCATCTTACATATATGACTTAATTAAACCTGTCATGTTAAACTCTTAGCTCTGACAGTGAAATCTGAATCATCCCACACATTTCAACAAACAGTCACTTTTGTGATCTTGACTCGATTACTGATTCTGTCTATCATCCAGGTGAATCACCCCGTAGGCATGTAAGCTATATATATGTGTATGGTTCTATGATCCTGACCCGATTATTCTTTCATTAGCATATCAGTCATACCTCTATCTCTGACTTCATGATCCTGACCCGATCACCGATTATGTCTCTCTTCTAGGTGAGTCACCTCATAGGCATGTCAACCATATCTCTGTCTACAGTTTTATGAACTTAACCCAATCATCCTAACTATGTCTGTTAGCTAGACTAGTCACTCTTTGGTCCTAGTCCGACCTTCTGTTTTGCTTGTTAACCAAGCGAGTCACTCTTTGATCCTAATCAGATCATCCTGGCTCTATCTATCAGCTAGACGAGTCACTTTTTGGCCTAGCCCGGCCACTGGGTCTGCTTGTCAGCCAAGCGAGTCACCCTTTGATTCCAAACCAATCATCTCGGCTCTGTCTGTGAACTAATTCTGTCATACTGGCATCGCTATCAAAACACTTTGCTTGCTAAGGTGTTCCTACACCCTTAGTAAGTTTCCATTTCTCATTACTCCCATTCACCAATCCTAAAAGAAATTCCATTCACCAAGTTCAGTCCCAATAATATTGTCATCAGAGTATCGCAAACATTTATTCATTCCATCATTCTATAATATGTATCAAGAAGATTGCTAATAATACAACAAGATTGAGAGGCAAAAATAAAATGTTTGTTTATATGTGAAAAAAAGAGAGAAAGTGCAAAGTGTGTAAAAAAGAAAAAGAGAAAAATGAGATACAAAGGGGAGTTCTCAATATTCTGCCAGAACCCTTAGCCTCTCCTCCACTTCCCTTAAGCTCCTCGAACAAGCTTATTCAGCAGTAGCAATGGCTTAATGGCGTAGTATATCCTCATTGATGATAAAGTGTTTTGTTGCTTCGATACATACGTCCTCTAATGCCTTGTTCCACATGGCCACTTCCTACTGGATATGCGCTTGCTGATGATTTAATGTCGCATGGCGTTTGAAGGACAGCCTGGGCAATGGTGATAGCCTCGCGAGATACAGAAGACCAAACGTTCCTAGTCTATGGCCAATCAATAGCGATGATTGCCAACCACCGCACTTATCTCCAATTGACGGTGGAAAAGCTACCAAAGAAGGTCTTGATGCTGATGAGCTGCTACCACGGCTCGAAAAAGAACGTATAGAAGCCATATGACCGAAGAAATTGACGAAAATCCAAAGAAGAAAAATTAGGTTTTTCTTGGGTTCTTTAGGAGTTGGAGAAGAAGAATAAGAGATAAAGAGAAAAAGATTTTGGCACATTAAATAAATGGGTTTGAAACGAACGGCCTAGATTTGAGAAACTAATCTTAAAAGAATACTAACAAGCGAGGCTATCGTAGCATAGCGTAAAACTACAGTTTATGCGAGGATGCAGTCAAATCTTAAGAAAAATCCAAAATATTTTAAAATTTTGCCAAACAAAAAGAGAAAATAAAATTTTGAAAACTTTGGAAGGGATCTTGTGGAGCAAGAAAAATTAAGCTATATTGAACAAGATCTGCCCCGCATTGACCCAAGCCTTGCGCATTGTGAGGCTAGCCTAGTCTCGCGCGCCGCGAGGCTGACCGCAGCCACGTGAGGCTGGCCCGAGCCTCAAGCGCCGCAGGGCTAGCCCTAGCCTCGCGCGCTGTGAGGCTAAGAAGTTGGGCCAATTACATATTTTTGTCGAGATTTAAATTAAATTTATAATTGATTTGGGTACAGAATTAAGATCAAATATAACGAATCTCTAGACTAAACCTGATCAAAAGGAAAATCCTATATTTGATGAAAATTATAATTGGATTATATCTTTATCTACAAGAAAATACCTATAACAACTTCATGTCTATAAATACCTCTACAGAAGACTCAAAAAAGACATTTGGAAAGATCTCTTTCGTGCAAGAGGTTACAGCGTTTTTCCGACCAACAACTAAAAGGAAGAAGCGGCCCTATAAATCTCCACAGTTATCCATCTTAAACAACATCGGATCGTCAACGAGGATCGAGCAAAACTCATGGCTACCTTAAATCCCACCACTTCTGTAAAAGAGAGCGACAATTTATAAGTCCACTTATTTATATTTTTTATTTATCCTTTTTATTATATTCGATCAAAATACTACAATAATTTTTTTTGTCAATGTAAAGGAATTCGAAATTTATCGAAAATAATTCTTTGCCCAGTAACCGACTGCAACTACTAACTTTCAGCAAAATACAACTCGCCATGTGTTATAGCATTTAATGCTCAATTTGAAAAGAGAAGGCAAAATTGAAGAATCATTCCCAAGTAGGATGAACAATACTGCCCGTTTGACAGCTAGTAGGACATGTCATCTGTTGAAAAGTCAAACTTGAAATCCATTTCGAGTAAGCTTCTCCGAATAAATTTGCAAGTCATCCAACAAAAGTCCATTTATGTACCCTAGTCGGCATTGCGCCCGAGAAGACATCTTTAAGTTCGATTTAAGCACTTTAGTAATATTACCCAATAAGTGCACAATGGCTCTTTCAGTAAAATTTTTGCAGAGACAAACCCACGAAATACCCCGACGAATATGCCCGTACATGTTTGATGAATATCCTTGGAACTTACACTTTCACTAAGTCAAAAGTAAAATCTTTAAGCTATTTAGCAAGCACAGAATGTTACGAAAGATGTACGAGATAAAATATTTCTTTTATTTATTAAGAGAATTCTTTATAATATCGAGACACGACAATCCAAACTTACTCATTGCATTTCAAAGACGAATATAGTTGTCCCAACTTCAATGGATTAGGCTAACCTTTTGGTTGAAGCTTATTCTCCACTTCGAATTGTTCTTCAGTCAAAACTTGTTGAAATGCTCTGAGTTGCTCTCTTCTTGCGCTCATAGTGCTGACCAAGTCAACTCATATTGACCCATACATGGAAGTTGAGCATCCAAAGCAAGAATCTTTTCATTGCATAGCTTGCCCTCAATAACACCACTTCGTTCAGTTCTCTTCTTCCCTTTAAGAAAATGTGAAATAAAAGAGGATCAAGAAATTTACTGTAATTTCAACTAACTCGACAAAAAGCTTGTTGGGAAAGTTATTTCAAGGTAAAAAAAAATGACACCCACTCTCTAGAGATATCACCAGCGGAGCAACAAGCTTAGTCTTTCTGATGCCCGACCTAGGTCAAACCCTCTCTCCCATGTCAGATTATGTGTGTGATTCATTATTAATTTGAAATCTCACCATCAAGGAAAGAGAATGATCCATTTATCGACAATATGCTAAAGGGGTCAAGACTCTTGGGAAGCAGAAATGACAATTTATCTCCCTGATATTGCATCAAACCACCTTCATTGATGGGAGACAAATCGATGGTCATATCCCAACCATCTCGACCAACCGCGTGTTCTCATTTGCATAGTTCGAGGCAATGTTTATGCCTTTGTCATCGGATATTCCACCGCTTGCATGCATAAGTAGTGATGTGAAAAATCTACTGCAAGAGCACAGTATCGGTTGTAGCGCAAACAAGTCGTTCTAATGAGAATCTAAGGTGTTTTTGCGTTTTTATTAATTCTCTAGTCCTAACGAATTAACTAATGGTTTTAAGATGAATGAGTTATTCTAATTAGCCTAGAATATAGAATCCACTAGTTTCCAACCATGTATTACTTCTATTCTCTTTTTTCTATCTAAAAAATTGATCTTTTAGTTTTAATTTTTTTTACTTTAAGTGTTCTAAGCATGTGTTATCAAGTGGTGTGTAAGTATAACGCATCAAAAATATAACTTTTTATAAAAATAAAGAAAATCATTAGATAATTCTATGACAAAAATGAAAAGTAACAACTCCAAACCCTAACTAAGCATAGGCTATAAAAAAAATTTAATTCAAATATAACCTATCAAAACATTAATCTACGAGTTGTTATAGTTTAATCTTTTCATTGAAAAATCTTATCTTTATTATTTTATTTAGGATGAAAACACTAGAGAGCAATTACATGATGGATTCCTACTTTCATCTACATCCTAAAACTAAATTAAATTAACTACTCATAGTTCTAATTAGCAAGATCATATTTTTATTATTTGAAAGCATTAAAATTCCTATTTTTCTATAAAAGCAAGAAAATATAATCTAGAAAGTAAGATTAATCTAAGTTAGAAAGAAATTAAAAGAAGATTACATAAGAAACAATGATGAGCAGCAAAGGGTACCTTTGGAGTTCGGTATGGTGACAATCACCCCTTTAACAAACCCTAATTTTATTCAATAATTTTTTAGTACAAATTTGCATTAAAAAAATCCTGGTTACAAGTATACGGCCAATATATAGGTTTAGGAAAACCAAATCCTAATCTGATTACAAGTGAGTAAGTACAAAATTATATCGAAGACCTCGTAGAAAATTCATCCAAAGTAGACCGCCAAATGACAGCAAATGTGTGCAATCATGGCTCCAATTTTCTTCTGCATTAGTCTATAATCCTTTGCCTTTAATCTGAATGACTATATTGAACTTTGGGTCTCTTCAACTTCATGATCCTATAGCCTTACCCACTTTTAACACTTTTCTGCATTTGGTTTCCTAATCCGGCTTTGAGTTTATGTTATCTCTTTGTAGGAATAGTTTTCACCTGAAAAAACACTACCCGAGTAGTATTATTTAAATACAAAAATAAATAACATGGAGGCTATAAATATGCAATATTTGGCACTCATCACACCCTAAAACCTATTTTTTATTAGTTCTCGAGGAAAACCTAGTCCTAAAAAGAAAAGAAAAATCCTAACTCACTTTCATAGGAATCGTGATTACACTTAGCATGTGCAACAAACCGTTAAATCTCTAAATTACCCTAATAGACGAGTGGTGTCTCGTAAGGGTTTGTAGTGAATATACCCACAAAATTCGTAAATAAGGTATATTAAGGAAATAAGAAAAGGAAAATAAGGATAACCAAAAATTAAGAAAAACAAAAAAAATTATACAAAGAAAAAAAATCTTTTTTTTTTGATATTTTCTTTAATTAATCTCACTAATATACGAACTCAAGAACGCATTTAGATTATCAGTTTTTAAGTCAAATATCATATCAAATACACTATCTTTTTAATCAAAAATTTAAATATTATCTTTAAATACCCACTAATAGATAATTCATTGGCTCTATACATCTACGTGCATGTATGATAGTCTACTTCGGTTTTGAACTCTAACTCTAACTCATGATTCATCTCCTCTAACTAAACAATTTGTTTTCTTCTTTTTCTTCCTTTTTTCTGAATATTTTACATTTCATACGAATATTCATACTTACTTATGTGCAAAGTATCAGATTACTCGGATCATACTCTTTTTTTCATTTTTAAAGTATTATTGCCTTAAATACGAGACTCACCTTTTTTTTTCTTTTTTTTAGGATTATTGGCTTAAATACTAAGCTCATCCCTTTTTCTTTTTTTAGAATTATTGCCTTAAATACCAAGCTCATCCCTTTTTTTTCTTTTTTTGTCTTGTTTAGAGAAAGAAGACTATTCAATCGTTATCATCATTGTTCTTAACCTAATAAACTATTGTGAAGTAAAAAATAGATGATACTTACCTCAAAATTACTATTAGCAGTATTTACTTTTTAGATTTTTATTTTTTTCATAAAATTCTAAGTGGATTATCTAATCTACTCTCCTGTCATACTTCAAATCTAAATTTATTCTTTTATTTGTAATTAGATTTTTTTATTGAATAAAATATTATTTGTAATTAGGTTGATTTTTCAGATTTTTTTTTAAAAATTTTTCTGATTTTTTCACTCTAATAACTACCTAAAGTGTAAAACATAGAAACCCAAAAATAAAATAAAAACCCTAGAAAAACTAAAAATTCTATAAAGACACAAAAATATAAAAAATAAAATAAAAATTCTAGAGAAAAACTACAAATCCTAGAAAAACACAAAAAAAATTCCTAACCTACTCCCCCACACCTAAACTCATGTATGCCCTCATACACAAATTATCAGTGTCGTCCTCGCTGCCTCCTGCTCGATTCTTCCTATGCACGACGTGCACATGCAGTGGAATCCCCTCCGCGGTTAATTTGTTTCAACATACGTCATATTTTTCCAAGACCATGCTAGACAATATGTATATATTCAGTGGTTTCCACTGGCAAGTCTCGCTCAAAGGAGGTGTCATCTTCCTCCTCTTATGTTAAATTGGTGGCATATATATTTTCTTCAACAGTATTTCTATTCCAATCTTTTAGAACAACAACGTAATATGTCACCGATATGTGCTCTACACCTATAGACACACGTGAGGATGCATATGCATCAAATTCTGCAACTAACATGAATTTGCGACACCATTGCATAATCAGACACAGCAGAGACAAACTAGTCCTCAATTGCATCTTAGTATCTATAATCGTGCCAACTAATTGTGTGCATATACAAAAATGATTATTTTGACGCATGATGTAATCAACAATATGTAACGTGGGTGTATAAAATAAAGACATGTGTGTATCCCCATTACATTGGTGTTGATCTACCGACAAGTCCCGTCTACATTGCAATAAAGTGTGTTGCTGTTGATCCCTCTATCACGTGTCACTATGCAGTTAGGACCCATCCGTGTAATATATTCCTCAATCGCATTCAAAGTTTGATTTCCAGAGTGAAGTAGGATGCCGGTGGATGCAGAGATGGTCGCTGCGTGCACATCATGGATTTCTCCACGTCAGTGAAGTTTAATAATTTTGTGATCCTCCGAAATGTCAGATTTTGCAAAACTTGCATAAAAACTATTCTACTAACTCTGGAATGTAAAATAAAGTGGGCGTGTATATCAGGTAATTCCATCCCAAAGTTTCTATGGCAGATTAAAAAAATATACTAAAAATACAGCAAAAATTTTACCAAAATATTTCTCGTAGACAAATCGTGCCATTGGTTTATACCTGAGACCACAAAAAATTATTTTAATTTAACAGTAAATATAAGATCTAGAAACATCACCTTCTCTGAAGTTTCTAGGGGGGAACTAGAATTTGTCGTTGATTGGCGGTTTTGGCCACTGATTGGTGGCAGAATGGGAGAGTCCTGGGCACG
Source organism: Dracaena cambodiana (assembly GCA_036321105.1). Classification (NCBI taxonomy): domain Eukaryota; kingdom Viridiplantae; phylum Streptophyta; class Magnoliopsida; order Asparagales; family Asparagaceae; genus Dracaena; species Dracaena cambodiana. Next base: position 5,839,028 of record JAYEPQ010000019.1, on the reverse strand, counting down.
ACAACTTGGAGGAGGAAGATGAGAAGGAGATTTGCTTTCTAGTCAGCACTGGTTTGAGCTAAAGCTTAGAAATCTCTACGGACCTGAATAGAGTAAGCAAAAAAGACAATGGAGGCTTTGGGGAAGATGAGAGCAGTTAGGGTTAGGTTGGGACTGGTTTGGTGAATTTATAGTGATGAAAATTTTTGACCAGCCCCTCACCTTTCTTTAGTTTCACTTTGCAGTCCTCAACTTCTATTTTACCCTGCATCGTTTTAGTAATACACAATATACATAATATACACTCTAATATATAAATGAATATATGCCCCTATGCATAGATTGGGTCGTGAAGTATCACGACCTCTACATTATCGCTCACTCGAGTCTCTAAAAATGGTTTAAATCTCTGACCATTCACTTTAAATAAATCACCATGTTTTAGGGTTCTCGAGATCGGTTGCACTGTGATGGTGCATAGTTCGTACTATGTACGGTCCACTCCATCTTGACCTCAATTTTTCTAGAAATAAATGCAACTTTGAATTATATAAGAGTACTTTCTGTCCTGGTGTAAATAACTTGCAAATAATCGATTTATCATGAAACACTTTAGTCTTCTCTTTATAAATCTTAGCATTCTCATATGCATCCCTTCTAATCTCATCAAGCTCATTAAGTTGTAGCCTCCGCTGCTCACCGAATTTTTCGAGCTCTAAGTTAAGAAACTTTATGCCCATAAAGCCTTATACTCAAATTCTACAGGTAAATGACACGCTTTTCAAATATTAACTGATAGGGAGACATATCTAGATTGGTTTTGTAAGCAGTACAGTAAGCCCATAATGCATCCGCAAGTTTACATGATAAATCTTTTCTGTTGTGTTGCACCGTCTTCTCCAAAATCAGTTTTATTTGATGATTGAAAACTTTCACTTGCCCACTAGTTTGAGGATGATATGGTGTAGCTAATTTGTGAGTAATAGAGTATTTTCGCATGAGCACCTTAAATGATGATTAGTAAAATGGGTACCGTTATCACTAATGATAGCTCAAGAAATGCCAAATTGAGAAAAGATATTCTTTTCAAGAACTTGACAACCACTTTATTGTCATTTGATTTAGCGGCAACTGCTTCTATCCATTTGGAAACATAATCGATAGTGACCAATATATATTGGTTTCCAAATGAGTTGGGTAACGTCCCATGAGTCTATACCCCATACATCGAATATTTTGACCTCAGTGATAGGTTGCAGAGACATCATATTGCACCATGAAATTTTGCCTACGAATTGATATCGTGTGCAAGTTTTACAATATTTCACAGTGTCTTTAAAAAGAGTTGGCCAATAAAAGCCACTCTGCAACACCTTTTTAGCCATTTTCCTTAGACCAAAGTGTCCTCCACAAATAAGATCATGACAAAAGGATAGGACACTTTATATTACATCGTCAGGTATGCATCGACGTGTGATCCAAACTGAATAATATTTGAACAGATATGGTTCATCCCAATAATAGAATTTTACTTGGAACAAGAATTTATATCGGTCTTGTTTGGATCAATGGGATAGAATCTCTTTAGTCACAAGATAGTTCACCATATTCGCAAACCATGGTTCACACTTTAATATAAGCAATTGTTCATCATGAAATAATTCATTTATGGGGTAAGAATTAATTGGAGCATTGGGCAGGCGAGACAAGTAATCAGCTACGAGATTATCAGCACCTTTCTTATCTAAAATCTCAAAATCAAACTCTTGTAATAAGAGAATCCATTGAATGAGCTTTGCTTTTGCATCTTTCTTGGTCAACAAATATTTCAAAGCAACATGATCAGTGTAAATTATAATCCGTGATCCAATTAAGTAAGAGCGAAACTTTTCAAGTACAAATACGACTGTCAGAAGCTTTTTCTTTATGATAGAGTAGTTCAACTGGGCATCATTAAGTATCCTACTTGCATAGTAAATCACATGTGGCTGGTTATTAATACGTTGTTCAAAGACAATACCAATAGCATAATCAGATGCATCACACATGAGCTCAAAGAGCAGACTCCAATCTAGTGCATGAATGAGAGAAGTGGTGGTAAGTGCTTTTTGAGCTGCTCAAATGCTCTTAAGATAATTAGGTGTGAAATTAAATGGCACATCTTGGACCAGTTGATGCATCAAAGACATAGCAATTTTGCTAAAATATTTGATAAATTTTCTATAGAATCCATCATGACCAAAGAAGGAGCATGCATGGCCAAGGAAGGAGCATATATTTTTCACTAATCGCGGAGCTAAAAGATTCATGATGAGATCCACCATGACTTTGTCAATCTCGATACCATCCTTCGAGATGACATGCCCTAACATTATACCATTTTTGACCATAAAATGGCATTTTTTCCAATTGAGTGTTAAATGTTTCTCATGACAACATGTGAGAACTAATTCTAAATAATACAGACACTCTTGGAATGAATCTCCAAAGATGGAGAAGTCATCCATAAAGATTTCAAGAAATCATTCAACCACATCAAAGAAAATACTCATCATGCACCTTTAAAATGTGACAGGCACATTGCATAACCCAAAGGGCATGCATCTATATGTAAAGGTGCCAAATGGACATGTGAACGTAGTCTTTTCCTGATCCTCTGGAGCGATGAAAATTTTGTTGTAGCTAGAGTATCCATCTAAAAAACAATAGAACTTATGTCCGACCAACCGTTCTAACATCTGATCAATAAAAGATAAGGGGAAGTAGTCCTTCCTAGTTGCAGCATTTAGCTTCCTCTAATCGATACAAACTCGCCATCCCGTCTGCATGCGCGTCGGGATAACCTCATTTGCTTCGTTCTTAACTACAGTAATTATGGACTTCTTGGACACTACTTGAACGGATTTACCCATGCACTATTAGAGATAGGATAGATGATCAATTGTCAAGGCACTTAAAAATATCCTTCCTCGCAGCCTCTTTCATTACTGGATTCAACCTACACTGAGCATCTCCTATAGGTCGTGCATTATCCAATAAATGAAGTCTATGATGCACTATAGATGGACTAGTCCCTTTTATATCAGCCATACTCTAGCCTATGGCTTTCTTATGTGTTTTCAATACTGATATGAGTTCTTTCTCCTGAGACTCAGTTAAAACTTCAGAGATAATGACTGTTACTGTGTCGTGTTCATCCAAAAAAATGTACTTAAGATGAGTCGGAAGGGTCTCCATCTCAAGCTTATGTGGGCATGCAATAGATAGTCGTAATTGAACTCGTGGGTCAGTCATCAATGGCTCAAGTGGAAGTTGCCATCGAGTGAAAAACACATAATTAGATAACTCATCGAGCGTATCTAAGAATAAACTCTAATCAACTAAACTATCCAGCTCGTCAAAGAATTTCTCCTCTTGGTGCTCATTAGACAACCCTTGGATCATATTTACCTATAGGGGCTCATTATGTGGATCACTCGGTTAGCGCCCTGATTGAATATATTCAAGTCAAGTATCATGTTTTCAAAAGAAAGTCTTATCGATCCACTCCGGCAATTAATAACAGCATTAGAAGTGACCAGTAATGGACGTCTCAAAATAACTGGAATACAATGTTGTGGGTCCACCACAGGTTGAGTCTTAAGAACTATGAAATCAACTGGAAAAATAAACTCCCCAATTTTAATCAAAACGTCCTCAATCTCTCCCATAGGCTTCTTCATAGATCTATCGGCTAGCTATAACGTAATCCTTATAAGTCTCAACTCTCCCAGTCCTAATAGTTGGTACACTGAATAAGAAAGTAAGTTGACACTTACTCCTAAAGTAGAGCCCTTTCAATCACTTTAGTTCCTATGGTACAGGAAATAGTAGGACTTTCAGGATCTTTGTATTTTAAAGGTACTAACTGAGAGAGAATGTTAGAGATGTTAGCAGGTAAAAAGGCTTTCTTTGGAACATTTGTTGTTCTCTTCTTTGTGCATAAATCCTTTAAGAATTTTGTATAAGCAGGTGCTCAATATGAGGAACATTGACCTTAACTTGTTTGAATAACTCAAGGATGTGCTCAACCTTAGGAGAATTTTTTTTCAGTTGATTTGAATAGGGAGCCTTCGACTTATATGTATGGTCGATAGGAGGGTCAAATTCAGAGAGGTCAGTCTCCTCTGTCGTGCTAGTGGGTGGATTTTGGGATGATGATAATGATGAATTATGAGGTGATGATAGAATCATGGAATTAGGGAGTGTATCCTGTCATGCACTAGGAGTGGAATCAGGTGGCATGGCTACATGATTGTCAACCAGCTTGCCAAAGCGAAGTGTGTGAATGACATTAACTTGGTTGACATGCGACTGATTAGAGTTAAAGAAACTAGCATTAGGGTTTGCTAAGAATTAACTTGGAAAAGTACAATTACCCCATTCACTCATTTGACTCGCTAATTGTCCAATCTGCTGCTCTTAGTTCTTAATAGCCTAAGAGTTCACGAGCAGGTGCTGATCTGTTCTTTGAATAAAATCAATTGACACTTTCATGAGATTTTGCATATGTGCATCAAGGTTGGATGAGGACTTGAGAAGATTTTCAATATTCTTCTTAAGTGACTGAAGTCGCTTTTTTTTATCATTGTTAGACCCCTATTAAGAATGTGATTGTTTGTGTGCAGGGTGTCTGTTCTGGTTGTTCCCATGAATTGAAGCTTTTGGATGTTGATAAGCACCCACACTTGAGAACTGACCATTGGCTGGAGACTGCATGTTAGGGTTGGAGGCTCATTGATATTGCTCTTGACCCCATGAGAGATTTGGATGGTTCCTCCGGTTAGGATTATATGTAAGAGCATATGGATTATTCATGGGTCTTGGATATTAGGCGTTCGCCTGCTTAAGTGTCAGACCATGGGATTCACTAACAGTGAACACTCCTCCATAACGTGATTTGGAGTTCCGTAATTAAAATATGTGGGACCTTGTATTTGATTGACTTGACCCACTGGTGGAGCACTAGGAGACTCCAACGTCTCAATTCTCTGCATAAGGGTTGCAATCTTAGCTTCAGCAGCTATCGAGCTGTCAATGCTATGGATCCCACCCTTTTGTATAGAAGTTGATGCATTGGGTGTCTCAGTGGAACTCTCACACTGCATAGTTTTACATGATATATCCTCAAGAAAATCCCACGCTTCATCCTCATTCTTTCTTATAAACTCTCTTGACACATGGACTCAAAAGAGTTTTAAGTATGTAATCGAGTCCTTCGTACACGATTTGACACAGCCGCTGCTTTTCTATCGCATAGTAGGGACACTGAGCTAATAAATCTTTGAACTGTTCTAAGTATTTTCAGAAACGTTCTCCCGGCACTTGACGTAATTGATTAATTTGATTTCGAGTTTTTCCCGTCTTGTGTATGAGATAATACTTCTTAAGAAATACCGTGACGAATTCATTCAATGTAATGATTGAATCAGTAAGTATATTGTACAACCACTTCTTGGCATTATCTTTGAGAGCGAATAGAATGAAGTGTAACTTAATTACGTCCTCTGATAAGTATTGCAGTTTAATCATCACGCACACTTCCTGAAATTCAATAATAAAGAGATATGCATCTTCAGAATCAAAACCAGTGAATTTTGGGAGAATGCTGATGTACTGCGATTTAATCTCATAGTGATTACCCACTGCATGTGAAAGTTTGATGCATGACGGTGTAATGTGCGCAACGGGTAATATCGATCCTGAAGGATCGGGATCGGTTGGTCCATCTTGTCTCCCATGAGCAAATCTGATCTCACATGTCGACCAAATTGATCACGGGTCTAGTGTGGCATGAACCAATGACCGTAAGTGGATGCATGAGTTTCCTAAACTAATGTAAGAAGTAGGGTGTGGTGAAGATTAAACGATGGAAGAAATATGATCAAAAAATAAAATGTGATGTTCTACTGTTCCAACTGTTTTAATTTTTTTTTATTTTTTTTCAAATCCAGAGAAATAAAATACAGAACTGGAAAGAAACTAGGGTCAGGATTCACCTGAGCTGTCGCTATTTGGCGGTTCTTGCCGCCAATTAGCGGCAGAACCAGAGAGCTTTTCTCTCTAGTTTTTGCTACACAACTTTGAAACCCTTCTGGTTCCTTTTTCCTTCATGTCTCTGAACTTTCTGGTCCCTACACACTCAACACATGTTGTTAACTCATAAAACGTTAGAAAAAGTAAGAAAATACCGTCGATTCACGACAACGGCACCAAAAAATTGTTGTGAAAAATCAACTGCAAGCACACAGTATCATTTGTAGTGTAAACAAGTTATCCCACGAGCATCTAAGGTATTTTTGTATTCTTATTAATTATTTAGTCCTAATGAATTAACTAAGGGTTTTAAGATGAATGAGAGTTATTCTAATTAGTCTAGAATATAGAATCAACTAATTTCCAACCATGTATTACTTCTATTCTCTTCTTTCTATCATAAAAAATTAATCTTTTAGTTTTAATCTTTACTTTAAATATTCTAAGCTTGTGTTATCAAGTGATGTGCAAGTATAACGTATCAATGATATAACTTTTCATAAAAATAAACTAAATCATTAAATAACTCTATGATAAAGATGAAAAGTAACAAGCCCAAATCCTAACTAAGTATAGGCTATCAAGAAATCTAATTCAAGTATAACCTATCAAAATATTAATCTATGAGTTGTTATATTTTAATCTTTTCATTGAAAAATCTTATCTTTATTATTTTATTTAGGAAGAAAATACTAGAGAGCAATTACATGGTAGATTCTTAGTTGATGGATTCCTAATTACATCTACATCCTAAAACTAAACTAAATTAGCTACTCATAGTTCTAATTAGCAAGATCATATTTTTATTATTTGAAAGCACTGAAAATCCTATTTTTCTATAAAAGCGAGAAAATCTAATCTAGAAAGTAAGATTAATCTATGGTAGAAAGCAATTAAAAGAAGATTATCTAAGAAACAATGATGAGCAGCAAAGGGTACCCCTGGAATTCAGTATGGCGGTCGTCACCCCTTCAACAAACCCTAATTTTATTCAATAATTTTCAAGTACAAAATTGCATAAAAAAATCCTAGTTACACGTATACGGCCAATATATAGGCTTAGGAGAACCAAACCCTAATATGATTACAAATGAGTAACTACAAAATTACATCAAAAACCCCATACAAAATTCATTTAAAGTGGGCCCCATTGAGGCACCAAATGGCGCCAAAAATGTGCAATCCTGCCTCCAATTTTCTTTCGCATTAGTCTCTAATCCTTTGCCTTTGTTCTAAATAACTGTATTGAACTTGGGTCTTTTTAACTTCATGATCATGTAGCCTTACTCACTTTTAACTCTTTTTTGGACTTCGTTTCCTAATTCGCTTCATGATCCTGTAGCCTTACCACTTTTAACTTTTTTCTGGACTTCGTTTCCTAATTCGACTTTGAATTTATGTCATCTCCTTGTACGAATATATAGGTTTCACCTGAAAACATACTAAAAATATGCGAGTAATATTATTTAAATATAAAAATAGATAATATGGAGACTATAAATATGCAATATATGGCACTCATCAAGTAATGATGGGTGAGCAATAATAGTGCGGCCGTCCTTGTAAAAAATAAAAATAATTAACACAGTAATGAACACACATTGAATGAGTCATTTTTGAAACAAGGGAAATTGCCTCCATAGCGACTAGGATTTGATATCAACTCAGCATCAAGCCAGGATACTCCCTAAGCTCAATGAACTAGATCATGTGGGAGTTAATGTTGAGTCCAAATTTGTCTCCCTAAAAAGCCAGTGGAAGTCCAGTGAGCACTCAGGCCCACAATCTCCATTATAGTGCCATTTTAGATCATCTGAATAAGAAAGTTAAATATGATTCGACTTCTCCATCCTTGATGATTTGCCTGATTCCTTGTTCAGTCAAACCTTACCAAATTAGTACCCGCATTGGAAGCATCTTATCTTTCTAGCAGAAAGTTCTTAACTATAGGATCCTAAGAATCTCAACTCCCAAAAAATTCCTCCATTATAAATACCTTATTCTTCCACAGAATGAGAGGAAAATTAATTCTTCTGTTCTAGACGATCATATGCTCCATGGTGATGACCTAGTCCAATCAGAGATCCGTAGCTTATAACCCTGAGAGGCAAGAGAGTACTTGTAATTTCTCTATAACTAAAATACCCATCAAATGGTATATTTCGTCCGAGGATATAGGTCCAAGTCTGTCTCGATCAAACCTTGTTAATTCGCGTCTTCTTTTACTTTTTATCTATGTGATTTTTTTTTTCTCATAGTACTCTTCCGTTGGTGTTAGGCTGATTTGCCCGTCCATTTCGGTTCCAACCGAATTTTGAGTCCAACAGTAGCAATTACATATGTTCATTTTTGAACTGAAAAGGAAAATAAATGGAACATACGATAGATGAAATAAAGTCCAATATTATAACATCAAACACTTACATGTAGTTATTTAACTAGAGTGCCATTATTCCATTATTAATTGCATTCTTCTTCATGAAGGAACCAGCTATAATTGCACCATAATGAGAAGCTAAAAACGGAATTTTCTTTAAAATGAAACAAAATAATTATTTTAAAACTCCTACATGAACAGCCTCCTCACGTGCGGACCAAAATCGACGGCCATGACCCCGCACGTGTTACCGCATGCCTCGGTTGTGTACGGACAGAGACGTCGCGCACACCCCTATAGCCTAGGCACCCCATTCTACGAGGGCATTTTCGTAAATGCTCAAATATCACATCTTACGACTCTCCCATCGAGATCAGCAATAACTACAGAAATAACACTGCCGATATAAATACTTCGCATCGTGCCCATTTTCACCGCGAGCAGAGAGAGGGGCCAGAGAGAGAGAGAGAGAGAGAGAGAGAGAGAGAGGTTGTTTTAGAGTGAGAAGCAAAACCCTAGCTCTCGCACGAATTTGAAAGTGATCGATCGGAGTTCCTCGTCTCCTTTGTCGAACAAAAGGTAACAGCGAGATCCTTCTCTCTTCTTGTCTTTCGATATTTTCTACTTTGGTGCTTCGCTGGGCTTTCCAGAAATGGAAAAAAATCTCAAGAATCGACTCCGATTCTGTAGCCCGGTGTAGGCGAAAGCGGGGGTACCCGCTCTTTCGCTGCGATCAGCAGTGCTTTGATCGGCGGAGATCGCCGTTTCTTCGTTAGTTTTCGGTATCAGATACATTAGATTCGATAAATATTTTAGTCAAACCCTGGCGAGGTCCTTACAAATGTTGTTATTATTGTTTGGTTTCAGTTGAGATCCGCTAGTTGAGGGGAATGGCGATGGTAGAGGAGCTAGGGTTTTGAGTTTCGCCTCCGTACGATCTGAAGAGTTACGGATTTAGGAGGTTGATTGAATTTTCTGTTTTTTTTCTTGCTATCTTTTTGGCTGTTTATGAGAAGTAGTTGTTGGTCTACGATGGTAGCTGTCTCGAGTAGGCTGACCGCTACGTTCTTTTCATTCGTGCTCCTCTTCGTTATCGCCATTTCTTCTTTTGGTACGTTTGTCTCTCTCTCAGTTTTCCTTTTTTTTCCCTCCTTTTCTTGTCCGAATAAAAATCAATTTTTTAGGTTTTGTTGTTCCCATTCATTCTGAAATTATGCAACGAGTTTCATGTATTTAATCGTTTTTTAAACAGAAACTAGGTTTTTTGAACTTGTTAATTACAATCCTCTCACGATTTTTTCTTAAATTAGTTCAAAAGAAATTTTAAATTTACTTTTGGCCCTTTTACACTGTTCGGTTTCCAAATTTTTTTTATTTATTTAATAGTTAAAATTCTTTATAAAATAATTGCTTTTTTTTTGTGTTTTATCCCACAGGATTTTCACCGCTGCAGTTTGATCTCCCAACGGACCCTCCGAGTGAATATTGTCACCGTTTTGGCCGCAAGCTTCTTGTGCAAGGTAAATCCAACGGTAGATAATTTCTGTTAACGGATGTGTGGCGTGTGATGAAATTTAGTGGTGCGTTGTACCTGCAGCCCTAGCTTAGCCTGTAGTGTTCGAGTGGTACCAAACCTATTGGAAGTTTCCTGCTGCGTCACGTGGGGGCCGCGGGAGGGTCAGGTGTAGGCTGGTGTGCTGCGGCTGCAGCCCCAAATGAACAACCCTGGGAAAGTGGAATTCCTCTGTGCCCTTTGTTCCCTTGTCGTTTATTCCCATTTTTGTCGGTTCCGGTTACCTCCCGGTGAACCTTATCCAAACTTACCTTCTCTTTCCCCTTTCCACATGCTCCAGTGTCATATTTGACCCGAGGGTAAGGCAATACTGTGTCTATTAACCATGTTTTCAAAGATAGCAGATGCCATTAAGGCAAAAAGAAGAAAAGTTTTAACAGAAAGTTCACAATGCACAGTGCAGAGACTAACACAGTAGAACGGTGGTTGAGGGACTGCTCCTTTACAAAAAGTAACTTTTGAAATTTGAAAATTGTAGATAAATTATAAACTGATTTTAATTGCACAGTAGAGTCTTCTGCCTTCGGAATAACCAGAGAGGAAAGCTTTTTTTTTTTTTTTTTAATTTGCAATATTGGCCCATTAATTAATCAAACAATAATTAATTTCTTTTTGTTTTATTTTCCTCATTTAATATGCTATCAATTAATATAAAAAAATGAATAGTGTAATATTGCAAAAAAGATACTGTTTCTTTTTTCCCCACTGTCCAACAGAAAGCTCTCCTAACTATGCTTACAGCGTATAGACCATGCAGTAGTCGCCGGGGCAGTCAAGAGTCACCCAAACTGCAGCATTTTGATGAGTTATATTGAATTTTTATTTTGTTTGGTGTTTTGTGCTAAATGCAGGTGGAATGGCAGGTGTGCCTGCATCGGCAGGTAATGCGAGGACAGCAAAGCCGACGAGGATGAGTGAGGGATGCTCTCCCGACGACATTGTGTTGGTCCAGGCGGCGACGACCCCCCTCCCCAACGGCATCCCAACTTACACAGTCCAAATCCTGAACGAGTGTCTAGGGGGCAGCCAGTGCAACATCGGCCGCATCCACCTCTCGTGCGGACGGTTCAGCTCGGCCCGCCTAGTCAATCCAAAGATCTTTCGCCGCATCCGCCTCAACGACTGCCTTGTGAACGACGGCCGCCCTATCGGCAGCGGGCAGTCTGTTTCCTTCCAGTACGCCAACACATTCAGCTACCCTCTCTCTGTCTCCTCCGCCACCTGCCTGATCACTTAACCCAATCCCAGCCTCAAAGCAATGCATTCCCTCTCTAGCTTGTTGGCATTGCTATTTTTGGTGTGCATACAGGATCAACAAGGTTTAATTACGCGCGTTCTCTCTCTCAAGAGAAAAGAAAGAAAACTGTAGGTAATCAATGAGCTTTTTGAATTTTTGATGGTGACTTTAGGATCAGAAATTAGTAGTTCACGTGTACATACCAACGGGAATACTCTTTGGCTTTACTTTTGGTGGTATACAGGTAGTGGCTAGGTGTGGGTCAGTTTCTTGATATATACATATAGAAAAGAGAAGGGGTACTATGCTTATAAAAAAAAAAAAAACCTTCGATTTACTCTATTTTACTATTTGAATGACTGTCCTCATTTTGTATGGCATTAATCTCTCCTAGTTCCTTTCTCCTTTTAGCTCATTGATGACAATGCTGTTAGGTGCAAATCCATTTGTAATTAACGTTTGATTTTTGGGCTGTTTAGAGTTTCAAATGCAAAATTGCAAGTTGGTGACAGTGACGTAGCCGTCATCGGGAAGCACAGGTGCAGGAGAGGGACAATTTTTTGCCGGAGAACAGAGTACTACTATAGGAGTATATATTATATATGTAGCCTGCTCTGGGTCTGCCAGTACTTTTTCATTGTGTGATTTGATTTGGGTAAATCAATCAGAAGGTTGTATGCGCTGCCGTTGCCTCTGTGAATAGTGCTGTCGAATTCAATTCAATGCTTGTGTTGTTGTTTCCTTTCCCGGTGTACGGTGTCGTCTCTCGGTTGTGGTGCCGTTGCATCCTGTAGGTAGGTATTTTACGAGTAATCAGCGTTTATGATTCTGGTGACATGATGCCTACTTTTTACCCTGGGTTGGGGGGATCGATTGGATGTTTGATATCATATCACTGGGATGTGGGGTTGGGGATTTGATCGGAGGTACTGATGACGAGCCCCGTCACTGTGGACATTCCTCAAAAGATTTGGTTCTCCTTTGATATCTGATGGTACGACTGAACACGATTTTGCATTTGATAGTGGAGTCGATCCTCTCGTACATGTGCCGATAGTAGTGCCGATAGTAGTGCGTTTTGTTTTTGTCTTGCCTGTTTGATGAAATGATGACCAAATGAAGTTTTGACCATGGGTAATCCTAAATGTGTCCCATCCATTTTTTATCTTTGTGTGAGCCTGAGAACTTAAAAAATAAATAATTTTAAATTTGTTATATTTTTTAAATAAAAAATTTTTCTATTTTAGCGAGCTCAGCTGTAGTTACTGTCTCTGCTGTTGTGTCTGCTGTTGTTGGTAACACTGTTGTCTCTGCTGTTGTCGTCTGTTTTGCTGTCGCCAGTGCAAGGAGAAGGGAAGGAGTGAAGGAGATGACAATTTCAAAAAAATTACTAAAATAAATATTTATATTTTAAATTTTTATTAGACTCATTAAAAAAATTGGACTTATTAAGAAAAAGATAGGACACGTATAGATGATGAGGAAAAAACGGAGTCAAAATGTTCATATTGGGAAACTAAAATAGCTTAAATAAATATTTTGATGATTATGAATTTGTAAGTTACATCTCTTTTCCTGATCAAAATGAGTTGCATAAAATTACTAATAATTAAAGAACATAAGTTGCAATTAAATTAAATTATAAAAGTAAATAATTAAAGCATATTTGAAGCAATTTAAATTAAAGCGCTAAAGTAAGTATTAAAGCACATCAGAAGCAATTTGGCTGCTTCTAATACCAATGAATTAAACTCCATTCTTTCGTAATCATTTTCGCTATCTCTATTGTCAAGGTTTGTATTTATGTTCTTGCCAAGCTAATAGATCTAGACAAAATGTTCAGGCTCGGTGTCCGGGTCCAGAGCCCAATCGTATTTGTTGATTGTTGACCGGACTTTTCCAAGCCACCTCAGATAAAGCTGGGCCGGCCAAGACTCTTCCCTAGCTCAATAGGAGGATTCTTCTAAGTTTGGTCCAGTTCTGTCTCGAGTTGACAGCCTCCCACGACTAGTTGGGGAGTTTCGACCTATTTGTGGGGTTATTTGGACTAAAATTTCTCCTTAAACAACCAAAAACAACAAGTAGGTAAGGTATTTTAGCCAATGAGCCCTGACTCAAGTGACATCACCTCTTTTCAATTTGCAAAAAAGTTCTTAGTTCGACTCCCGGTGGGACTTAATTTATATAATATTGCTAAAAAAATGTGTGTGAGTTTATTTAGCAAGAAAAATAAATGATAGGATATTTTGATTATTTTGAATTTGGACTACCTCTATTCTAAATTTACTTGTTCCTCACCAAAATCCCTCTACGATCTCTAATTTTCAAAGAAAAAAAAAATCTCTTTCTTCAATATCTCTCAATTTCCCTCAAATATTTCTAAATATCTCTAAATTTAGTTTTCTTTTAAAAAATTATTCAATATAATTTGTATCATCCTCGTATTTCATCGATACTTAGAAGGATAAGATTGCACTAGCCGACTATACCTCTCCCAAAATGACATCTAGCTCTCTAATCAGTTCTATAACCATCCAACTTCAACAGAAAAATCCCTATCAAACTTGTGGAGCTTTTTCGAATGAATTGTGGTCAAAAGACAATGTTGGCAATATCATATGCGTTAAGGTTAAGTGCCTCATCTATGTCAAACTCTGTTAAGAGATAGAGGGAGACATGTTTGAAATAATTCTATATATTTCTTGTATTCTGCTTTTCAAAATATATACATGTACAATGAAACTATTTATAGAAGTTTACATATAAGGAAAATATTCTATTGTTACATATGCCTAAAAATAAGAAATCCCTGATTTTGTGCAATCCATTATTTTGGAAAGATATGATTCTGTCAATAATAAGAAATCCCTGATTTTGTGCAATCTATTATTTTGGGAAGATATGATTTTGTCAATACTCCCCCTCAAATTGGAGCATGGAGATCCGTAATGCCCAACTTGCGTGAGAAATGATGGAAAAGGTCCTGGCCTAAAACTTTGGTGAAAATATCTGCAATTTGCTCATATGATGAAGTATGAACTGCTTTGAGGAGACCGAAGCAAATCTTATCACGAATGATATGGCAATCGATCTCAATGTGTTTAGTACGTTCATAGAACACTGGATTGTAGGCAATGTGAAGTGCAGACTGATTGTCACAGTAGAGGTTGAAAGGCTTAGGATGAGGGATGCCAAGATCAATGAGAAGTTGCTTTAGCCAGGTAAGCTCACAGATGGTAACAGCCATGGCGCGATATTCAGCTTCAGTAGAAGAACAAGCAACGGTAGTCTGTTTTTTGTACTCCAGGAGATCAGACTGGTTCCGAGCTGGATGAAGTAACCTGTGGTGGAACAGCGTGTGGTGGGGCAGCTGGCCCAATCAGAATCAGTATAAGCTGTAACTTGGGTGGTGCTGGAGGAAGAGAAAAAAATGCCTTGGTCTGGATTCCCTTTGATGTAACGGAGAACACGCGTAACAACAGTCATATGAGGAACATGGGGGGCATGCATGAACTGACTGAGAATGTTGACGGCATAAACAATATCAGGTCGAGTGATGGTCAAATAAATGAGACGACCAACCAAACGACGATAAATGCTAGGATCAGGAAGTAAAGATCCATCTTCATTGGAAAGCTTCAAATGTTGTTCCATCGGAAAGGAGACAGTTCGGGCAACAAGTTGATCACTGTCAGAAAGTAGATCAAGAGCATATTTTCGCTGATTTAGGAAAATCCCTGCAGAAGAGCGTGCAACTTCGAGACCAAGGAAGAACTTTAGAGAGCCAAGATCTTTAGTTTCGAAGTGAGTGGAGAGAAGGTTCTAGAAGAACTCAATTTGGGGAAGATCATTGCCTGCAACTAAAATGTCGTCAACATATACAAGAACAGTAGTGATACTGGAGTGAGTGACAAGGGTGAATAAGGAGTGATCGGCTTGAGATTGGCGAAAATCGGTATCAAGAAGTACAGTGGTTAGTTTAAAAAACCAGTTGCGGGATGCTTTCTTGAGACCATATAAGGACTTTCTGAGTTGACAAACATGGGTCTCCCCCTGAGTGCAATAGCCAGGTGGTGGGATCATATAGACTTCTTCATCAAGGTCGCCATGCAAGAAGGCATTGTTGACGTCGAGCTGATGAATGATCCAATTTTTTGTAGCTGCGATTGCCAATAAGCAGTGGACAGTGGTCATTTTGGCAACCGGAGCAAATATCTCATGATAGTCAAGACCTTCAATTTGAGTGTAGCCCTTGGCAACCAGTTGAGCTTTGTATCTCTCAATGTATCCATCGGCTTTGAGTTTGGTTTTGTAAACCCATTTACATCCAATGGGTTTCTTACCAGATGGAAGTTGCTCGAGGGTCCAACTGGAGTTATCTTCAAGAGCCCGAAGCTCAACGGACATTGCCTCGCTCCAATAAGGATGTTGGATAGCATCATAATAGCATGAGGGTTCAATACAAGAGGTGAGAGCATTTAAATAAGTAATATGTGAGGGAGAAAAATGAGAATATGAAAGAAAGGCAGATAAAGGATGAGCAGTACCTGAAACCGTTGTAGTAGGTGAAGACGCTGTGGGCTCTGCATGTAAGTTGGGGCATATGTAGTCATCGAGGTAGGCAGGTCGTGTAGTGTGGCGGCGAGGACAAGAGACAGGTGGAGGTGAGGGTGGGGAAGATGGAGTTTGAGGAGGATTAAGAGGTGGTTGAGAAGTAGGTAAGATGGGTTCGGGAACGGGAAGAGAGATGATTGGGGAAGAGGGTGAGGAGGTGTCTTGAATATCCTGAAAGGGAAATTGTTGTTCATGGAAGGTGACGTCACGGGAATAGAAAATGGACTGTGTATCAAGATTGTAGAGCTTGTATGCTTTATGGTTGTTGGGATACCCGAGAAAGACACATCTAGTAGCACGTGTAGAAAATTTATTACGATGAGCATGAAGAGTTTGTGCATAACAGAGACACCCAAATACGCGAAGGTGATCGTAGTTGGGTGTTTTGTTGAAAACAATCTCAAAGGGTGATTTATTTTAGAGAGTACGACTGGGAGTGCGATTGATGAGATATGCAGTGGTGAGAACACAATCACCCCCAAAAAGGGAGGGGTAAGTGTGCTTGAAAGCATAGACTGCGGGCAATATTAAGAAGGTACCGATATTTACACTCCGTAACTCCATTTTGTTGAGGAGTTTCAACACAGGTATGCTCATGAATAATGCCATGGTAAAAAAAGATAGGTTTGAAATTGATGAGAGAGAAATTCTTGTACATTATCTGTTCTAATGATCTTAGCATTGGTGTTAAATTGATTTTGGATAAGAGCAAAAAAATGTGTTAAATGAGCGTAAGCTTCAGATTTAAAATGCATTAAATATCCATGTAGTGCGAGAAAAATTATCCACTATTGTAAGAAATAATGCGCTCCACATAAGGAAGAAGTATAATACCCACCCCAAATATCATAAAAAATTCGATCAAAAGCAGAAAGACTTTTATTAGCAAAATTTGGAAATGGTAATCTTGTGTGCTTAGAACGAGCACAAACATCACAATCAGAAAGAATACAAGGGGAATCTAAAATATTAGGAATAGTAAAACTGGAGGGATGATCTAGACGTTGATGCCATAAGGTCTTATTAGCAGTGATTTGAGCAGCAAAAACCATAGGGAGTTCGGGACGATACACGTAAAGCCCATTGCATAGTTCACCCGCTCCAATCAGCTTCATCGACTGTGGGTCCTGAAATAAACAATTATTAGAAGAAAAAGTAATAATGAAAGAATTTTGATGGGTAATTTGGGAAACAGATAATAAAGTAAAGTTTAAAAGAGGAACGAAATAAGCATGAGTCAAAATGAGAGAGGCAGAAAGGGTAATGGTGCCGAGACCCTCGGTTAGAATATCCTGACCAGTGGGAAGCCGAATAGAATGGGGGGTGGTTAGGGTTTGAAGATCGGTGAAAGCAGCCTTGTGGTGGTAGATATGGTGGCTCGCACCACTGTCTACCACCCAATGGAGGCGCCGATTGAAGGAAAAATCCTGTTGAGGGGAGAAGAGATTACCAATGAAGTTGACTGAGGAAGGCTCGATCAGAGATGGGGATGGTGCCAGCAAGCTGAGGAGTTTCTGGTATAACTCCGGTGTCAAGCCTAGTATGGATGAAGGAGGGGAGGGGGGGGGGGGGGTTGGGTTTGATGATTCAGCCATGGCTTTGCAGGGCGTGTTCTGCTCTGATACCATGTTAAGAGATAGAGGGAGACATGTTTGAAATAATTCTATATATTTCTTGTATTCTGCTTTTCAAAATATATAGATGTACAATGAAGCTATTTATGGAAATTTACATATAAGGAAAATATTTTATTGTTACATATGCCTAAAAATAAGAAATCCCTGATTTTGTGCAATCAATTATTTTGGAGAGATATGATTCTGTCAATAATAAGAAATCCCTGATTTTGTACAATCCATTATTTTGGGAAGATATGATTCTGTCAATAAACTCCTAGTTGCGCACTATTCAACAAGAGTAGCCCACTTCATGCGACATATTCCACAGCAAAATTCAATAGGTCAACTCGATATTTGACAATTTATTCTCTCTCTCTCTCCCCACAATGGGTGGTCTCTCATTTTTTTTTTTCTTATAATGTAAGTAGAGCACATAAGGCAATAGTCAAATATTTTATTTTAAAGATTTATTTACTATAGTAGTTAATCCATATAATGTAGAAATGATTGAGGATGCGCATAGACCGACTTGAAGACTAAGAAGTACATTTGGCACTATAGATTAATAGCTATAATTTTCTTTTAAGAAAATATTTACGCATTATCAAAAATAGATAAGTAAGTGCCAATTTAATTGGAATATAATCATACTATTGTGACACAATAATATTGTAATTTTTCAATTAAAAGCATAAATTCCATATAAATATTTAAATTCATCAAGTTTGTAATCAATAAACCTTTTTTATCTTTTAAAAAAATACCATGTGTCTTATTATATTTTGCAATTTTTTAATATTTATTTAAATTTTTTATGCATACAATTCCATAACTTAAAAAAAAAGTTATTGAGTGGCTGCCCTTTTTGGGCCGGGTTGGTGCTTGGCCCGGGCAAGCTCGACTTGGGCGCAACTTTGGCTCCGAGGCCCGATTCGGACATAAAATCAAGCTTGATCCGAGCCTGGGGATCTGGACTAAGACGAGCCAGGCCAAATTTCGAGGACTACAAGCCCAATTGTCAAATGAATTTACTTTACTAGCCATATATATATCGGAACCACCCCTCTCTTGGGAGTTTCCAAAAGAGCACACCATTTTCCCTAGTGAATCCACTTTCCAACTGAAAGTCCGAGCAAAAAAGAACAAAAAAGAGTTACCTAGTGGGCTCAGCAGAAAAGTGGTGTGCTCTTTTGGAAACTCTCCCCTCTTAGATTCGTGACGTAGTCACTACTACTCTGTTCCGTGCTATATTCAATGCATAAATGCATTTTGGTGGGACATGCATATATAGCTTTGATAGCAAGACTACGATGAAATAAAATTTCTAGAAGAATATAATAGCTGATGCATAATAAAGAAAAGATATGTAATTAATTAATTATTAAGTAGAAATGGATGTTTTCCAATTTGAAGGAGATGAAGGGGAGTTTCCATAGGAGCACACTTCTTTTCCTAGAGAGCGCCCACTTTTCAAGTGCGCTCACTAGGAAAAATGGTGTGCTCCTTTGGAAACTCCCAGATGAAGGGGACAATAATGATGGCTGTGGTCAGGTAAAGATAGCATCACCCCTGGCCCATTGGACTTCCCTTTCAGAACCAGCAATGGCCCAGCGTCTCACTTGCCCTTTTGCTGTAATAGGGACAAAATCATCTTACGACACTTCTTCTCTTTACGCACATGATAATAGGATCAGCAAAACAATATTTGTGCTCGAAGAGCCGTTGAAATTGCTCATATGGGAATGATCTCTAATTTATTAGTAGGGTGGATGCAGAATAATTTTGTTGCAGGAAAGTTAATTCTCAGGCTCTACTCACTTTTTTTTAGTGTTGGATAAGCCCAATGCATTATGAACAGGGGTACAATTGGACCGGGCGGCCTACCCGGCGCGGCTTGTACCTTGACACGTGCAAGGCGCAACTTGTCTAAGGTGAGCTTAGATGCAGTGGGAAAATGTGCCAGGCTTGTGCCACAGGCCCGTTTGAGCATGACGAAGCACGTGACGGGCCAGACATGTGCTTACGCATGGGCCATGATTCGACATGAGTTGGGCATGCCTCTCCGGACGGCTAAGCTCTTGCAAATTTTTTTTCCTACAAACTCCCCCTCCCCACAAATAAGGGGGGTTTGCAATTCTTTTCAGAAAAAAACACCCCAATCCTTAGGGTGTCATATGTAATTCTTTTGCTTTTTTTCCACCAACCATATCAACACCCTCAAATCTCTCTAATTCTCTCACAAAATTTTGTCTTATTTACTCTACTTTCTCTAACTCTCATATAAGCGTGACAACCGGGCCGGCCCGTGCCTGGCACGGCCCAGTTGCCCGGGCTCTGGCCCGGGCTCGGCTCGCCGGCACGGCACGGCAGGGCCATGCCGTGCCCGGGCCGAGCCGGGCCGGCACGGGTGATTTTAAAAAAAAAAAAAAATTAAATAAAGAGGAGATTTAACACATTGTAATAACAATAAAAATAAATATTATATTATATTTAATCTCATTACATTCATATAATTGCTCTATAAATCTCTTTAGAAGTTATACAAAAACCGAAGAGAGGGGAAATGACCCTAACCGTCACCCTCAATTTGTTCTTAATATATTTTCTAAGAGATTTATAAGTTAAAAATTAAAAAAAAGAATTGAAAATACATGAATATCTTTACAAATTTAAATACTTTTAATCAAACTTTTTTTTCTTCTGATAAGCCCAAGGTCTCTAGTACATCTTCATTAGTCAAGTCTTATTCTCTATCTTCTGCGTCGTACCAATCCTTCAAGCAGACACACATCTCCAATGTGTCCGACGCCATTAAGCTTCTCAAGTCTGTGAGCACTCTACCACCTGCGCTAAAAGCAGACTCTAATTCTACAGTAGACACTGGAGGAGTTAGTAGATCACGGGCCATGTTAGAAAGCACGGGATATGTTTTTTCCTATGATTTCCACCATGCCAAAATATCAAAGGATTCATATTTTTCAGAAGATGCGTTATCTTCATAGTTAGCTCTCTCTAAATAATAATGTAATTCATTAAAATATGTACTAGTTTGTCTTGACTTTTTTCTATGAAATACAGATGATATTATTGGATTACGAATTTCCCTAGTAGATGGTTCTTTTGTAGATTGTGTTGGCACACCATACATATCTTCATAAGTTTTATACATAATATCTAAACATATTTTAATATCATTAAGTAAATCCCTCACATTATTTTCATAAGACATATTATTATAAAATAAATCTATTAATATTTCAAGTCCATCTAACTTGCAACAGGGATCCACAACAGTTGCAAAATATAATAAGTATGGAAAATCTTTAAAATATTTATTAAATTTAATTTCCATAGGTTCAACAATACTTTCAAGTATAGAGTGATTTCTACATTCATTAAAAACCGAACTAATTTCGGTTAGATAATATAATGCAATGTGTGTAGTTGGGTAATAAGTTCCTGACAGTGCTCTAGATGCATTTTTAAATTTGCCTAAAAACTTAGAAATGCAATACAACTGGTGCCATTCATTATTATCTAAACTATACATTGGTGACTCTATTTCATTAAAAGTATTTATTACATTTTTATACTGAATAGCTATGTTTAACATTTTATATGTAGAATTCCATCTTGTTCTAACATCTATAGGTACAATTCTAGGTGATATTTTCATATTTTTACATATTTGTTTAAATACTTGTCTTCTTGGCCCACTATCTTTAATAAAAAGTAATGTATAGCTAAGTTTCATTAGTGAATCATTTACTATTTTTAATCCATCTTGAACGCATAAGTTTAGTATGTGGCAAATACACCTAACGTGGAATAATTTTCCATCTAGAATTGGTTTTGTCATACTTTTAATAATTCTAATTGCGGCCGTATTTTCAGAAGTATTATCCAAATAAATGGTAAATATTTTTTTATCTATTCCAAAATCTGAAAAAACACTTAGAAGGGATTGTGATAAATTATGTGCATTGTGAGGAAATTCAAATACCATAAACCCTATTATTCTTTTCTGTATGCACCATTCTTAATCTGTATAGTGTGCCGTTACGCATAAATAATTAGTCATATTTTTAGCTTCCCAACAATCTGCAGTTATAACAACTCTAAAAATTAAAAAAGTAAAAATAGCTATTAGAGTGTCCCTATGCTCTTTATATAGTTTGAACATGTCAGATGTACATGTTAAACGTGGGACTTTTTTATATTCGTCAGTAAATATTGATTTACAAATCTTTCAAATTTGCGATTTCCGAAAAAGTAAATGATTGTTCGTCATGTATTATAAATCTTACTAAATTTTCTCTTGTTTTAATTGGATCATATTTACGTATACCTAATGATCCACCAAATGTGCTTATTTGTGTTTGATGTGGTACATTTGGTGGGTGATTTTTTTCTAGGTGTTTTTTAAGATGATCCGTTCCGCTATTTAAAGGAAACGAATAAATTTTATGACAGTTTTTACACTTAGCTTTCCTAACATTATTTTCTATTATTTTTTCAAAATGTTTCCATATGTCCGATCAACAGCCCTAGTAGATGTGGTAGTTTGTGTTTCGGGTATGGTTGTATCAGTTGTTTCTTCCTGAGATACAGAAAATGGTACTTGAGGAGGTTGTTCTAAGGGTTGACATAGATTTTGATATTCTTCATCAGTTAAAAATAGAATAAAAGAACCCGCGGCTTGAGAGCAAGAAGCGCCAGACGAGTGTGGATCCATTTTAATAAAATCCCGTAAAAAACAAATTAAAATTCTCAAAAAAATTTTAAATTATAAATACCTGTTAACCGCTGAACTGTTTGAGATAGAGTGTGAAATATCTAGTTAGAGAGATGAAGCTGGAAACCGAAATAGCGAAGAAAACCTTCCTTCAATGAGAAAACTTGCTTGGATCTTGTTTGGGAGACTTGCTTGCTTGAGACTTCTTGATCACTTGATTGAAACTTGCTACTTGTTTTGCTTGAGACTTCTTGAGAATTAAAGATTTTAGAAGATTTTTGAGAATGAATTTGGTGTATAAAAATGATGAATGGTAGTAGAGGAGATAATGGGGTATTTATAGAGAAAGAAATATTTTAATTTGCAAAAAAAAATTACAAAAACCCCCCAACGGCTATTTTGACCGTTGGGGGAAAAATCTGCAATTTTTTTTGCAAGAAACCCTCCAATGACTATAAAAATAGCCATTGGGGGGATATTTGCAAAAAAAATTGCAAAAACCCCCCTTAAACACCCCAACGGCTAAATTAAAAAAAAAAAAATCCCGGCCGTACGGCCGGGCCGATCCGTGCCGCCGGCACAGCCGGCCTCGGCTCGGGCACGGCCCGAGCCGAGGCGTTGGGCACGCCCGACCAAGTTATCAGGTCTACTCTCATATTATCTCTTAAATTACTGAAGGCTCTCAATATCTCAAACTCTCAACCCTCTCAATGGTTCCCTCTCCAATCGGATTCAACTTTCAAGTCGAAAGAATTTCTTTTAGCTTGCAAAGTTGATGTACTAATCTGCTTTTTGAATTTTGATAACTAATTTTTACAGTTTAAATAGTGACATAGATGCTAACTCCTCCGCTGTTGGTTCTAGTCATCATGCTGGTTCTAGTTTTATATTTTTGTACTCCTATGGAGTATGAAGATTTACAAATATCTACATATGACATGCCCCATATTCCATTATCCCAGCTACAAAATTATAAGTAGGGCTCATAATCGACTGTTCATATTGTTTTTTTCAACCACTCAAAATCCTTTTTCTTCATATGATGCATTTGCTTCTTCTAGAGTTTCTAAATATGATATTTGAACCATTTTGAGAAATGTTTTTTTGAAGAAGGTGTAAGAAAGGCTAGATGCAAAATATATCAAAAGATTTATTCATTTCCTAAACATAGTAAAATAGACCATCTAAAATGCGTCATGATAATACATATCCCCTAATCAATCACAACAGATTCAAATTAGTACTAAAATTAGTACTTATGGTAACACCCCATGAACATTTAGGTAGAATCCTGTTTTAGGTAGAGATAATTTGGATTCATATTATGTGGAGCTAAATAACCCTTTAGTATGACAGAAAATCTCATGTCCAAAAAGTACATAAAGGTAACATATAATCTTGAATTTGAATAAGTTCCTAGGAGTACATATAAATTAGAAAATTGCAAGTTTTTCGTAGAACAAAAATAAATTTTATTTGCTATGGTTTCTTCTTTGTTATATAGAATTATAATTACTTCTGATTGTGGGTAAGGTTTTAACATCAATCACTCTCTTTGTATCATTGCTTGTTACATTGATTATGAATGGATTTTGAAAAAAAAATATTGGTTTTATTAAATTTGATTTTCCTTATGATGCTTCAAATCTTAATCAAACAATTATTGCGGTTATTAATACCTTTGGAATTGTCAAAAAAATTCTATTCCATTTTATATTACTAGTGTGAATTTAGAGCTATTGAATACTTAAAAAGTTATACCATATCTATTTTGGACGGAAATTTTGTTCATATTTTTGTGTTTTTCATATTATTAACTTATGAATTCATGGTTCATTTAGAATAATTAATAATTTTCTTGTAAAAATAGAAATATTATATCTTTTAAGAGCTACCTTGAAAGCATATCTTCAAAAGCTTTGTTTATATTATATATATTTATTTATTTATTTATATTATATATTAGATGATGTCTTCCTACCAAAATGCAATAAATTTGTTTAGTAATATAGAATTACCGGTAAAAAATATTTTTAAAAAAGAATGAAAACTTACATCATGTATTTGTTATTTTCTAGAAGTATTTGAGACTGCAACAAGAACACTTTTTGGAAAGTATTATCCGACAACTTACTTAGCACTTTATGTTTAAACAAAACTACTTTATTATTTTCAGAAAATAAAGCTAACTCATTTATTAAAGATATTGGTGTTTCTTTGGAATTAAATTTAACAAGCATTTTCAAAATTTTCTTTATCTATTTATTTTGGAGTCATTATAGATCCTCGTACTAAGTTGGTGGGCCTTGAATTTTTGGTTTAAGAATTGCACAAAAATAAGGACTATGAAAATGATTGTAACACTCTACTTGGAATTTGGGTAGCAAAGTGCTAACAATATATTTTGCATACAAATATGGTAAACCTTTGGTATAATACTAATTGTTAAAATAATTTATAATCAGCCGCAGAATCCTCCCTCAAAAAGACTAGATATGTCTAATATATGGATTCATGGGAATACTATATTGAATCTTGTCTTAATATCCAATATGACTACTCAAATTAGGAGTATAACATTCTCTTCCGTTTTTAGGATATGACATTTTTGTAAAAGAAGTGCAATAGCACTTAACATTACACTAGATGACATGACATTCTAGAGATAACCTACATGGATTTTAGAGATAATTTTCATAGATTCAAGTGGTATCGTACTATATCTATATGACACTTTATTTCACACTTCCGTCTGATGTTTAGCTCTAATATCATTTATAATGCCCAATATCGAGAGTCTAGATAGCATAATGTTTCAACATATTCTAGTAGGAATATACTAAGATTCGGTACAATGTCAATAGTTAAAATAGTTTTTAATCAATCATACATTCCTTCCTTAAAAAGGCTAGGAATGATTACTTCATTAATTCATAAGAATCATTATAAACTATAATAACTACAAGGCTCCATTTTCAGCTACTTTCGAAAAAGAGTAAGTTCAAATTTTTTTAACCTCACAGGTACAAGACTTAGTAATAACCATAACTACTATCATATTAGATGTATAAATAACATGTTATTAACTAGAATAGAGCTTCTTTCCACTAAAAAAAGATACATGAAGTGGGACACTACTCGAAATATGTACAATAAAAGGATAAAAGAACAAGAGGCAGTGCCTTAAACCAAACAAAATACAAAAGATACAAACAAAAGATCTTTCGTAGTGGCCACTGTCTTCTTAGCAAAGTAAGATCCTCGATCTTGGCAATTTCCTCCTATTCAGCTCTGAGACTTGAGTTTGGAACCAAGAGGATTAATCCAGCAAATAACACAAGAAAAAAAAAGTGTACTACCATAGAAATAAGATAGATGCATGCGAGGCAGACCAAACATATGAACCACAGGTGTCAAAGTTATTCGAGGGTAGAACTACTCGAACAGCTCACCAGGGTGCAGGAGGCGAAGCGTGCTTATCAGGGGTGCGGTGGGCAGAGTTCCTGACCCAAAAAATATTATATTTTATTATATAATTCATATATAAACTTATGACATTATAATACTAATATAAATATTTCTAATCTATAATTTTGATGCAATTTTAAAATATTACAATATGAATATTATCTTTAGTCATTTCTGTAATTGATTTTTAGGGTTTAAAATAAAAAATATTTTTTTAGTTAAAAAAACGAGATATCATTTTTATTCAATTATTTAACCATACAAAATCACGATCTTCCTATATGAAAAGTGAAAATTTATAGGGGGTGGGGGCGCAAAATCATGATCTTCCTATATGAAAAGTGATAATTTATAGAAGAGTGGAATTATAAAATTGGAGATTTAGGAGAGGTAGCTTTGAATTTTTTTCAAAAATTGAAGTAATTTAAGTTTAAAAAAAATCGGGGGGTGGGGGGGTGGGGGGGATTGTCCCCCTAGCTGCAATACAAAAAAGTCTATCAATATTAAGTATAAGTCAATATTATAACATGTCGAGCATGGTCCGGATAAATGTCCAATATTCATTAGTGGAAACAATAGTTGCATAGGGGACAACATAAAAGTATTGTACCAAGTATTACTAAATTTTATCTCTAAAGATGGCCACAGAAGCAAACTACTATATTTTACTATCTATTTGCCCGAAAAATTGAATTTTCCTTCCATTGCTAATTTTGATTTGAAATTACAACAATAAAAGAAAATTACACAAGAAATTATCAGATTACAAGAATAGAGAAGATTAATTTCGATTACATTTTTAGTTTGTGGGTTCTAGCGGCGATGGAGCCTCGTTGATGCACTCTGTTGACGGTTCGGTTGTTGCGTTGATTGATTTCTCCGACACCAAACTCTGGTGGAGGAGAAGCAGAGGGAACTCCGCTCTCAAAATTTTCCCGTCTCCCTGTTCCTCTTCATTGGGAACTCTACTCTCTGAAAATTTTTCCACTCTGGAAACTCTGTCCTCCACAAACTCTGAGAATTTTCTCTTCTTTTATTAACGTCATGGGCGAAATTCACGTGAAACAGAATTATCTACTACCCACGTTCGGATGAAACCGTGTAGAAGGCACCGCGCAAGTGTATTGCAGGGGTGGCATTGAGTGCAAGCCCGCGGGTGGCATCCCGTGGGTAGCACCCATGGGTGCATCCCGCAGGTGGCACCCGCGGGTTGCATCCCACGGGTGCATCCCGCAAGTGGTACCTAGGGTGCAACCCCACGGGTTGCATCCCGCGGGTGCAACCTGACGGTGCACTCCCGTGGGTTGCAACCCCGCTAGTGCACCCCGCTGGTGCAACCCGTCGGTGCACCCCGCGGGTTGCAACCCCGTGGGTGGCTGGTCATCTTTTTTTTTTTTCTTCTTTTCTTTTCTTTTTTTTCTTTTTTCTTTCTTCTTTTTTTGTGCCTACATAACCCCCTCTAAAGTTTTCAAAATTTCGTCATTGATTTGCAACGAATTTTAAAACACTTTGGACTTTTTAATTTATGCTCTTTAATCTTCATTGTGTGGCAAGATTTTTATGGTGTACTGTGAACCATACTCTGCAATTGCTATCTTCTGGCTATTTTGTTGTTGGAGGTGTACTCTGAACCTCTCCAATGTATCATAGATTGCTTTTAGTGAGTTTTTTTTAATGCTGGCTATTATATTTGTGCGGTCCGGCCAAACTTCAGTTTGTAGTTTTACTCCCGAAAGTTTATTGTCTGCAGTCAGAAATATTTTTGATATTTGTTCAGAGGCTAAGAGCATGACATACAACTTGTAATGAATTTGATAGATAGAGATAATTGTTAACGTGTCTTATGGAAGATGAGCAGAGGTATAATGTTAACGTGCTCTATAGATGATAAACATAGGTATGATGTTAACGTGCTCATTAAATGACAAGCAGAGGTATGATGTTAACGTGCTAATTAGATGATAAGCAAAGGTATGATATTAATGTGCTCGTAGGATCCTAACCATTCAGTGAAATCTAGTATGAGGGATTAAGAAAAGAAAGAGGTATCATTAAACATATCTTATGGTTCACTCTATTCAAAAGTTCAAGACTTAATAGTAATGGACCGATTAAACAGAGGTAGGGTTTAACCTGTTTAATCTACCCGTTTAGTGATTTATAGTATAACGGGATTTAAATAAGGACAGAGGTATCATTAAACATGTCTCAAAGCTCAACCTATTCAGAGGATCCGATTATGATAGGAATGAACTGACTAAATAGAGGTGAGTGTTAACGTGTTTAGTTTTAGAATTTAACTATCAAAGATAACTGTTAACTTGATAGAGAGATGATTTTTGTCAGAGATAATTTTTTTAACTTGACCATGCCAAAAAAATAAGTTTATCAGAGATTGTAATGTTGAACTTGATGAAATATGAGTTTTCTTTTCTGTCAGAGGTGAAAGTTTAACATGACAGGAGATTTGATTCGAATTGATCTCGTAAAGAAAATTGATTTGATTTTGTATTATGGTGTTAGAGGTATGATTTTAATGTGACAAATATTTAGAGAGTCGCTAGCTCTGCTGAGAGAAAAGTGACAAGAAAAATTTTGCTATCAGAGATTAAATCTTAATGTAACAGGAGATTTGATCTCATAGAGAAAATAATTCAATTTTATATTATGATGTCAAAGGTATTATTTTAACTTGACAAAAATCTTTTGAGGGTCACTAGATCTACTGAAAAAAAGTGACGAGAAAAATTTTGCTGTTAGAGGTGAAATCTTAACGTCGTAGGAGATTTGATTAAATTTGATCCCATAGAGAAAATTGATTAGATTTTGTACTGTGGTGTCAGAAGTATGATATTAATGTGATAAATATTTGGAGAGTCACTGGCTCTTCTGGAGAAAAGTAACGAGAAAAGTCTTGTTATTAGAGGTGAAATGTTAACGTGATAGGAGATTGATCTCATTAGGGTTTTTAGCAAACCCCAGTTATCAATGAATTTGGTTAGATTTTACAAATCGCCATTTGCATTGAGCTAGCCATGATATTTTCCTTTGTATGATGAGGTTGATGAGGATTTCATTTGGGCTTACATGCCAAACTTTTCCTTTTCTCTTTGTTTTTGTAGGTTTGGGCGATGATGTATCCTTATAATCGATTAAGGATACGGTTGTAACTGATTTGTCATGGGATTTTTACCAAATCCCTAACTATCAACGGATTTGGTTTTCCTTTACCAACTACCGTTTGAGTTGGGCTAGCCATGTTATTTTCCTCAATATGATAAGTTGTCGAGAATTTCGTTTGGGCTTATATGCTAAACTTTTCCTCTTCCCTTTGCGTTATCAGCTTAAGGCAGTTCATGCTTTTACCCCCAGCATGATAGGTTGGCGAGAAATTAGTTCTTTTTCCGTTACTTTGGCGGTGTTGTACAGTTCATGCTTTTACTCCAACATATTGGGTTGGCGAGAAACTTATTCTCTTCCCGTTGTCTTGACGATATTGGGCAGTTCATACTTTTACTCCAGCATGATAGGGTTAGCGAGAAATTTGTTCTCTTCCCATTGTCTTGACGATGTTGGGCAATTCATACTTTTTATCCTTAGTATGATAGGTTGGAGAGAAACTTGTTCTCTTCCCGTAGCCTTGATGTGGTTGGGCGGTTCATGCCTTTCCTCCAGCATGATGGGTTAGTAAGAATTTTTTTATTCTCTTTCCATTACTTTGATGGTATTAGACAGTTCATGTTTTTACTCTCAGCATGATGGATTGGCGAGAAACAGATTTTATTTCCGTTATCTTGACGGTGTTGGACAGTTCATACTTTTACCCCAGCATGATGGGTTTGCGAGAAACTTAATCTCTTTCTCTAGCCTTGACGGTGTTGGATAGCTTATGCTTTTATCCCTAGCATAATGGATTGGTGAGAATTTCGTTCTCTTCCCATTGCCTTGGCAACATTAGGCGGTTCATACCTTTACCCCAGCATGATGGGTTGGAGAGAAATTTATTGTTTTTCCATTGCTTTGACGATATTGAGCAGTTCATGATTTTACCCCAGTATGATAGGTTGGCAAGAAATTTAATCTCTTCTTATTGCCTTGACGGTGTTGGGTAGTTCATGTTTTTACCTCCCAATATAATGGGGTTGACGAGAAACTTATTCTCTTCCCGTGGCCTTCATAGCGTTGGGCAATTCATGCTTTTACCCAGTATAATTGGTTTGGTGAGAAATTTATTCTTTTTTCGTTGCCTTAACGGCGTTAGGTAGTTCATACTTTTAATCCCAGCATAATAGGGTTAGCGAGGATTTCGTTTTGGTTTTACATGCCAAATCTTTTCTCTATCCTTAGCCATAGAGAAATAGGATTCATTTTTATTTTGTACCCCCAGGTGGGGTGCGAAGCTACACCTTGGTGGCGTGTCAGCATTTCTTCACTTGCTGTATTGAAGAAGAGGTCGGATAACTTTATTCCTTTAAGAATAATATTTCTTTAGAAATTTTTCATTGATTGACATCATCATCTGGTCACCATGTTGATTAATCAACCGGTATGCTCTATTTGAGTAGACCGTCTCTAATATAAATGGGTCCTTCCACTTTGGCTTTAGTCTTATGTGTTAGGATTATTGGTTGTCTGACTGCTCAGACCAAGTCGCTCACTTTGAAAGTCTGTTCTTTACTTTCTAGTTGATGGCTCGGGATATTCGCTCTTGACAGAGCTCTATTTGTTGTTGAGCTTTTAAACACTTTTCATCAAACGCTTCCAATTTCTGAAATCGTTGGCTATATTTTTTTTTCGGTGATCATTCTTGTAGTTAATGCCACTTGAAGAGAGGGAATTTGAACTTCCAGAGGTAGCACAGCCTCATAGCCATACACCAAAGAAAATGGTGTGGTTTTTATCGGTGTTCTTACTGTTGTGCGATAAGCCCATAAACAATCTCTAAATTTCTCATCCCAGTCACACTGACATGTGGTGACAAATTTCTGCAAAAGGTTCACAATGGTTTTGTTTAATGCTTCTGCTTGGCCATTTACAGCCAGGTTATATAGAGATGAAAACACATTTTGCATTCTGAACTTGTCACATAATTTGGTATAGACTTTGCTAGTGAATTGAGGGTCGTTGTCACTAATGATTCGTCTAAAAACATCGAAGCGATAGATTACGTAGTGTTTGATAAAATTGACTACATCATTTATTTTTACTTTTCTTAAAAGGATAGTTTCGGCCCATTTTGAGAAGTAATCGTTTATAACTAGTATGAACTAATATCCATAGAAGATGGTGGAGTGATGGGGCGAATAATATGCATCCCCATGTCTCAAATGACCATGTAGTCATAGTTGGATGTAGGTGCTTTGCAGCCTGATGTATGTAATTTGCATGCACCTGGAAAGCATGACATTTCTTTGCATATACTACGGTATCTGCGATCATTGTTGGCCAATAGAAACCCGTTCTTTTTATCTGGTCTCCTCATTTTGATCCCGGCTGGTGAGCACCGCAGGCTCCGTCATTCGATTTTATACATTTATATGTATATATACATACATACATATATATGTATATATACATATATACATATATATGTATATATACATATACATATACATGTATATATACATATATATGTATACATGTATATATACATATACATGTATATATACATATATGTATATATACATATACATGTATATAGATATATATGTATACATATATATGTATATATATATACATGCCCTGCCCGGCTAGTAAACACGAAGGAGCTGTTGCTAAAATTTTGGATGTGAAAAGATTAATTAACTGGGATTTTATTTGTGGTTCACCAAAATAGAGATCCTTTATTTGTCATTATCTATATGCTCATATACTAAAGTGAGATTTACCATGATGATGCCACCCAGGAAAAACTAAAAAAAAATGAAGGAAAAAAAGGCAACGAAACTTTAGTTTCCAGATGAAGCAATCATTAGACATTCTAAACTAATCCCATTATCCATTGCCTAATTGGTTTTTAAAGAAGAAAAGCTTGGGTGGGCAGATTGATGCGTTGTTTAGTTATTTTAAATTTATGATTGGCCCGACAAGGTTCGCTTAATAAAAGCGATTAGTGGAGGAGGTAAAGTTTAAGTGTCCTCTAAAGGGATATCAAAGCTAATCACACTTTTGAAATTTGATAAAGCATTGAAGAGTTGGGTTGCAATTGGTCACTTGGTGGCCGTTGAGTTAGGCTGTCGCTATCGAAGCTAAGACGTTTGTTCTCATTCTCTCTGATTTACGCAGCTTTTTTAAAGGCTTTAAAAAGTAGGTGCAGTGAAAGTTGCATGAAGTTGACTTTGTGGGGATTCGTTAATGTGCATTAATGATTGGACTAAATTTGTTTTTCCCCTTCAATATATTTTTACACGGATGAGGCTTTTTATCTAGTCAAATTTACATACATATTTTTACAACATTACTTAAATTGAATTCTCATCGAAAATTGAATTCAGAACCTCTCGTAAATTAGGGAGAGATGATACCTTTGAGCCAAGGCTCTTTGATTCTAATTTACAACAATAACAATAAAGCCTATTGACAGTTTCTGTTCATTTCGAAGACCTAAGTGGTCCGACTCTTCTCCGGACCAATCGCATAGCGGGAGGTTTGTAGCACTGGGCTGCCCTTTTACAGTTTCTGTTCATTTCTATTATTGTCAAAAAAGTATTGTATTGGGCTTTTATTATGAACAGGAGACTTGACCAGACATCAGGAACTACATTATCTTGCCAGGGTGATACTACATATCAATATCATAGTCGACCATCAATTCTAGCCATCTCTCCTACCTCATGTTAAGCTCCTTCTGCATGAAGTCGTACATCAAGCTCTTGTGGTCCATATCTATCCACTTTGTTGCTCAACTAGTAGTGGCTCCAAATCTTCAAGGCGAAGATCACTGGTGCAAGTTCCAAATCATGAGTAGCGTAGTTCTTCTAATAAGGCTTCAAATATCACGATGAGCAATCACTTAACCATATTGCATTAGAACACAGCCTAATCCTCAGCTAGATGTATCACTATAAATAATCATTCTACAAGATTCTTTAGGTACTGCTAAGACTGCAGCTATAGTAAGCCTTCACTTGAACTCTTGAAAGCTGCATTACAATCCTCTGTCAATACATACTTCTCTCCCTTTCTCATTAGTTTCATTAAAGGTCTTATGATCTTTCAGAAATCCTATACGAACCTTCCGTAATTTTCAGCTAATTCAAGAAAAATTCTCACTTCAATCACCAACTTCGAAACATGCAAATCCTTTTATTGTTGTAATCTTATTAAGATCTAAATAATTCCATTTCCTTAGATGATGTGTCCCAAAATTGAAACACTGTTTATACAAAACTCGCACTTGCTAAACTTCCCATAAAACTTCTCTCCTCTCAAGGTCTCTAAGACTATTCTCTATGTCATTAGAAAATACCAAGATATCATTAATAAAGACTACCAAAAATTTATCCAAGTATGGGATAAAAACTTAGTTCATCAAGTTCTTAAAGATAACAGCTTCGTTCGTTACTCCAAATACCATCACTAAAAGCTCCTAATGTCCATATCAGATACAGAAAGTCATCTTAGGTACATTTGATTTCTTCATTTTTACTTGATGATAACTCGACTTATGATCCAACTTTGAGAACATTCTAGCTCCACCAAATTAATCAAACAAGTCATTAATTCTCATTAATGGTTACTGATTAATGATTGTAACTTGGTCGAATCATCTGTAATCAATATATAATCTCTTGCTTTCATCCATCTTTTTTGTCAAAAATACTGGTGCTCTCCAAAGTAAAGTACTCGGTCTAATAAAAATAGGAGTCTATAACTCATGAAACTTTTCATTCACTTCTTCTGGTTATATGCAACTCATTCGATACGACAGCTTAGATATAGGCACAATACCTAGAATGATGTTGATAAAAAACTCCACAGATCTGTTTGGAAGTGCTCCTAAATAATCTTTAAAAACATTCATAAATTCTAATACCACTAGAATATCCATTGGAACTTGTTGGTGGTGAAAATTTCTAATTAAAGAAAAAATGGCAAAATACCTCGCAGAATGCGGAGCTAACTCTGTAGCTCTGCGTCTGGCCAGAAAACTAGCTTTGCGTTGAGTAAAACGCGGAGCTAAGTCGATAGCTCTGCATTCAGAGTACTTAACTCCGCGTGAGCAGATTCTCTAAATTCTAAATTGATTGTGATTGAGATTTAGGCTTATCCAATATCCGAATTGAGTCCAATCAGTATTCAAAATCAAGAGATTTAAATCAAGACTAAGATATTTGATTAGAATCCTTGATAAATACAAACACCTTCCAATTCTATTCCGATGGAAACTCTCATATCCAACTAAAGTTTATAAATACCTTCTAAGAGTAGACTTTTGGATCCTTTTGATTGTTTTGGAGTTTAAGTTATGCATGAGAGTCTTGAATTCACAGAGATTAGCAGAGAGAGAGACCTAGGGCCGGCCATCATCTTCTTCAAGTAGAAGATCTTCACATCAGATCATCAACAGGAACTACTAGATAGATCCCATCGCGACATTAGAACCCACTTTTTATTGTAAAAGAGAGCGATAAATTATAAATCTTCTCATTTGCTTTTTTTATTGTTCCTCTTTTATTGTAATCAAAGTATTCAATGGAAGAAAAACAGAATTTTGTGGAGAACAAACTGGCGACCACATTGGGAGACATCTCTTTTTGAGAACAGGAGATCATGACACAATTCGATGTGAACAATATTGGATCGGTCGCAGACGTGCTCGTCTCGAGATCGACCAATAGAGGTATGAAGATTTCCTCACCTCTAGGTCAGACAATCTGGCTGAAACGCAGCGCTATCATCGCGTGATCTCTAAAATCTGTAAATCAGGTTGTAAGGATTTCTCTGTTAATCGGGGATCCTTTGAGTCCACGGCTATAGAGCCGTTGTTCGGCCAGAGAACCCTAAAGGAAGATGCCGTTCCTACTGCTGAAGAGAGCCAAAAGATTGGTCTCACCAAGACTCAACTTCGTAATCGAAATCGTCGAGGGAGGAGAAGAGCTCTCAAAGCCCGCGTTAAATGCGAGGCTGAATCAGAGGCATAACACGAGGTTACGATCTTACCTCGCGAACTGGCTTGCGTTAATCGCAAGACCAGTTTGAATCGTGTTAAATGCGAAGTTAGCCTCTGGTCAGTGTGTGATGGATTTTCTCCACGCGAGCCTACTAAACTTAACTATAAAACTGGCCAAAGTGCCAAAACTCGCGTAAATCGCGAAGTTAATTCTAACTATAAGCCAGCATGTGAAGAAGTTACTTCACGCGAGGCTACAGGTTCTGGGCATGAAGCTAGGGAAACTGAAGATGCTCACCTAAAAAACGGCATTGATCTCAGAGTCAAACCAGCGTGTGATGAATTTTCTCCATGCGAGTCTACTGAACTTAACTCTGAAACTGGCCAAAGTGCCAAGATTCACGTAAAATGCGAAGATAAGCCAGCGTGTGATAGAAATTCTTCACGCGAGGCTATCAGAACTAAACAAAAACTTGAGCTAAGCATCAAACACGAATCCAAGAATTCTTGTATAAATCACAAAGTTATGCTAGCGTGCGAGGATACTTCCCCATGCGAGGCTAAACAAACAGAAGTTAAAGTTCTTCAAAAATGCCAAGTCAGTGTAAAATACGAGATTAGCGTAAAATACGAAGCTATGTTCCAGCCTCGCGTAAGTGCTCTAAAACACGGGGCTAATGCTCAGCTTCGCGTAAAACAACCAATATACAGAATTAAGACTGATAATCAAAATATTGAGCATTATCTCAACTCCATTGGCTTTGGAGAGTTTCAATAGATACTCAGATCTCTCCGACAGCCAAGTGGGCCCCAGGCCCAGAGCAATACTGAAGGTTCTTCATCTCCTAAAATTCATGATCTCAGAGAATACTTGACAAATAAAAGAAAAATGACTCAAATTTCGTCACGCTCAACATATCATTGCGAACAGATAATATCAACAGTATTGAATAATTGCTGTTGTATGAAAAAAAATCTGTATTTGACAGAATAACTGAGTCAGACTAAAATACTCCAAAGAGGAGAAAGAATGATCTGAGATTTAAAATCAAAGAACCAGAATTGAAGGCAGTGACCTCAAATATTATTGATAAAGGAAAAAAAAATCATGGGGAAAAAGTATGAATTAGATGCAGACGATGAAGAACCTCATCATTTCACCCAGTTTAAATCAGGCACTGTCGCTCCCTGAAATTACAAGAAACTTGCAAAGATTCTTATGATGATGACACCGATAATTCGGCTATAGCTTCTCCACAATCTTGTGCATCTTCCTGACCACGAAAATCAGCATCGCATGCGGTGGACAGATCCGATGATGTTGATCAGAGGTTAGAAGTCCAAGAGCAGATGATTCGAAACCAGCAAAAGACTATCGACGACCTCAAGGAAATGCTCTAGAAAGTGGTTGAGAATACACAAAAGATAGTCGAAGACAAGGCTAAAACCTCCTCCTCGGAACTACCAACAAAGACAAATGAGGAATCATCGTTTAAGGAAAATGAAGAGAATAAAGAAGAAAAAGTTTACTCGATGCATAAGGAAGATGACAAATATTCCTTCCATGATCCTCATGAAGAGAAAATGGAAAAGTTACTAAAGCAACTTGATCAATTAATGCACAAAAATGAGTTAAAGGAATCTGGGGTTTCAATACCATATCCGCTTGAGTGGGACTTCGCCCCATATCCGGAAAAATACAAACCTTTCAAATTGGAACCATATGACGGGAAGAGGTCCCCTACCCAGCATATATATTATTTCTTGTCTCAGACAGGTCATTTAATGGGAAATGATCCCATATTGACTAAAGTATTCATGAGTACCCGGCGAGAGCTTGCTTTTACATGGTTTATGCAGTTGCCCCCAGGAACCATAAATACCTAGTATGATGTCGAGAAGTAATTCTTGGCATATTTTTTTGAGAATGATACCGAGATATCAGTTCATTCCCTCCTTGCAACAAAATAAGGAGAAGAGGAAACAGTAAAAAGCTTCATAGAAAAGTTCTGGTAAAAGTCCATGCAATGCCGGCAAGGGATGCCTCAGAAAACACTAGTGGAGACATGTAAGCATAATTTTAGGACTAACGTACTGATAGAAATGGTGGAGTCTAGAACTTGGAAGGACTTACTAAAGTAAGGAGAGCAGGCGGAAGATATAATCCATCGTATTGAGTAATCTCGTGGTACGAGAAACTCTTCAAATCACAGGCCATATCCACAGAATCCTAAGAATAAAGGAAAGGCTGTGATAATATTAGACACTACTCCAAAGCCGGCAAGTCCGGCAAAACTAAGACCTCAAAATTCGAGAGGTGCAGGTCAAAATAGACCCCGACAACAAAGAACATATACATTCAAGACGGAGCAGACATGAACTTTATTCCATCTCCTTCTCAGAAAGGGTGTGTTGAAGCTTCCGGAGAATCGAAAACCGGAAGACGCTGGGAAAACCAATGACCCTAACTATTGCCTGTATCATCAGAACATCAGACATCCAACTAGGGATTGCTATCCTCTAAAGAATTGGATCCAGGCATTGATAGAATCCAGGGTTCTCACACTTAAAGAGGAGCAAAAGAAGGTTTCTGCAAATATGATAACCTTGGTCGTGGGAACCAATGAGTTTCCCCCAGGGGTAACGCCAGTACCAATAGGAAAATTGATAATAGTAAATTATGATCCTTATAAGAAGGCACAAAAAGGACTAACTCCAGTGACCATGGTAAGAGGAGAGGTTATGTGGGTTCACCTAGATCTCCTACAAGATGAGCAGTAGACTTCATCCAGTGCGCAAATAAAGAAGCGGACTAGTAATACCATCTCCACAAATCTTAAAGAAGAATACATAATTGCCAATGCATTAATAGATTCAGAGAGGTGGCCATGATTATGGCCACTCATCAGGATGAAGTAGGTCCCTCTGGTACTAGATCTGGTAAGGCCTATCTAAAAGATTATTCAAGGGTAGGTCCTAGCGAGAAAGTATATGGGGAACCTGCAAGACAAAAGGGGCTTCGTTTTCAAAAAGGTGCGAAGAAGAATGATGAAGCAAAAGATGCTCCATTCCAATTCAACATCATAACTCAGTTGGCTAATATTCCGACTCGCGTCACACTCTACGAGCTACTGCGATTATCTAAGTCAACTTGAGAAGCGTTCAGAGAAGTTTTAGCAGACTCTGAATCTTTTTTGGCACAAATCGTTGAACCATCCAACGAGGAAAGGGATTCTTGCTCACACTGTCATCAAGTGAAGAGGCAAATTCTACAAATAACTTTTTCGCCAGAGGACATGCAGGCGAGGAACATAAAACATAATAGACCGTTATACTATACTGAGTATGTCGGGTCTATCAAGGTGGACCGCATACAAATTGGTCCTGGATCTGCACTGACTGTTATCCCAAGAAGGCTAATGCAATTATTGAGAATCTCGGCACATCGTCTCACGCCGATGAACACTATAATATTCGATTTCAATGCCAATGACAGCTGTTCCCTCTGCAAGATTAGACTCCAATGCCAGATTGGAGATCTGAAAACAGAGGTCCTATCCCCTCGGCAAGATTAGACTCCGATGCCAGATTGGAGATCTGAAAACAGAGGTCACGTGTTACATTATTGACGCAGACATGTCGTATAATATCCTCTTGGGGCGACCATAGATCCATGCCTACATGATAGTCCCGTTGACTCTTCACCAATGGATAAAATATTGCAATGAGGAAGGAGAAGTCCGAACTTTGATCATCGATAAACAACCCTTTAAAGGGTTGGAAAATAATTTTACCGACGCCATGCTATATAGGGCTGCCCATGAGATTCCCCAAAAGTATGAAGAACTCTGCGATAGCAGTAATGAAGCAGATACTGAGCGTGAGTCTTCAGAAGAAGACCGTGGGGATTATGAAATAAATCCCAATATAGATATTAAAAAAGTTAATGTAACCAACACTGTTAGTAACGAAGACGAATGGGTCATCAATGAAAACTTAGTTAGTCTATGAGCTTGCTATTACTACTGATTCGGTACCCTCTGGCACTACCACAGAAGCAGATGGCCTGTCCGAACTCGAAGTTTTGGTAGCATATCATTTTCCAATCAGGTCATCTCTCCTCTCTCGGTCAAAAATAATTGGCGGCGAAAATAATATTTTCAAAGTGCCTTATCGACAGACACATCAAAAGCCTATTATGTTTGGCAAAGTGATGACGCCACTTACTCAAAAACATAGTAGCGAGAGTGACGAGCAAATATCACCTCAACCAACAAATGATGTAAAAGATGGGTTATAACTTGGCCAAGAAATTGGGGTTAAATTTTGGAAAGGGACGGCGAAATCTTCTACCTTCCTTTTGGCCAAAGGGAAAAAGCCCTGATTAATATCATAAGACCCGAAGAGGGTTAGGATACATATCCACCCCTTTTACATCATCAAACGAACTGGAAGGGACATCTTCGATCGATGGTGACGTTTATCCATCGGACCACGATTCCGATCTGAGACCGGTGCTCTATTCCAGTCTCTAGCTGCAAATTTGGTTTCAGCCGCTCCCAAAAGCGATGAAGAACCAATTGATATTCAAGATGAATCCTGAGCTAAACATATGGATACCCTTTTGGATGTCCGTTTTGAACAACGTGACCCCCCACTGAAGATAAAATAGCACAAGTTAACATGAGAACCGCGGAGGATTAAAAATTCATTTTTATAAGTGAAGCACTAACTCCCACAGAAAAGGAAGAACTTATAGCTTTTACAGAATATATAGATGTATTCACATGGAGTTATGAAGATATTCCCGAGCTAGACCTCCAAGTTGCTAGACATCGCTTGAATATCAAAGAAGATGCCAAGCCGATCAAACAACAGCAGAGGCATTTTTGACCAGAGTTAATGGAAGCCATAGAAGCTGAAGTTGACAAATTGATAAATTCTGGATTTATTAGAGAAGAACAACATTCTGATTGGGTGGCGAATATAGTCCCAGTTCGTAAAAAGAATGGCAAAATCCGGATATGCATTGATTTTCGAGATTTAAATGTCGCATGCCCCAAAGATGAGTTCCTATTGTTGGTCACTGATGCGATGATCGATAATACCTGTGGCTATGAGAGGATGTCCTTTATAGATGATTTCTCTGGTTACAACCAGATCAAGATACACCCAGATGATGAGAAGCACATGGCATGCAGAACACCACTAGGGGTATACTATTATATAGTGATGCCCTTCGGACTTAAGAATGTTGGAGCCACCTATCAGCGCGCAATGAGCGTCATATTTAAAGAACACCTACGTAGAACTGTGGAGAGTTATGTGGACGATCTTGTTGTCAAAAGTAAGAATAAAGAGGATCATCTTCAAGACTTAAGGACAGTCTTCAATCTCATGCGAAGACATCGCCTAAAGATGAACCCTAGTAAATCTTTTCTGGGGGTATCCAGTGGCAAGTTCCTTGGATTCGTGGTTATCGCAAAAGGGATTTTCCTTGATCCTGACAAAGTGAAGGCGATTAGAGAAATGCCGCCACCCCGAAATCTCAAAGAACTAACGGGATTACAAGGTAAATTGGCTTATATCCGTCGTTTCATCTCCAACTTATTAGGGTGATGCCAGCCATTCTCTAAGCTCTTGAAAAAGGGGGTTTCCTTTGTATGGGATGAGTAATGCCAGCAAGTGTTTGATGACCTCAAAGAGTATCTTACAAAATCCCCTATTCTCATGGCCCCCGTATCGGGAAGACATTCCTCGTATATGTGAGGGCTATGGATCACGCATTAGAAGCGTTGCTTGCTCAACATAATGAGCACGGTCATGAACACGTTCATTATTATCTGAGCCGAACAATGATGGGAGCAGAATATTGGTATACT
Organism: Dracaena cambodiana; assembly: GCA_036321105.1. Classification (NCBI taxonomy): domain Eukaryota; kingdom Viridiplantae; phylum Streptophyta; class Magnoliopsida; order Asparagales; family Asparagaceae; genus Dracaena; species Dracaena cambodiana. Next base: position 5,798,357 of record JAYEPQ010000019.1, on the reverse strand, counting down.
TCGATCAAAAAAGAGTGTTTAGCCCTAGTGTTTGCTATTCATAAGATGTGGCACTACCTCTCCGGGCAGACAATCCATGTCATATCCCGTGTAAACCCACTAAAAATCCTAATGACCAAACCAGGTTCCTTAAACGGTAGATTAGCGAAATGGGCATTGATTTTATCCCCATACGATATTCATTTCGTATCGTAAAAAGCTATAAAAGGACAGGTGATTGCCAACTTCCTTGCATAAAATATGGTGTCAAAAAGCTGATCATTGGAGGATATTCTAGATTATTCAGCAGAAGTCAATGCAGTTAGTAAAGAACAGCCATGACAGTTGTTCTTTGACGGAGCTGTGAGGCGGACTACCGCAGGAGTGGGGGTGGTACTTATATCACTACACAAACATATAATTCCTAACGATTATTCACTTACCAAACCATGCACAAATAACATGGCAGAATACAGTGCGCTCGTTATTGGCCTAAAAACGATCTTGCAACTGGTAGTGAGATATTTAGAGGTATATGGAGACTCTAAGCTCATCATCAATCAAATGACTGGAGAGTACGAAGTTAGACATGAAGCCCTCGTCCCCTATCATCAATTAGCCATTGAGTTGGCAAATTGTTTTGAGCAGTTCTATATTGACCATATACCTGTACAAGAGAACATCTATGCGGATGACCTCGCAGCCTTAGCCGTGACACTGGCACTTCCAACGAGCTCCACTAAGAGTGTCACTATTGAAAGTAGGGAGCTTTTCCATCCTGATATGGTCCTACAAGTTAAAGAAGTGTGTCAAGTTGGTACAACTCTCGGACCACGAGATTGGCAATTTCCATTTATGGATTAGGCCTTACATAGAATACTTCCCGAAGATCCTAAAGAAGCTGCTTCGATGAAGAAGAAAGCTTAAAAGTTCTATTATGATGTCGCACTCCAAACTTTGTATAGAAAGTCACGTGACAATCTCTTACAGTGATGCATCTCAAAATAAGAGGCCAGTGAAATACTTAAAGAAATGCACAATGGGATATGCAGAGCACACCAACCCAGTCCGAAACTCGAAGATCGCGTAAGAAGGATAGGGTATTATTGGCTCAAAATGATTACCGAGGCAGTGGCATATGCGAAGCGTTGCCACGAATGCTAGGTGCATGCTGACTTCATACATCAACCTCCTGAATACCTGCATGTTACTGTTGCCAGGTTGCCCTTTGAGGCATGGGGAATGGACATAGTGGGGCCAATTACCCCACGATCATTCAGAAGACATCTATTTATACTTGCAATAATCGATTATTTCTCAAAATGGGCTGAAGCATTACCCATAAGAGCAGTAAAAACTACCAGCGTGATTAAGTTTATCAAACATCACTCGATTTATCGCTTCGGTGTCCCTCGGAGAATTATCCATGATAACGGGCCACAGTTTATCAGCCAAGGTTTCTCACGATTCTGTGATAAATTCAGGATCAAAGATATCGCGTCAATGCCATACAACCCTGCCGCTAATGGTTTAGCCGAAGCTTTCAATAAAACAATTATTAAGCTTCTTCAAAAGTTTGTCTCTTCCAATAAATGAGATTGGGATGAAAAGTTAGGAGAGTGTTTGTGGGCTTATCGCACCACAGTCCACACTCCTACTAAAGCTACGCCTTTCTCCTTGGTATATGGAAGTGAGGCTGTTTTGCCCCTGGAAATCTAGATACCCTCGTTAAGAGTAGTTTTAGTTACAAGAATGACAACAGAGGAAATGCACTGGAAAAGACTTCAAGAATTTGAAGTGCTGGATGAGAAGCGTCTCCAAGCTCAAGAACAAATTGAACTGTACCAAGCGCAAATCTCGTGGGCGTTCAACAAGAAGGTCAAAAAAAGGACCTTCAAATAAGAGGATTTAGTTCTGATCGTCAGAAGGCCAATCATCATGACCCATAAAACCAAGAGTAAGTTTGAACCTAAATGGGAAGGACCGTTTGTCGTGGAAATGATTTATTCAAACGAAGCTTATCACCTAATGAATCAAGACAAACGACGATAGAATGATGATGCCTATTAATGGAAAATTTATGAAGAAATACTATATGTAAGCTTCGGCTAAAAAATTTTTGTCATGTTAAGCTCTTAGCTCTGACAGTAAGATTTTAATTACTACTATTCATTAAAACCTGTCATGTTAAGCATTACATCTGACAGTGAGATTTGAACCATCTCATATATATATCATCCCAATATGATTAAAACTTATCATGTTAAACTCTTATCTCTGACAGTAAGATTTAAATTACTACTATTCATTAAAATCTGTCATGCTAAACTCTTACCTCTGACAGTATGATTTGGATTATTACTATCTCTGTTCAAATTACACGAGAGAGCACTTGAACTATACTCCCCTAGTTACTAGGCATGTGCAATTGGGCGCCACTGTCGAAACTATAGGCGTGTGCAATTAAGCGCCTCCGTCAAATTACAGGCATGTGCAATTAGATGCCTTTGCTGAAACCGATAATCCTGACCCGATCATCTTGGCATGTGCAGTTTAAGTTACGCGAGAGAGCACTTGAACTACCGTTGCCAAAATTCCAGTCCAAGCACATCATCACTTGTAGTTCAAAATAAGATTGGAATTAAAGAATAAAAGAATCAAAGAATTTTATTTATTCATAAATTGAAAGAATGAAGATGAAATAGCAAAAAGCTAAAAGAGTTCAAATAAAATTGAACCTCTTCATTTATTATAAAAAAAATCAAAGAAAAGAAGAAGATACAAGGAGGTTAAAATTCTCCCAGAAGCTTTAGCTTATTCTCCGTCTGGTCGATAACTTGATGACGAGTCTCTTCCATAGAGTGTAACGCCCGACGACGCAAATCATCATCATTGATAGCTAGTTGCTGGGTCAACTGTTGACGGGCTTCTTCGATAGATCGGCTCCTCATTACGCCTTCTTATTCGAGTTGTCCTTGTTGTAGGAGCAACTCCTCCCGTCTTTTCACCGACTCCTCTAGCCTAGACTCATTGGCTTCTAAAGTTGCTTGAGCTTTGGCGATAGTCTCTCGAGCCCGGAGGATCGCTACCTGGCTTCCCTCAATATTAAAATCTGCTTTCTCCAACCCCCTGAGAACTGTCTCCTGGTTGGCTCGAAGTTCCGCTAACTTCCGATACCAGTTCTCCTCTTGGCGTCTCAATTCCTCCTGACGAGCCATTAAATCCACTTGAAGTCGCACCACCTCAATTTTAGCAATTACTTCCACATCTGCTTGGCAGAGAGTGTCTTGCATTTGTACTTGTTCTTCTAAGGCTTCTAGGCGTGCTCGATAGGGTGCTGCTCATTCACGATCTCCGATCCTCTCGATGTTGTCTAAATAACTGACCAACATCGGACAACCAAATTCGAGGAAGTTTCTCCCATCCAGGATCATGCCAATGCCTCACCTCAGTGTTGGCAGTGAAAATTTTTAAGTTAAAAGGATTTTCCACAACAGAACGCGGAGCTAGTTCAATAGCCCCGCGTTTGGTTACATTAACCCTGCGTTTGAATAAAACGCGGAGATGTCTGATAGCTCCGCGTTGATTCCGCAGTTTGGCTTGTATTAGCCTCGCGTTTGAGTGAAACGCGGAGATGATCAATAGCTCCGCGTTAGCTCCGCATTTTGGTTATTTAGCGCCACGTTTTGATGCGATTAAAGCTCCGCGTAACCAGAATCTCAAATTGATTGAGATTATAATTTTGGGCTTATCTAAATACCCGAATCAGGTCTAATCAGAATTCCATCAAAACTAAGATATTTGATTGGAATCCTTGATGAATGCGAGTTCTATTTAGATAGAAACTCTTGCATTAACCTGGGGCTATAAATACCTTCCTGGTGAAACCCTAGGTGTGGTCTTTTTGGGTCTTCTTTTTGGCATCGGAAGTCTCCTATCGATCCTTTGGCAATTCAAGTACGCGAGAGAGCCTTGAAGCCTTTGCTGATCATCTTCTGAAAACTTGGAGAATTCAAGTTACGCACAGAGCCTTGAGTTCGTGAAGATCAGAGAAAGTCACCATCTTCTTTCTAGAATTCTTGAGAAGTTCAAGTTACGCGAGAGAGCCTTGAACAAATCAAAACCAGAAAAGATCGTCTATATTCGGCCGATATCTTTAAAAGAGAAGATTTGAACGTACCGATCGTCCAAAGGAACTGTTTGACAGATCCCATCGCCACAGATCCCACAATATTGTAAAAGAGAGAGATTGAAATATAAAATCCTCTCGTTTGTTCTTTTTTATCTCTTGTTCACTTTCATTGTAATTTAAGTTAATTCAATGGGAGGAAGCGAAGAAACTTTTGCGACGAACAAACTGGCGACCACAGTGGGAGCCATCTCTTTCACTGATGAAGAGATTGTGGCGCAATCAGACATTGACTTGATCGGATCCGAAGTAGACACGCTGGTCGTTGAAATCGACCAGCAGAAGTACGAGGAGTTCCTCTCCTCCGGATCAGGTGACTTGGATGAGACACGACACTATCGCCGTATGTACTCCAATGCCCGAGTGACGGGTAGAAAGGTATCCACCGAGAGACGGGGATCCTTGGAGACTACGATTATAGCGTCGGATTCCACACAAGAAATCCTAACCGAGGATGAGTTTCCGATTGCCGAAGAAGACTTGGGAACTGGACTAACCAGGACCCAACTCCGGAACAGGAACCGGAGAGCGAGGCGTAGAGCCCTCAAAGCCCGCCTTGGACGCGGAGCTAACCCTAGAGGACGCGAGGCTATGGTCCCTCGCAAATTGGCTCGCGCAACCCGCGAGACCAATCTCTACCGCGTTAAACGCGAAGATACAACTTGCCTTAAAAGCAAGGAAAAGCCAGCGTGTGATTTTCCACGCGAGGCTAGTAATACTGGCGAGTTACGCAAAATTCCTGATACTCGCGAGTTACGCGAGTATAAAAATTATTCAAAGCCAGAGTGTAATTCTCCACGCGAGGCTATTACTGTGCCTAGCGAGAGATGCGAAGCCAGTAAGGGTTGCGCTAGTCGCAGAATACCCAACACTCGTGAGTTACGCGAGTATAAAAATTATTCAAAGCCAGCATGTGATTCTCCACGCGAGGCTATTACTGTGCCTAGCGAGAGACGCGAAGCCAGTAAGGGTTGCGCTAGTCGCAGAATACCCAACACTCGCGAGCTATGCGAGTATAAAAATTATTCAAAGCCAGCGTGTGATTCTCCACGCGAGGCTATTACTGTGCCTAGCGAGAGACGCGAAGACAGTGATACTTGCAATAAACACAAGACTTCTGACACCTACAAGGAACGTGAGGATGATTGGCAGATAGTTGTCAGTCGTAAAAACCGCGCTAAGCGCGAAGCTATAATCTGCGTTAATCGCAAAGATAAGCCAGCGTGCAAGAACTTCCCTTCACGCGGGGCTATTATTCCAGAAGCTAAACTTCCGAGGACACACCAAGCCAGCGAGAAACGCGAGGCTAGTGTGGATAAGCGCGGAGCTATTCTTCAGGCCCGCAATGTGAAACGCGAGGCTATTCCTAAGCCACGCGAGGATCGGTCCGACCCCAGAGTCAGGGTTGATCAATCAAAGAAACTTCAGTGGATTCCTAAACACTCTCAAGAGTTGAATGGACCTCTTGATTTCATGACTAGAGGCACTGACCTCAGGGAGCATCTCTCTAAGAAGAGAGGCATAGACCAACTTCAAGTTGAACATAGTTGCCATTGCCAGCAACTTATGACAGCAGTATCAGCCATGATGAATAACTGTGGCTGCAGAAAGAATAGGATATCTGTGTTCGACCGATTAAATGAGTCAAACCAGAATCCTGCTAAGAAGACAAGAACCACTCCCCTGAAACAAGGGAGAGCTGTAACTTCCAACATGGTAGGAAAAGGGAAGAAAATTGCAGAGACGGATGATGATTCAGAATCGAGCGATGATGAACTTCATCGTATTACTCGACTAAGATCAGGAGCCGTCCCGCCCCGAAATTATAAGAAGCTCGCAGGGGGTTCTTACGACAAGAACAGCGATAATTCCGCTATAGCCTCGCCCCCATCCTCTATATCGTCTCGGCTACAGAAGTCAGCATCGCGCATGGCAGATAAATCTGGTGATATCAATCAGAGATTTGAGGCTCAAGAAAGAATGATTCGAGAGCAACAGAAAACGATTGAAGACCTTAAGATGCTACTTTTAAAAGTTGTTGAAGATAATGTTAAACAGGGCAAGAAGAATCCAAATGAAGAAGAACAGGAGGAGAAAGCCCACTCGATGCATGAGGAAGAAAATAGATTTTCTTTCAATGATCCGCATGAAGAAAAGCTTGAAAAGTTACAGAATCAACTCGAAACCTTGATGCGTAAAAAAGAGTTGAAGGAGTCGGGAGTCTCTAGACCATATCCAGCAGAATGGGATGTGGTACCCTATCCTCCAAAGTATAAGCCGCTCAAGTTGGAGCCCTATGATGGGAAGGGATCGCCCAGTCAGCACATCTATTATTTCTTGTCCCAAGCAGGACACTTAATGGGTAATGATCCCATCATGACCAAAGTATTTGCAAGTACTTTGCGAGGGCCTGCCTTTACTTGGTTCATGCAGCTGCCCCCAGGTACTATTAATACCTGGTTAGATGTTGAGAAATTATTTCTCTCACGTTTCTTCAAAAATGACACTGAGATTACGGTTCATTCCCTCCTTGCAACTAGGCAGGGGGAACAAGAAGCGGTTAAAGATTTCATAGAAAGGTTCCGGGAGAAGTCCGTACATTGTAAACACGGAATGATCCAGGAAACTCTAGTCGAGACATGTCGACACAACCTTAAGACCAATGTGCTCCTCAAAATGGGGGCCGTAGAGTCTAAGACGTGGAGGGACCTGCTCAAACAAGGAGAGCAAGCTGAAGACTTGATTCGCCGAGTTGAAGAGTCCCGCGGGCCAAGAAGTGCTGGGGGTAGTAAATCATATACCCAAAACAACAGCAACAAGAATAAAGGGAAAGCAGTAATGTCATCAGAAACTGCTCCTCAGAAAACCAGTCCTCCGCCAGAGACGAAATCTCAAGGTCAGCGAGGATCAAGGCAAATTAGACCGCAGCAAGAAAGGAATTACACTTTCAAAGCTGAACAGACACCAGTCCTCTTTCACCTACTCCAAAAGAAGGGAATGCTAAAACTTCCGGAGAATAAGAAGCCAGAAGACGTTGGTAAGACAAAAGATCCCAACTACTGTCTCTATCACCGGAATGTTGGACACCCCACCCGGGATTGTTTTCCCCTTAAGAACAGGATCCAAGCACTAATAGAAGCTGGGGTTCTGACGCTTCAGGAAGAGCAGAAGAAGGTCACTGCCAATATGGCAACCATAGTGGTTGGAACCCACGAGTTTCCCGCAGGAGTGACCCCAATCCCGAAGGGTAAGATGGTCACGAAGAATCTTGATCCGCACAACAAAGCCCAAGAGGGACTTGTCCCCGTAACAACCCAAAAGGGGGAAGTTATGTGGGTTCACCCCGACTTATTGGAAGATGAACAATGGACTGCTTCAAAAGGTCTAGAGAAGAAGCAGGCTGTCAATGCCATTTCTGCGGAAATAAAGAAAGAATATATAGCTTCGGGGGCCTTCACAGATTCTGAAGAAGAACCCGAAACTATGGCCACCCATCAAGATGGGGCAGGCCCTTCCGGTACTCGATATGGAAAGACATATCTTAAGGACTACACTAGAGTGGATCCAAAAGATATCTATGCAGAACTCGCAAAGCCTGCAAAGCAGAGAGGACTTCGTTTCCAGAAGAATCCTACCAGAGATGAAGGAGCCAAAGAAACTCCCTTCGAATTTGACATAATTGCGCAGTTGGCTAACATCCCAGCGCGAGTAACGCTTTACGAATTGTTGAGATTATCAAAATCAACACGTGAAGCTCTAAGAGAGGCCTTGGCAGACTCTGAGTCGTTCCTAGCTCAGATCGTCGATCCGGCCATCGAAGAGCGGAACTCTTGCCCCCACTGTCATCAAGTGAGGAGGCAAGTCCCACAAATCATCTTCTCTCCAGAAGACATGCAGGTGAGGAATATAAAGCATAATAGGCCTTTATATTTCACTGGATATGTCGGGTCCACAAAAGTGGACCGAATTCAGATTGATCCAGGTTCTGCACTAAGTGTTATTCCCAGAAGGCTAATGCAACTATTGGGAATATCCCCTCATCGTTTAACGCCTACAAACACTACCATCTACGGGTTCAATGCCAATAATAGTTGTCCCCTTGGAAAGATCCGACTCCGATGTCAAATTGGAGACTTGAAAACGGAGGCTACATGCTACGTAATTAATGCTGATACCTCCTACAATATTTTATTGGGGCGACCTTGGATCCACTCTCATATGATAGTTCCGTCGACTCTTCACCAGTGCATGAAATATTGTGATGAGGAAGGAGAGGTCCGGACACTAATTGCTGACAAGCAGCCATTCAAAGGGTTGGAAAATTACTTCACAGATGCTGCACTCTACAAGCCAGCACATGAAGCCTCCAATGACAGCCTTAGCAAATCTCCAAGGCCTGACGACAGTGGCAATGAAGCCGACACTGAGTACGAGCTCCTTGGAGAAGATGATGGGGGTGATTACGAAATCAACCCTCACCTAGATCTTAGCTTAGGTCTTGATAATATAGTGGATGTAATAGAAAGTGAATGGGTTATTAATGAAAATGTAAAGTTAGTCTACGAGCATGCTGTAGCTACTGAGTCTGAGCCCTCTTGTACCTCCACCGAAGCGGATGGCCTGACCGAACTTGAAGTTCTGATGGCATACCATTTGCCCCTCAGGTCTTCCCTCCTCTCTCAATTAAAAATTACCGAGGATCAAGGGCATTTCTTTGAAGTGCCTCCCCGACAGAAGTCCCAAAGGCCGATCATGTTCGGCAAAGTGGCCACGTCGCCTCGACAGAGACAAAGTAGTGAAAGTGATGAACAAACATCACCTCAATTTTACTTATATGAGCAAAGGTCCCGACAGATGATGGAGAAAATGGGATATAATTTTACCCAGAAGTCGGGATTAAACTTTGGAAAAGGGCGGCGGAATCTCATACCCTCGTTTAGACCGAGAGGAAAGAGCCCTGATTATTATCAGAAGACCCGCAGGGGGTTGGGCTATATGTCTACTCCACCCTCATCGCCATCCAAGGATGAAGAGAGTTTTTCGGATAAAGAAGAAACATCTTCACCAGATTATAATTCAGATATAAGCACCGGTGCTTGGTTTCAATCTTTGACGATCAATATGGTTTCAGCCGCGCCAGAAAGCGACGAGGAACCAATTGACATTCAAGATGACGCTTGGGCTAAGCATATGGACACTCTCTGGGATGTCCGCTTCGAACAGCGTGATCCGCCCACAGAAGACAAATTAATGCAGGTTAACATGGGAACGAAAGAAAATCCGAAACCCATTTTCATAAGCGACACACTAACTCCTTTAGAAAAAGAGGAACTTATATCCCTTATCAAAGAGTATATAGATGTGTTCGCATGGAGTTATGAAGATATGCCTGGGCTTGACCCTCAAATTACCACACACCGATTAAATATAAAAAAAGATGTCAAACCTGTTAAACAGCAACAGAGGCGTTTTCGACCGGAATTGATGGAGGCAATAGTTGCTGAGGTCAACAAGCTTATACAATCCGGGTTCATCCGTGAAGAACAACACCCAGATTGGGTGGCAAACATAGTGCCAGTTCGCAAAAAGAATGGCAAAATCTGGATATGCATTGACTTTCGAGATCTGAACGCTGCATGTCCCAAGGATGAATTTCCACTCCCCATCACCGATGTGATGATCGATAACACTTACGGTTATGAGAGGATATCCTTTATGGATGGCTTCTCAGGTTATAACCAAATCAAGATGCACCCGGATGATGAAAAGCATACAGCTTTCAGAACGCCATAGGGGGTATACTGTTATACGGTGATGCCATTCGGATTAAAGAATGCAGGTGCCACCTACCAACGCGCAATGAGTGTCATATTCAAAGAACACCTGCGCAGAACAGTGGAGTGCTATGTGGATGACTTAGCAGTCAAAAGCAAAAACAAAGAAGATCATCTCCATGATTTAAGAGTGGTCTTCGATCTTATGCGGAAACATCATCTGAAGATGAATCCTGCCAAGTTGTTCATGGGGGTATCCAGCGGGAAATTTCTTGGGTTCATAATCACCTCAAAAGGAATTTTTCTCGACCCTGAAAAGGTAAAAGCGATTAGCGAAATGCCGCCTCCCCGCAATCTTAAGGAATTAAGGGGATTACAAGGAAAGCTCGCTTATATTCGGCGCTTCATATCCAACCTATCTGGACGATGCCAGCCATTTTCTCGACTTATGAAGAAGGGTGTTTCTTTCATATGGGATGAGGCATGTCAGCAGGCATTTGATGACCTCAAGGAGTACCTTACTAAGCCTCCTGTACTAATGGCACCGGTCCCTGGGCAGCCCTTCCTTATACATGTAAGGGCCATAGATAATGCTTTAGGAGCACTACTTGCTCAATATAATGAGCACGGCCATGAACATGCCCTCTATTATTTAAACAGAACAATGATTGGGACCGAACAGCGGTATACCCCGATTGAAAAGGAATGTTTAGCCCTAGTGTTTGCTGTTCAGAAAATGCGACACTACCTTTCGGAGCAAACAATTCATGTCATATCACGGGTTAATCCCCTGAAGATTCTGATGACAAAACCAGGATCCTTGAATGGCCGATTGGCAAAATGGGCGCTCTTACTATCGCCCTATGACATACATTTTGTCCCTCAAAAGGCCATGAAGGGACAAGCAATCGCTGATTTCCTTGCAGAACATCCAATTTGGTCCAAATTAAAGCAGACATCAGAAGTCAACACAGTTACCGAAGAGCAACCTTGGCAAATGTTTTTTGATGGTGCCGCAAGACGATTTGCTGCTGGAGTGGGGGTTGTGCTAATATCCCCACATAAACATATATTGCCTAACGGTTACTCATTAACAGAACCGTGCACTAATAATGTAGCGGAGTACAATGCGCTTATTATCGGCTTAAAAATAGCTCTGCAACTGGGGGTGAACCATCTAGAGGCATATGGAGATTCTAAACTCATTGTCAATCTGATGACAGGTGAGTATGAAGTCAGACATGAAGCCCTCATCACCTATCATCAGCTAGCTATTGAGCTAGCAGGATATTTTGAACAATTCTACATATATCACGTATCTCGAAACGAGAACGTTTATGCAGATGCTCTTGCCGCATTAGCCGCAACTCTGGCAATCCCGCCAGGTGAAGCTAAAAGCATCACCATTGGTAGTAGAGAACTCCTCCACCCAGATGTGGTATCTCAAGCCGAAGAGGTGTGCCAGATTGGCTTAAAGTTAGAACCCCGTGATTGGCGATTTCCGATTATGGATTATGCTTTGCATGGGATATTACCAGAAGATCCTAAGGAAGCCACCTCAATAAAGAGGAAGGCCCATAGATTTTATTATGACCATAAACTTCAGACTTTGTATAGAAAGTCAAGAGGTGGTCTATTGCTACGCTGCATATCGAAACAGAAGCATGACAAGTGCTGAGAGAAACACATGATGGAGTATGTGGAGCTCATCAGCCCGGTCCTAAACTTGGAGACCGTATAAGAAGGCTAAGGTACTACTGGCCGAGCATGGTTACGGAAGCAATGGCATACGCTAAACGATGTCATGCATGCCAAATACATGCCAATTTTATTCATCAACCCCAAGAATACTTGCACAATACCGTCGCAAGCTGGCCATTTGAAGCCTGGGGAATGGACATTGTGGGGCCAATAACTCCCCCGTCATCCAGAGGACATCGGTTTATTCTTGCAATAACCGATTATTTTTCAAAATGGGCCGAAGCCGTGCCCATGAAAGAGGTGAAGACGACAGATGTGATCAAGTTCGTCAAGCATCATGTCATTTACCTCTTTGGCATCCCCCGACGGATTATTCATGATAATGGTCCGCAATTCATCAGTCAGGGATTCTCCAGATTCTGCAACAAGTTCAGAATCAAAGATACCGCTTCTACACCATATAACCCTGCGGCTAATGGGTTAGCTGAAGCTTTCAACAAGACGATTATTAAACTCCTTCGGAAGTTCGTCTCTTCCAATAAACGAGATTGGGATGAAAAGTTAGGAGAATGCCTGTGGGCTTATCGCACCACCGTTCGCACCCCGACTAAAGCTACCCCGTTCTCTTTGGTTTATGGAAGTGAGGCTGTTCTGCCTCTTGAAATCCAGATACCATCATTAAGAGTGGCTTTAGCCACAAAGATGACGACAGAAGAACGCCATCAGCAAAGATTGAAAGAACTAGAGGCGTTAGATGAAAAACGTCTCAGGGCTCAACAACAAATTGAGTTGTATCAAGCCCGAATATCTCAAACGTTCAATAAGCACATTAAACCAAGGACCTTTAAACAAGGAGACTTGGTTCTGGCTATTAAAAGGCCAATGGTGCTAACCCACAAGACTAAGGGTAAATTTGAACCCAAGTGGGAAGGACCGTTTATTGTGGAGACAGTATACTCCAGTGGAGCCTATCGCTTAATGAATCAGGACGGCGACAGGATGATGATACCGATCAATGGCAAATTTCTGAAGAAATACTATTCTTAGTACCCCTGGAGAAACGCGTCTTCTTTTCTTAGACATGCGCAGTTTGGCGCCTCTGACCTAAACCTGGTGAGTTTGGTTCTCAAGTTTGAACCACCTCCAGTTCTTTTTCTTAGGCATGCGCATTGTGCGCCTCTGACCTAAACCTGGTGAGTTTGGTTCTCAAGTTTGAACCACCTCCAGTTCTTTTTCTTAGGCATGCGTATTGTGTGCCTCTGACCTAAACCTGGTGAGTTTGGTTCTCAAGTTTGAACCACCTCCAGTCTTTTTCTTGGGCATGCGCATTGTGCGCCTCTGACCCAAACCTGATGAGTTTGGTTCTCAAGTTTGAACCACCTCCAGTCTTTTTCTTGGGCATGCACATTGTGCGCCTCTGACCCAAACCTGGTGTGTTTGGAGTATCCAGTTCGAGTTACGCGAGAGAGCCTTGAACCGCCTCCAGTTTGGTTCTCAAGTTTGAACCACCATCAGTCTTTTCTTGGGCATGCGCAGTTTCGCGCCTCTGACCCAAAACATGGTGTGCTTAGTTCTCAAGTTTGAACAGCTCCCAATTTTCTTTTAGGCATGTGTAATTAAGCGCCTCTGGCCTAAAAAGTATGAATTGCCCAACGCCAACTAGGCAATGGGAAGAGAACGAGTTTCTCGCCAACCCATCATACTGGGGTAAAAGTATGAATTGCCCAACGCCAACTAGGCATGGGAAGAGAACAAGTTTCTCGCCAACCCATCATGCTGGGGTAAAAGTATGAATTGCCCAACGCCGACTAGGCAATGAGAAGAGAACAAGTTTCTCGCCAACCCATCATACTGGGGTGAAAGCATGAATTGCCCAACGCCAACTAGGCAATGGGAAGAGAACAAGTTTCTCGCCAACCCATCATACTGGGGTAAAAGTATGAATTGGCCAACGCCGAATAGGTAATGGGAAGAGAACAAGTTTCTCGCCAACCCATCATACTGGGGTAAAAGTATGAATTGCCCAACGCCGACTAGGCAATGGGAAGAGAACAAGTTTCTCGCCAACCCATCATGCTGGGGTAAAAGTATGAATCGCCCAATACCGATAAAGTAAAGGGAAGAGGAAAAAAGTTTGGCATTTAAGCCAAAACGTAGTCCTCGACAACTCACCATGTTGAGGGAAATAATATGGCTAGCCCAACTCAAACGGTAGTTGGTAAAGGCTAATCAAATCCGTTAATAGCTGGGGGTTTGCTAAAAATCCCATATTAAACTTAATTTTTTTATTTTTTTATTTTCGGTTCAAGAAATCGAGCATAAACGATACCGAGATAAAACGTTTTGACGATAGGTTATTTGTTAGGCAAGCAAATCTGTTTTGAAGTCGGCAAATAAAAGAGTCAAAAGAATCATCTTTACTAAAAAGGTAAAAATACAAAAAGAATTTCAAAGAAACATCGTAAGGTTATCTCTTTCCTGTTTACGAAGTTCTTATTACAAGGAAGATAAAAATGTAAAGAGAGATGAAACTATTGGCCTCCCAGAAGTCTTAATTGCTTTATTATCTCGTCCAAATTTCTACGATGAGAAGCCTCCACGGTTTGCTGAGCTTGCCTACGCAACTCATCATCACTTATTGTAAGTTGTTGCTGACGAGATTCTTCTATGGCACGATTCCTGGCCATCTCTTCCTGCAGAATCTCCCGTTTCTTGACAGATTCTCCTAATCGGAGTTCATTTTCTATCAAGGTGGCCCGAGCTCTCGCAATCGTCTCCTGGGCTTTAGAGATGGCCGCCTGACTTTCCTCAATTCCGAAGTTTACCCTCTGCAGGTCACCAATAACGGATTCCCAACTGGCCTGTAGCTCTGTCAGCTCCTGAGACCATCTCTCCTCCTGCTGCCTTAAAATAGTTCTTCGAGATAAGGATTCTGCCCGAAGCCGCGCCAGCTCTATCTCAGTGATCGCCTCCACATCCGCCTGACGGAGTGTGTGTAGCGTGGTCACCTGCTCTTCTAAGGCTGCAAGGCGGGCCCGGTATGGAACTGCTCGATCTTGTCCACCGAATTCTTCGATATTTCCTAAATAGTGGAGTAACAGTGGACGTGCGAAGTTGAAGAAATCGTGGCCAGCAAGAACCATCTCGACACATCTTCTTAACAAATGCATAAAATCCTCGACAGTGAAGCCGAAAAGTTTTTCAAGAGGATTTGCACTGTCGGTAGGCAAAGTAGGTAATGCCAAGAAAGGTGTCGTAAGCAAGGGAGCAGTAGTTACTGGAATTGGAGAAGAAGAAGCCCGTCCCTGCATTAAATTCATGATCTGAGGGACCAATAGAGCCAGTGCAGATCTGGAAGAACTGGAGACCCCAGACGAAGTACCGTCGGTACAGATCACTTGGGTACCCCCACCAACAAGAAGAGAAGATGGGACCACTTCGCCTGAAACTCCTTCGGTGGGAGAAGCATCTTCAAACGAGAATTTCAAATTATTCTCCTCCCCTGCTGGAAGGCTTGGAGTCGGAAGAGTTGCAGGTATCTCAGCAGCCACGACAACAGACGACGTTAAAATCGCTGACTGAGAAGGCACGCCAACGACCGTGGGAAATGTCTCAGTAGAGCAAACGGGTGTTGGAGATGGCATGCTAGGAGAAGGTGTAGCCTCATTAGCAGCAGCTGCAATAATAATCTCAGTTCTCTCGTCACTTCCCAATTCGTCAATTGGGGGAATTAAAGAGGAAACAGAGGTAGGAACCGGTGTGGAATAATCAGCCACAAACTCACCAGCAGAGCTACCCACACCACCAACGGAGCCGGAATGGTCCAATCTATCGTCAGACTCTACTTGGGTAGTAGAGTGCATTGGCGAGAGAAGTTGTTCACCTGCATTTCAGAAGACCAGAAAAGCAGTGTGACGTTAAAATAATAACAGGCGAAAGATAAAATGCTAAAGGCCATACCGGGCGATACAAGTCCAGTTGTCGGACTTGAAGGGGGAGCCATTGTTGTTTCCAGCAGTGTACCCGTCTCGCTACCGTTAGTTGCGTCCCAGATTCTGCTACAGGCTCTACGGCCGAAGGAGCTGAAATCTCAGCAACACTTGGAGCTTTGGCAGGTTCATCCTCCCTTGCCAACGCTGGGGGTACAGCTGAAGCCAACAAGTCGGAAGCAAGTTTGACAGCCACTTCTTGGGGAGCTATCAAAGTCTCCTGCCCCAATTTTTGCTTCTTACCAGGCCTTTTCTTTAAAGTGCCGCGGCGTTTGAGAGTTGGACTCAGGGAACGACTGACAATAGGCTGAGGAACTCCACCAGCACCAGCATTGTCATCATCATCACCGGCATCATCGTCTGATTCGCTGACATCCGAAGGCTCAGCCGCAGTGCCAAGGAATTCTTCCATTCCTTTTATCCTTACCCTAGAAGCACCCTGGCGGCTAATATAGAGGGCTTCAATCTCTTTGCAACAACTGCGATTGAGAGAGAAGCCGGGCACGTCAGCATTCACAATGTTGAACCAATTGCAGGAGCTGAGGGTCATGGCCAATTCTGGCACCTTTTGGGGCAAGGAGAATTCAGCCTCGGTCCCGCCCGCTGCAAAATGGAACCAGCCACGAGCGCCTTCGTATAAATTCCCCTCGTAAGCGAGATCTTTATTTGGATTGCCCACATAAAGCTGAGAATATCCAAACTGGCGAGCAAAGCGACTCGGAGTATATGGCTCAATCTGACACTGGAGATCTTGACGATACACCAAGTGTCCGGGACGGATGTTGAGAAGCCACCAGAATGCTCCTGCAGATAAAGTAGTGAACTTATCTGCTCCCACGGCATCTTTCAGCCTTGTCCCATATCCTCCGCCGGGAAAGTCAGGAAAACACCGGAAGATCTCGTAATTCTGAAAGCTACGAAGAGTCTTCCGAATCTGAGACATATAATTCTGCTTCCATGAAGAACGTTCATACAGTTCTACAAGGAAGCACTTTTCGCCCGAACGACGCTCTGGTGCACTCATTAAGGAGGGATAGTGCAAGACAAGCCACGCCATCAAATAGGTGTAGGGCATCTCCACCCTAGGGTTTGGAGTTTTCGGCTGGGCAGTCTCCTTCGACTTGCCCTTTCCTTTCCCCTTGACTTTAATAGTAGGGAGGAAATCATGACAGAGCACCCTCAGTCCATATTGCAAGTTGCATACCATGGCGGGAAGGAGTCCAAGAGGTCGGCCGTATGCAAGAAGAACCGCTGGATATACCACGGTCACTGCAATCGCTTCCTTGGGCAATGATGGCACGACGCATCTTTTGAGCCACAGCATCAAAAACCCGGCAATGAGACCTCTGTTGGAGATCGAAAACTGGGCTTGATAGTGATAGCTCTTGAATGAAGTACCGGGACCGTATCCATTCTCATTGGATTCAGTGGTATAATATAATAAATGACGGCCCTTAGCAATACGGTGATCAATCTCTGAGCCATAGATGGGTGGATGACCATGGATAATGGCCGAGCTATCCTTAGAATTTAAGTTGGCAAAGAGATATTCGGCCCACTTCTTGTGGCCAATACCGTAATTACGCGCACCCGTCAAGTCAGCGCAAATATGATAATGGCACATCATCTCCCAATATGTGGCATGGATGCGCTCGTCCCTCGCCAATAGCATGTTCAACTCATCGGTGGTAGGGATATACTCCTCGTAAGGAACTTCGCCCATCGAGAGCCCAGAAACCTCAAACATCTCGTGGAGAGCGAACCCTAGCTCACCCACTGGAGTAAAGAAAGTACAGGTTTCAGGGTTATACATCTCCAAAAGGCAGTAAAAGTGATAAGCACTCTGGGGAAACCTGAATTGGACATTCCTGATGGCTTTATACAAGCCAATATCCTTTAAAATGGGCTCGTGGGAATCCAGCATGTACTGAACAAGACGTGCCCACCACATATTGTTAGAAGAATGAACCCAGCCAGGCATCCTGAAGTCGCTAGCCGGGTACTGACCATCCTTCTCCCACTGGAAGCTCCTTGCCAAATCGGCCTGGAAGCAAGCCAGTAATGCATCTGAGGGAACCATCTTGATAAACCCCTTTTGCACCAAATTTGCCTGTTGGGACGCCATCTTGCTCTTGAGTCAGTCCCCACTTTAATTCTCGAGGCGTCGCTAGCCTCTGAAGATAGACCAGAGGATAGCTACGATCCATTCTAGGCAAAAACATCAACATTTCGCCTGAGTTATATAGCCAAACACGTTCCCCTTCAGAAAGGATCTCATCTGATTGATCCATCTGGTCTCCAAAGAGGAAGGCGGGTTTCTCCATCGCCTTTCTGTTCACATTTTCAAAAGCCGCGTCAGTTATGATTTCTCGCGCAGTAGTGGGGTGGTACTTGATCAGCTTCTCCTTGCGTTCCTTCGGATCTGGCTTGTATGAGGGCAGGATGGTAGTGAAACGAAATTGTCTTGAGGGATCAGAACCCCCAGCAAAGCCGAAGTAATTCTTGTGGGGAAGAGATTCCATCGAATACCCTACTGCAAAAAGAAGCACCAGAGTGAGAGAAGTTTCTATAGGGCAGAAAATTTCTCTAAGTATGGACGCGCGAAGCTAAAAATTAGAACGCGCGAAGCTAAGAATAGTGCCGCGCGAAGTTAAAAATTAGACCGCGCAGAACTTAAAAGAGCCTCGCGTTTTCAGCGCGACTGCTACTTAAAAGAGCCTCGCGTTTTCAGCGCGACTGCTACTTAAAATAGCCTCGCGTTTCAGCGCGACAGCTACTTAAAATAGCCTCGCGTTTCAGCGCGATTGCTACTTAAAAGAGCCTCGCGTTTCAGCGCGATTGCTACTTAAAAGAGTCTCGCGT
The DNA here is from genome assembly GCA_036321105.1 of Dracaena cambodiana. NCBI lineage: Eukaryota > Viridiplantae > Streptophyta > Magnoliopsida > Asparagales > Asparagaceae > Dracaena > Dracaena cambodiana. The sequence goes on along the minus strand of JAYEPQ010000019.1, from coordinate 5,779,863 downwards.
TTTCAGCGCGACTGCTACTTAAAAGAGCCTCACGTTTTCAGCGCGACTGCTACTTAAAATAGCCTCGCGTTTCAGCGCGACAGCTACTTAAAATAGCCTCGCGTTTCAGCGCGACAGCTACTTAAAATAGCCTCGCGTTTCAACGCGACTGCTACTTAAAATAGCCCCGCGCTTTAAATGCGAGGATGACGCGATAACTTCGCGTAAGAAGAAAGTTAGAGACTTTTTCTTCTTCTCCAAGCCTTACGGCAGGAGTACGGCGATCTCGCCGGTAAAAGAGTTGATTGATCAGTTAAATTTAAACCAAATCACTCTAGAAATGTTCTAAAGAGTCTCGAGGGAAAGATTCTTACCCCCGATGGGCGAAATGTGGGCTGGCGCGTCGCTGCCTTGGCCGCCGCCACCACTGCTTGCGCCAGCCGCTGAAGATGGAGCCGCTCGAGAAGTAGCACGAGTTTTGTGTGCCATTGCTGAGAAAAATCGACTGAAAATTTGGAGAAACTCGGTCGGAAGAAGATCGGGTCGTCTGAACTCTGATCGCCTGAATCTCTAAGTTTCTGGAAAATTCTCAAATAGAGTGAGAAGAATAAGAAATAGAGATTTCTTTTAAATGAAAGGAACCGCCTCTTGGAATTCGGCGCAAATTTCGGAGAAAGTGACTAGTCAGTTACTCTCCAACACGCGAAGCTATTAGCCTCGCGCGACTATGGAAATGCGAAGTTGTTTAACTCCGCGCAACTATACAAAATGCGAGGATAGCCTGTGTCTTAGCTTCGCGTTTTCATGGAAAAACTTAGATTTTTGACGAGTGCAATTAGGCGCTTCCATCTAAGTCAAAATGATCCTTATCCGATCGTTTGGGTATTATCAATCTAAGTCACGCAGAAGAGCCTTAGATTATTTTACCAGAATTATTGACCATCTGTTTGTTGAGCAAGCAAAATTCTTGAAGCTAACAGATAGAGAGGAAAATAATTTATCTTTATTCATGAAGCAAGAGATTACAAAGAGGGAGTTATAGCTCTCCCAAAAGCTCTTACATGATCAACTCATCAAATAACCAAACAGTAAGATTTCTCTATGGGGTGTTGAAGCTCAGTTCCCTGGTTCACATGCAAAAGAAATTCAAGATTTCTCTACGGGGTGTTGAAGCTCAGTTCCCTGGTTCACATGCAAAAGATCTCCTCTGCAAATGTCAACTAGGATCTGTCATCCGAAATGAAGCACGAGAGGAAAGGAAAGTGCTGCACTGAAGCACAATTCTGAACTCCAAGTACCGCAATTTTGCACTGCAAGTGCTGCAGCTCCTTATTTACAACCCCTTCTGGAGTTTATCTCTCGGACCCAGAGCTTGAAACTTGCAACTATGTTGTAAAACATATGCTTCTGACTTCCTTGGAGTCACTTCAGCTAATGAAGATCGATGGATCCACATACATTCCTCTTCAGGAAGGACTGGACTTACTGCAAAAGGAACAGAGTTTCCAAAACAGTGAAAACGCGGAGCTAAGCTAACTCCGCTCACAGTTGAAGAAATAGCCTCGCGCTTTAAACACAGAGGATGATGCGATAACTTCGCGTAAAGGGGGACAAGATTTCTTTCTGCTCTTTCCTTCTCTTTCAAATTTATAGCGACTGCTAATCAAAGATAGCCTCGCAATTCATAGCGACTGCTAATCAAGGATAGCCTCGCAATTCATAGCGACTGCTAATCAAGGATAGCCTCGCAATTCATAGCGACTACTAATCAAGGATAGCCTCGCAAATTTATAGCGACTGCTAATCAAAGATAGCCTCGCAATTCCTCGCGACTGCTAATCAAAGATAGCCTCGCAATTCATCGCGACTGCTAATCAAGGATAGCCTCGCGGATTCATTGAGACTACTAGTAAAGCCCCGCGTTTCAAGCGCAGGGACGACACAATAAAACGGCGATTTCGCCAACAAGACAAAGCAATCGTCCAGATTAAAAATCAAGCCAAAATATCTCAGAATGGTTCTTAGAAAACCAAGAGATGAGGTTTTTTACCTTCGGAAGACGCTGCATAGACTGGTTCGCTGTTGCGTTTACCTTCACGGCTGCTGCCATTAACGCCGGCCAATTTGCGAAAAGCCAAACTCCTCTGGAGAGACATCCTAATGATGAAAATTTATAGAGAATTGAACGACGATCAGTTGAAGATCATTCGTGAGTCACTCGAGTTCTCAGAAATTCTTCGGATGAGATGAAGAAGAAGATGAGCCGAGAGCTCTATTTAAACAGAATTTCCGTCGCTTGGTATTCGGCGTGGAAACTCGGGGTAATTAATGACGTAATTACTCATTTCACTGAAGACGAAGTGAAGCTGATTAGCTCCGCATAAGTGAGCGTAACGCGAGATAGACTTGGTATTCTAACTCCGCGTTTTCAGTTTGAAGATCCAAAGTATTTCAAAATCTGCTGAAATCTAAGCCATTTTGAAAACTTTGGAGGGGGTTCTGTTGGCAGTGAAAATTTTTAAGTTAAAAGGATTTTCCACAACAGAACGCGGAGCTAATTCAATAGCCCCGCGTTTGGTTACATTAACCCTGCGTTTGAATAAAACGTGGAGATGTCTGATAGCTCCGCGTTGATTCCGCAGTTTGGCTTGTATTAGCCTCGCGTTTGAGTGAAACGCGGAGATGATCAATAGCTCCGCGTTAGCTCCGCATTTTGGTTATTTAGCGCCGCGTTTTGATGCGATTAAAGCTCCGCGTAAGCAGATAACCAGAATCTCAAATTGATTGAGATTATAATTTTGGGCTTATCTAAATACCCGAATCAGGTCTAATCAGAATTCCATCAAAACTAAGATATTTGATTGGAATCCTTGATGAATGCGAGTTCTATTTAGATAGAAACTCTTGCATTAACCTGGGGCTATAAATACCTTCCTGGTGAAACCCTAGGTGTGGTCTTTTTGGGTCTTCTTTTTGGCATCGGAAGTCTCCTATCGATCCTTTGGCAATTCAAGTACGCGAGAGAGCCTTGAAGCCTTTGCTGATCATCTTCTGAAATCTTGGAGAATTCAAGTTACGCACAGAGCCTTGAGTTCGTGAAGATCAGAGAAAGTCACCATCTTCTTTCTGGAATTCTTGAGAAGTTCAAGTTACGCGAGAGAGCCTTGAACAAATCAAAACCAGAAAAGATCGTCTATATTCGGCCGATATCTTTAAAAGAGAAGATTTCAACGTACCGATCGTCCAAAGGAACTGCTTGACAGATCCCATCGCCACAGATCCCACAATATTGTAAAAGAGAGAGATTGAAATATAAAATCCTCTCGTTTGTTCTTTTTTATCTCTTGTTCACTTTCATGGTAATTTAAGTTAATTCAATGGGAGGAAGCGAAGAAACTTTTGCGACGAACACTCAGCAGTTACATGAAATCATTGACATTGTGATTAAAAAATTCTTCAAGCGGATCGACAGTGTCTAAATTAAGGGCAGACAGTACTGAGTACGAAGTAGAGGCCGAGGGTGTAGCTTCCATGGGAATTGAAGACGGAGGAGCTCGTCCTTGCACCAGGATCATTATGTGCAGAGCCAGTAAAGCCAAAAATGAACTAGCTGAACTAGGATCCCAAGGAGAGGTCTCTCCACCGCTAGTTGTTTGAGCGATCGGGCCAACAGGAGAAGACTCTGAAGGAGCGACGCCGCCTGAAGTTTCCTCAGCTATGGAAGTAGCCTCAAATGAGAACTTCAAATTAGACTCTTCTTGCTAGCTGGTAAACTAGCCAGTGCAGGTGTGAGAGCAGTCGGAGCAATAGCAGCACAATTGTTGAAGACGTTGTTATAGTAGGCTGAGGAATTGATGGCATACCAACTACGATCGGGAAGGTATCCTCAGAGCAGACGACCGGTGTTGGAGACGCCAAACTTGGCTCTGGGGAGTTGGGAGCTTCTGGGGCTTCAGGAGCAGCAATCTTTGTCCTATCATAACTCTCTAGCTCATTAACTGGAGGAGGTGAAGCAGGAGCAGAGCAGGGAGCTGGTGTGAAGTAGTCTGCATCGAACTCCTCTGCAGAGCTACCCAGTCTACCCATTGACCTTGTCGTACCGGAATAATCCATCAGCTCCTCTGACTCTACTCTAGTAGTTGAATGCATGGGCGAGTGAAGATAACTATCTGGATCTCACAAGCAGACAAAGGTGTCAAATATATATAAGAAAATAAAATATAAAATCAAAAAGGTTAGAATCATACCAGTAGAAATAAGACCCCGTAGTTGGACTGGATGGAGGAGCTGTAGAAGTTTCCAAAAATGCACCTGTTTCGCTACCTTGAGTTGCGTCATTGTGTGCTCTGTAGACTCGACAACAGGCAGATTTGGGGCATTAGCAGCACTTGCAGATTCCATCAGGACATCCTCTTCGGCCGGTGCTGTCGTAGAGTCGAAGCCAGGAGATCAGCTGCAAACTGGATCGCTACCCCTTCAGGAATAATCATCATTGGCAAGGTCTGCTGGGCTGGCTTCTTCCTTTTTCGGGCTGGCTCGCCTCTTAACACTCGACGACGTTTAATAGATGGACTCCGGATGCGAGTATTATCATCCCTGATGATCAGGGGAGCATCTCTAGTGCCGTTGTCATCATCACCGTCAACATCATCGTCATTTGAGTCGCCACCACCCGAAGGTTCAGCTTCCACATCAAGGAATTCATCCATTCCTTTTACTCTTACCCTCTTGGCCTCTTTTCAGCGAGAGTAAAATGCCTCTATCTCTTTGCAACAATTATGGTTGATGGAGAAGTTGGGTACAGCTACATTGGCGATGCTGTACCAAGTACAAAAACTGAGTGCCATGCTGAGGACTGGAGACTTTTGAGGTAGCGTGAACTTAGCTCCAGTGCCCCCAGCCATGAAATGGAACCAACCCTAAGCTCCTTTGTAGAGGTTCCCTTCATACACCAGCATTTTGCTCGGATTCCCCACATAGAGTTGCGTATATCCGAATAAACGAACAAAACGGCTTGGTTTATATGGCTCTATGTAGCACATGGTGTCTTGTCGATACACCAGATACCCAAGGCGAATGTTTAGTAGCCACTAGAATGCTCCCGAGGATAGAGCAGAGAAGTTGTCAAAACTTAAGGTGTCTTTGAATTTCGACCCATACTCTCCTCCTGGAAAATCTGGGAAGCAACAGAAGATTTCATAATTCTGGTAATGATGAAGCATCTTTCGAATTATTGACATATAGTGGCTCTTCCAAGTGGAACGTTCGAACATCTCCATAAAGAATGGCTTGTCAATTTGGCAGTAATCTGTAGCACTCATTAATGAGGGGCAGTGCATGACAAGCCACACCATCAAATATGTATAGGGCATCTCCACCCTAGGGTTCGGTGTCTTCACCATAGTAGGTTCCTTCACTGCTTTCCCTTTGGCAGCCTTCCCCTTTGCGGCTTTGCCTTTGCCCATGGGAATGAAGCCGTTGCAGAGTGCTTGGAGCCTACTTTGAAATTGCTCACCATAGCAAGAAGGAGACCAGATGGCTGTCCATAAGCCAGTAGCACCGCTACGTAAACTACGTTTATTGCAATGGCATCCTTGGGCAATGAAGAGACAACACACCTCTTCAGCCACAGCATCAGAAATCCAGCAATTAAGCCCCTATCAGATATAGGGAACTGAGCCTAATAGTGGAAGCTTTTGAAGATGGTGCCAGGATTGAATCCTCCTTCATTTGATTCCGTGGTGTACAATGTGGCTTCCGTCTATGCAATATGCCGGTTAATTTCTTCAATATTAACAGGCCTAAGTCCCCAGACCATAGGCAGGCTCTCCTTCAAATTCAAGAAAAGATAATCGACCCATTTCTTGTGGCCGATACCCTAATTACGCACACCCGCCAAGTCGGCACAGATGCGGTAATGGCACATCATCTCCCAATATGTCTCATAGATGCACTCGTCCTTGGCCTTCAACTTGTTCAACTCCTCGGTAGTAGGAATGTATTTTTCATAAGGAACTTCGCCCATTGACAAGCCTAAGACTTCATACATCTCATGGAGAGTGAGTCTCAGCTCACCCACTGGTGTGAAGAAGGTGTCGGTTTCAGGATTATACATCTCTAAGAAGTTAAAGAGATGATAAGAACTCTGGGGAAGGCCGTATTGGACATTTCGAATGGCTTTATACAAGACAATCTCCATCAGGATCAGTTCGTGAGAATCCACCATATACTTGACAAGGCGGAACCACCACATGTTGCCTGAGGAGTGAACCCAGCCAGGCATCCTAAAATCATTAGCTTGGTATTGGCCACCCTTTGCCACAAACTCGCTAAGGAAGGTCTGGATGCCCCTTGGTAATTCTACCTAGATGGAGTCCAGTAACGCACCTAGTGGGACCATCTTGGTAGGCCCTATGTGCACCAAATTTCCCTATTGAGACTCCGTCATATTCCCGAGTTAGTTCCTACTCTAACTCGCGATAGGGTGATAATCTCTAAAGGTATACCAGAGGGTAGTTTCGCTCCATGTCGGGAAGGAACATCAACAAGTCTCCAGCCTAATGATGCCACTTGCTTTCTTTTTCAAAAAGAATTTCATTTGAATTCTGCACCGCATTGCCAAATAGGAAGACTGGCTTCTCCAGAGCTTCTCGGCTCATGGCTTCATAGGGAGCATCAGTAATGATCTCCCTTGCAGTGGCGGGGCTGTATCTCAACAGATTTTCCCGGCATTCCCTAAGACCTAGCTTGTACGTCGGGAGTTCGGTTGTAAAACGGAATTGGGGTTCTTGGTCTGCGCCTCCAACATGTCCAAAATCATGCCTGCGAGAGAGAGGATCCACTGAATAACCAACTGTAAAAAAAGAATCAAAAGTTAGAAAGCAGTTGGAAAATGCTAAGTATTGAAACGCGGAGTTAGAAATAACTTTGTGCGAAGCGAATCAAATAACCTTGCGTTAATCAAGATGCAAACCTACAAAATAACTCCGCGTTTGGAGAAAATACGCGAAGCTAATGAATATCTTCATGTCAGAAGCCAAAACGCGAAGTTAAATCCATAACTTCACCTAATAAACGCAACAGTCAGAAGTAACTTCGCGTAATAAAGCGTTTGATGCGAAGTTACCAAAGTAGCTTCGCGTAGAATAAGACCAGAGTCTCTTCTTCTCCAAGTCACCTGACTAAAGTACGGCGATGATTTTACCGGTGAAGACGGCGATTGGTCGGTTAAAACAGAACCAAATCAACATAAAAGGGTCCAAAAGTGAAGTTTTTACCTCCGATCGGCGCGGTGAAGACTGAGCCGCTGCTGGTACCCACCGACAATGGGGATGAGGCACGTGAAGAGGTGCTTTTCTTGGGTGCCATTGATCTCGAAATCACGAAGAAAATGGACGAAAATGGAGGAAGATCTCGTCGATAGCAAGAGTTTTTGATCTCTGGAGTTCTTGAGAAATTCTTGAAAATCCTAAAGTAGTGAAGAGGAAGAAGAAGAGACTCCATTTAAATGAGAAAACCCGTCCCTTGGTATTCAGTGCGGAGATCAGAGCCATTATGGCAGTGCAACACGAGGCTATTTAGCTTCGTGTATTGAAGCATAAATGCGAAGATAAAGTGTTGGCTAACTTCGCGTTCAGATACACCAAATTGAAAATCCAAAGTATTTCAAAATTTGATACGTTATAAGCCATTTTAAAAACTTTGGAGGGGGTCTTGGTGGTGAAAATTTTCAATTAAAGAAAAAATGACAAAATACCACGCAGAATGCGGAGCTAACTCTGTAGCTCCACGTCTGGCCAGAAAACTAGCTTCGCGTTGAGTAAAACACGGAGCTAAGTCTATAACTCTATGTTCAGAGTGCTTAACTTCGCGTGAGCAGATTCTCTAAATTTTAAATTGATTGTGATTGAGATTTGCGCTTATCCAATACCCGAACTGAGTCCAATCAGGATTCAAAATTAAGAGATTTAAATCAAGACTAAAATATTTGATTAGAATCCTTGATAAATACAAACACCTTCCAATTCTATTCCAATGGAAACTCTCATATCCAAGTAAAGTCTATAAATACCCTCTAAGAGGAGACTTTTGGATCCTTTTGATTATTTTGGAGTTCAAGTTACGCGTGAGAGTCTTGAATTCACAGAGATCAGTAAAGAGAGAGAGAGAGAGAGAGAGAGAGAGAGAGACCTAGGGCCGACTATCATCTTCTTCGAGTAGAAGATCTTCACATCGGTTCGTCAATAGGAACTATTAGATAGATCCCATCGCCACATTAGAACCCTCTTTTTATTGTAAAAGGGAGCGATAATTTATAAATCCTCTTGATTATTTTTTTATTGTTCCTCTTTCGTTGTAATCAAATTATTCAATGGAAGAAAGTAAGAATTTTACGGAGAACAGAACTGCATCCATAACTAGTACTACACCCTCCATAGGATGAGTTCTAAACCTTGCTAGCTCTAAAATATTATTGTCTCTGACGAACTCAAACTCTGTATAATTTGGTATCCTGAAGACAATGCTCCTCTTCCAATAATATGTCACCACATGAAAGGTCCTAAACTATGTCACCACATGAAAGGTCCTAAGCCAATCCATGACATCAAATCCATGAGTATTGTTAACTAGGAATTAGCATAAAACTCTCTTTTACAAACCACTGCTAACATAATATTCACATCCTGCGAGATATAATATTCCCACTTCCCATGCTTAAGTTCCAAATAGAACTTAGGTTCCCATGGGTTATGATATTTTGTGTTACACATGCAGGTGATATGATACAGTGGGATGCTCCAGAATCAAATAAGACCATGTGCAGGTACGTGATAGACTAGAATTGTACTTGTTACCATATCATCTAAGTTCACTCCTACTTTGGTGCTAGATTAAATACTTGTCCATGCCCATAATCTGCTGATGAGTGTCATATACTGCATATTTAAAACTCTCATATTATCTATTTTTGTATATAAATAATACTACTCGGGTATTTTTAGTATGTTTTTTAAATGAAACCTATTCCTATAAGGAGATGGTATGAATTTAGAGACGAATTAGAAAACCAAGTCTAAAAAGAGCTAAAAGTAAAACTACAAGAATACAAAGTCACAGAGAAGTAAAGTGAGATATAATTATGCAAATCAGAAGAATAGAGCCAAAACTTGCTAAAGCCAGAAGCTGAATCCACATCTCCAAAGCTTTACTGCCAATTGGCAGCAATAGTCACCATTTGGTGGAAAAGAGGGCCCCACAAATGTTGAGTTTTTTCTGAGAACTTCAATGTAATTGTGTAGCTATTCAGTTGTAATAGAATTAGGATTTGGTATTATGAAGCATATATATTAGTCGTATCATTGTAATTTTGGGTTTCTTTTATGCACTTTTTAATTTAATAAAAATTTGGATTTTGCGTAAGGGTGACAGCCACAATACCAAACACTAGAGGTGACCTTTTGCTATTCATCATTGTTTTTTTGGTAATTTTCTTTTATTTGCTTTCTAGGATAGTTTAATTGCTTTCTAGTATAGATTTAAATGCTTTCTAGTTTACATTTCTCTTCCTTTTTAAATAATAAGAATTTTAATAGCTTTCATAAATAAAAATAGGATCTTGATAATTAGTATTATGAGTAGCTAGTTTGCATTAGCCCTAGGATGTAGATGAAATTAATTTAATAGTTTGAAGATGAATTTTTCTCATCTTCTTCCTAAAAAGAAATAAAGTCGTGATTTTTCCATAAATAAAATAAAAATAGTACTTCATAAATCATAATTATTTAATAGACTATACTTAATTTATATTTTGATAGTCTATACTTAGATGAGATTTGGAATTCATCTTCATTGCTTTTATTTATAGAATTAATAATATAATTTTCCTATAAATAAACTAAAGAGAATAAACTTGTAGATCCAATACCTTTGATAGGTTATGCTTAAATTCAGTCTTTTGATAATCTATGCTTAGATTAGGATTTGGGGTTTATTTCTTTAATTTTATTTATAAAATTATCTACTATATATAATTTATTTTTAAGAAAGATATTATTTTTGATGATTTACGCTTGCATACCACTTGATAGGTCACACTTAGGAGCTCTTAATTAAAATCGAATTAAAAAGATCACCTTTTTAATATATTACTTGAATGTGTATGATTAAAAAATTAGGAAGAAAGAAATAATTTATTATTAGCATATTATTCTAATTGATTCGAAATCCTAGGCTAACTCTAGAAAATTAAAGCTAATCTTTTCAATCTACAATCTTATAGTTAACTTGATGAAACTAAGCTCTAGATCCCTGTGGGAACGATCTTTTAAATGCTACAAATATACTGTGCGCTTGCAGTTAGGATAATTCATATCAAGTTTTTGGCATCGTTGTTGAGGATTGACGGTATTTTCTTATTTTTTTTCCTAACATGTTATGCGTTAAAAGTATGTGTTAAGTGTGTAGGGACCTGAAAATGTATATACAAGAAGCAAAAAGGGATTAGAGGAGCCTCAGGAGTGCACCACAGAAACTAGGGAGTCAAACTCTCTAGTCCTGTCGCTATTTAGTGGCTAGAACCACCATTCAGCGACAGCTCAGGTGAATTTCTCACCCAATTTTCTCCTGTTTTGTCTTTTTGGGTTTGGTTTATAAAAAATAAAAAAACAAAAACAGTGGGAATAGTAGAAATATCAAGTTTTATTTGATCATATTTCTTCCATCATTTCATCTTATCACACCTCACTTCATGCACTCATGTTTACCTAGTTCATGCCACATTGGACATATAATCAATTTGGTCGGCTAGTGAGATCAAATTTATTCATGAAAGACAAGATAGACCAGTCAATTTTGATCCAATAGGATCGATGTTACCCGTTGCGCACATCACTACCATCGTGCATAAAGCTTCCACAAGCAGCGGGTAATAACTATGAACTAAAATCGCATTACATTAGTATGTTTTTGATATTCACTGAATCTGATACTGAGGATGCCTATCTTTTCATCAGTGAATTTCAGAAAGTATATAATGATCAAAGGCAACATCTATCGGAAGATACGATTAAGCTCCATTTCATCCCTTTTATTCTTAAGGATAATGCTAAGAAGTGGTTGTATAGTATGCCTAGTGATTCAATCACTACTTGGGATAAATTCGTTATGGTATTTCTAAAAAAGTATTATCCTACGCATAAGACGGTCACAATACAAAATGCTATTAATCAATTTCGTCAAGTGCAGAGAGAATCCTTCTGAAAGTATTTGGAATGGTTTAAGGACCTACTAGCTTAGTGCCCCCACCATGCAATTGAAAGTAGAGGTTGTGTCAAATCATCTATAAAGGACTTGATTACACATCTAAAACTTTTCTTGAATCCATGTGTTAGGGTGAGTTCATGAGAAAGAGCGAGGATGAGGCAAGTGAACTCCTTGAGGACCTATCATAAAAACTATGCAGTGGGAGAGTCTCGCTGAGAAATCCAACGCTTCAACTTTTGCATAGAAGGGACAGATCCATAGCATCAACAACTTTATAGTTACCGAAACTATGATTGTAGCCCTTATGAGGAGAATTGAGGCGTTAAAAACTCCTAGCGCTCCACTGGTTGGTAAAGTCAATCTAATATAAGTTCCCATTGTTGGCGAAATTTTCGTTTATGAGGATCATCTTTCAAATCTACGGATGTAAGTTAAAGAAGAATTAAAACATAGCCTTCACAGAGTTGTGTTTTATTTTTCAAAGGAGTCAAAACAGCGAACTTGCCATCACACCGCTGCGAATATAAATTTTGAGATTCGCGTTCTGGTTGTGATTAAAAGGAGTCATGAATCTAAAGTTTGAGATTCACGTTTCGGCTGTGATTAAAAAGAATCACGAATCTAAAATTTGAGATTCGCATTCCAGTTGTGATTTAAAGGAGCTGCGAATCTAAAATCTGAGATCTTCATTCTAGATGTAATCTAAGGGAGACTCGAATCTAAGGTCTGAGATCTGCATTCTGATTGTGATTTAAAGGAAATGCGAATCTAAAACTTGAGATTCGCATTTCGCATTTCAGTTACGATCCAAAAGATTAAAAATGTCAGTTACAAATCCTGTAGATTTAATACAAATTCACCAAATTAAAAGGCAGGAAGTTAATTCTCAGATCGTGGAGGCCAATAGTTGGATAGATATATCAACTCAAGAGTCTCCAAATCTCCATAAATAATAGAGGCTTAGGCAAAAAAAGGCTTCCGGATATCAATATAATAGAGAGAGTCGTTTTCCATCCAAGTGCTGGTGCTATCAAAATCCTGAAACTCTTGCCAACTAAAATTTTATACGGAGTGTCAACGGAAAGTAAGATCGTCCTCCATAACTACTCTAGAACCTAAGTTTAAACAAAAAGAGAGTTAGATTTTCCTCATCTTCTATAAGCGAAAAACTGTTAAAATTGTAATATTTTATTGAAAAAATTCAATAAAAAATTATTTACAATTTTTATGGCGAACAGAAAATTGACGACTCTGCTTGGGACCCCTATCATCTCTGATGAATAGGTGGTAGCTCAATCCGATAAGATACCAGTTGGCAGCATGGTCGAGTCACTCGTTATCGAGTTCGATCAGGAGAAGTATGAAGAATTTCTCGCCTCTGTCTCTAGAAGCCCTAATTCCTTATGGAAATGTTGTAAGGTTTTTAATAGCTCAGCCTCCAAAGAAGCTTCAAAGTTGACGGTCCTGTCGAAGGACTCTTTAGACCAGTCTGGTTTCAAAGGAGAATCATCTCCTTCACCAGTACAAGACTCAAGGTCTGCTCCACTTGATCTTCTTGAGAGTATGGATCAGGATCTCCATATTAATAAGGGGAAACGACCATTCTCTAATTGTCAAAAAGACAAACCAGAGAACAAGGTTCCTCTCACCCGCACAATGAGAAGGAATCTTAAAAGAAATAAGGCTCGCGCTCTCCGCAGAGCTAGGAAACAAAGAGAATCTATTGAAGCACGAGCGCGAAGACCTCCAGTTCAAGTTTGTAGACCAAGAGTGAAGTAGTGGTTCTAGAGAGGAAAAAAGATCAAGATTCAGATGGGTTTATTCATGTTTCTTACAAGAAACGTCGTACACCTACCAAGTTTATCTATGATTTCAAACTTTACTTTACATCCTCGTTCCACAAACAAGACAAGGGTCCCACTCTTGTGTCCTGGAAACAAAATGTGATTTTCAAAAATGCATTTCCGCAATAAACGCGGACCTTAAATCCGCTTACCAATAGAAAAGCATGGTTATCAAAATCGCATACTGGCTTTTAAAGTTCGAATTCCAATTTCGGCAGAAGCTCATTCATCTGCCACCACAACTAAAGTGAAATTCGCTCCTAAAATTTTTAAGGGAATAGAAAATTCTATTCCAAAGATATCATTTGGAGGCAATGCTGTTTCCATTAACAAGACAATGAGTTCTAATACAAGAGACATCAGGAAACTTCTAAACAAAATGAGAGAAGAATCTCGAGTGTCTAAATGTCATTGTGAACGATTGATCAATGCGGTGTTATCACATTGTGTAGCGGCTCCTGCTAAACAGTCGGTTTTTAATCAACTTACAATATTTTTACTTCAACCATTTAAAAGGAGGAGACACAACAGACAAGAATTTTTTGAACCCGAATATCCCGAAGTATCATCCAATATGATAAACTTTAAGGGAAAGAAAAAGATGAAGACAAAGAGTTTTCATAGAGTAGATTCTTCTGACTCTGAACGCTCTTCAGGCTTAAAGAGTGTATTCAGCGAGATGCGGGGTATTTTTCAGAATATTCGACTCAAGAAAGGAGTAATAATGCCTGTGGATTGCAGACGAAAAGCTCGAGTCTCTTTTGATGATGAAAAAGAAATAGTAAATTCAGCTGTGGCTAAATCTTTGACATTGGACTTGTTCATCGAAGATTCCATATTTGCACATATGGTACAAGGACCTCTAGAAGAGTTCATGAAAAGAATGGACGAGAAAGACAAAACCATCCAACAACAGCAAAATACTACTAATAAAATCAGAGATATGATGTATGTCTTGTTGGAGTTAGAAAAAGAAAGAAGGAAAGAGAAAGGCTAATCTTCTTCTAAAACTTCTCATGATTCGAGGAACGATAGAGCGAAGAATACAAATGATGAATCTCGCATTCCTCCTAAAAATGATAATGAAAATAATGAAGACCGTTGCGAAGAAGATAATCGTTCCGTGCACTCCCATCACCAAGAAAGAAACCCGAATCAGGAAGAAAAATGCAAATACTGTTTGAATGGAGAGTTTTCAAAATCAACTGAATGCTCTCATGCATAAAAATGATTTGCAAGAGCTGGGTGTTGTGAGGACATATCCAGTAGAATGGGAAAGTATACCATTCTCGGAGAATGCTCAAAACATTTGATAGTAAAAGATCGCCAAATCAGCACTTTTACTATTTCAAATCTCAAGTGGGACACTTGACTAGGAATGATCCAATCATTACGTGAGTCTTTGTTAGTACTTTAACAGGTCTAGCATTTGAATGGTTCCAGAGATTAGAACCGGGAACCATTAATTTGTGGAATGATTTGGAAAAAGCCTTCTTGACGAGGTTTTATGAAGATGACATGGAAATCTCAGTGCCAACGCTCCTTGCTACAAAACAAAATAAGGGAGAATCTGCTTGAGATTTCATGAAAAGATTCAGAAATGACTCTTTGAGATATCCACATGGAATGCTAGAGAAAATATTAGCAGAAATTTGCAAATACAATCTCTCTACTAAAGTTATTGCTAGGATGGGGACTGTAAAGTCTTCTACCTGGAAAGATCATTCATTACAAGCTGAGGAAGCTAAAGAAATTACACAGAGGCTTGAGGCTGAAGAAGGAGGGAAACAATGACAAAATAATGCTAGATAACATCAGTCTTCTCGATCCAAGGGGAAAGAGACAATGGCGACTAATACTTTGAATCTTACGAAATCTTCTCCAAAGCTCCTCCTCAAACGCAGATTCCTCAGAAACAATATTCTTTCAAAGATGAGCAAACCATTACTATCTTTAATTCGCTCATGATAAAGAATATGCTTAAATTGCCAGAATAAAAATGATCCGAAGAGGTAGGAAATATTAATGATCCTAATTATTGTGTGCATAGGATTATTAATCATCCTACCAAAAATTGTTATATTATCAAGGATAAGTTCAAGCTCCGCTAGATAACAAAGTTATCAAGTTGTGGGAAGATCAGAACAAAGTAACCGCAAACATGGTGACTTTTAGATTTAGAAAAGCTCCCAATTGGATAGAATCAACCATTCAAGATGGAGTTCAACCAATTCCTAAAGGTACGATGAGAGTTGTGAATTATGATCCTTATCAACAAAAAAAAGGGTTATGTACTTTTGAAACTTCTAAAAGAGAAATAATGTGGGTACATCTAGACCTCCTTAAAGATGAGCAATAGAGTTTAAGTTCATCTAAAAAGAAGTCAAAAGGAAAAGTTTTTAATTTTAATACTGTTACTGCAATTCCTGAAGATGATACAAAAGTTCCTCCCCTCTCGGATTCAGAAGAAGAAGTCCAAGATTTTTTTTGGTAGTTAATGTGGACCAGCCAAACCTTCGTTTAGGGAAAGATTACTTAAAGAATTATAATAAAGTAGTAGAACCTCAGCCACCTCCAGAGAAGAACAAGCAAATATGGCTTAAATTTGACAAAACTCTTAAAAACAGAAACAATGAACCTGCAGAAAGTTTCAAGAAGCCATTTCAATTTGATGCATTGGCGCATATTCCAGCAAGAATTACTTTGTATGAGCTTCTAAAGCTCTCTAGACAAGCTAGAGAAGTTTAATAGAATCTCTACAAGATTTTGAAGTGTTTCTGGCACAAATATAAAAAATAGTTGAAGAGAAAGAAGACTGTTCAGTATGTCATCAGACTTCTAAAAAGATTCCTTGCATAACTTTCTCTATAGAAAATATGCAAGTCAAGAATAACAAGTATCATCATCCATTGTATTACAAAGGATACAGAGGGTCATCAAAGATCGACCGAATCCAAGTTGAACCTAGATCTACTCCAAGTATGATGCCGAGAAGGGTATTACGATATCTTGGGGTCCCTATGAATATATTAGTAACAACAAATACTACCATTTTTGGATTCAATGCTAATGGTAGTAGACCACTGAGCAAAATAAAGTTGAAGTTCCAGATCGATGATCTAAAGACGGAGGTCACATACTATGTAATAGATACTGACACGCCTTATAATTTTCTGCTTGGAATGCCATGGAATCATATCAATCTCATTGTTCCGTCTACACTTCATCAATGCATGAATTATGTTGATAAAGATGGAAATGTGAAAACCTTAGTTGCAGAGAAGCAATCTTTTTAAAGGAGTTAAAAACTACTTTACAGATGCGTTGCTATATCAAGATACATTTGAAACAGCTGAACAACCTGCTCTAGAGGCATCTGATAGCAGCAACGAAGCTGATTCTAAATCAGAATCCAAAAATTCAGAATCTGATTATGTAAATTGGAATGGAGAACCTATTATAATAAGCCTTGAAGGCCTTGATGTAAAAATGAAACCTTCAATTCTGATGGCGAGTGGATAATCAATGAAGTATAGAGTTTACTTAATCTTATGGTGTTGATTCTGAACTCTCAAGTACTAGTACTGTCATGGTCAATGATCACCTAGATATAATATATTCTTTAGCTTCATTTCAAGCACCCATTTGATCATCCTTTTATATACAAAGTGATGACGATAGAGATGTAAATGAAACTGCTTTTGAAGTTCCTCCTAAAATTAAAGATACAAAACTTATAATATTTGGAAGAGCAAATACCAAAAATAAAGAAAAGTATTTAGATTTTGAGGAAGAATAGGGAAATCCCGACTTCTTCCATTATGATGAAAATTCCTATAAGTTAATGAGAAAAATAAGGTACAAGCTAGCCAAAGGTAGGGGTTAAATTTTGGAAAAGGGAGGAAATCAATCCTTCAACTTTTTGTTCCAAAGGGAAAGATGCCAGATTACTACGATAAAACTGGCAGGGGATTGTGATATGTTACCACTTCTGAAAATCTTTCAGATATAAAATTTGAAGAATGACAGCAAACTCATTCATCAGAATCATCATGTTGGGATTTAGATGTAAGCATTGGTGCTATTTTTCATGAGGTTTCTATTAATATGGTCTCCGCAGATCAAGAAAAGAAGACACTGATGAAATATCACTAATCAAGAATGATCCCTAGGTGAAATACCTCAATATGAAGTGGGAAATTCAGTTTGAACAACGAGAATCTCCGACTGAAGATAAAGTGATCCAAATAAATATGGGTGACAAAGTTAATCCTAAAACCATATTTATAAGTAAAAATTTATCTTCGGAGGAAAATAAAAAAATGATATCTCTTATTCGAGAATACATTAATGTTTTCGCTTGGAATTATAAAGATATGTCAGGACTTGACCCAAATGTCGCAGTTCATAAATTAAATATCCGACCGGATGTAAAGCCAGTAAAATAACAACAATGAAGGGTCCGTCATGAAATTATGGAGGCAATCGAAGCTGAAATAAAAAAGTTAATTGAGTTTGGTTTCACTCGCGAAGAACAACATCCAGACAGGGTTGTGAATATAGTCCCTATAACTAAAAAGAACGGAAAAATTAGGGTTTGCGTTGATTTCAAAGATTTAAATGAAGTATGCCTGAAGAACGAATTTCCTTTACCTATTACAGATGTCATGATAGACATCACTTGCTGCTATGAAAGGATGTCATTTATGGATGGATTCTCAAGATACAATCAAATCAAGATATATCCTGATGATGAAAAACATACATATTTCAGAACGCCACTTGGAGTATACTATTATACAGTCATGCCATTTGGTTTAAAGAATGCTGGCACCACATATCAACGCGTTATGAACATGATATTCGAAGAACATCTACGAAAGATAGTAGAATGCTATATGGATGATCTGGCAATTAAAAGTAAAAACAAGGATGATCATCTTCATGACCTAAGAATAATGTTTGAACTTATGCAGAAACACTAGTTTAAGATGAGCCATACTAAATCTTTTCTGGGAATTTCTAGTGAAAAATTTCTTGGCTTTGTAGTCACTTCCCAAGAAATTCATCTTGATTCAGACAAGATTAAAGCAAGCTAAGATATGTCAACTCCTAAGAATCTCAAAGAAGTGAGAGAACTGTATGTAGGTTAGTGTACATTCACAGATTCATATCAAATTTATCTTAAAAGTGTCAACTTTTTATAAGATTGATGAAGAAAGAAGTATCATTCATTTGGGATGATGCATGTCAGAAAACTTTTGAAGAAATCAAATAGTATCTCACCAAACCACCTGTTCTCATAGTTCCTGTCTTAGAAATACCTTTCCTGTTATATATGAGTGCTATGGATCATTCCTTGGAAGTTTTGTTGGTGCAAAAGAATGAATTGGGGGCATGATCTGGCCATTTATTATCTCAGCAAAATGATGATTGGGGCTAAACATCGATATAACCCAGTGGAAACAGAATGCCTAGCTTTGGTATTCGCAGTACAGAAAAAGCGATACTATTTAGTTGGGTAAACAATTTATGCTATATTGAGAGTTAATCCCTTAAGAATATTAATGACTAAGTCAGGGTCATTAAATTCAAGCCTATCCAATTAGGCTATTTTGCTATGGAAATATGACATGCATTTTATTTGACAAAAATCAATTAAAGAACAAGCTATAGCTGATGTCCTGGCTGAACATCCAATTCCAGCATCTTTAAAATTATATGAAGATATCCCTAGTGAGATAATCGAAGGCAATACAATTTCAAAGCAAAATGTTCCACAGGTGTAACGCCCTCGTTTTTCAGTTGCTTCCCAAAACGGAGGACGTTACTTATTATTTGCACTAGACAACCCAACAGTCACAAAATCTTGGAATAACCGTAATTACTGTCATAATCAGATGAATAAATAACATGTCTGAAACTGAAAAGATTTCATTTATACAAAAGTTCATTACATAAAATGGCACACTGCTTTAAATATGAACATAAAAGAATCAAAAGAGAAAGCAGTGCCCAGACAAAAAGAAATATAAACAAAATATATAAAGGCTCTCCAGATGGTACTTCGCTTGCCTATTATCACTTGATTTGTCCAAGGAAGTACGGATCTTCAACTGGGGCTGGACCCCTTCTTCACGTTCCAAATCTCGGTTCAAAACCCAAGGGATTAAACCCAACAAGTAACACATTTAAAAAGAAAAAATTGTGTACTATCATAGTACAAGAATATTAGTGTGCATGAGCATGTTTAAGTCAATATTGTTTGTGTGCATATAAATTAAACATGAAAGCAAGCATAAATAAATGCATAAATAAATAAATAAATATTACAATAATTGCTTTGTCTATTTAATTCTATATTTTATTGGTCTCAGTCACCGTCCAATTTAATTGTAGAAACTGTATTAATGGATAAGATAGCACTATTCTCCATTGTCGTATAAGTGTCCGTGCATACCCAGAACCGGCCATAATATTCATGGCGCTGAACCATGACATGCCGCTAGGCACTACAATCAATTTCTGCACTGTATTTCAGTAACGAACATACCACTCTGGATAAATATCAATTTGTGATCCAGTAATTACTCAGGCTGCTGCGGTAAAAGAATCCCAACCCTAACAATACAATCAATTCTTATACGGTAAGACTCTTATCCATCATATAGTTTCTCCCATTACCATGTTCATAATGAATTATGCACATAAAAATTTTATTTTTAAATTTATTTGTTTACTTTTTCTTTTCCTTCTTTAATTGTTTTTCAATTCATGATAACATGATTGTATTTTTATGGCTGTACATGACATGTAGTATCATAACACATGATCTGTAATATTAAAATACATGACTTGTAATATCAAAGCACATGACATGTAAAACACATGACTTGTAATATCAAAGCACATGACATGTAGCATGATAGATATTAGTGCACAATTGTACCACAATGCATATCATCAAAATTATTACAATAATCTTGTTTCATTCTCAATGTCAATTAATAACCCAATTTGGGAATCAAGTGAATCATATAATAATACTGCATTATTTTTAAACACAACGTATGCATTTATTACATTTCTACGCTCAATCATATATATTAATATACATTTCTTTTTTAATTAAAATCTAATTTATTACTATTATTAATTTATCAATTATGTCCAATTAATCCAAACCAAGTCCAATTCAAATCCCTCAATCATTTAATCTATCAAGCGCAAACTTACTAAATTCCCACTGTTTCATATCTTTATTTTAATTTTATTTTTCCATTTCTTTTCTGTCCAGCCCAGGCCCAGGCCCACTAAATTTCCACTTACTTTTTTTTTTCTTTTCTGTCAGGCCCAGACCAGGCCTAAGCCCACTCATTTCATTTTTTTTCTTTTTCTTTTACTGGGTTGGGCTGGCCGACCCAGTGTTATTATTTTTTTCTATATTTTTTTGGCCCAAGTTAAATCCAAACCCACTATATTCTTTTTTTTCCTGGACTGGGCCAGCACAGTTCCCCATTTTTTTCTCTTTTTTTCTTTTTTTTTTCTTTTGGGCTGGGCAAGGCCCAGTTTCCTTTTTTTTCTTTTACTTTTCTTTTTCTTTCTAATCTCTCGGCCCAGCCCACAAAATTTCTCTCCCTTTCTATTACTGCTGCTTCTTCCTCCACCTCTTCTTCTTTTCTCTTCTTTTCCTTTTTCTTTTCTTTCTTTTTTTTTACCTCTTTGCAAAATTTATTGTAAATAACACAATTATAAATATGAGTATTCTCATACTGAAAATAAATTTTCTACTCTAAACCGAAACTTAATTTTAATAAAATGGCCAATATTTCATTACTTCTAAACAATACAATAAAAAAAAATTATATAATTAAAAGAAAAATTATCAATAGAAGAAAGAAAGTGTGTTACTTACCTCGGTTTGATCTCGAGTATTTAGTTCGAATCCTCGGTTCGGTTTGATTTTTCCTTTCTTTCTCTTTTATTATTTTTTTCTCTCTCTTGTTTTTCCTCTGCTGCTGGGTTTGGCCGAGAGGAGAAGAGGAGGTGACAGTCAAGTGGTGAAAGAGAGAGAGTGTTTTCTTTTTCTTTCCTCCCTCTCCCCTTAACACCTCACCACCAAATATTCCCACCATGTGACACCTCATGAAATCTTATGCCACCCCCTTCTCAATCACGACAACACAGTACACTCATTCACCGTCTCATTTTTTAATTTAGTTTATTTATTTATTTATTAATAATTTAATAATTTTGATTCCTTTTAATATTATCTAAATACTACCAAATTTATATAGGACGTAGTACTTAATGAGTGGAATGTTACAAAATTATCAATTTATCATTTCGATGTCTGAAATAAATGAACCGAAATTCCGAAGTAATTATAATGATGATTTTAATATTATTAAATTAGCAATTTTGGAAGTATTTTTCGGTCTCGTAAGAAAAATCTCCAAAAATCCTAAATATTACAAAACTAATAATCGCGAAGACCAAATGTCATTTGGGTTTGTGGATTTAAAGTTACATAAACCGAAAGTTATTTCGGTGTCCAAAATTGATTTCGGTGGACTTATTCAGCACGACTGGTCTCAAGAGAGTAATACATGTAGCTCGAATTTTGGGGTATTACATCCTACCCACCTAATAAAAAAAATTTCGTCCTCGAAATTTAATTGGTGTATTTGATCATGAGAAAACGTATAGGTATTTTATCCTGATATTCTTCTTAAGCTTCCAAGCTGAATCTCTTAGTGATTGTATATCTTATAAAATAAGAACTAATAATGTTACTTTATCTTTCAAGACTTCTCCCATTGGTTAATGATCCTTACATATCGGTTCTCATATTTTAAATCTGATCTCAAGTCTACTTTTGATAGATTCACTATTTTGTACTTCTAGCTAAGCGTTTTCTCGATTATGATATATAGAATACATCATGAACGACTTCCATTTTTGATAGGATTGATAATTGATAGTCAGGATTCCCAATTTATTCTTGAAGTTTTATTTGGGTGAAGGAACACAAAAACAAGATAAAATTTAATCAAGAATAGCTACTACTAATTTGGAGTGTCACGGCATCCTGGTTAAGTAATGTGTAAGATACAAGTGATAAATATTTTTGTAAAGTTTATTCCCAAGATCCTATTACATGTTGTAATTGACTCTAGAAATGAAAATAAATCTAAAATATTATAATATCGATGTAACAAGACTATGAATGGTAGGGACACAAGATAAGAAATGAATTCATAACTAGTTACAAAATTTAATCACATACAATGATCTTATTAAGCGACTGCAATTACTGGCGCCAGAGAATATCTCCCTACAATTGTCTCGCCGACTCAATAAGACTTGTGATGTATAAAGGCTTAAGACATGAATCGTATTATAATAATATTAAGATATAAGATATAAAATGTCAAATGGGAATGATCAACAAAAAGTAATGGAATGGGACAATCATTTGAAAAGATAAACTTAATTTGAGCAACAAGATATAGTATCATATTCTGTTTTGATAAAATATATTTTTTTATAGTTCATTATCAATTTCTTATCATCTACCTTCTACTTGACTAATTCTATAAAATTCTTAGCCTTCTAAGATCTTTTTATATTTTTTTTACACTTCTTCTTCCATAGGTTGTTTTTTTTTCTAATTCATTTGACTAGTTAATCTCGCCAACTATAATTACTCAGCCAAGTCTACCAATATTGATTATTGTAATTCATCAACATTTATATCTCCTCAATTTTCAAGAAAATATAAGTATAATATTATTTTTCTTTTCATTTTTTTAGGTAGCCTAAGGGAAAGTTCCAAACTCAACCATCCTTCCATTCTATGTCAATACATTATAATCCCTAACTTGAAACATCACTATAAACCTTCACGCATACATGATTATCTGGAAATGGGTAATACTGACATTGTTATTAACATTCATTTCAATTCTTCAAATATTTTGTCAGACTCTTCCTCTAAAGACATCTCATTTCTTTTCTAGTCTGTTTATTTAAAGTGATATAGTCTTACAAGGTACTATACAAATGTTCAATAATATCCAGTCATCCCAGTAAATTCCGTAATTTCGATATTGATTTTGATATATATGAATCTATTATGGCTCAATCTTCTTAAGATCGGCTGATACACCATCGCCAGAAACTATATGACTAGAAAAACAAATTTTTTCAATCAAATTTCACATTTGTTCAATTTTTCCATATAGCTTCTACTCTCTAAGAGTCTGCAAAACTATTTTCAAATGCTCAGTATGTTGTTCTCTATTCTTAGAGTAAAAATTAATACGTCCTCAATAAATACCACCACAAATTTATCTAAATATTGAGCGAAATCATGGTTCATCAAATTTATAAATACTATTAGAGTATTAGTCACTGGAAATGGCATCACCAATTATTCATAGTGAGCATGTCTGGTTCTAAATGCAGTTTTTGAGATATTTTCTGTTAGGACATTTACTTAATAGAACCTCAAATGAAGATCTATCCTCGAGAATACTCTTGTTTCACCAAGTTGATCAAATAGATCAGTTATCCTCGGTAATGAATATTTATTCTTAATTATTACTGCATTCAAATCCCTATAGTCCACACATAATCTTCGACTCACATCCTTCTTTCCTACTAATAACATTGGAACTAAATAAGACATTAGATCTCACAAAACCCAACCTCAATAGTCCATCTACTTATTTATTAACTTATCTAGTTTTGCAACTCTCATTCCATAAGGTGACCTACAAACTGGTTCAGCTCCAGAGAGAATATCGATAATAAGTTCTACTGTCTTTACTGGTGGTAGTTCAAGTATCTCTTCAGAAAATATGTCTAAAATTTATAATACTAAGATTATTTCTTCTCCTGCTTTTATTTCTTCCAAAACACTTCCTCTTAGAAATATCTTAGATTCTGCTAGTTCTAAATATTGGCTTTCACCAATAAACTCAAAATCTGAACGATCAAGAATCTAAAATATTACTCTTTTTCTACTGCATTCTATTACTGCATGGAAGGTATTTAACTATTTCATGCCTTGAATGACATCATATCCATTTCCATTAATAGTTAGCAAGTTGACATAAAGTTCTTCATCGTTAATCATTAAAGGATGTATTGATTGAAAATTGGATAGATATCATTCTGTGATAGTCCAGATAAGGAATCAACAAAAGGAATTCAAGATAGATATCTCAAACAAATAGGAAATAATAGGACGGCATAATACTAGATTAGATGAATGTAAAATAAATAATGAACAATTATCAAGGATAAGTTACAGACATGTTCTGATGTAGCAGTGGTCATATGGTCTTCCACCTAAAGCTATGCTCTGATACCACCCTGTAACGCCCCTGTTTTCAGCTGCTTCCCAAAATAGAGGACGTTACTTATTACTTGCACTAGACAACCCAACAGTCACAGGATCTTGGAATAACCGTAACTACTGCCACAATCAGATGAGTAAATAACATGTCTGAAACTGAAAATATTTTATTTATACAAAAGTTCATTACATAAAATGACACACTGTTTTAAATATAAACACAAAAAAAATCAAAAGAGAAAGCAGTGCCCAGACAAAAGGAAATATAAATAAAATATATAAAGGCTCTCCAGATGGTACTTCGCTTGCCTATTATCACTCGATTTGTTTAATGAAGTACGGGTTTTCAACTGGGGCTGGATCCCCTTCTTCACGTTCCAAATCTGGGTTCAAAACCCACGGGATTAAACCCAGCAAGTAACACATTTAAAACGAAAAATTGTGTACTACATAGTACAAGAATATCAGTGTGCATGAGCATGTTCTAGTCAATATTGTTTGTGTGCATATAAATTAAACATGAAAGCAAGCATAAATAAATATTACAGTAACTGCTTTGTCTATTTAATTTATATTCTATTGGTCTCAGTCACCATCCAATTTAATTGTAGAAACTGTATTAATGGATAAGATAGCGCTATTCTTCATTGTCGTATAAGTGTCCGTGCATACCCAGAACCCGGCCACAATATTCATGGCGCTGAACCATAACAAGCCGCTAGGCACTACAATCAATTTTTGTACTGTACTATAGTAATGGACACACCACTCTGGGTAAATATTAATTGGTGATCCAATAATCATCTAGGCCGCTGCAGTAAAAGAATCCTGGCCCTAACAATACAATCAATGCTTATACGGCAAGACTCTTATCCATCATATAGTTTCTCCCATTTCCGTATTCATAATGAATTATGCACATGAAAATTTTATTTAACTGTAACTTCGAATGTTCAATCAGGAGAAGTACTCAAACAAACTAATAAATAAAGTATCTAAACAGCAACATTGTTAAATATAGTCATTTCCAATAAGAATTTACCAACTACAGAACCCAACTAATTTGTTATATTATTAGTTATATGCAAGACCTCAAGACATGACCGAAAAGAAATAGGTGCATGATCATTCATACATGGTTACATATCAACAATGTTGTTGACCCATACTCTAAGGACTCACTTTGTTGATCATCATAAAATGATACATTAACTAGTCCCTTCAGAGGGTAAAAACAAAATTGGCCAGATGAAAGAAACAACAACAGCCTCTGAAGCTTGTCTAGAGGAGAAGAGTGTGATTCGGTTCTGAGAGGTCCCAGGATCAAGACTTGTCTTAGCCTTTTGTAAAAACTTTTTCAAGGTATCCCGCACTAAGCCTTAATTTGTGATACACCAGCATGTTGGTGAAATTTATGTTGAGGGAACAAAAGAGTGGACGAGCATGACAGAAGAATAGAGTTCCAGTGGACAAAGAAACCATTTTCACAAAATCAAAAGTAAAGATAGGAATTTGAATCAAATTAATAGTAGAACACCTCATACAACTGTGTAACCATAGCATTAGCCCTAAAAATTTCACTCTTGAAGTGCACAATTATATCACAATGCATATCATTAAAATTATTTTAATAATTTGGTTTCATTCTCAATACCAATCAATAACCCAATTAATCCAAACTAAGCCCAATCTCAATCCACTAAATTTCCACTTATTTTTATTTTATTTTTTTCTTTTCTATCAGGCCCAGACCCAAGTTCAGGCCTAAACCCACTGTTATTTCATTTTTTTTTCTTTTTTTTTTACTGGGCTGGGCTGGCCAGCCCAGTGTTATTATATATTTTTTTTCTGTTTTTTCTGGCCCAAGTTAAATCCAAGCCCACTATATATATATATATATATATATATATATATATATATATATATATATATATATATATATATATATATATATATATATATTTCTTCTGGACTGGGCCAACCCAGTTCCCCATTTTTTTTCTCTTTTCTTTTTCTTTTCTTTTTTTTTTCTTCTGGGCTGGGCCAGGCCCAGTCTTTTTCTTTTTCTTTTTCTCTCTGCTCTCCTCTCGGCCCAGCCCAAGATTGAAAAGCAGCTTTACTTTTAACAATTTAACCTCAAGGGAATATACCCAGATGCATGCACAAATATTAACTCAAATAGAATAATGCAAGAACAAGAATCTCTAAAAGATTTGTTTAACAAAGTGATCAGGTATGATTACATCGAGCAGTTAAATTCTCCCCGACAACAAACAGTCATTTTATTTTTATTTTTTTTCTTTTTTCATTTTCTTTAATTTTTTTTATTTTCCTACCTATTTGCAAAATTTATTATAATGAACACAATTATAAATATGAGTATCCTCATACCTAAAATAAATTTTCAACTCTAAATGAAACTTAATTTTAACAAAATGGCCAATATTTAATTACTTCTAAACAATACAATAAAAAAGAAAAACTATAAAATTAAAAGAAAAATAATCAATAGAAAAAGAAAAGTGTGTTACTTACTTCGGCTTGAATCTTTAATATTCGGTTTGAATCCTCGGTTCGGTTTGATTTTTCCTTTTCTTTCTCTTTTTTTTTTCCTCTGCTGCTGAGTTTGGCCGAGAGGAGAAGAGGAGGTGAAAGTCAAGTGGTGAAAGAGAGAGAGAGTGTTTTCTTTTTCTTTCCTCCCTCTTCCCTTAACACCTCACCACCAAATATTCTCCCCATGTGACACCTCATGAAATCCTATGCCACCCCCTTTTTAATCACGACAACACAGCACACTCATTCACCGTCTCATTTTAATTAATTAATTTATTTATTTATTAATAATTCAATAATTTTGATTCCTTGTAACGTTATCTAAATACTACCAAATTTATATAGGACGGAGTACTTATCAAATGAAATGCTACAAAATTATCCGTTTATCATTTCGAAGTTCGAAATAAATAAACTAAAAATTCGAAGTAATTAGAAGGTTAATTTTAATATTATTAAATTAGCAATTTTGGAAGTATTTTTCGGTCTCGTAAGAAAAATATTCAAAAATCCTAAATATTACAAAACTAATAATCGCAAAGACCAAATATCATTTGGATTTGTGGATTTAAAGTTACGTTAACCGAAAGTTATTTCGGTGTCCAAAATTCACTTCGGTGGACTTATTCGGCACCACTGGTCTCAAGAAAGCAATACAGATAGCTCGAGTTTTGGAGTATTGCATCCTACCCACCTTACAAAAGAATTTCATCCTCGAAATTCTAAATTAAACGACATGCTTGTATTCACGGGTACATCCTGATATATGAAAATAAATTCAATTGACATACCTGATCATGAGAAAAAGTATGGGTACATTGCCCTGATGTCCCTTTCAAGCTCCCAAATTGAATCTCTTAGTGATTGTATATCGTAGGAAATAAGGACCAACGGTATTACTTTATTCTTTAGGACCGTCTCCCGTCGGCCGATAATTGCTACGGGATGCTTCTCATACTTTAGATCTGATTTCAAATTTACCTCTGACAGATCCACTATTTTGTGCTCTTCACCCAAACATTTCCTCAGTTGTGATATATGGAACACATCATGAAGAGTTTCCATCTCTAGTGGTAATGGTAATCGGTGGGCAAGACGTCCAATTCTCTCCACGATCTCAAATGGACCAATATATTTTGGACTGAGTTTTTCTTTCTTGCCAAATCTAATCACACCCTTCATCGGGGATATCTTAATAAATACTTTATTTCCTACTTCAAACTCCAGTGATTTTCTACGTTGATCTGCCCATTTCTTTTGTTTGTCTTGTACCGCCTTCATGTGCTCTCTGATAACCTTCACTTACTCTGTTGCTTGAGTAATCAACTCTGGCCCCAAAATACTTCGTTCTCCATTCTCGTCCCAACATACTGGAGATCTGCATTTTCGCCCATACAAAGTTTCAAATGGTGCAATTTTGATACTCTCCTGATAACTATTATTATAAGAAAATTTTACCATATACAAATAGTCATCCCAAGATTCACCAAAATTTAACACGCATGCCCTAAGTATATCTTCAAGTATTTGGATAGTCCGTTCTGATTGACCATCTGTTTGTGGATGGTAAGCTGAACATAAATTCAAATGTGTTCCAGGACTATTCATTAATTTCTCCCAATAGTGTGATCTGAACTTTGAATCTCGATCTGATGCAATCCTGGCTGGGACTCTATGCAATTTCACTATTTTTTGCATAAATTTTCTGGCTAGTATTTCTATTGACTGACCAACTCTAAATGGAATGAAAAATAAAATTAAAATAAAGATACGAAAAAGTGAGAATTTAGTAGGCTTGGGCTTGATGGATTAAATGATTGAGGGATTTGAATTGGACTTGGTTTGGATAAATTGGACATAATTGATAAATTAATAATAGTAATAAATTAGATTTTAATTAAAAGAGAAATGTATATTAATATATATGATTGAGCCTAGAAATGTAATAAATACATACGTTGGGTTTAAAAATAATGCAGTATTATTATATGATTCACTTGATTCCCAAATTGGATTATTAAATGACATTGAGAATGAAACCAAATTATTGTAATAATTTTGATGATATGCATTGTGGTATAATTGTGCACTAATATCTATCATGCTACATGTTATGCGCTTTGATATTACAAGTCATGTATTTTACATGTCATGTATTTTGATATTACAAGTCATATATTTTAATATACAGATCATGTGTTATGATACACATGTCATGTACAGTCATTGAAATGCAAGCATGTTATCACGAATTGAAAAAAATAATTATAAAAGGAAAAGAAAAAGTAAACAAATAAATAAAAAAAATAAAATTTTCATTTGCATAACTTATTATGAATATGGGTATGGGAGAAACTATATGATGGATAAGAGCCTTACCGTATAAGAATTGATTGTATTGTTAAGGCCGGGATTTTTTTACTGTAGCGGCCTGGGTGATTACTGGATCACCAATTGATAATTATCCAGAGTGGTATGTCTGTTACTGTAATATAGTACGAAAATTGATTGTAATGCCTAGCGGCATGTCATGGTTCAGCACCATGAATATTGTGGCCGGGTCCCGGGTATGCACGGGCACTTATACGACAATAGAGAATAGCGCTATCTTATCCATTAATACAATTTCTACAATTAATTAGACGATGACTGAGACCAATAGAATATATGATTAAATAGATAAAATAATTATTGTCATGTTTATTTATTTATGCATTTATTTATACTTGCTTTCATATTTAATTTATATGTACACGAACAACACTGACATAAACATGCTCATGCACACATATATTCCTGTACTATGATAGTACCCAATTTCTCTTTTTAAATGTGTTACTTGCTGGGTTTAATCCGCTGGGTTTTGAATCCAGATTTGGAACGTGAAGAAGGGGATCCAGCCCTAGTTGAAGACCTGTACTTCGTTGGACAGATCGAGTGACAATAGGCAAGCGAAGTACTATCTGGAGAATCTTTGTATATTTTGTTTATATTTTCTTTTATCTGGGCACTGCTTTTCTTTTTGACTCTTTTGTGTTCATATTTAATATTAATATATATTTCTCTTTTAATTAAAATCTAATTTATAACTATTTTTAATTTATCAATTATGTCCAATTAATCCAAGCCAAGTCCAATTCAAATCCCTCAATTATTTATTCCATCAAGCCCAAGCCTATTAAATTCCCACTTTTTCATATCTTTATTTTAATTTTCTTTTTCCTTTTCTTTTCTGTCCAGTCCAAGTCCAGGCCCACTAAATTCCCACTTATTTTTATTTTATTTTTTTCTGTCAGGCCCAGACTAGGCCCCAAGCCCACTCATTTAATTTCTTTTTCTTTTACTTTTACTGGGCTGGCCGACCCAGTGTTATTATTTTTTTCTATATTTTTTTTGCTCAAGTTAAATCCAAACCCACTATGTTCTCTTTTTTTTTCTAGACTGGGCCAGGCCCAGTTTTTCATTTTTTTTTCTCTTTTCTTTTTTCTTTTCTTTTTTTTTTCTTCTTGTCAGGGCCAGGCCTAGTTCCCTTTTTTTTTCTTTTCTTTTTCTTTCTAATCTCTCGGCCTAGCCCACAAAATTTCTCTCCCTTTCTATTGCTGCTGCTTCTTCCTCCTCTTCTTCTTCTCTTCTCTTCTATTCCTTTTCCTTTTCTCTTTTTTTTTTTACCTTTTTACAAAATTTATTGTAAATAATACAATTATAAATATGAGTATTCTCATACCGAAAATAAATTTTCTACTCTAAACCGAAACTTAATTTTAACAAAATGGCCAATATTTCATTACTTCTAAACAATACGATTAATAAGAAAAATTATATAATTAAAAGAAAAATAATCAATAGAAGAAGAGAAGTGTGTTACTTATCTCGGCTTGATCTCGAGCATTCGGTTCGAATCCTCGGTTCGGTTTGATTTTTCCTTTTCTTTCTCTTTTATTATTTTTTTTCTCTCTCTCTTTTTTTTTCTCTGCTGCTGGGTTTGGCCGAGAGGAGAAGAGGAGGTGAGAGTCTAGTGGTGAAAGAGAGAGAGAGTGTTTTCTTTTTCTTTCCTCCCTCTCCCCTTAACACATCACCACAAAATATTCCCCCATGTGACACCTCATGAAATTCTATGCCATCCCCTTCTCAATCACAACAATACAGCACACTCATTCACCGTCTCATTTTTTAATTTAATTAATTAATTAATTAATTAATTAATAATTTAATAATTTTGATTTTCTTGTAATGTTCTCTAAATACTACCAAATTTATATAGGTCGTAGTACTTAACGAGTGGAATGTTACAAAATTGTTCGTTTATCATTTCGATGTCTGAAATAAATTAACCGAAATTTCGAAGTAATTATAATGATGATTTTAATATTATTAAATTCGCAATTTTGGAAGTATTTTTCGGCCTCGTAAGAAAAATCTCCAAAAATTCTAAATATTACATAACTAATAATCGCGAAGACCGAATGTCATTTGGGTTTGTGGATTTAAAGTTACGTTAACCGAAAGTTATTTCAGTGTCCAAAATTGACTTCGATAGACTTATTCAGCACGACTGGTCTCAAGAGAGCAATACAGGTAGCTCGAATTTTGGGGTATTATAACAGGAAACTGCTAAGTAAATACTATTACAGAAGATGTGTGGCAATTTTTCTTCGATGGTACCTTTAGAATGGGACTCAAAGGAAAAATTGTCGCAGAAGTGGGAGTCATTTTTGTTT
Source organism: Dracaena cambodiana (assembly GCA_036321105.1). Lineage (NCBI taxonomy): Eukaryota > Viridiplantae > Streptophyta > Magnoliopsida > Asparagales > Asparagaceae > Dracaena > Dracaena cambodiana. The sequence continues at coordinate 5,748,142 of JAYEPQ010000019.1, read as the reverse complement.
CTCCTTACAACCACATCATTCCTTGAGTATACTCATTGATAAACTCATGTTCTAATAATATTGTTGAATACAATATCTTAATGATTGGTTTGAAAATGGCCAAATAAGGTGAAATATTTAGAAGGATATGGAGATTTTTAACTTGTCATAAATCAAGTTAGAGGTGATTATGAAGTAAAAAATGAGGACCATCTACCATATTCCCAAACAGTCATAAAAATGGCTAATAGTTTTAATGGTTTCTATATCAGTCATATAACTCGCTATTATAGTGGTTATACAGATTCACTAGTTTACTTAGCTGCTACTTTAGCGTTACCCCAAAAATACTAGTAAGCAAATAACAGTGGGAAGAAAGGAATTATTTTGCCCGAAAAATGAGCTTGAAGTGGAGCTAAATTCAGCAGATGAAGTATATGTTCTAGAGTCTGATATTGAGCCAAAAGATCGGAGATTTCCTTACATAGATTATGTTTTTATGGGAATCCTAAAGAAGTAGCAATAGTTCAAAGAAAAACTGTTTGATTCTATTATAATGACGAACTTCGAACATTATATTAGAAAATCTTATGATGGAATTTTGCTTCGTTGTCTCTCTAACAAAGAAGCTCAAGAAGCACTTGAAAAAACTCATAGCGGCATCTGTGGAGCACATCAATTAGGACCAAAATACTGGGATAGACTCCGAAGAATGGATTAATACTGGTCTAAGATGATGACAAACATAGTTAATTATGCTAAAAAATGTAGAGCCTGCCAAATACATGCATACTTCATGTATCAAACTCTGAAATATCTTCACCCAACGGCTACATCATGGCCATTCGAACAATGGGGAATGGATATTATTAGATCAATTTCTCCACCATCAATGAGGGAACATTGATTCATATTAGCCATAATAGATTACTTCGCAAAGTAGACTGAAGCTATTTCCTTAACTGAAGTAAAGTCGTTAAATGTTATTAGGTTCGTCAAACATCATGTTATATACCGTTTTGGAGTGCTTAAGAGAATTATTCACGATAACGGAGCTTAGTTTGTGAGTTAGTCGTTCTCCAAGTTTTTTCATAAATATAGGATTAAAAGTTTGGCTTCATCTCTATACTATCCTGCAACCAATGGTTTAACAAAAGTTTTCAATAAAACCATTGTCAAACTTCTAAAAAATTTTGTTTCATCCAATCAATGAGACTTGGACGAAAATGCCTCTGGTCATATCGAACTACTATTAGAAGTCCTACTAATATTATGCAATTTTCTTTGGTGTATGGGTCGGAAGCAGTGTTGCCCTTGGAAATCCAAATTGTGTCATTACCCATAAAAAACTTGATTTGATATTTACTGTAAGCGCACACTGTAGGTGTAGCGCTGTATAGGTCGTCACACAGGGATCTAAAGTGTTTTTGCGTTCCTTACTCTTTCCTTAGTCTAAGACTAACTATGAGTTTCTAGATTGGATTTGTTACTATCTAAATAGCCTAGGATCTAGAATCTACTAATTTCCAATCATGTTCTTACTATTATTATCTTCTTCTATCATAAAAATTTGATCTTTTTAGTTTAATTTTTATTTAAAGTGCATTAAGTATGAGCTATCAAGTAGTGTGCAAGTATAACTCATTAAAAATACTACTTTTCATAAAAACAAACTAAATCTTTAGATAATTCAATAAAAAAGATAAAATCAACAACCCCAAATTCTAACTAAGTATAGGCTATCAAGAAACCTAATTCAAGTATAACCTATCAAAGTCTTAATCATCGAGTTCTTGTATTTTAATTTTTTTTATAGAAAAATCATGTCTTTATTTATTTTATTTAAGAAGAAAAATAGTAGAAAGCAATTACATGGTGGATCCTAACTTCATCTACATCCTAAATCTAAACTAATTAGATACTCACATTTTTAATAAGCAAAATCAAATTTTTATTCATGAATATGGTTAACCCTAATTTTGGAAGCAGTAAAACCTAAATTAGAAAGTGATTAACTCTATGTACAAAGCAAGTAAAGATCTCAAAACAATGGCTTACCTTTGGAGCACGGTGTTGTGGCCGTCACCCTTTAGCAAAATCCTAATTTTATTAATGAGAAAAAAGAGTACAAAATTCCAGGATTCTCTTTTAGAATATAAGGATACGACCAATATATAGGCTTCGGAAATCAAACCCTAATTCTAATAGAACTGAAAAATTACAAAATTACATCGAAACCGTTAACGAAAACCCAACCTATAATTCCATCACCTGGCCACTATTTGACAGGGAAAACCGCTAATTGGCGGCTAAAGTATGGCAAAATGCTCTGGATTTTCTTCTGCATGAGTCTTTTATCTTGTATTCTTGATTTGTTTGATTGTATTGAACTTTGACTCTCTGCAGCATCGTAGTCTCGTAGTTTTGCTCACTTTGGAAACATTTCTGGCTTGATTTCCCAATCCAACTCTGATTTTATGTTATCTCCTTGTATGAATCGGATTATCTGAAAAAGACACTAAAAATAATCGAGTAGTATTTATTTATATACAAAAATAGATAAAGTATGGGAGGAAAAATACAATATATAATAATCATGACACCCCACACCTATCTTTTGCTAGTATTCGAGCAAAACCTAATCCTAAAAAATAGAAAAATCCAAACTCACTTTCGCAGGAATCGCTATTGCACTTAGCATGTGCAACAAGCCTTTAAACCCCTAGGTTATCCTACTGGATGAGTGTTGTCTCGTGAGGGTTTGCAGTGAATATACCCACAAAATTCATGAAGAAAATAGATTAAGGAATAAAGAAAAGAAAAATAAGAATAACTGAAAATTAAGAAAAATAAAAATTTTATACAAAAGAAAGAAAAATCTTTTTTTTATAAAACTTTCATCAATTAATCTCAATAATATACAAACTCAAGAATGCATTTAGATTATCAATTTTCAAATCGAGCATCATATTAAATACACTTATCATTTTAATCAAAAATTTAAATCTTATCTTTCAATACCCACTAACAGATAATCCATTAGCTCCTATAAATATACGTGCACGTGTGATAGTTTATTTCGGCCTTGGACTCCAACTCTAACTCATGATTCATCTCCTCCCTCATAATATTTTTTTTCTTATTTTTCTTTTTTTAAGAATATTTCACCTTTCATGCGAATATTCACGCTTGTTTAGGCGCAATGTACCCGATTACTCGTACTCTTTTCTTTTTCATTTTCTTATTTTAAGAATATTTCACTTTTCATGCAAATATTCACGCTTACTTAAGCGCAAAGTATCCGATTACTTGGATCATACTCTTTTTTCACTCTTGAGGCTATTGCCTTAATACCAGGCGCACCCACATTATTTTATCAGTCTCGAGACTATTGCCTTAATACCAGGCTTACCTCATTATTTTATTCTCACTTTTTTTCTTTGTTTAGAGAGAGAAGACTTACTTAATCTTTATCATATTTGTCCTTAACCTAATAAACTATTGTAAAGTGAAAAATAGATGATACTTGCCTCAAAACTACTGTTGGCAGTATTTATTTTTTGGATTTTAATCTTTTTCATAAAATTTAAAGTGTATCGTCCAATCTATTCTCCTATCCAATTTCAAATCTAAATTTGTTCCTTTATCTGTAGTTAGGTTGATCTAGTGATAAAAATATATAAATTTATTGTTAATTTTTTTATTTATTTTTTTCAATTTTTTTAGTTTTTTTTAATTTTTTTTCAGTTAGTTACCCTAAAAACTACCCAAAGTGTAAAATAAAAAAACCCAAAAATTATCTAAAAATAAAATAAAAACTCTAAAAAAAAACTAAAATCTTAGAAAAACACAAAAAAAAAAAAATCCTAACTCACTCCCCCACACCTAAACTCATGTATATCCTCATACACAAACCAAGTGTGGTAAAATAAATATGAAAACTATTATACAAATAATATACAAATAATGAGAGTCGTAAAAGTTACGATCTCAATATTATCACCCTATTAACTCATGGAAAGCGGTTACGACCTCTCGATCACTTCCCACTTTCATAGTGTGTGCGTTTTAAATATGAAGTGGGTGCATTATTATATCTCATCAACCTCCTACAAGTCACAAAATTACCTATCTGTAACTTATGCCATCCTCTTTTTCTTTGTCCATATGTAAGCATTAATAATTTGGTTAAATAATTCTTTATTATAAACCTGCCAATCATCGTTAGTAACAAGCATACATGTAGAAATATCGTGAGGTGAGAAGAGTGCAATATGATCAAGTGAATGTGGTGGTGGTTCTTCTAACTCACGAAGTAATGCGAGCTCCTCTGCAAACAAATCCTCAAAAATATGCTCATAAATCAATGGCACACTTGCACAAATATCATCATACATAGAATCAGTATGTGCCAATTCATCTAATATTATGAGCTCATCTTTGAACATTTGCTCAAATGAGGCATCAGTGCAAGAGCTCGAATGAGAGTGTAAACTATGAATCATATTGACCTCAATGAGGGAGCTCGTTGCGTGCTCATCCATATTGAATATATTCTGTCACTGTCATATTCCCAAATGATAACTTCATGAGGCCACTCCTGCAATCAATTAATACATTTGATGTTGCAAGGAATGGTCTACCCAAGATAACAGAAATTTGATTCCGTAGATTGGAGATCGGCTCAGTTTCCAAGACAATGAAGTCTACAGGAAAGATAAACTCGCCGACCTTAATGAGCACATCTTGAACCATACCAAGTGGTCTCTTGATCGAACGATCAGCTAACTGTAATGTGACCTTGGTAGGTTGAAGTTTTCCTAACACCAGTTGCTGATAAATAGTATAAGGAAGCAAGTTGACGCTTATCCTTAAATCAAGCAGTACCCTATCAAATGTAGTGTTCCCAATGGTGCATGAGATTATAGGGGAACCTGGATCTTTATACTAGATAGGTAAGGAGTTAGAGAGGATTTGCGATATATTTGCAGTAACAAAAACTTTCTCAAGGATGTTTCCTGCTCATTTCTTAGTACACAAATCCTTAAGAAATTAGCATAAGTAGGAACCTATTGTATAATGTCAAGAAGTGGAATATTAACCTTCACCTGCTGAAATATTTCAAGATTTTTCTCTACTTGTGGTGAAGGCTTCCTAAATCGATTTGGATATGGTACTTTCGGCTCAGGAATAGGTTCTTCAAAATGATCATGTGACGATGATGGAGATTATGGAGATGGTCGTGGAGAAAGGGGTGGAAGAGATGGTGTAGCCTGCGAGATAGTAGGAGTGGGATCAGAGGGGTATGGCTACATTATTGTCCACTTACTTGCCAGATCTAAGCGTATGAATGTCATTGCATTGGTGGACATGCGACTGATTGGAGTTTGAGGAACTGGCATTAGGGTTCGTTATGGGTTGACTTGGAAATGTACCCTGGCAACGTTCACTTATCTGACTCGATAATTGTCCAACCTGCTGCTCTACATTCTTAATAGATTGACAGTTCACAAGCAGTTGCTGACTTGTACTTTGAATAAAATCAGTTGAGACTTTCATAAGATTTTGCATGTGTGTGTCAAGGTTGGACATATGCGTGTCAAACTTGGAATGAGCTTGAGATGATTTTCAATGTGCTTCTCAAGTGACTGAAGTCGGTTTTCTTGTTCATTATTAGACCCCTGTTGTGGATGTGAGTGATTTTGTGCATGTGGTCTATTCTGGTTGTTCCCATAATTTGAAGCGTTTGGGTGTTGATAAGCACCCACATTTAGTCTTGAAAACTGACCAGTGGCTGGAGGTTGCATGTTAAGGTTAGGGCCCCCCTGATATTGCCCTTGACCCCATGATAGATTTGGATGGTTCTTCCAACCAGGATTGTATGTAGGAGTGTAAGGATTGTTCATGGGTTGTTGATAAAAGGCGTTAGCCTGTTCAAGTGTGGGACCCATGAGATTCGTTAATAATGGACACTCCTCCATAACATATTCGGAGTTTCGTAATTAAATCATGTGGGAACTTGAATTTGATTTACTTGACCTACCTATGAAGCACGAGTGGTCTCCAATGCCTCAATTCTTCTCATAAGGGCTGCAATTTTAGTTTCGACAGCTATAGAGCTGTCGACACTATGGATCCCACCCTTATTGTAGAAGTTGATGCACTAGACTTCTCAGCGGGACTCTCCCACTGCATAGTCTTCCATAATAGATCCTCAAGAAAGTCCTATGCTTCATCCTCATTTTTTCTCATAAACTCCCTCTGATACATGGACTCAAGAAGAGTTTTGGATGTGTAATCGAGTCCTTCGTACACGATTTGACACAACTGCCACTTTTCTATCGCATGGTGGGGGCATTGAGCTAATAAATTCTTGAACCATTCCAAGTATTTCCAGAAGGGTTCTCCCGACACTTGATAAAATTGATTGATTTGATTTCAAATCCTTACCGTCTTATGCGTGGGATAGTACTTCTTAAGAAATACTGCAACGAATTCATCCCAAGTAGTGATTGAATCAGTAGGCATACTGTACAACCACTTCTTGGCATTATTCTTGAGTTCAAACAGGATGAAGCGGAGCTTAATTGTGTTCTTCGATAAATGCTGCAGTTTTATCATCACGCATACTTCCTGAAATTCACTGATAAAGATATATACAACCTCTGAATCAGAACTAGTAAATTTAGGAAGCATGCTGATGTACTGCGGCTTCAATTCATAGTGATTACCCGCTGCATGTGAAAGTTTGATGCATGATGGTAATGATGTACGCAACGGGTAATATCGATCCTGAAAGATCGGGATCGGCTGGTCCATCTTGTCTTCCACGAACAAATTCGATCTCACAAGTCGACCAAATTGATCACGGGTCCAATGTGACATGAACCAGCGACCGTAAGTGTATGCGTGAAATTTCTAAACTAATGCAAGAAATGGGGTGTAGTGGAGATAAAAACAATGGAATAGATATAATCAAATAGCAAATATGATTCCTACAGTGCCTAATATTTTTTTTGGATTTTTTTACAAAATCAGAGAACCAAAATACAAAACTGGAGAAAATTAGGGCTTAGAAGTTACCACTAGGGCTGCTAAATAGCGGTTTTGGCCGCTGAATAGTGGCCAAACCAGAGAGCTTGACCCTCTGGTTTCTGCTCTGAAGCTCTGTGGCTTTTTTGATCCTTTTTGTCTTTCTGTATCTGCACTTTATGGTCCCTACACACTCAACACACACTGTTAACCTATAAAACGTCAGAAAAGCAAGAAAAATACCGTCGATCCCTGGCAACGGCGCCAAAAAACTTGATGTGATATTTACTGCAAGCGCACAGTATCGGTGTAGCGTTGTACAGGTCGTCCCATAGGGATCTAAGGTGTTTTTGTGTTCCTCACTCTTTCCTTAGTCTAACAGACTAACTATGAATTTCTAGATTGGATTTGTTACTATCTAAGTAGCCTAGAATCTAGAATCCACTAATTTCCAACCATGTTCTTACTTCTATTATCTTTTCTATCATAAAAATTTGATTTTTTTAGTTTAATCTTTATTTAAAGTCCCCTAAGCATGAGCTATCAAGTGGTGTGCAAGTATAACTCATCAAAGATACTACTTTTCATAAAACCAAACTAAATTTTTAGATAATTCAATGAAAAAGATAAAATCAACAACCCCAAATCCTAACTAAGCATAGGCTATCAAGAAACCTAATTCAAATATAACCTATCAAAGTCTTAATCATCGAGTTCTTGTATTTTAATTTTTTTATAGAAAAATTATGTCTTTATTTATTTTATTTAAGAAGAAAAATAGTAGAAAGCAATTACATGGCAGATCCTAACTTCATCTACATCCTAGAGCTAAACTAATTAGCTACTCATATTTTTAATAAGCAAAATCAAATTTTTATTCATGAATATAGTTAACCATAATCTAGAAAGCAGTAAAAACTAAAATAGAAAGTGATTAACTTTATCTAGAAAGAAGTAAAGATCTCAAAACAATGACTTACCTCTGGAACACGGTGTTATGGCTGTCACCCTTCAGCAAAATCCTAATTTTATTAATGAGAAAATGAGTACAAAATTCTAGGATTCTCTTTTAGAATACAAGGATATGACCAATATATAGGCTTCAGAAATCAAACCCTAATTCTAATAGAACTGAAAAACTACAAAATTACATCGAAACCGTCGACGAAAACCCAACCTATAATTCCATCACTTGGCCGCTATTTGGCTAGGAAAATCACTAATTGGCGGCTAAAGTATGGCAAAATGCTCTGGATTTTCTTTTGCACGAGTCTTTTGTCTTGTATTCTTGATTTACTTGATTGTATTGCACTTTGACTCTCTTCAACATCGTAGTCTCGTAGTTTTGCTCAGTTTGGATACTTTTCTGGCTTGATTTCCCAATCCAACTCTGATTTCATGCTATCTCCTCGTATGAATCGGATTACCTAAAAAAGACACTAAAAATACCCGAGTAGTATTTATTTATATACAAAAATAGATAAAGTATGGGAGGAAAAATGCAATATATGATACTCATTAGAGTCGCATTAGCAACTAAAATGATTCATGAAGAAAGACATCGATAGAGACTTCTAGAATTGGAAGCTTTGGATGATAAACATCTTGAAGCCCAACAAAGCATTGAACTCTACCAAGCGCGGATTTTCAGGACCTTTAATAAAAAGGTTAAGCAGAGAACTTTTTGGAAAGGTGATCTGCTTCTTTCAGTAAGAAGACCAATCATAACTAATAAAAAATCTAAAGGAAAGTTCCAGCCAAAATTGGAAGGGACCCTTTGTCATTGATGCAATCTATTCTAATGGCGCATATCGATTGGAAAAATAGAAAGACCACAAAATAATGATGCCAATTAATGGAAAATTTCTAAAGAAGTATTATTCCTAACTAATTAGTAAGATGCACTGAAGTTAAAGGTTGAGTGGTTTAAGATACAGATCTTCTTCTATAACTCGAAATTACATCTCCGACCGATACTTCGAAGAAGAGAATATACTAGTATCAAATCATTTTACCTCTAACAATAGGAAAATTCAACATTATTGATCTATTTGAATGTCGGATATTCGAAGTCCATAAAGAGATTAATGAATGTGTCATATTCTTGACACTATTATCTCCAAAATAGGATCAATTTGTCCACCAATCAAATAGAGGTCATCTATAAGGAAAAGTCTATTCTCAATGAGTTTTCGCATGAAATGTCGAATGAATCCTATGTCTTTAGAAATACCACCTGTTCTCATAGTTTTAGTCTTAGAAATATCTTTCCTGTTATATGTGAGTGCTATGGATCATTCTTTGGGAGTGAACAAGCCGTTTATTATCTTAGCAAAATGATGATTTGGGCTGAACATCGATATAACCCAGTGGAAACAGAATGCCTAGCTTTGGTATTCGCAGTACAGAAAATGCAACACTATTTAGTTGGATAAATAATTTATGCTATATTGAGAGTTAATCCCTTAAGAATATTAATGACTAAACCAGGGTCAATAAATTTAAGACTATCCAATTGGGATATTTTGTTTTCGCAATATGACATGCATTTTATCTGACAAAAATCAATTAAGAGACAAGCTATAGCTGATGTCCTGGCTGAACACCCGATTCCAGCATCTTTAAAATTATATGAAGATATCCCTGGCGAGATAATTGAAGGAAATACATTTTCAAAGTAAAATGTTCCATAAGAAATTGCTAAAGTAAATATTGTTAATTAAGATGTGTGGTAATTTTTCTTCGATGGTGCCTTTAAAATGGGACTCAAAGGAAAGATTGTAGCCAAAGTGGGAGTGATTTTTGTTACTACTTACAACCACATCATTCCTCAAGCATACTCATTGATAAACTCATGTTCTAATAATATTACTGAATACAATGTCCTAATAATTGGTTTGAAAATGGCCAAACAACTTGGGGTGAAATATTTAGAAGGATATGGAGATTTTCAACTTGCCATAAATAAAGTTAGAGGGGATTATGAAGTAAAAAATGAGGACCTTTTACCATATTACCAAACAGTCATAGAAATAGCTGATAGTTTTAATGGTTTCTATATCAGTCATGTAACACGCCATCAGAGAGGCTATGCAGATTCACTAGCTTCCTTAACTGCTACTTTAGCGTTACCAAAAAAATACTAGTAAGCAAATAACAGTGGGAAGGAAGGAATTATTTTGCCCGAAAAATGAGCTTGAAGTGGAGCTAAATTCGGCAGATGAAGTATATGTTCTTGAGTCTGATCTTGAGCCAAGAGATTGGAGATTTCTATACATAGATTATGTTTTTTATGGGATATTGCTATAAGATCCTAAAGAAGTAGCAATAATTCAAAGAAAAGCTGTTTGATTCTATTACAATGCCAAACTTCAAACATTATATAGAAAATCTTATGATGAGATTTTGCTTCGTTGTCTCTCTAACAAAGAAGCTCAAGAAGCACTTGAAGAAGCTCATAGCGGCATCTGCGGAGCACATTAACTATGACCAAAACTCTGGGATAGAATCCGAAGAATGGGTTATTACTGGCCTAAGATGATAACAAACACAGTTAATTATGCTAAAAAATGTAGAGCCTGCCAAATACATGCATACTTTATACATCAAACTCTGAAATATCTTCACCCAACGGCTACATCATGGCCATTCGAACAATGAGGAATGGACATTATTGGATCAATTTCTCCACCATCAATGAGGGAACATCGATTCATATTAGCCATAACAGATTACTTCGCAAAGTAGACTTAAGCTATTTCCTTAACTAAAGTAAATTCGTCAAATGTTATTAGGTTCGTCAAGCATCATGTTATATACTGTTTTGGAGTGCCTAAGAGAATTATTTATGATAACGGCGCTTAGTTTGTGAGTTAGTCGTTCTCCAAGTTTTTTAATAAATATAGGATTGAAAGTTTGGCTTCATCTCTATACTATCCTGCAACCAATGGTTTAACAGAAGATTTCAATAAAACCATTGTGAAGCTTCTTAAAAATTTTGTATCCAATCAATGAGACTAGGATGAAAAGCTTGGAGAATGTCTCTGGGCATATCGAAGTACTATTAAAGTCCTACTAATATTATGCCATTTTCTTTGGTGTATGGGTCTGAAGCAGTGTTATCCTTGGAAATCCAAATTCTGTCATTACGAGTCACATTAGCAACTAAAATGATGCAAGAAGAAAGACATCGATAGGGACTTCTAGAATTGGAAGCTCTGGATGATAAACGTCTTGAAGCCCAATAAAGCATTGAACTCTACCAAGCACGGATTTCAACGACCTTTAATAAAAAGTTTAAGTAGAGAACTTTTAGGAAAGGTGATTTGCTTCTTTCTGTAAGAAGACCGATCATAACTAATAAAAAATCTAAAGAAAAGTTCCAGCTAAAATGGGAAGGGATCCTTTGTCATTGATGCAATCTATTCTAATGGCACATATCGGTTGGCAAAACAGAATAACCTCAAAATAATGATGCCAATTAATGAAAAATTTCTGAAGAAGTATTATTCCTAACTAATTAGTAAGAAGCACCGAAGTTAAAGGTTGAGTGGTTTAAGATACAGATCTTCTTCTATAACCCGAAATTAAATCTCCGACCAATACTGTGAAGAAGAGAATATAGTAGTATGAAATCATTTGATATACATAGTTGAATTTTTTCCTCTAACAATAGGAAAATTCAACATTATTGATCGAATGCCGAATATTCGAAGTCCATAAAGAGATTAAGGAATGTGTCATATTCTTGACACTATTATCTCCAAAACTGGATCAATTTGTCCACTAATTAAATAGAGGTCATCTATAGGAAAAGTCCATTTTCAATGAGTTTTAGCATGAAATGTCGAATGAATCCTATGTCTTTAGAAATACCACCTGTTGTCATAGTTCTAGTCTTAGAAATATCTTTCCTGTTATATGTGAGTGCTATGTATCATTCTTTGGGAGTCTTGTTGGGGCAAAAGAATGAATTAGGCTATGAACAAGCCATTTATTATCTCAGCAAAATGATGATTGGGGTTGAATATCGATATAACCCAGTGGAAACAGAATGCCTAGCTTTGGTTTTTGCAGTACAGAAAATGCAATACTGTTTAGTTGGATAAATAATTTATGCTATATTGAGAGTTAATCCCTTAAGAATATTAATGACTAAGCCAGGGTCAATAAATTCAAGGCTATCCAATTGAGCTATTTTGTTTTTGCAATATGACATGCATTTTATCTAACAAAAATCAATTAAAGAACAAGGTATAGTTGATGTCCTGGCTGAACACCCGATTCCAGCATCTTTAAAATTATATGAAGATATCCCTGGCGAGATAATCGAAGGAAATACAATTTCAAAGTAAAATGTTCCACAAAAAACTGCTAAAGTAAATACTGTTACAGAAGATGTGTGGCAATTTTTTTCGATGGTGCCTTTAGAATGGGACTCAAAGGAAAGATTGTAGCGGAAGTGGGAGTCATTTTTGTTTCTCCTTACAACCACATCATTCCTCGAGCATACTCATTGATAAACTCATGTTCTATTAATGTTGTTGAATACAATGTCCTAATGATTGGTTTGAAAATGGCCAAACAACTGGGGGTGAAATATTTAGAAGGATATGGAGATTTTCAACTTGTCATAAAAAAAGTTAGAGGGGATTATGAAGTAAAAAATGAGGACGTTTTACCATATTACCAAACAGTCATAAAAATGGTTGATAGTTTTAATGGTTTCTATATCAGTCATGTAACGCGCCATCAGAGTGGTTATGCAGATTCACTAGCTTTCTTAACTGCTACTTTAGTGTTACCCAAAAAATACTAGTAAGCAAATAACAGTGGGAAGGAAGGAATTATTTTGCTCGAAAAATGAGCTTGAAGTGGAGCTAAATTCAGCAGATGAAGTATATGTTCTTGAGTCTGATCTTGAGCCAAGATAGTGGAGATTTACATACATAGATTATGTTTTTTATGGGATATTGTCATAAGATCCTAAAGAAGTAGCAATAATTCAAAGAAAAGCTGTTTGATTCTATTACAATGCCGAACTTCGAACATTATATAGAAAATCTTATGATGGGATTTTGCTTCTTGTCTCTCTAACAAAGAAGCTCAAGAAATACTTGAAGAAGCTCATAGCGGCATCTGCGGAGCACATCAACTAGGACCAAAACTCTGGGATAGACTCCAAAGAATGGGTTATTACTGGCCTAAGATGATAACAAACGCAGTTAATTATGCTAAAAAATGTAGAACCTGCCAAATACATGCATACTTCATACATCAAACTCTGAAATATCTTCACCCAGCGACTACATCATGGCCATTCGAACAATGGGGAATGGGCATTATTGGATTAATTTCTCCACCATCAATAAGGAAACATCGATTCAACTGATTACTTTGCAAAGTAGAGTTAAGCTATTTCCTTAACTGAAGTAAGGTCGTCAAATATTATTAGGTTCGTCAAACATCATGTTATATACCATTTTGAAGTGCCTAAGAGAATTATTTATGATAACGGAGCTTAGTTTGTGAGTTAGTCATTCTCCAAGTTTTTTAATAAATATAGGATTGAAAGTTTGGCTTCATCTCCATACTATCCTGCAACCAATGGTTTAACAGAAGATTTCAATAAAACCATTGTGAAGCTTCTTAAAAATTTTGTATCCAATCAATGAGACTAGGATGAAAAGCTTGGAGAATGTCTCTGGGCATATCGAAGTACTATTAAAGTCCTACTAATATTATGCCATTTTCTTTGGTGTATGGGTCTGAAGCAGTGTTACCCTTGGAAATCCAAATTCTATCATTACGAGTCGCATTAGCAACTAAAATAATGCAAGAAGAAAGACAACGATAGAGACTTCTAGAATTGGAAGCTCTAGATGATAAGCGTCTCGAAACCCAACAAAGCATTGAACTCTACCAAGCACGGATTTCCACGACTTTTAATAAAAAGGTTAAGCAGAGAACTTTTTAGAAAGGTGATCTGTTTCTTTCAGTAAGAAAACCGATCATAACTAATAAAAAATCTAAAGGAAAGTTCCAGTCAAAATTGGAAGGGACCCTTTGTCATTGATGTAATATATTCTAAAGGCACATATCAATTGGCAAAGCAGAAAGACCACAAAATAATGATGCCAATTAATGAAAATTTTCTGAAGAAATATTATTCCTAACTGATTAGTAAGAAGCAACGAAGTTAACGGTTGAGTGGTTTAAGATACATATCTTCTTCTATAACCTGAAATTACATCTCTGATCGATATTGCGAAGAAGAGAATATAGAAGTATCAATTCATTTGATACACATACTTGAATTTTTCCTCTAACAATAGGAAAATTCAACATTATTGACCTATTCGAATGCCAGATATTCGAAGTCCATAAAGAGATTAATGAATGTGTCATATTCTTGACGCTATTATCTCCAAACTAGGATCAATTTGTCCACCAATCAAATAGAGCTCAGCTACAAAGAAATGTCCATTTTCAATGAGTTTTAGTATGAATTGTTGAATGAATCCTATGTCTTTATGACTAAGTATAGAGGAAAGTTTGGCATTTAAAGTTCAAATGACATCCTTGACAACCCTACCGTGCTGGGGTTAAAAAACACGAATAACTCTAATCCATTAAGATTTGGAGAAGAGAAAAGTTTGGCATTTAAAGTCCAAATGAAATCCTCAACAACTCATCATGCTGAGGGGAATGACATGGCTAGCCCAATGCAAATGACGTTTGGTAAAGCCTAATCAAATCCGTTTGTAATTGGGGGTTTGCTAAAAATCCCATGAACTTATCATGATAAGTTCCTATTTTTGACAAATTTGAGATTCACGATTCTGGAGTCAAAGGATTTTAAAATGCTAATTTCATAAAGTCATGTTTTAGTACTAAAAGAAGTTTAGAAATGCAATCTTGAATTTTAAAAGCGCAAATTTTCGTAAAATCACGATCTGCTTCCTTTCCTCCGAATTTGCTAAATTAAAAATTATCTCCGGCAAACAAAATTTTCTTTTCTGCAAATTTGCTAAATTAAAAATTACCTCTGGCAAACAAAATTTTCTTTCCTCCAAATTTGCTAAGTTAAAAATTATCTCTGGCAAATAAAATTTTCTTTCCTCCAAATTTACTAAGTTAAAAATTACCTCTCGTAAACAAAATTTTTTTTCTTCTAAATTTGCTAAGTTAAAAATTACCTTTGGCAAACAAAATTTTATTTCCTCCAAATTTGCTAAGTTAAAAATTTTCTCTGGCAAATAAAATTTCATTTCCTCCAAATTTGCTAAGTTAAAATTTACTTCTGGCAAACAAAATTTTCTTTCCTCTAAGTTTGCTAAGTTAAAAATTAACTCTAGCAATTCAAAAGCTATTATATTATAAGTTACTGAGCAGCACGGATTTTAACTTGTTAAGGAAAGTTAATAGTTACTTCTATCTTGATTCAAGAAATTTATTCATTCGCATAAAAATCCATTTTGGGAATTTGAATAATGATTTTATATTGTCAAGTAAAGAATTATCTCTGTGCAATATTCTGGAGAGTCAATAATTATCAAGTTAACAGTTATCCCTGATGATCAAAATCAAAATAATCATCAAGTTAACAGTTATCTCTAATGATCAAAATAAAAATATTAATCAATTTAATAGTTATCTCTGATGATCAACATTAAAATTATTCGTCAAGTTAACAGTTACCTCTGAATGATTGATAACAAAATTCTTGAAATTAATTTTTTTATTTATTACCAAATCAATATTACAAAGAGTTCCATGATATCATACAATGAATGGAAATGAGTATAAATCATTGAGTCAAGAGAACATTAAATTTTTCGTCAATGTTTATTATCCCTAATAGGATGGCTTCATAAGTAAAGACAAAAAAATTTGTTTCTGTAGCCTCCTTCTGTCGATGGTTAAGAACTTCCAAGTTTGCTCACTCAGTTATGATCAATGTTGCTAGTGACTTGATTAGTTCAAAACTGGGTGCACCAAATGTATTTTTCCAAGTATACAACTTGTGAAACTACTGAAATTGAGAGTTGCCGATAACCATTTACCATCCTTACTTTAAGGATGCTAAGTAGGAAATTAACAATGCCACACACCCGTAATCTTTTCTCTCATGAAAAATACATGAGATTTACCGGTTCTCTAAAGATATTGAAAAAATTTAAGAACCAGTCGGGTGTGGGTCATTGTTAAGGAAAATAACTACGGTGATATTCTACAATAGATCCAGAATCTTGTTAAGAAATATAAAAGAAAATACTTGATTTATTTTCATGTAGTTAAGGAAAATAATTATGGTCATAAGGATCTTTTCAATGGGATGTTCCTCCCCAACGAACCTGGCAGAAAACCAGGTATTTGGTGGCCTTTTTACATGCCAATCACAACTCATTCCATTAAGTAAAAAAGAAAGATGAAGAATGAAGAATTGGTGGAAGCATGGTAGAAGCATTTGGAAAAGCTTGAATACAAACATGCTAATTAAAGGATGAAGATTTCTTCATAGAAGCCCTAAGAAGAATTCAAGCTAGGATAGCAAGTCAGAATGGCTTTTTGATGAAAGGCTTAGTGCTTTATATAGAGGATCTCATGATCAAAATCTTCAGCTAAGAGATTTTATAGGAAAAATTTTCGGTTAAGATCTTTGACTCGAATCTCAATAAGGTTTATTATTATTGCATGGGAGGCTTAGGTATCTGTGCCAAAGGAAATGAGATCTTCGGCTGAGATCTTTGATTAGAATCCTGTTATTAATGGATACATGCAACGCTTAAATCTTTACACCAAAAAGTCAATTAAGTTGATGGAAAATCATTCTATATATATGAAAACCTGTAGATTTTAACGAGGGTTACACTTATATGTAATCCCGCAGATCTTAATGCAGGGTTGCACTTATCGCAAATCAGAGTTCAAAATCTTATTCATACACAAGCTCATAGAGTTGGACCAAAAACTCGTGGATTTGAACTCAGAAACTATAGACGCACGAATATAAATGCAGGGTTGTATTTCTTGTACAAACTTGCAGATCCAGATGTAGAGTCGCATTTTTTAGCACAAAGTCAAGTCTGATACCTAAATTTATCAAAATTAAGTTCAGAGACGTGTGAAGATTAGTTAAGCTCAAAGTCTCAATGAGATGACAAACAAAAATTGTTCCAAGTTTTATTATAAAATTTAAAATTACAAAATTCATTGGACAAAATCAGAAGAAAACATTACATCCATAAGACTAACTTGAGTTTGCATTATCAAAATGAGAAGGTTACAAGAGCTCCTTTGACAATATTAAATTTTTTATTACAACTTAATATTTAAGAGAGCCTTGATTTTTTCTTCTGCATCACTGATCTCCAACTAAATGGTCTCATAAACCTGAACAGCAGCCTGCCTGCATAGTTTCTCCTCACTGGCAGTTATGTTGCCTCTTGGAGCAGATTTTAGGGCTTCCAATTCTGCTTGATCTGCCAAAAGAGTTTTGATTACACTATCATGCTGTCTTGATAAATCAGTAAGGTTCTTCATTGTCTCCTCATGCTTTTTGGAGATCTTTTAAAGAAAATCCTGAGCCTTAGCGATGGTTTCTTGAGCTCTAGCAATAGCTGCATCATGGCCTTTAACAGTTGAGACAGCACTTTCTATCTGAGAAGTTAAAGATTGGCTGGTTAATTGGTTTCTATCAACATGGACCAGACAAGCATCAGTTTTTTCTTTGATCTTCTTCTAGAACTTGAGTTGTTCCTCCATCAATTTCTGAAAATAACCTCAATTATTTTTGACTTATCTGTGCTGCGGATTTTTAACAAAGAGTCAGCATGATTTTGAATTTGAGTTACTATGAGTCTATAAGGAGTTGCTTTTTCCTCTCTACCAATACTTGCTATGCCAGCCATGTAAATATTAAGGACATTGGCAATTGAGGAGAAAGAACTCTCTTTTAGAATCTTGACAATGCAACGATCCAGAAAATCAAAAGACTTTAACGGTATGCTGAAACAAGTCATCTTCAAGAGCATCAACTTCTGCATAATTTGCTTCAGAAGAAGTAGTTGTAGCAGAAGTAGTAACAAGAGTTGATGTGACCTGTACTATACTCTGAGATAACAAAGTAACAGTTTTAGTAGGGGCAGCAACCTCAGCAGGTGTAGTAGCTTCAGCTTCGACAGGAGTAGCAGCCTTAGTAGCTTCAGTTTCGACAAATGTAGCAGCTTTAGCAGACACAGTAGCCTCATTGGCTTCATCAGAGGCAGCAATTGCAGCAATTCTAGACACAACTTTAGGTTGAACTTCGATATCAGTAAACAAAGTATAACCTTTAGGTACATACTCCGAAGTTGGAGTAGAGGGAATCATTTCTAAAAAAGGAAAATAGTTAAAAAATGATGATGATGAAATAAATGGGAGATGATGTAAATGATTAAAGTTTATAATAAACCTTGAGGTTAGGTACTAAATTCTCTAGGCTCATATAATTCAGCTCTCTCTTCTGCTGTCAGAAAGGTGTATTTACCATGTTCTGATGGATGAGTATAAGAGCGAATATCATCACTGTCAACAACATCATCAGCATTATCATCACCATCATCACTATGGTCTCCTAAAGGAGGTACTGCAATTGAAGAAGAGCCTGGTATGTGGGTCTCTCCAACGATTTGTACATCATCATAATTAGTGACCTGAGTTACTGAAAGGACTGCAGTAGCAGATGAAGGTTCAACTGAAGATGCAGTAGAAGGAATCTCGGTGGTGGGGTCATTTGGAAAATCAGGTCCTTGACTCCAACGCTTTATAGAAGAATGAGGAAGCAAATTCACGTCATCATCCTCTTCTTGTTCCTCTTCAGTAGTTATAGGAGTCGAATTAAGCAATGCTGCACTAGCTTCAGCTAATACAGCCTCTGAAATGATTGGCAAGTCACTAAGACGTCTCAATCTCTTCCGCTTATAAGAAATTTTTTGAGGAGATTCTAACTTAAAAGACATTCCTTTTGCCATAGGAGGGGGAGAAGCTGGAATGGTGGGAGATACAAGATGATCCATTAGGACTATTGTAGTACCTTTATCACCCCTTAAGTCGAATCCTTCAATGTCATACTCTATTCCAAAATTCTCTATTCCAGCCACTTTAGTGCTGCTAGCTTCTCTCTTTTGAGCATACCATGCTCAAATATCTTTCAAACAAGTGAGACTCACATCAAAATTATGAGGCATGGAATGAGCAGCAGAATACCATTTGCAGAAACCAAAGGCTATGTGTGAATTTGGAATCTTGAGTGGAAGATTAAATCTGGCCTTTATACCACCAGAGATGAAATGAAACCATGCTCTGGCTCCCTCGAACAGATTCCCAATTTAACTCATGTCCGTATTCAGACTCCCAATATACAATTGATCATATCCAAACTGTTGAGAGAAACGGCTTGGATAATAGGGTTCAATATAACAATGATTCCCTAAGCGGAGTACCAGGTGCCCTAGATGAATGCTTATTAGTCACCAGAAACACCCAGGAGACAGAGTGGTGAACTTATCAACACCAGCTACATCCGCGAATTCATCACCATAGTCAGTATTTGGAAAGTAAGGAAAATACTTGTATAGCCCATAGTTGGATTGATGTCGAAGTGTTCTATGGATCATAGCCATATAACCTCCTTTCCATTGCTATTTCTCATAATATTGAACTTTGGGAGAACTAAAGTCTGTTTGAGCATTAATTGGACTCATCAATGAAGAACAATGAAGAACTATCCAAGCCATTAAATAGGTGTATAGAAGTTCCACCCGCGGATTTGAAGTCTTGGCAATTAAGTTTCCATTATCATCATGCTCTTTCTTGATATTACAAAATTTATCGACCAGTTTTTTCAATCCACTTTGGATTCCACAAAACATTGCTGACAATAAACTGAGTGGATGGCCGAATGCTAACAAGACTGCCGGGTATACCACTCTGACTAATAGAGCTTCTTGTGGTGCTGATGGAACCACGCATCTCTTTAACCATAACATCAAGAAATCTGCCAATAAAACAAGATCTGATGAAAACTCTGAAAGGATGTCCCAGCCTTGAAGACATTTTCATCTGATTCAACAATGTATGCATCTATCTCACAGCGAACAATTCTTTCTTCAATCTCTTGCTCAGAAACTGGAGAAAGACAGGTAAAATCAGGATTGTTTTCGTGAACTTGGGAAAAAGATACTGCAACCACTTAGTTTGCTTTACATTGCAAGAATTAGACATGTGAGCACAAATGTGGTACTGGCAAAGTAATTCCCAATAAGTGTCATAAATTATAGGATCCTAAGCTTTCAGTAGATAAAGTTCTTCTCTAGTGGGAACATATTCTTCATAAGGAATGTCTCCTACGGGAAGTCCTGAAATCTCATGCATCTCATGGAGGGCAAGCCCTAGTTCACCTCAGGGCATAAAGAAAGTACAAGTATTAGGGTTATACATTTCCAACCAACTAAAGAAATAGAATCGACTGGGAGGAATTTCATGTTGAGTTGCCCTTATAGCACGATAAATATTTATGTGTTTCAGTTGGTTTGCAAAAACCCTTAAGAAGAATTTGGTCAGGATCATCAATTCTCCGTTTGAAGAGGAATGAATCCACCCAATGGGACGAAAATTCTGAAATGAAAAATCTCCCACTGCATCAACAAACCGGTGTAAGAAAGTTCAAGCAATCAATAGTGTTTCACCTCAAAGAAGCTCTTATTTAAAGGATCCTGGAAATAATCCAGAAACCTGTCTTCTAGTAGAACAAGGAAATACACCTTGTGCATTAAATCCACCCAACAACACGCCATCTTGCGCTTTGTTTAAATGCCAATCCATGGTTCTAGGAGCAGAAAGAGATTGGAGATACAAGAATGGGTAAGACCTCTTCATATCAGGAAGAAACAGTTTACGACCATTAACTTAGTGAAGCCACTTATATTCCCCATCATCTAAGTAATTATTAGGGATTTGGACATGATCGCCAAACAAGAAAGGAGGCTTGTTCAATAAAGTCCTACCCTTCCCCTCAAAATGAGCAGTCGTCATGAGTTCCCACAACATAGAACGAGTAGAGTTCAAGATCCTGCTCTTTCTCTCTCGTCCATTAGATGTTGCACAAGTAGGAAAGATTTTAAGGAGCCTAAACTATTTCTCACTATCATATCCTCCTGTATGGCCAAAATAGTGATCTTTTGGCGAAGGGTTTGAAGGATAATTCGCTGCATTAAGAGAGAAAAGAATTAAAATAAAATTTTGAGAAAGTAGATTATCTCTCAAAATCAGAACATAGACTTCAAATCTAATATGAAGCAAGGAAATCACCTCCAATCAGAGGCTCCTGCTGAACTACTTTGGAGCTAGAGGCAGCTTGAGGATTTTGGGAACCACTACCAGATGGAGTAGAGGTTGAAGTCTTTTTCGTCATCTTCTTGAAAGTTTTTAAGAAAATTTGATACAAAAGAAGCCTGAAGAAATTTGAAGAAGAGAAAGTGCTTGAAGACGAAGAGTTTTGAAAGCTTGAAGAAAATCTGGAACTCAAATTCTTCATAAAGTGTTAAAAATACTCTAATGATGAGTTTGAAATTTTATAACAAATGATATGACAGACAAGATCTTTGGCCCAAATCTCATAAGGATCCTCTCATTAATGAAGCCTCGATATTTACTTTAGAAAAATGATAATATTCTGGGTATAACGTATAAAGCGTGAGATCATCGACCCTAATATAGAGTCGTGCTCTTTCAAAAATATGAGATCTGCGGCTCTAATACAGAGTCGTGCTCTTTTCAAAAATGCGAGATTCACGGCCCTAATACAGAGTCATGCTCTTCTCAAAAATGCGAGATCCGCGGCCCTAATATAGAGTCGTGCTCTTTTCAAAAATGCGAGATTTGTAGCCCTAATACAGAGTCGTGCTCTTTTCAAAAATGCGAGATTTGTAGCCCGAATACAGAGTCGTGCCCTTTTCAAAAGTGTGAAATCCATGGCTCTAACTCAGAATTGTGCTATTCTCAAAATCATGAAATACAAAATCATGTTTCTTTGCAAAGATTGTGATTTTCAAGAACAATTTCACACTATTAGAGTTGCATTTTGCTATAATTATCCAAAGTGTTTCAAAACACCTCCAAAATCATAGAGTTTTGAAAACATTGGAGGGGATTTTATTGGCAAAATTTTTGTTTTATGAGGATTATCTTTCATATTTGCGGATGTAAGTTTAAGAAGAATTAAAATATAGCCTTCACAGGGTTGTGTTTTATTTTTCAAAGGAGTCAAAGCAGCGAACTTGCCATCACACCATTGCGAATCTAAAGTTTGAGATTTATGTTCCGGTTGTGATTAAAAAGAGTCGCAAATCTAAATTTTGATATTCGCATTTCAGTTGTAATAAAAAAGAATCATGAATCTAAAGATTGAGATTCGCATTTTGGTTGTGATCTAAAGGAGCCGCGAATCTTAAGTCTGAGATCTGCATTCCAGATGTAATCTAAGCGAATCTAAGGCCTGAGATCCGCGTTCTGGTTGTGACTTAAAGGAAACGCAAATCTAAACCTTGAGATTCACATTTTGCATTTCAGTTACGATCCAGAGGATTAAAGATGTCGGTTACAAATCCTAGAGATTTAATACAAATTTGTCAAATCAAAAGGAGGAAAGTTAATTCTTAGATCGTGCAGGCCAACAGTTAGATAGTTACATTAACTCAAGAGTCTCTAAACCTATATAAATAAAAGAAGCTTAGGCAGAAAAAGGCATATGGAGATCAATATTGTAGAGAATCCTTTTTCATCCAAGTGTTAGTGCTATCAAAAACCCGAAACTCTTGCCAGCTAAAATTTTATACGGAGTGTCAACGGAGAGCAAGATTGTCCTCCATAGCTACTCTAAAACTCAGCTTTAAACAAAGAAGGAGTTAGATTTTTCTCATTTTCTGAAATAGGAAACTGTTAAAATTTTAATCTTTTATTGAGAAAATACAATAAAGAATTATTTACGATTTTATGGCAAACACCCATATGTTTTAACTGTGAAACTCCAAACATATTATGGAGGAGTGTCCATTTTTTATGAATCTCATGGTCCAACACTTGAGCAGGCTAATGATATGTATTAACAACCCATGAACAATCCAACCCATGAGCAATCCTTATGCTCCTATATATAATCCGAGTTGGAAGAACCATCCAAATCTTTCATGGGGTCAAGGGCAATATCAGGAATCCCCAACTCTAACATGCAGCCTCCAACCACTAGTCAGTTCCCTAAATAAAATGTGGGTGTTTGTCAGCATCCAAATGCCTCGAATGAAGGGAACAATCAGAGTAGACTACCTGCACACAGTCAATCATATCGATAATAGGGGTCTAATAGTGCAAGAAAAGTGACTATTGTTAACTTGAGAAGAACGTTGAAAATCTTCGTCCAACCTTGATGCGCATATGCAAAGTTTTATGAATGTGTCAACTGATTTTATTCAAAGAACAGATCAATACCTGCTTGTAAACTCTCAGTCTATGAAAAACTTAGAGTAGCAGGTTGGACAATTAGCTAGTCAAATGAGTTAATATGGTAAGGGCACTTTTTCAAGTCAACCCTTCATGAACCCCAATACCAATTCCTCTAACACAAATCAGTCACATTTTAACCAAGTCATTGCAATTCACACGCTTCGATCTGGAAAGTCGGTTGATAATCATGCAGTCATGCTACCTAATTCCACTCCTAATGCACAATAGGCTACACTTCCTGATTTTATGATTCCATCATCACTTCATATTTCACCATCTTCATCATGATCTGTAGAGGAAAAATATGGATTTAAGAAAAGCTAAGCCACACGGAATGAAACAGCCTCGCACACGTAAGCCTGATAGCCTCAGGTATGCTAGACTAGTAGCCTCGCACGGGACTAATTGCCCCGTGTTAGGCTAATAGCCTCGCGTGAGGCAAGTAGCCTTGTAGGGATGGCTGCTTCGCACGCGGGCTGGTTCAGTTTCCAAATAGGATTTCCTTTTGGATTTTTACTAAGATTCCAACTCCAATCATATCCAATTACTCCGAATTGATGATTTTAAATCCAACTGAAATACAAGTTTAGAGATTAAATTAAGATGGGGTTCCATCCTTATCTTCTAAGAAAATCCCTAAAACTATAAATATGAGCCGAGAGGGGATCTTTTAGGATTTGGGAGAGATCTTTGGAGACCTTTAAGTTGAGTTTCTACATGAAGTCATGCCAACTAGCAGTAAGAAGCCGCTAACTAGGAGCCTTCATCATCGACTCTTCACGTTCAAAACCAATCCAAGCATCAGATCATTAATGGAGTACGAGGCTGACGCTCCATGACCACGTTAAGAACCCACACCTTTTGTAAAAAATAAAGATGTTACGTAAGTCCTCTTGTTTGTTTCCTTATTTTCTTTTCATTGTATTATGGAGAATTATTGTAAATTTCATAAATCCGAGGCAATGGAAGGAAAGTGACTTTTGTGGAAGACAAGCTGGCAACCATAGTGGAAGAAATTTTCTACACTGACAAGAAGATCGTGGCATAATCTGATGCTAAGAAAATTAGTATGTCTCTAGAGATGTTAGTCATAAAAGTTGATCAATAAAAATATGAGGAATACTTGTTCTCTAGATCAATAAGTCTAGTTGAAATATGAATCCATCACCGTTTGGAAACCCTAAGTATGAATTCAAATGACAAGGGAACTCCTATTGAATAGGAGCTCCTTGGATATTTGATTTTGGAACAGGAAGGAGTCCAAGTGATGGATTCGAATAACGAGATGATTTTCGTTGAAAAGAACTTTTCAAATTTTTGAGTTCTGAATAGGAAGAAATCTAAATGATGAATTTGAATGACAAAGGGATTCCTGTTGAATAGGAGCCCTTTGGATCTTTGGATTTCAAAATTTTGAAGAAGGAAAAATCTTTTCCTGTCATAATTGAACAAGGATCAGAACTCAGATTTGGAGCCGACACCATCAAGCATGGTGGCAAATTCTCAAAAATCAAGTTCAAAACAAATTTGGTCTCAAATGCCAGGCTAATCAACCCAGCATAGTTTTATGCGAGGCTATTTCAAAACACCAGGCTAATCAGCCCAACGTAACTTTACACGAAGCTATTTCTAAACACGAGGCTAATCATCCTAGTATAGCTCTACACGAGGCTATTTCTAAACGTGAGACTAATCAGCCTAGCATACAAACATTGCAGTGCGAGGCTACTCAGCCACACGCACAAGGAGCAAAATGCAAGGCTATTTAGCCCCCTTGTAAAATGTCCATAACATAAAATTGAGCCTCAGTTCCATGAAGCACGCACAAAGGCTAGAACAAAATGGCATTCTAGGTTGAAATTCTAATCTTCTATGCCCGCTGACTTCCATAAACACAATTGGGAGTCTTGCAGAGGCTAGAATAAAACAAATCTCATCAAGAAACCAAATTGAGAGAATTCCTTACTAACAAGAGGAGGACGGCATAATCTCGTCCACTGTGCTAATGTGAGCAAATAATCTTCGCAGTATTTACCGATTGCCATTGTGCTCCACCTAGACCCTTGGTTTTCAATCGAATAACCGAATCAAAGAACAATACACCTAAAAGAAGATGTGTTCAAAGAAAAGGGCCACCAACGATGAGAAATCTCTGTTTGTGAGTTTGAATATGGTAAATAAAGGAAAGAAACTACGAGGTGATAAATGCTCCTTTGATGTGGAAGCATGTCATTATACATGGCTCCGCTCAGGAATTTTAGCACCACGAAACAATAAAAGGTTGGCTGGGGGTTTAAACAAGGAAATTAAATTAGATAGCGATCATTCAGTCATTACAATGCCTTGATCAAACGAGTCTTCCAAACTTGAAGAAACAATGGCCCATATTACAGGAAGCTCCAGTGAAATAAATCAAAGCCTAGAAACTCAAGAATGGCTAATCCAATAACAACAAAAGAGTTTTGACGAACTCCGGACACTGCTTCTAATAATGGTGGAAAAATGCACGAAAGAACACAGGAGACAAATCAGAGAAACCCTTTGACGAACCACCAAAGAACGATGGTAGAGATTCTAGAAAAGGAGAGGATTTGAATTTGTCATAGACCCAAATGCAGAAAAATTGAAAAAGATGTAGGACCAGCCAGAACCTCAAATGCATAGGAAGGATCCGCAAGAAGTTAGAGTTACTAGATCATATCCAGTAGAGTGGAGATCGAATCCTTTTTCCGAAACGTACAAGCCTTTAAAAGTTAGAATCTTTCGATGGAAAAAGTTCACCCAACTAGCAACTCTACTGCTTCTTGTCATAGACATGACATCTTATAGAAAATGATCCTATAATGACCAAGATTTTTATTAGTATTTTGAGAGGGCCTGTGTAACGACCCTGTTTTTTTAGCTGCTTCCCAAAACAGAGGACGCTACTTATAATCTATACTAGAGAACCCAATAGTCACAGGATTTTTGAATAACATAACTACTGCCACAATCAGATGAATAAATAACACGTCTGAAACTGAAAGAATTCCATTCATACAAAGAGTTAATTATATAAGATAAAGCACTGCTCTAAATATGAACACAAAAAAGTCAAAAGAGAAAAATAGTGCCCAGACAAAAAAAAAATATAAACAAAATATACAAAGGGTCTCTAGAAGGTACTTCGATTGCCTACTGTCGCTCGATCTGATTGATGAAGTACGGTTCTTCAGTGGGGATTAATTCCTCTTCTTTGCCTTCTAAATCTGTATTCAAAACCTAGGGGATTAAACTCGGTAAGTAACGAGAAAAAGATACATGTACTATCATAGTACTGGAGATAAAGTATGCAATTAAATTGTGATAGTGTTAAATATATCACGTGAATAATAAAAAATAAAATAAACAAGACTGCGCATGTCATTTGCAAATAACAAGTAAATATCATGTAAAAATGACAAGTATAGGTCATGTTCTTGTTAGTATTTGAAACTAAATGATAGATAAGATGGATTGTAGTATTTCGTATTTTATAAATGCCCATACATACCCAAGACCCAGCCTCAATACTCATGGTGCTGAACATTACATGCCACTAGGCATAACAATTCAATTCTCATACTGTATTACAGTAAAGGACATACCACTCTGGAAATAAATTATTAATTGGTGATTCAGTAATCACCCAGGCCGTTACAGTTAAAGAATACCGGCCTCAATCAAAAAGTTGGCAATTAAATTCTATATACAATACAGTTCTTATCCATCATGTACTTTTTTCAATCCCCATGTCAGTAATACATGATATACATGAATGAATAGAAATACGTGGCTTGCCAAGTCAAACTGTATACATAACTTTATCACGAGAAATAAGAATTCAGAAATCAAGATTCAAAATCATGTACACACGTACCACTAGGATACTTCATTTCACGTAAATAAGATATAAGAAATTTGTAATCATGTTTCCATGAATGATCATGTTATCGTGTATCTAGTATGTCAAATAATAAAATTTTGTTCATTATTCATAATATTAATAAATGCAAATGTCATAATTTATAACGCAAGATTGTCCTGTATTATAAACAAAATATTAATAAATGCAAATTATCTAATGACATCACCAGGGTGGCGGCAGTAGATATTTAGCTTAATTTCTACAATTATCTAATTATATACAATTATCTACAATTAGCTTAATAACACAATTACCTACAATTATCTAAAATTTAGCTTAAACAATAATTTATTTAATTCAAGGTTTAGCTTAATGTCACAATTAGCTTATATTACAATTATCTCAATATCACAATCCTGATCATGTTACCCGTATGTGTAAAATGAATAAATAATTATTTATTCATTTTACAAAAAAGTCATCCAGCTTTCTTTATTTACATTTCCACGTAATTAACTTTCAAGTCAATGCAGATTCACTAATTCATAATTTTTTTTTTGTTTACAGAAAAGTCAAAAATGTAAACCAAATACTTTCACAAAATAAATTACGTACATAAATATAAATTAAATGAAGAGACGAACGAAAAATAGCAGCGTTACTTGCCTCTTTTAGATCTCAAATCCTCGGTTCAATTTATTTTTCTCCCTTTTTTTATAAAATCAGCTGAGCCTCTATTTCTCTCAAAACAATTCTGTCTACTATCCAGGCAAATCTCCTTGGCTCTGTCTGCTTTCCAAGCGAGTTGTTTTCATAACAAACTCCAAAACTAAACTTGCTATTGTCACACTATACCTATATTAAGTTCCATATTCTACAACTCTATCCTCCAAAAATCCACAAGTCCCCAATTCATATTTTCACGCTGATTCTATCTGTTATTCAGGTAAGTCATCTTAAAAAAACTAGCTATGGAAGTGATACAATTTCAGCAAACTCCATATACAACAGGTCTATTCTTTTAGGAAATCAACCCCAGGCTCCTAGAACATTCATTAGAAGCACACAAGCACATTGCACAGAATTTCAATGCAAGGCAATATATTGAAACTGATTGAAATACTTGTTTTGTTCACAAGATAAAAAGGAGAGGGAGAGAGAGAGAGGAAGTATCACAAATAGTCTTATTCTTCACCAAGACAGAAAAGGGTACTGCAGGTGCGGCCCCACTAATTTCATCATCATCATCATCACCATCATCTCCAATGAAGAGAAACTCATCCATATCTTGTACTTGAACTACCTTGGCACCTCTTATTTGAGAATAGAATGCCTCAATCTCCTTCATGCATGAGTGATTGATCGAAAAGGAGGCAGCTATGGTGTTGGTACTATGGAACTACGAGCATAATCTATGGGACATGTAAAGACTGGGAGTTTTCTAAGGCAAGGCGAGGTGAGCTCTCGTTTAGCCCACAGAGAAGTGATACCATCATTTGGCACTCTTGAACAAATTACCCCGAAATTGCAATATTGGGATTGCCAACATAAAGCTGTTACTACCCAAATTGATGGGCAAATCTGCTGGGAAGTATAGTTTGAGAAAGCAAATTGACCCTTGGTGATACAACAGATGTCCTAGTCTAATATTGATCAACCCCCATAAACAGTCAGAAGAAAAGGTGGTGTACCCTTCATGACCAGTGGTATCTAGAAATTCTTCTCCGTAAGCTCCGCCAGAGAAGTCGGAAAAGTAACGGTAGATGTGATAGTTTTGATGACTGCGCACAGCCTTTTGAATTGCACGCATATAATGGTTTCTCTATTCACATCCTTCGTGCCTCTGGATGAATGAACCCCCACTACTATCTTCTAGGGATGAAGTTATTAGGCTCAGGCAATACATTACGAACCATGCCATGAGATAGGTATAAGGCAATTCCACTCTGGGGTTTGGAGTTGGCACCTCTTCCTCAGATTCAGTGCCTCTACTCTTTTTCTTGTTTTTTCCTCCTAGGCAAAACTCCGTGGTATGCTCTAGAAGGCCGTTCTGCAACTTGCAGACCATGGCAAGCAAGAGCCCAAGGGGCTTTCTGTGTGCAAGGAGAATAGCCGAGTATACTACTTCAACAATATTGCATCTTGAGGAATGGATGAGACGATACACCGTTTCAACCAAAACATGAGGAAGCCTACTATCAACCTCCTATCAGAAATGGACATCTGATAATTTTGGAAACTCATGTTTACTTTGAATCTATCTTCACCCGATTCTGCTATATATGAGATAGCCTCTAAATTAGCTATCTGAGTCTCGAAACTATCTCCTCGTACGGCAACTCCCCCATTGACAACAAAGAAACTTCAAACATTTCATGGAGGAAAAAGCCAAGTTTGCCCATAGGAGTAAAGAATGTTTAAGATTTGGGGTTGTACATATCCAAAATGCTAAACAAGTGATAGGCACTATGTGGAAGACCGTACTGCACATTTCTGACAGCCCCATATAGCCAAATATCCTTCAAAATCACTTCAAATTTGGAGAGTACGAAGCTGATCATCCTGCTCCATCACATCTTTCAGTAGAATGAATCCATTTAGGAGTGCAAAAATTATGAGCAAGGTACTGTCCTTTCAACCTTAAGAAATCATTAAGGAATGTGCTAGCAAGCCGAGGAGACTCACCGAGAGGAAAGTTCTTTCCCACCATCCCGGGAGCACACCGGTCAAACATCTACCAGGGCCATCATAATAAGGACCCTGGCTGCGGAAGCTATCAACAGGAATTCCATCTTGGTTTTTGGTAAGACTTTACTCCATTTGATGAGGGACATAGATATTTTGAAGATAGATCAACAAGTAGTTCCTTACCATCTCCAGAATGAACATCTTCACATCTCCCATTTGGTGAAGTCACTTGTGCTCTTCCTCAAACAGAGACTCCTCTGAGACTAGTATTGAGTCATCAAAAAGGAAGGTTGGCTTCTCAAGCTGTTCTCTGTTCGCACCTTCAAGGGGGCGTCACCTATCAATTCTCTCAAGGTAGACGAGCTACAGCTGGATAGCCTATCTCATCAGTCATTGCTGCTACCTAGAGTAAATGTGGGGATTGGTTCACAAAATCTAGGTTGAATTCTACCATCAAAATCCCCTTAGAAGGCGAAGTGATAGCATGTTGTCAGGGAGGTTGTATAGTTCACTACCAAAGATACAAAGAAAAAGTCAGAAGCTCATCAAATATTGTGAGAATTTCTCTAAGTAGAGAAACATGAGGCTGAAAACAGCCCCGCATAAAACAATCTTGAATGCAAGGCTAACAGCCTTGCAAAACCTATCGTGAGGCTGTTACCTCGTGCAAACGAGCCTTGCATAAATTTACAAATGGCTACTCAGCCTCGCATCAAGAAGGCTCGAATGTGGTTCACCACCGGTGGCTACTCCCAATGCCGCCAACGATGAAAATGGTGTTCTGAACCTCGATTGATCCAAAAATCATGGCAAAAATCCTCTATGGAAGCTTCATATCAAGTCTTTACTCAAGAAGGAGGAAAAAAACAAGATTTGGAAAGGATTTTACCTCTAAGAATGGAGAGAACTCCACCAACGCCGGTGGTCGATGGTCAGGAAGACGAGGAAGCAACACTCTGACTGACTACAACCTTCTTTGGTGCCATTGATTGAAGATTAAGGCAAGAATTCAAAGGAAATTGTAGGAATTTGAAGTAAATTCGAAGGGATTTTTGAGGAGGAAGGAATGTGTTTCTTTAGAATGAATGAGAGGAAGAAGATAAAGAGGCCTATTTAAAGTGGAGAAATCGCGCCCAATGAGGCTAAAACATCGCAAGGCGCAAAGCTATTTTCCACGAGGCTATTTTCCATGAGACTATTTATTTCGCGAGGCTATTAACTTCACAAAGCTAAATAGCCCTGTGTACAAAAGAAGCTTGTGTGATGGAAATTTAAAGAGCTAAAATCTAAAGTACTTCAAAACTCATTAAAGTCAACAAACGAGATTTTAAAAACTTTGGAGGGGTCTTGTTGGAGGAAAAATTTGGATTCAAGAAAACTAAGCCACACGGGGCAAAACAACCTCGTGCATGTGAGGCTGATAGCCTAGCATATGCGATGCTAGCAGCCCCGCGTGGGGCTAGTTCCCATGCGCGAGGCTAATAGCCTCGCACAAGGATGGCAGCCTCGCGTGCGTGGCTAGTTCAGTTTCTAAATAGGGTTTTCTTTTGGATTTTTACCAGAATTCTAACTCCAATCATATCTAATTATTCTGAATTGAAGATTTGAAATTCAACTGAAATACAAGTTTAGAGATTAAATTGACATGAGATTCCATCCTTATCTTCGAAGAAAACCCCCAAAACTATAAATAGAGGCCTAGAGGGGATTTTTTAGGATTTTTTTGGGAGAGATCTTTGGAGACCATTAAGATGAGTTTCTACGTGAAGGCACACCGACCAACAACAAGAAGTTGCTGGCTATAAGCCTTCATTTTCGACTCTTCACGTTCAAGACCAATCCAAGTATCAGATCATCAATAGAGTATGAAGTCGATGCTCCATAGGTACATCAAGAACCCACACCTTTTATAAAATAGTGAGACGTTACATAAGTCCTTTTCATTGTATTTTAGACAATTATTGTAAATTTCATAAATCTAAGGCAATGGAAGGAAGCATGGCCTTTGCAGGAAACACGATCATCCCACAATCACCCACTAGCACAACGGAGGAACCTAACCACTTTGAATTTGATCCTCCTATTTCCTATACTCAGGAGCTTGACCACTCTGAATTTGATCCTCTTATTGACCATACTCAAGGCAATGGAAGGACGCACAACCTTTGTGGGAAACACGATCACCCCGCAATCCACCCACTAGCACAACAGAGGAGCCTGGCCACTATGAGTTTGATCCTCATATTGACCATACTCATATGCCGAAGGCTCCCTATCCAAATCGACTAAAGAAAAAATTCTTCTAAGGCTGAGCACATTTTTGATTTATTTAAGCAAGTAATAGTCATTGTTCCCCTTCTCGATGCAATCCAACAAATACCTATTTATGCAAAATTTTTAAAGAATTTATGCACGAAGAAGAAAATGACAAATGTTCTGAAGAAATTCTTCCTAACTGCTAACATCTCCAGTATACTTTCTCAGTCAGTACCTATGACATACAAAAACTTTAGAAGTCCTACTGTCTCCTGCACTATAGGTAGTACAGTGATTGAAAGGGTCATAATAGATTTAGAAGCGAGTGTCAACTTGCTACCTTATTCAGTGTACCAGCAGTTAGGATTGGGAGAGTTGAGATCCATAAAGATTACATTACAGCTAACTTATAGGTCAGTGAAAAAGCCTATGGGAGCGATTGAGAACGTTTAGATTAAGATCAGGGAATTTATTTTTCTTGTCAATTTCATAGTTTTTGAGACTCAACCTGTGGTGGATCGATAGCATCATATCCCAGTTATTCTAGGACGACCACTCCTGGCCATTTCTAATGTTGTTATTAATTGCAGGAGTGGATAGATAAGACTTTTCTTTAGAAACATGACACCTGATTGAACATATTCAACTCAGGCACCAAACAATTGATCCACATGACGAGCCCCTAGATGTGAATATAATCCAAGGATTATCCAATGAGCACCTAGAGGAGGAATTCATAGATGAGCTGGATAGTTTAGTTGATGAGAGCTTATTCTCGGATATACTTGATGAGTCATCTAATTATATATCTTCCACATGATGGGAACTTCTACCTAAGCCATTAACAAGTGAACCATGAGTTTAGTTATGACCATCTATTAAGTGTCCACCTAAATTTTAGATGAAGACCCTACCGAGTCATCTAAACTACACTTTCTTAGGCAAACATGACATACTACTAGTCATTATCTCTACAGATTTGACGAGGCTTAGGAGAAAGCACTCCTCTCAATATTGAAAGCACATAGGGAAGCCATAGGCTAGATTATGGTTGATATAAAGGGGATTAGTCCATCTATAGTACAACATATAATTCATTTACTGGATAATATACGACCTGCAAGAGATCCTTAGCATAGGTTAAATCCAGTAATGAAAAAAACTGTGACAAAGGATATTCTTAAGTGCCTTGACAACAGGATCCTCTATCCTATCTCTGATAGTGTATGGGTGAGTCCGGTCTAAGTACTGCCTAAGAAGTCTGGAATTACTGTAGTGAGAAATGACATGAACGAGCTCATCCCGATGCACAAGTAGACAGGATGGTGAGTTTATATCGATTATAGGAAGCTGAATGTTGCAACTAGGAAGGACCACTTCGCCTTACCTTTTATTGATCAGATATTGGAATGGTTGGCTGGATATGAATCTATTGCTTCTTAGATAGATACTCCAGCTACAACTAAATTCTCATCGCTCCGGAGGATCAAGAAAAAACCATGTTCACATGTCAATTTAGCACCTTTTTATATAGATGCATGCCCTTTAGGTTATGTAATGTGCTTGCCACATTCTAAAGGTGTATGGTAAGTACTTTCTCTGATATGATTGAACGATTTCTCGAAATCTTCATGGATGACTTCTCTATGAAGATATCTTGCCAAAACCAGAAGTGGAAGCTACATCTCAAAAGCTTTACAACCAGTAGGTGGCAATAGCTGCTATTTAACGGCAAAGAGGGGCCCACAAATGCTGAGTTTTTTTTTTTACTTTGACAAAATTATATAGCTATTCAGTTGTAATAGGATTAGAATTTGGTATTCTAAAGTTTATATATTGGTTGTATCCTTATAATTTAGGTTTCTTTTATGCACTTTTTGATTTAATAAAAATTAGGATTTTGCCGAAGGGGTGGCGGCTATAATACCAAACTTCAAAGGTGACACTTTACTGTTCATTATTGTTTCTAAAGTAATTTTCTTTTATTTGCTTTTCAGTTTAGTTTATTTGCTTTCTAGGATAATATAATTACTTTCTAGTATAGATTTCTCCCGCTTTTTAGATAATTAAAATTTTAATGGTTTTCATAAATAAAATAGGATCTTGATAATTAGTAGTATGAGTAACTAATTTGCATTAGCCCTTGGATGTAGATGAAATTAGTTTAATGGCTCTAACATGAATCTTTTTCATCTTCTTCCTAAAAAGAAATAAAGTTATGATTTTTTTATAAATAAAATAAAGATAGAATTCATAAATCATAATTCTATGTTAGATTATGCTTAATTAATATTTTGATAATGTATACTTAGATGAGATTTGGAATTCACCTTCTTTGATTTTATTTATAGTATTATTAACAAGATTTTTTTATAAATAAATTGAATAGAATAAGCTTGTAAATTCAATACATTTGATAGGTTATGCTTAAGTTCAGTCTTTCAATAATCTATGCTGAAATTAGGGTTTGGGATTTATTTCTTTACTTTTATTTATAAAATTATCTACTAGATATAATTTGTTCTTAAGAAAGATATTATCTATGATAATCTATACTTGCACATCACCTAATAGGTCATATTTAGGGGCTCTTAATTAAAATCGAATTAAAAAGATTACGTTTTTAATATGTTACTTGAATGTGCATGATTAAAATATTAGGAAGAAAGAGATAATTCATTGTTAGGATATTATTCTAATGTATTCGAAATTCTAGACTAACTTTAGGAAACTAAACTAATATTTTCAATCTAAAATCTCATAGTTAACTTGATAGAACTAAAGAATTAGCAAAATAGCAATACACTCTAAATCTCTGTGGGAATGACCTGTTAAGTGCTACAACTACACTGTGCGCTTGCAGTTAGGATAATTCACATCATCTGCTAACTTTATTTACCATGCTTGCTCGAACATTTTCTTCTTAGAAGTACATAGTTTCTTGCCCTGGTTATCGTTATGGTTCCACTACTGTTACTGCAGGAGATGCAATACTGATCCCATATATTTTCCTTGGATATAATCCCTCGTCATATGTTCACTCAATCCTTAGTTAAGGCTTAAACCGTTGGCAAATCTAAACTCCTTTGTGGTATGCTTAGTCTTATGGTAGAAACCATACACATGCTTCTATTGCTAATCCACAAATTGATACTTTCCCATACTTTTAGTTGAAATTCTCTTTGAATCTAGCCAACTAACCTCATGGATGCTAAAGCTTGCACCCTCTCCTCCTTATTAATCACCTGTGCCACATTCTGAGCCACATCAATGACCTCTACATAGGTTTCTAGCTTAGAAGTTGCCATAAACTTTTGAATATTAAGTCTCAACCCCTGTAAGAATGGTAAGAATGATCTCCTCTCCTATGTACTATTCCAACCTGCTGAGCTGTACAAATTCTGCCATATAATCATCTATGGATCTAGTTCCTGGCCTCAAATTACTGAATTGGTGCTCTATAACCCTCATGGTTGATCAAGAAAAATCTCGTGAGAAAGCTAGCTATGAATGCCTCCCATTAGATCACTTGGGGTAGATTGTTCTCCTCTGACTACCACCATGTCCTAACAATGTCTATCAGTTGGATCTTGGCAACATCGAACTTACCTGATCCTTGAAGTCTAGCAGCCCTTAACAAATTCTCCATCTCATAAACTATTGTTTAGCCTTCAATGCTTATGTCATCTCAGAAAATGTAGCTGAGTACATATGCCTGAAATCTGAAATACTCCTTGGTTGTTGCTCTCTAGGTGCTGCAATACATTCTAGTGCTGCAGTCACACTAACCCACAGGGCCTCAGTCTGCTATTGATGAGTCTCAACCATGCCATAGAGCATATTTAACATCTCATTAGCTTCAACTTTGTTAGGCGGTTGAGTTGGTTACAGACCTATTAACATAATAAAGAGGGGCCATTACTCTGAGAAAGAGTGTAAAGTGAGTTTCTAAGGATAATAGTAATGAAATTAAATATACTTATTACTTACAAAGGTGCGCGCATGCACATGCAAATGCACTCTCACACACACAGATGCTGAGACATATAGCTGTGTCCAGCTCAAAGTGGTTTAATATAATTAATTGACATGAAGTCTTGTAGAGCAACAATGGAATCTAAATTGATTCAAAAAAAATTAATTGACTTTAGAAGCTTGGGCTTTGATACCAATTGTAATGCTTCACAGTCTATCAACAAATAGCTGAATTATTCGGCAACGTATGATAACACGACTAGCCTTACAACCAGAATATATACAAGTGCAATAAAATAAATAGAATACAACAATCTCTAAATAATTAAATTTCTCAAAATAACTAACTTTATTAAATTGAAGTCTAATAAAATCTCGTGAATATTTCAAACGAACCTAGCTTAACAAAATAACCAATCGAGTGTTCTAAATATATTATTAAATTTTCCAAACTAATATAAAAGTCCAATAAACAATAGCTACCATTGAAAGCAGTCTAATCTTGTAACTCCGTTTGTTTCTTGAAATATTTCAAATCCTACTCAGTCTATGGTGCACTCACTTTTACATTAATGTACAGTCATGCATAACCAGGATCGTTAGTCAAATAATAAATAACATAAACAATAATAAATTAAAGAAATATACCACATCGAGAACAATAATAAATGCAATGAATAAGCTAAGTAAATACACATTAATCACTCATGTCCATGTCACTAGCTTATTTAGTTTTCATTAAGCATGTTAATCAATCTATTTAGGATATTTTGGAAATACAAGTAAATACATAATTTAACATGTCTAAATATATCCTCATTTACTATGAAAAACTAAATCAGTCAATAGTTCAGTTAGATCCTTTCTCATATGAGTTCAATGATAAATGCAATCAATACAAAGGTTTAATAGTTTATCAATTATATTCAGAATATTAAATTTTATGAGCTTGATTTCTCCTAGTAAAGCACATATGTTCAATCAATTTCAATTTTAATTCATCAATTCAGTCTTATATTTTTTATGCCAATGGTTATGTATGTGATTTTGATGTTAATAATTGAAATAATAGCACTGCAATCCAATCTACCATTGTATTTATTTATAGTCAATTAGGTAAATTTAGGTTCAATATACACCTTTCAATATCAATAAAGTAACTTATTGGGTTAAGATTCACAAAACAATAATCAAATCAAAGGGCAATGATACTTCCTTAATTATCATGTAAGTACAATGGTCTAATATCATAATCATGCAATTTAGGATAATAAGGGATCAATAAAACTCCAAATTCCCTCTATATAGTAAGCTATATAGGGCTCTGGCACATTGGTTTACCAATAGGTCCATGCATATCGGTAGTATCCACCCACTAAACTACTAGTAGTACTATAAGTATGAAAGGATTGTTGATGCCCTCTAGTCTAGATCTACTGATAGTCCTATCGATAAGCCAGTGACCTTATGCTGTCGGGTTGTTAACCTACCAGTAGTCTTATTGGTAGATCATGGACATCAGGCATCTCCAACACTTTGTTCAATCAATTAAATTAATAAAAATTTGATCTTTTACAGCTTTGCATATTAATTACATTATTTCATGGGATAATAATATGTTAAACGTAATCAAATCTAATAAACTATCAAGAACCTAACTTTTTTTTTTTTTAAAAGCAAAATAACAAATTTAAAATTAACAAAAGCAATAATCATAATAGAAATAAGAAAAGCAGTATATTAAATCTTAAAATTCTAATATATAGCATGTCTTCGAGTGATCATGAACTAAACAAAATTAGATGATGAGAAATCTATGTGTATGGGTGTCGAGAGGTTTCAAAGAGGCTAGATTTCCTATTTGAGCTAATTCTTCTTCTCTATCCTTTATTCTCTCATTTTCTATTTCATTGATATTCCCTGTGTTGAGAAAGGGTTGTGGTTCGGATTTATCTCTTTACAAAGGATCGTGGGAATCCTATTTTAGTTGATTATCTAGTGAAGGAAAAGTCTTATTGACTAAGGGATCCTAAATCCAACTAAATTAGTTAATTAGATGAGTATTAAATCAACTTTAAATAAATAAATCTATATTTGTAATCTTAACCAATTATCTAACCTAGTCAGTTTGGGATTGGGTTGGATTCTAAGATGTTAATAGTTCGAGCCATAGTCTCATCTAATTAATCAAAATAATTATTTAAATTACTTTTTCTTCTTATTTTTCTAATAAAATCCACAATTAAAATATGAATATTATTTTTAATAATTTAGAAAATCACTAAGGAAAGTGGTCATTACAGTTTCCAGATGAGGTACATGAGTTACCTCCATCAAAGGCTGTAGAGTTTACTATTGACATTATTCTTGGAACTGTGCTAATATGTAAGACATCTTATTGGATGGGGCCAGTAGTATGAGCAGAGGTAAAGAGAAAAGTAGATGAGCTATTGAAATTGGATTTTGTTTCACCAACTATTCCACCTTTGGGAGCTCCAACATTATTAGCTAGGAAAAAAGATGTTAGCTAAAGACTATGTGTAGTTTATAGTGGACTAAATGCAATAACAATTTAGAATAATTATGTACTACCAAGAATAGCTGACTTATTTGCTTAGTTAAAAGGAGCTAAAGTTTTCTCGAATATAGATTTTCATTTAGGTTTTCATCAAGTAGGATCCAGACAGAAGATATTCCTAAGATTGCACTTAGGACTAGGCATGGTCACTATGATTATTTGGTGATGCCATTTACAGTGACCAATGCACCAACGAGTTCAAGAATTTGATAAATCATCCAATACTTGGATAAATTTGTAGTAGTGTTCATTAATGATATTTTAATCTTCTCAAAGAATATGGAAGAGCTTGTTAAATATTTAAGGATAGTTTTACAAATTCTCAAAGAATATTATATGGAAAGTTAAGTAAATGTGAACTTTGGCTAGAGAATGTAACTTTCTTGGGCCATGTAGTTTCTAGAGAAGTAGCGTCAGCTGACCCTAAAAAAGTAGTATTGATAGATGGGCATGTGCCATAGTTAAGTTTAGAAGTTT
The DNA here is from genome assembly GCA_036321105.1 of Dracaena cambodiana. Taxonomy (NCBI): domain Eukaryota; kingdom Viridiplantae; phylum Streptophyta; class Magnoliopsida; order Asparagales; family Asparagaceae; genus Dracaena; species Dracaena cambodiana. The sequence goes on along the minus strand of JAYEPQ010000019.1, from coordinate 5,708,729 downwards.
TCTGGGGATGGCTATGTATTATAGGAAGCTTGCATAGGATTTTGCCAAGCTAGCATGACCATTAACTAATTTAACATGGAATGGAGGAGAATATATCAGGGTTAATGAGTGTAATAAAGTATTTGAAGAATTAAAGTAAATATTGGTAGCAACACCGCTGTTGGCAATACCAGATAGTTCTGGACGGATGAACATTTATAGTGACACTTTAGGCTATCGATTAGGATTTGTGTTGACTAAGCAAGAAAAGTTGAATTTGTTTCTAGATAACTGAGACTTCATGAGTTGAACGACCTAACCTAGACTTCAAATAGTCATGAGTAGTTCATATCCTAAAAGTATGGAGATATTATTTAATGGGCAAAGATTGGAAGAATATATTGTAAGAGATTTGAAGTGCATGTTTACTTAGAAAGAGCTGAGCATGAGGTAGAGATAGTGGTTAGAACTTGTTGCAGATTATGATCTAAACATTAACTATCACCTAGAGAAGATCAGTAAAGTTCCACATATATATTGAGTAGGAGGCCAACAACAAAAAGATTGACTGAGCAAAAGGAGCTCTTGTTGGAAATGTAGAGGATGGAGTTTGGAGGTGGTCTTGCCACGAAAAATGGCGTGGCTTATGGAGATACAATTGTAGTCACCACTAATTGAGCAGATCAAGGATGAAATAAAAAGTTCCAGAGGCTGAAGGATAAGATAAACGTAGTAAAAGACTGAGAATAGAGATGCACTCAGATAGCTCTATTCGATTCAAAAAGAGACTGTTGGAGCCCAAGGGTGAACTTCTGGAAGAGGCCATAGGTTAGTTTATTCTATTCATCTAGGAAGCAACAAGATATATAAGGATATTAAGCAGAATTTTTGCTATCCTGGTATGAAGATAGAGATACTAGATGTGTATCAGAATGTCCAATTTACCGGCAAGTAAAGATGGAACACTGGAGGATGATAGGACTATTTCAACCATTGGCAATAACATAATGCAAATGGGAATAAGTATCAATAAATATTGTGACAGGGTTATCCAGGAGTACCAGAGACAACAATACAATTTGGGTGATTATAGATCGACTGACCAAGTCGGCACACTTCATTCCATTCTGTGTTGGATCGTTGACGTAAGTATTAACCAAAAAATTTATGTAAGAGGTGGTAAGGTTGCATGGTGTTCCAGCAATGATTGTTTCACATTTAGAAAAGAAAATGGAGTTCTTCTCCTGTAGGAACATATTTTTTATAAGGAATTTCATCTATTGGCAAATCAAAGACTTCGTACATTTCACGAAGAGTTAGTCCTAACTCCCCACATAACTTGTTATAGGATATATAACTCTAATATTAAAAAAGGAAAGCGATTAGTGGGAATCTCTTGTTGCACTATCATAATAGCTTGGTAAAGTCTGATTTCTTCTAAATGGTCATGAAAAGTGTCAAGGATAAAAACTGTCATGACAAGCCACCATGCTTTGCTAGATGACTATATCCATCTGAAAGATCTGAAATCTTGTAAAGGAAACTCTTCACCAGCAATAATAAACTAATTAAGAAAGGTATGAGCCATAATGGGTGTTTAACCTAATGGGCAGTTTTTCTATGACCCAGGAAGTACCCCAAAAGTGTGGATGACTGTTCCAATTGGAATGGCATCATGAGACTCAAGGTTGTCTAATAATACTCTGGCTTGTGTCTTAGTCAGATACCAATTCATCTTTTAATGAGTGAACACTGAATGGAGATATGAGAGGGGATAAAGATTGGGATGGGAAGAAGGGAGACTAAGTGATAAGAGAAAGGTAACTATTCTATTCTAATTCCGTGAAGGAGGAAATAATTCTATTTTTGGAAGGAAAAGATAATGACCTCTGGTCAAACCTAGCTATTTATAGTCTCATCAAACAAGTAGTCATCTGAATATTGGATGGAATCTCCAAATAGAAAAGGATATTTCTGATGGTTTTAGGATTCTTTTCTTCCTTATGAGCCTAATTGGTTTTCAATTTAGATTTTGAAACTTGATCCATTGCCTCTTGCCAAGCCCTCTCGTACGGATGATGTGCTTGTCTCACCTACCCTTTGATCGTACTCCTCCTGATGCCCACACTCCTAACTGGAATCTGGTCATGTGAGTCATAGAAGAGAAGAGAGAGAGAGAGAGAGAGAGAGAAGAGAAAAAAGAAACAGAAGAGAGAAGAAAAAGGGATGGATTTTGTTTTCGATTTAGATTGAATATAGGAAAAAAGTATTAGGATTTGAATTTTTTTGAAAGAGAAGCTAGGGTTAAGGGGGAGCGATGGAAAGAATTGGAGAGATTACAGAGGAATTCGAGAGATAATCTCGCAATCCCTAGCTCGATGAGGGTTCTCGTTAGAGGACTAAGAGAGACAACTCAATAAGGAATCTTGAGGGATTTTAATATGGAAGTATCTCCTTTCTCGATGTGACGTTCTTCACTTACAATCCTAGTGTATATAAGAAACATTTAGTATTCATAATTCTCAAGCAATTTTAGGTTTGGAGAATGGGATTTGAAAGCAAATAAAGTAAAGCATGGTTTTCAAATTGCTTAAAAACATAATCATGAGATTCGCTTATAGTCTAGGTCAGACCATGCTAGCTCTAAACATAGATTCATTCCCAAGCATAGGTTTAACATTTTCTTGCCCTTTAATCCAATCTTTTAAAGCTTAACTGATTTTAGTCAACAAAATGACCTTAACAGTTAAAGTGCAAAGGGATAATATAATTTGAATACGTTGTTCATTCATTAGCCTTGATTGGATTATATTTGCATCTTTTTTCTAATTTTCTCTTTGTTTTTTCAATTTTTCTTTGTCATTTTCATTTTTTTATTTTTTGACCATATTTTTTTTTTTGTTTTTTGATAAAGGAAAGAGCCTATTTACATACTTCAAGAAATCATGGGTTGCCCCTCTAGTGAATGTCCATGTGGCTCATTAATCAGATGGGACTTGAATTTCTTGATTTGACTTTTGAGTTTCTCGATAAACCTCTTTAATGGGGAATTGAGAATCCTTAGATTTGATGATTAAAGTAGTAACCAACATGCTCACAATAGATGAAAAGGATTGATATTTGTCCTCATCATTGATGACACCAATATGATTGAAGAGAAATTCTGATTGGTTATGTTCATTGAATGAGTCAACTTTCTTTAATCCTATTAATGATGCAGCATTCTTTAAAATAGCAGGTCATGCATAAAGAAGTTACACCATCATTTTCAGCTTATTTTTTTCTACTTTTTCCCGTGATTTGAAACTTTCACCTCTAGAGGACGGAATGAAGATCCCTAATTCATCATCTTCCTAATAATAAATCTCTTTAAAGGATTCTTCCGAACACTAAAACCCTTTAACAATTCATTGATGGTGCAATTTTTTATTAGTAGGGAAAGTTCAGAAGTAAACTTTGGCTCAAAGATACCGCAAGCTTCTTGATCATCAAGTATGTGAGGGTAATGGGCTAAAGGGGACTTTTCTACATTGAGGTTTAACACCTTGCCCCTTATCTTCATTTATGATGATCTTCCAGATGATAAGGCAACCATCATCTTCATATTCATCATAGACTGGATCGCCACAGTACCTTTCGTGGCCAACTCTAGATGGTATAGATGCAACAAGAATAAGTTTTGTATTAACAGTTACATCACACTATGGTATACATAAGATGTATTTTGTTTTCACGTAGTTCCAATATTGTCTCACATTTAGAATGAACTTACTGCTTTTTCTTTTAGAACATCATCAGTTACATGAGTATTGAACTCCATTTGAACACCTATTCGATTACTGCCCTTGATTGATGAAGGTGATAGAAGATGTGTTGATCTAGCTTTTCATTATGGATCGCATCGTGAAACTGCTTTTTTTGGAAAGCAATCTTGATCACATCAATAAAAGCTCGATTTCTTTGAAAGTTATGTCATTTCAACTAAATTGTTCCTAAAATTCTTTAGCAATGGTAACTTTGGCCTCACTTCATCGCTATTCCTTATTAGACATTATGACCGTCTCAGTTAAACCTTTAAACTTATAGTCATTGTTCACAATTTACTCTAGTTCTTACACTTTAGGAGAAGGTGATGGAGGAGGTTGGAGCACTTGAATAGAGATTGGTTTAAGTTCTACCCCTTTAATAGGCAAAAATTTAGCCCTATGGGACTACTCATGAGGGACTCTCGTTATCGCTGCAGAACGAGAAAAATAATCCCTGCACGAATCCGAGTCCGAATAGGAATCCAAAATTGAGTCAAAATTCATGTTCAAAAAATAAAAAGAGGGCCGCGAGGCTGCACTAGCCTTGTGCCGCGAGGTTGACACCAGCCTCACGGCTACAAGGATGCACACGAGGTTGACACCAGCCTCGCGCGCAGTGAATTTCTTCCTTACGCACTTAATTTAAATTTTCCAAAATTATTTTGTATATTTTACAAATTCAAATAAGACTCAAATTCTAATTAGAGTCTAAATAATTTTTGAATGAAGAATTCTAAATTAATTTTGCTTGAGTTTGGTAATTTTATAAATTATAATAAAATTCTAATTTGAGTTTAATTGATTTTGGGTGCAGAAACAGAACCCGATTCAATGAATTTGGAGCAAATTAAATTAAGAAAAGATTTAAATATCTCATCAAAATTACAAAGAGATTTCGATTCTATCTACAAAGAAACCTCTTTAACAACCGGGGGCCTATAAATACCCCCTAGAGAACTCAAAAAGAACCTTTGGCAATTCAAGTGGGACCGACAGAGAAAAAAGACCTTTGGCCAGATTTCTCTCCCGTGCAAGAGTTCGAGCTTCCTTCAAGAATCAGAAGAGATGCTTAAGAAATCTCCATTGCCTCCAACTATCGACGTCAAATCGTCAACGAGAAAGGACCGATCCCCATATCTGCCTCGCATCCCACGATCTTTTGTAAAAAATAGAGTGACAATCTGTAAGTCCTCTCTGTCTGTTTCTTTTTATTTCTTTTCATTGTAATCAAATCAAAAATGAAAATTTTTTATAATCTGTATTTTTTCTCGATTCAATGGCAATGAAAAGATCCCCTGTTTTTTTTCAAAAACAGATTGATGACCATAGTGGGAGAAATCTCCTATACTGAAGAGGAGAATGTGGTCCAATCTAACATCTACAGAATTGGAGAGACGATAGAAAAATTGGTGATCGAGGTCGAGGTCAGCCCAAGACGTTCAAAATCACAAAAAGAGGTTTTTTGCATGACAAGGAGGCATTTTGGATGACAAGAAGGCGTTGATCCATCAATAGCCATTTGGATTTTCAAACTCTAGTCCATCAAAACTTGCAGCATATGACACCAAAGGAGAATCCATCGCGGTGCAAAGGTAGACCCAAATGCGCAACCGGAATCGAAGGGCACGCCATAGAGCACTTAGAACCAGTTTTGCACGCCAGGCACGAAATCAGCCTTGCCAACCTGGTGAAAACCAAGTCCTCTAACACGGTGCTAATCAACTTGGCAAAAATTAGCCTCACTAATCTGGCAAAAATCGGCCCCGCCAACTCGGTGCTAATCAACTTGGCGAAGATCAGCCCTGCCAACCTAGCGAAAATCAACCCCACCAACCTAGTGCTAATCAACTTGGCAAAATTCAGCCCCACCAACCTAGCGAAAATCAGCCCTGCCAACCCGGTCCAACCTAGTGAAAATCAGCTCCACCAACCCGGTGCTAATTAACTTAGAAAAAATCAATTCTACCAACCTAGCAAGAATCAGCCCTGCCAACCTGGTGTTGCTCAGCCTTGTCAACCTAACGCTCCTCAGCCCCGCCTACCTGGTGCTCCTCAGCCCTGCCTACCTAGCGCTGCTCAGTCCCGCCAACTTGGCACTACTCAACTCCGCCAGCCTAGCACATATCAGCCTGGTATGAACAAAACTAGATGTCATCCTGGCATAAGTAAACTTAAAAATCGAACTAAATCTAAGCCAGCACGTGAGGATAGTTCAACTAAGCCAGTGTGCGAGGCTAGATCAGTATGCCAAGCTCATCCAGTGTGCGTGGCTCATCCAGCACGCATGGATCTTCTAGTACGCGAGACTAGAGTTAGGCCTCGGCCTCACATAAGAATAGAAGAATACAAAGCTACCCAGCAGATTCATGCAAAACATATCAAAACTAATGCTGGACATAGAACTAATCTAGGGGTTGACAAGTATAACTTTCATGATTTCTCAGAGATATCTGTCTAGACAAATAAAGCTCACACAAGAAATGGGCTCCGCCCATGAAAGATGGTTATATCAGCACCGCATGGAGAAACTCTGAATTTGCAGAGATGTCTCACAAATAAAAGAAGAGTGACACGGCCCCATCAGTCCTGCTGCTGTGAGGAGTTGATCGCGGCAGTTTTGGCTCACTGTCGATGTCAAGCCCCAAAACCATCTACATTTAAATGGTTGTCAGTACCAGAGTCTAATATTTTGGAAAGAAGATGGCTGCAAAAACAAGACTCTGACTCAGATCAAGACTTGCCCGCTTTCATATCGAATATGGTGAATAAGGGCAAGCAGTCATCAAAGAATATGCCTCTGATATGGAAGCAGAGGAAATCTATCATCATACATGCCTCAGGTCAGGCATAATACTTCCCCACAATTACAAAAGATTGGTTGGGAGTTCTGACGAGGAATATGGAGTGTTCAGCAATCATTCGGCCATAGCAATGTCACGATCGCATGCTTTCTCTTGGTCTAATAGGAGGACGATCCACATGGTCGAACGGTCAGCCGAGATGAGTCAGAGGATTGAGGCGCAAGAACGTCTCATCAAAGAGGAGCAAAGGAGTATCGAAGACCTCAAAGCAATGATTGCGAAGGTCTTGGAGAACATCAAAATAACACAGAAGATGGAGCAGGGTGTTCTTCCTCTTCTAATAAAACTTACAGAGAGAAGGATGAAACCGAATCCAACCGTGATAAGACCAAGAAGGATGAAGCTGAATCTAACCGAGACACCGGGGGAAAAGGTAGTGAGGACGAATATTATGTTGATCCTCACGCCGAAAGAATGGAGAAGTTTCAAAGCCAAATAGAAGCTTTAATGCGCTGAAAAGGATTGCAGGAAATGGGGATCACGAGATCGTACCCGATAGACTGGGATTCCGCCCCGTATCTGGCGAAATATAAGCTTTTAAAGGTAGAGTCATATGATGGGAAGGGATCTCCGAGCCAACATATGTACTATTTTTTTTCGCAAACCGGCTATCTCATGGGCAATTATTTAGTGATAACAAGAATTTTTGCAAGTACTCTACGAGTGCCTGTATTCACTTGGTTCATGCAGCTACCCCGAGAACTATCAATGCCTGGTTTGATGTAGAGAGGAAGTTCCTAGCCCACTTCTTTGAAGACGATACCGAATTATCCATCCACTCTCTTCTGGCAAATAAACAAAGAGAGGATGAGATGGTTAAAGACTTCATCGAGCGTTTCCACGAGATGTCGATGCAATTCCCGTGTGGCATGTCACAGGAGACATTGGTGGAGACTTGCAAACACAATCTTCAGAGCAGGATATTGGTCAAAACGGGAGCAGTAGGTCCAAGACCTAAATGGTTCTAGTTAAATAAGGGCAGCAAGTAGAGGATATAATCTGGCATATTAATAAGTATCATGCCCAGAGGAGGATGACCATGAATCAGCCACAGCCATAATCATCCCACCCTAAGGGAAAGGAGGTAATGGCCACCAGACCTGCTACAAATAAAAAATCACAGAATAATCAAGATTCTTTTAGATTGCAACGGACATATAATTTTAAAGATGAACAAGTAGTCACATTGTTCCACCTATTGAATAAAAAGGGGATGTTCAGATTACCTGAAAATCAAAAGTCAGAGGAGGCAGGAAAAACAAATGATCCAAAGTATTGTCTCTACCATCAAAACATTGGGCACCCAACCAAAAATTGTTATGTTCTGAAAGATAAAATCCAGACACTCATCAATATAAATGTGATCCAGTTGAGACCTGAACAGAAAAAGGTGATCGCGAATGTGATCCACAAAATTTAATGGCAAAATTATTGTCATAAATTTAAAGAAGAGGAAAAGTAAAAAATATTCAAAAAATAAAAAATATTCAAAAAAATAATACGAGTTTTTGTTGCCCAATGCCACCAAGGCAACGGAAAGAGAGTAAGACTCTCGCTAGCCCTATCATACTGAAGGTAAGAGTATGAAGTCAAACAGCCCAAAGTAAGAACGCGTGGCTATACACGCGTACAAGTGAGGCTAAACTAGCGTAAAATAATCTAGGGCATGAAACTAACTCAAGACTAAGCCAGCATGAAGTCATCCAGACGCGAGACTAACTCAAGACTAAACCAGCATGTATGGTTACACTAGTGCGCAAGGCTAAGTCAGTGCATAGGACTCATCTAAAGTACAAAAGTAAATAGAAATGCGAGGTTAAGACTTAGCCCCGCATAGTTTATTACAAAGAAGAAAGTAATTTATCACCACATGACGAAATTTATGGACAATCCTAACAAGTCCTATGTAGGGGGTGGGGTCCACATCCTTCCAAACAAGGATATGTGTGAAGCCAACGTAAAGAATGCGAGACTAATACCTGTGAGCAATGCAAGACTATGTAAAGCAAATGTAGCAAAAATACAAAAGCTCCAAAACGCGAGGCTAATTTGCAATACCGCATAAAACAATTGAAATGCGAGGATAACACATATGCGAGGCCATCTGGCAAACCGCATGATTTCCATTACTGGAAGAGATGCTGGATACTAGGCAAAGTTGCAGCCAAGCATAAAACTCTCAATACGTAAAGATAAGTTAGCGTGTGATGGACACAGCATGCGAGGCAGATCCAAAGTGCGAAGAAGTTCAAAATGTGAAGCTAACTCTTAGCCTTACATAAACTTCAAAGAAGAAGAAGGCGGTCAATTGAATTACAGTGACCATTCAAATGTGGCCCACTTAGAAGTGGGACCCACACCAGTAAACATTACATACAAAGTTAAACGCCACATACAATGCAACGCTAAAAGTTATCTACATGCTAGGCTATGCTCGCGTAGGGTGCAAAGTTACGCCCGCAACAAAAATCCGAAGCTGATTCTTAGCCCTGTGTGAACTTTAGTGAAGAAAAAGGCGGTCAATTGAATTGCAATTCTTGTCGTAACCAATCAAATGAGACCCACATAAGGGGTGGGACCGAATCCAGTAAACCTTACGGTTAAGAACGCGTAAAGGGATCAAGATGCGAGGTTAAGCTCGTGTAAAGTAACTAAAGCACAATGCTATGCTTGCGTAGAATGCGAAGTTATACTCGCAACTAAATGCAAATCTAAGTCAGTATGCAAGGCTAAGTTACCACATGAATCTAACTCAGTGTGCGAGGCTAAACTAGCACACAATTCCAACCCCGCATATAATGCGAAGTTATACTAGCCCAGTCGTGAGGCTATGCCAGCTTAAAATGTGAGGCTAAGCCTGCGAATATAGGGCTAAGTTTTTATCCTGAACGTGCAACAACAAATTGAGTTGTATCAAGCGCGCATTTTGAGAGTGTTTAATAAGAAAGTTAAACAAAAAACTTTTAAAGAAGGAGACTTATTCTTATCTATTAAAAAAACCAATGAACATGACCCACAAGACTAAGGGAAAATTCGAACCCAAGTGGGAAAGACCTTTTGTAGTAGAAACTATCTACTCAAATGGAGCATATCGCCTGATCAATCAAGATAGTGCAGGATGATGATACCTATCAACGGCAAATTCTTGAAGAAATACTACATCTAGCCACCATAAAAAAAAGGAGGGAAGGAAAGGCTAATGAATTAACTGCCCAATGCTATCAAAAGCAACAGGTAGAGAAATCGAAAATTTCTCGCCAACCCCATTTTACTAGGGGTAGCAATAAACCCTAGCCACTAAGGCAAAATGGGAGAGGGAATGTTTGGAATTTAAGACCAAATAAAGCTCTCAATAACTCACCATGCTGAGGGAAATAATATGGCTAGCCCAACGCAAACGACGATTGGTAAAAATACCTCAAATCCGTTGATAGCTGGGAGTTTGCTAAAAATCCTATAATAAATTTGTCATAATATTATACTATAAAGATAAGTTATAACCCAACGCTTCAAAAGCAAAGGGAAGAAGAATTTAAACCCTCGACAACCCATCATGCTGAGGTAAAAAGCATGAACCCCCAATACTTCGAAAGTAAAGGGAAGAGAACAAGTTTCTCGCCAACTCTTCATGCTGAGGTAAAAGTATGAATCACCCAATGCTTCAAAAAGCAAAGAAGAGAGAAAAATAAAATCCTTAATAACTCATCATGCTGAGCAAAATAACATGGTTAGCCCAACGTAAACGGTAATCGGTAAATGCATATCAAATTCGTTAATAGCTAGAGGTTTGCTAAAATTCCCATGAACATGTCATGTTAAACTCTTATCTTTGATAGCGAGATTCAAATCGTCTCAAAACAACCAAATCTGTCATGTTAAGCTCTTACCTAAAATAGTGAAATTCGAACCATCTCATTGCAAAATCAACAAATCTGCCAAGTTAAACTCTTATCTCTAATAGTAAGATTTGAATTATCACACACTACAATAAATAGTTTTTTCATGGTCCTAATCCGATCACCGGCTCTGTTTGTCGCTCAGATGAGTCATCCAGGCATGTGCAATTAAGCGTCTCTACCAAAACCGATGATCCTAACCCGATCATCTTGGAATGTGTAATTAGACACTTCTGCCAAAACTCCATGGGTACGTTTAATAGTACACTTCTGCCCATGGTTCTTCGATTCTAATTCCATCATTCAATCTCTGCTTGTCCGTTAGGCGAGTCGCTCCTCAATTCGAAAATAATCACCGGCTCTGTCTGTAGTCAGGCGAGTCATCGGCTCAGTTTGGCAACCCAAACGAGTCATATCACAATCAAAACACTCAACTTGTTAAGTTATTTCCGCACTCTTAGTAAGTTCCATCTTCATGAACTCATCCACTAATTTCAAAAGAAAAATCCAAAATATTTCAAAATTTTGCTAAAACAAAATGAACATAAGTTTAAAAACTTTGGAGGGGCCTTGTAGAGCGAGAAAAATTATCCCCGCATGAATCCAAGTCTAATTAGGAATCCAAAATCTAAGTCAAAATCCATGCTCCAAAAAAAAAGAGGGTCACGAGACTGCACCAGCCTCGCGCCGCAAGGCTGACACCAGCCTCGCAGACGGTGGCTGGACCAGCCTCGTGCCGCGAGGTCGGTCGGTCGGCCTCACGCAGTGAATTTCCGCCTTGTGCACTTAATTTAAATTCTCCAAAATTATTTTATATATTTTACAAATTCAAATAAGACCCAAATTCTAATTAGAGTCTAATTAATTTTTGGATTAATAATTCTAAATTAATTTTGCTTGAGTTTGGTAATTTTACAAATTATAATCAAATTCTAAATTGAGCTTAATTGATTTTGGGTACAGGAATAAGACCCGATTCAATGAATCTGGAATAAATTGAATCAAGAGAAGATTCGAATATCTCATCAAAATTATAAAAAGATTTTGATTCTATCTACAAGGAAACCTCTTCAACAATCGGAGGCCTATGAATACCACCCAAGAGAACTAAAAAAAACCTTTGGTAGTTCAAATTACGTGCTAGAGCTTTGATGCCATGGGACCGGTAGAGAAAAAACACCTTTGGCCAGATTTCTCTCATGCGCAAGAGTTCGAGCTTCCTTCAAGAGTCAGAAGAGACGCTTAACAAATCTCCATCACCTCCAGCCATCGACGTCAGATCGTCAACAGGGAAAGGACCGACCCCCATAGCTGTCTTGAATCCCATGATCTTTTGTAAAAAAGAGAGTGATGATTTATAAGTCCTCTCTGTCTGTTTCATTTTATTTCTTTTTATTGTAATCAAATCGAAAAAGAGAAATTTTTATAATCTGTAATTTTTCTCGATTCAATAGCAACGGAAAGATCTCATGTTTTCTCCGAAAATAATCGCGACAGAAAAACAATCAACTGCAACTGTTAGATACTTGATGTCATATGTGGCTGAGATGGCAAGGAAGATTGCAAAACTTTCCACTATGTTGGTTTTAACATAGCCTCATGATAGAATGCTGCAACATGAAATTCTTGAACAGTAAACTGATTCTCATCTAGATGGTGGCTTCAAAACTGGTTCATAATTTATTGGTGGTACCACACCACAATATTTTTGAGTTCTTGACGTAGAAAGTGCAACATGTAACGCCCCGCACCCAAGATACGGAAAGCATTCGGCGACGTATTATAAATAAATACGCCAAGCCTATAGTACTTTTAATAAAATTAAATGTTACCGCAACTAAACTACATACATATGCACTGAAAGAAAAATAGGAAGACAATAGACAAACTCTTTTTATTCCAACAAAATATTAAATAGATCAATAAATGATCCAAAGAAGAGTAGCACTTATTACAACTTGAAATTTTGAGTCTTAGAAATAACAAACTAAGTGGATGAAGTAGGACGAAAGAATCAAATAAATAAAATTTTCTCAAATGGCGCCTTACAAGGAAAACACTATTGATTGTCTCCTAACCCCTCGAAAAGTTATTCCAGTTGTGGTGGGTCTTCTTCCTCAATATCCTGCAAATTATCTGGGCGTGCCAAATCAAAGTCGTTAGAATGACCTCGCAAGTATTACAAAAGGAAAATAATAATACACAGGCACACTATGTGTATATGGAACATGAAACTAAGTAAAATATTAAAATCATAATCGTAACAACAAAATGTACATCTTTATGGAAGAAATCGAACATGAATTAAATTGCAAATGTCTTGAGGATGAAATTGGTTAGGGAGTATATCTGTATGACATACATATGTTATGGATAATCTTGTAGCAAAGATATATATATATAACAAAATGAACATGTATGTAAAATATAACATCATATTATATTATTTTACTTTATTTTTTTTGTTAATTTAATTGGAACTGTCAGAAGTAGTGTGCCACATATTTTATGAGTATCCCGTGCATACCCGGGACCACAGTCATGATTCCTAGTACTGCCTCAGGACATACCGCTAAGTACTAATATGAACTCTGATGAGTTTAAGCTCCAGACACGCAGCCCTATGCACTGATGGTGATCCAGTAATCACCCAGAACCCCCATTGTTGGGTCCCTAAGTTCGGTTGTACAATCTCAAGAATGTAAAACTGCTAAAACATATGTACAGTTTCTTCTTCGAGTTCCCCCATAACCCCAATTCATTTTATGATTAAAAAAATAGATTTATAACATATATTATATTTAATCTTAATTATAATCAAATCAACAAGTCTTATATATATTAAATAAAATGCTCTTATAAATGTTAATTTTATAAATATACTGTATGTATGGACATTGATGAGTGGTTAGTTGCAAGACTTTAATCAAAAGCATTTTTTCTAAGATTTGAAAATAAAAATTTAAGAAAACGTTACCATAAGAAAATTAAATAATTAAATAAGCTTATAAATATAAAGGATAGAGGCTTACTATTGCCAACGTAGGAAAAAAAAAATGATAATTATTGCAAGAAAGACATTAGCATGACTTAATCTCTTTGTGGAAACTAAAATTAAAAGCTTCCAAGTAAAATGAAATGTATTATTTACATGCTATCCATAGATTCAAGAATAATAATTGTTTGCATGGGACTTTCATGAACTATTTTGGCTTAATTTAAACAATACATCCTCCGATTCAAAGCTTTGAATATCCTGTCATCATGGGTTCTCAAATAAGGAGTTACTGGTTGTATTTTGGCATTTGAGTAGTTATCATATTTTCCAATATACATGCAAAATATATTCATGTCTGCACGTCAAAATTCCAAGGGCTCTCTTTCTGACATTCTTTTTACACTTACACCATCTAACACTTGCACAAAAGCGCTGCACATAAAATTATTGATGCATTTTTCTTCCAAAGTTTAAAGAATGTATTACTTGTAAACTGTGGTGCTAGTTCAAATAATTCTTTTCTAGAAAATTGGTTTCACTGTAAACTACCTCCTTTAACAAATGCAATTTGGCTGCTCAACAGAACAGAGAGTTCTATTCAGAGTTCTGTTCACTGAAACAGAACTTGCTCTTTCCGTTTTTTTTTGGTATTTTTTTAAAAGACTGCAGTTCTGTTCAGTGAACAGAACTGTGTTATGTTCAGCTGTGTTCTGTTCACTGAACTGAATAGTTTTTTTTTTTTTGTAATTTTTTTCTGTTCATACCACCTCAAATCTAGTAATAGCATGTTTTTCCCTTTTGCTTTGTAGTCTACCTATACAAGCAACCCTTATTTGGATAATTTATTTAGTTATCCTAATTCTACAGTGTCCCCAAGTCAATAGAATCTCTAATTATTCTAAATTTACATCCGATCAGCAACTTAACATGTTTCAAAACCAAAGCATTGGGCATAACATGATCTACAAAAAATTAAGTTAATGGAATGATAACCCCAACTTCTATAGCTAATTTGACTTTTAAATATCCATAAACATACTACATATGATCTGAATATAAATATATCTTATTAGTAGTTTATAATTGTATACGAAATTACAAACTGAGAAAAGAGTGAACATCTACAAGATGTGTGTTAAAGGAAATGTTGGAAGTACCTAGTATAAAGAATACGAATTAAGAATGGGTTGATTTGTTCAAAGAATAATACTAGAGAGGACAGAGGGGTTACCGATTACATACAACAAAAAGGCAAAATAAAAATTTAAAATAGTACTTGCATTTGTATGTAATACGACATAATTTTCTTTTTTTCACATAAAGTTAAACAACAAACATAACGTAGAATTAGTAGTTACCTCAAAGATACCGCTCCGAAAATTGATTGCAATATCCTTTTTTTTTTTTTCCCTTCTTTCTCCTTCCTTCCTTTCTCCTCTCTCTCTCTCTCTCTCTCTCTCTCTCTCTCTCCCCCTCTCTCTCTCTCTTTCTCCTGCGTTCAGCAGGAAAAATTCTCCCCCGCTGCCCTTTTTATTACTATTATTTTTTATTTTATATATATATATATATATATATATATATATATATATATATATATATATATATATATATATATATATTGCATTTAAGTTAGGGTAATATTTTATAGGATCAAATCTAAACCTACTAAATCTATCAAATCTAAACAAGCCAAATCTATCAAATCTAAACATACTAAATCTATTATTATCTAGTTAGTTAGTATTAAATAATTAAAAGTAAAAAGAAAAATCAGATTTGTTAGGTAAATATCTTGTTTATTTTTATTATTATTATTATTATTATTATTATTATTATTATTATTATTATTATTATTATTATTATTATTTTGAATTTTATAATTCTTGGTCATTACACAACAACTGCCCCTTATGGAGGCCTCAAGGTGAGTTTGCACTTCAAAAAGTATGCGTAAGCCTCAATGCCGGACTAAATGACATGGTTGGAGTTTAAACAATATATGAGGCTGATTAGAGTGGCCTCTTTGCCCATTACGTCAGTGAGTAAACATCATCTTTATAGAATAAGAGAGTTTCATACGTCCAACTAGATACATCATATTATGATAATTAAGTAATACAAATTACAAGCAATAAGGGGTTCCGCTGGGCACACAAATAACATATTGAGGTCTGCTGTCATTTAATGTGTCTAAGGTGATAGATGAAAATATCATTTAGACTTGATATGTGCCATAAATTTATTAGAGAGTGAATTTGTTCATTGAACCTTTTAGGAAGAGGCGAGTTGATTGTAACAAGCTTGGCGTGTGTGACAAATATCCTCCATCTTGAGTGAGTTGATAGCATTAGTAAGGGTTTAGACCCATGTTAAAGATGTATTTTGTATTCATTAGTCATCCAACAATAAAAATGATAAGAAGAGAGACATTCTCTAAACTTTTTCATGGAAACTGTTTATGCAAATAAAGCATATGACCTTGGTGGGCCAATGGTGCTTTATTGCCTATATGTCAGCGTGCAACCCCCGAAGTGACACTTGTGTAGTGAATGTGAACATCGGAGAGGTCGGGTCTAGGCCCAGAAAAATGACACTCTTGACACTCAAGTCAATGCCTATGTGCAGTAGAGCAAGCTATATATAGTACAGCACATAGCTAAAATTGAGACATGCAAAGAGAGAGAGAGATTATAATGTTAAATTATACCTTTGGCTTATTTATAGAAAATTGAGGGGTAATTAGGTCATTTATAGTAGGATCCATGTTTTTGGATAGAGGCTCATCTAGAGCTAAGTATGAGAGATTTTACTTGGGTCTCTTACTGGGCTGGCAGTGGGCTTCCTATTGGGCCTGTTTATAATTTGTTTATTTTCCTATATACATAATAACTAGTTGGGCTATGGGAAACAGAGGGGAAAGATGTTGCAACGGCAGCGTGCATCGCGTGTAGAGGGAGAAGGATGCTGCTACTACAGCATGCCTAATAAAGGAAGGAGTTAACCTTGCATATAACACAACAAAAGAACAACAAAAGAGATTATTGCCACTGTCCCTTTGCGTCAAGGTCAGACGACAAGCACGTGACCAAGAACTCGGAGGTGGGGGCGCACTTGCTGCTGACCCCCACTGCATGCAATTTCCCTTATTCTTATTTATTATTATTTTATATAAAACACAACAAAAGAATGACAAGAGATCATTGTCACTGCCCCTTTACCTCAAGCTCAGGCGACAAGCACGTGACTAAGAACTCGTTGGTTGGGGCGCAATTGCTACTGGCCCACTGCATGCAATTCCCCTGGTTCTTATTTATTATTATTTTATTTATTTATCTTTTCTCCTTTTCTTATTTATTATTATTTTATTTATCATATTTAAACAAGGGCGGCTGCGCTTCTTTCCTCCTTATTAGTCACTTGACTAAACATGTAATGTTGTTGCCCCTCTCTTCCTTTTTTTCTTAAGTCAAGGGGGCACTTGCACCCCCTCCTGCTTGACGCTCATGCACCTCGCGCTAGAGTGTCATCTAAGGAGGGAGCGACAACCCCTCTTTTCACATATAATAATTTTTTCTTCTTAATTTTTGTTGCTTCCTGCAATTCTTTTTTGATAAATTTTTCTTGGATATTGATCCTTGGTTAAGTGAAAATTTTTATTTAAGCTCCCAAAAAATTTAATGTGAACCCCTCTCAGCTATTCGATGGTAATTGAAGACAGATATTGTCGCTTCGTAGAATCAATTTCAAAGGGCCATAACTTTTAATTTTAATGCAGGAGGAGCTATGAGGCATGCGACCTACCAAAATGTGGATCTCTCCAAGCAAAATCCTATTGCTTGGCTTTTTCAATAAAAAATATCATTACGAGGATGCTTCAAGCCTTGAGTAGACTGTCAGAATTTAACTTTAGACAGCCATAACTTTTGAATCGCGAGGAGTTACTAGACGTGTGACCAATCAAAATGTATATTTGTTCATTCATAATATGATGGCTCTTATAGTCTTAGGTTGATCAATCCTTGATCGTTTTATATATCATCACATTTCTGAGACGCAGTGATACATTATGATATATTTCTTGACTATTTGTGGAAAGTAAGATAAATCATCCTTCTTGTAAGCCCCCAACACATCCTTATGTACTGCTCTTAACACTTAGCTAAAACCTTTTACCCTTCGTGTGTAACCAGATTTTATCTGCTTGGTGCATAATCAAGACTTTGAGTAACTTGATGTGAAACCAATGTTTTATTTGCTTGGTGTGTAGTCAAGAGTTGAGTTGATGGATGCATGATCAAGGATTGTGTTGCTTAGTGTAGCCAATGCTTCGTTTTCTTAGTTCATAGCTAAGGTTTTGAGTTGGTTAGTGTGAAATCAAGGCTTGAATTGCTTAGTATTTAGCCAACGCTTTAAGTTGCCTGGTGCAAAATCAAGAGTTTATTTATTTGGCATGTAGTCAAGATTTTTAGTTGCTTGGCATGAAACCAGGCCTTGAGTTGCTTGATGTACGATCTTGGCTTTGTTTGTTTGGTGTATAACCTGGGCTTTGTACTTAAGAAGGGATCCTACCTTAAGCTTGAGAGCCTAGGGAGTGTGGTGCAAGGCCCTAAACTCACGTGTCTGTAAAATGGGTATCTACTTTAGACTCGGGAGCCATCAGAGTGGGCACAAAGTCTTAGGTTCGAGAGTATGAAATGGGTATTTGTCTTAGATTAAGGAAATGTCGTAGCAGGTATAAGGCCTTATTAGAGTGCACAAGGCTTTAGACTTATGAGTCTATAAAAATAATGTTTGCCTTAGACTCAGAAACTATTGTAGTGGGCATAAGGCCATAGATTCGAGAGTGTAAAATTAGCATGTGCATTAAAGTCAGGAACTGTTGGGATGGGCTCAAGACCTTAGGAGTTGGTACAAAGTCTTAACTCGCGAGTCTGTAAAATTAACGTCTGTTTTAGACTTGGTAATTATTATAATGGGCACAAAGTCTTAGGTTCGAAAATCTATAAAATGGACATTTACCTTAAACTCAGGAACTGTTGTAATGACCTCAAGGCCTTAGGAGTGGATGCAATATTTAGACTCAAAAGTCTAACACAAGGACTTAGGTTCATAAGTATGTAAAATAGACATCTGCTTTAGACTCGGGAGCCATTGGACTGGGTGCAAGGTCTTAGGAGTTCGCGCATGGCCTTAGACTTGCGAGCCTTTAAATGGGTGTCTGCCTTAAACACAAGAGCCATTAGAATGGGTGCAAGGCCTTAGAAGCAGGCGCAAGGCCTTTGACTCGATAATCTGTAAAATAGGTATCTGCCTTAGAGTCAGGAGTCATTGTAGTTGTAATGCCTTAGACTTAATAATCTGTAAGAAGGAAGACGAGTAGATAATATTTGGTTGTGAACTAGTGGATTGCATATCCTAGGCTAATTAGAATTACAAATCTCATCAAACTAGACTCATAGTCAGCTCGTCAAGATAATAGAGCTAGTAAGATTGCAAAATACTCTAGATCCCTGTGGAAACGACCTGTTAACGCTACAACTGATACTGTGCGCTTGAAGTAAATATTTCACATCAAGTATTTAGCGCCATTGCCGGGGATCGACGTTGTTTTCTTACTTTTTCTAATATTTTAGGTTAACAGTGTGTGTTGAGTGTGCAGGGACCAAAAAGTGCAGATACAGAAAGATAAAATGGATCAGAAGAGGTTCAGAGTTGCGTAGCAGAAACCAGAGAGATAATCTCTCTGGTTCTGCCGCTAATTGGCAGCAAGAACCGCCAAATAGCAGCAACCCATGTGATTTCTGACCCCAAATTTTCTCAAGTTCTGTGTTTTGGTCTCTAGTTTTGTAAAAAAAATAAAAAAAACACAGTAGGAATCACATATTTTCTTTGATTATATCTCTTCCACTATTTTATCTTCACCATACCTTACTTCTTGCATTAGTTTAGGAAACTCATGCATCCACAGTCGCTGGTTCATGACACATTGGACCCGTGATCAATTTGGTCGATTAGTGAGATCAGATTTGTTCATGAGAGACAAGATAGACTAACCGATCCCGATCCCGATCCCGATCCTTCAGGATCGATATTATCCATTGCGCACATCACTACCATCAAGCATTAAACTCTCACACGCAGCGGGTAATCACTATGAATTGAAACCGCAGTATATCAGCATGCTTCCTAAATTCACTGGTTCTGATTCTGAGGATGCATATCTCTTTATCAGTGAATTTCAGGAAGTGTGCGTGATGATAAAACTGTAGCACTTGTCGAAGGATGCAATTAAGCTCCACTTCATTCCATTCACTCTCAAAGATAACGCCAAGAAGTGGTTGTATAGTATGCCTACTGATTCAATCACTACTTGGGATGAATTCGTTACAGTATTTCTCAAGAAGTACTATCTCACGTACAAGACGGTAAAAATTCAAAATCAAATTAATCAATTTTGTCAAGTTCTGGGAGAACCCTTCTGGAAATATTTGGAACGATTCAAAAATTTGTTAGCTCAGTGCCCGACCATTGTTCGTAGCAGAATTTCTTTGCCTTCCTCCCATTGAATTAACTTGAATTACAATGAAAGTGAACAAGATAAAAAGAAGAACAAACGAGAGGATTTTATAATTCAATCTCTCTCTTTTACAGTATAAACGTGGGATCAGTGGCGATGGGATCTATAGTAGTTCTTTTGGACGATCGTACGTCGAACTCTTATCTCTCGAAGATATCGGCCGATTGTAGACGATCTTCTCCGGTCTTTCCCGAACTCAAGGCTCTGTGCGTAACTTGAATTCTCTAAGATACCGAAAGGAAGAAGAAGAATACCCCTAACTTCAAGGCTCTCTCGCGTACTTGAATTGCCAAAGGATCCGAAAAGAAGCCCTCTAGGGTTTCACCAGGAAGGTGTTTATAGCCCCAGGTTAATTTGAGAGTTTCTTTCTAAATAGAATTCCCTCTCATCAAGGATTCCAATCAAATCTTTAATATTGATTTAAATCTCTTGATTTAAAGTTCTGATTGGACTTGATTTAGGTATTTGGATAAGCCCAAATCATAATCTCAATCAATTTGAGATTCTGGTTATCTGCTCACGCGGAGTTTTAATCGCATCAAAATGCGGCGCTAAATAACCAGAACGCGGAGCTATTGATCATCTCCGCGTTTCACTCAAACGCGAGGCTAATACTAGCCAGACTGCGGAATCAACGCGGAGCTATTAAACATCTCCGCGTTTTATTCAAACGCAAGGTTAATATAACCAAATGCGGGGCTATTGAATTAGCTCCGCGTTCTATTGTGGAAAATCCTTTTATCTTAGAAATTTTCACTGCCAACAGAACCCCCTCCAAAGTTTTCAAAATGGCTTAGAACTTAGCAGATTTTGAAATACTTTGGATATCTAAACTGAAACGCGGAGTTAGAATACTAAGTCTATCTCGCGTTATGCTCACTTATGCGGAGCTAATCAGCTTCTTTTTCAGTGAAATGAGTAATTGTTTCATTAATTACTCTAAATTTCTACGCCGAATACCAAGCGACGGAAATTTTGTTTAAATAGAGTCCTTGACTCATCTTCTTCTTCATTTCATCTGAAGAATCTAAGAGCTTCAGAGCTCAGGCGACCCAGGCAAATCAGTTTGAAAGAATGATCTTCGACCGAACTTCCTTCATCTTTCCATAGATCTTCATCACTAGGATGTCATCTAAGAAGAGTACGGCATCGCGCGCCTCCTCACCATCGACGGCCGGCGTTAGCAACGGCGGCAGCGGCCGAGGCAGTGGCCATAATGATGAGCCAATCCATGCTACACCAATTGGAGGTACAAATTCTGAACTTTTAGACTCCTTAAATCAATTTTGGAGTGTTTTTGGCTCGGTTTTAACCAACCAGCCATTTTTGAACTGGCGAGATCGCCGTTCTCTGGCCGTAAGGCTTTGAAGGAGAAGGAGAAGTCAGAGAGGAACTCTGATCTCTACACGAAGTTATCGCGTCATCCTCGCGTTTTTGAAACACGGGGCTATTTTAACTAGCAGTCGCTTTTCAATCGCGAGGCTATGTTGATTAGCAGTCGTGTTTAAATCGCGAGGCTATTTTGATTAGCAGTCGCGTTTAAATCGAGAGGCTATTTTGATTTAGTAGTCGCGTTTAAATTGCGAGGCTATTTTCTCAACTGCACGCGGAGTTTATCCTTAGCTCCGCATTTTCATACTTAGAAGATTTTTCGAGTTTTCTCTAACTCTTGATTCTTCTTTTGCAGTGAAGTACTTGGACCAGATCCTTCTTGAAGAAGAGTGCGTGTGGCTTTACCAGTCTTCATCAGTAAAAGTAACTCTAAGGAAGCCAGAAGCATATGCTTTACAACATAGTTACAGGTTCCAAGCCTTGGCTCCAAAAGATAAACTTTTGAAGGAGTTACAAGAACCCTGCAGCAGCTCATTAAGTTTTCTTGAGGATCATTTCTGTTAGATGACAATCTCTGTTATTTTCCAAAGCGATAGAGATGATCATCTAAGAGCTTGTAGCATGTCGAATCCAACTTGTGCATCTTCATTAGGATTCTTATAGCACTATCTTCAGATAATCCACTAAGAACTTTTAAACAAATCATAGTTGACATTTGCAGAGGAGATCTCTTGTATGTGAACTCTGGAATTGAACTTCAACACCCCGCGGAGGAGTCTCACTGTTAGGTTATTGATGAGTCGATGAATTTGTAGAAGCTTTTGGGAGAGCTATAACTCCCTCTTTGTAATCTCTTCTTTTATGAATAAAGAGCAAATTATTTTCCTCTCTATCTGTCGGCTTCAAGAATCTTGCTTGCTCAACAAATAGATGGTTTATAATTTTGGTAAAATAATCTAAGGCTCATTTGCGTACTTAGATCACTAATACCCAGATGATCGGGTAAAGATTCATCTTAACTTAGATGGAAGCGCCTAATTGCACTCGCCAAAAATCTAAGTTTTTCATAGGAATGCGAAGCTAAGGCACCGGGTTATCCTCGTGTCTTGCATAGTTGCGCGAAGTTAATAACTTCGCGTTTTCCATCATCACGCGAAGCTAATTAACCTCGCGTTTTGGAGAGTAACTGATCAGTCATTTTCTGCGAAACTCGCGCCGAATTCCAAGAGGCAGTTTCTTTCATTTAAATGAAATCTCTATTCCTTATCCTTCTCACTTCACTTGAGAATTTTCCAGAAACTTAGAGATTCAGGCGATCATAGTTCAGGCGATCCGAGCTTTTTCCGACAGAGTTTCTCCCGATTTCTCGTCGATTTTCCTCAGGTTTTTAAGCAATGGCACCCAAAACTCGTGCTACTTCTCGCGCAGCTCCATCATCGGCGACTGGCGCAAGCAGTGGTGGCGGCGGCCATGGCAGCGACGCGCCAGCCCACATTTCGCCTATTGGGGGTAAGAATCTCTCTATCGAGACTCTTTAAAATATTTCTAGAGTGATTTGGCTTAATTTTAACTGATCGATCAACTCTTTTACCGGCGAGATCGCCGTACTCCTGCTGTAAGGCTCGGAGAAGAAGAAAAGTCTCTGACTTTCTTCTTACGCGAAATTATCGCGTCATCCTTGCATTATGAAGCGCGGGGCTATTTGATGTAGCAGTCGCGCTGAAACGCGAGGCTATTTTGAGTAGCAGTCGCGTTGAAACGCGAGGCTACTTTGAGTAGCAGTCGCGTTGAAACACGAGGCTATTTTGAGTAGCAGTCGCGTTGAAACGCGAGGCTATCTTTTTGACATCTGCGCGGTCTAATTTTTAGCTTCGCGCGGAGTTACTTTTAGCTTCGCGCGGTCTAATTTTTAGCTTCGCGCGTCCATACTTAGAAAAGTTTTCTGTTTTGTAAAAACTTCTCTAACTTTGATTTTCCCTTTTTGCAGTAGGGTATTCGGCGGAGGCTCTTCCCCATAAGTACTATTTTGGCTTTGCTGGTGGTTCTAATCCATCAGCTCAATTTCGCTTCACCACCATCCTGGCCGCATACAAACCTGACTCAAGAGGGCGCAGGGAAAAGTTGATCAAATATCATCCCACTACTGCACGTGAGATTATCACTGATACAGCCTTTGAAGATGTGAACAGAGAAGCATTAGAAAAACCCGCATTTCTCTTCGGGGATCATATGGAGCAATCAGATGAGATCGTCTCTGAACAGGATTGCATGTGGCTCTACAACTCTGGTGAAGGTTTAATGTTTCTTCCTGAAATGGATCGTGGTTACCCTCTGATCTACCTTCAGAGGTTAGCGATGCCCTGTGAGTTAAAGTCGGGAGTATCTCAAGAAAAGGATGGCGTCCCAAAGGGCAAATTTGGTGCACAGGGGATTTATCAAGATGGTCCCCCCAGATGCATTACTGGTCTGCTTCCAGGCCGTTTTGGCAAGGAGCTCCTAATAGGAGAGGTTCCGATCCTCGCAAGAACTTTCTTAAGTGAGTTCCTGGCGAAAGAAGGTCAGTACCCGGCTAGCGACTTTAGGATGCCTGGCTGGGTTTACTCTTCTGGCAACATGTGGTGGGCCCGCCTTGTCCAGTATATGTTGGACTCTCATGAACCCATACTGAAGGAAATTGGTCTATTCAGGGCCATCAGAAATGTCCAATTTGGATTCCCTCAGAGCGCCTATCATTTCTTCTGTTTCTTAGAAATGTACAACTCTGAGACTTGCACCCTTTATACGCCAGTGGGCGAGCTAGGGTTTGCTCTTCATGAGATGTTTGAGGTATCAGGGCTCTCAATGGGCGAAGTCCCCTATGAGGAGTATATCCCCACCCCCGAGGAGTTGAACATGCTACTGGCGAAGGATGAGCGCATCTATGCCACATATTGGGAGATGATGTGCCACTACCGCATCAGTGCTGACTTAGCAGGTGTGTGCAATCAAGGTATCGGCCACAAGAAATGGGCTGATTACCTCTTCGCCAATTTGAATTCTAAGGATAGTTCAACGACCGTTCATGGCCACACTCCTGTCTACATCACAGAAATTGAACGCCGCATTGCCAAGACCCGGCTAACGCTCTATACTACTGAATCCAACGAAGGTGGATTCGGTCCTGGTATCTCCTTCAAGAGTTACCATTATCAGGCTCAGTCCCCAGTTTCTAACAGAGACCTTATTGCTGGGTTCCTGATATTGTGACTGAAGAGATGTGTGGTGCCATCATTGCCAAAAGAGGCAATTGCGATGACTGTGGTCTATCCAGCAGTCCTCCTCGCATACGGCGAACCTTTCGGACTTCTTCCTGCCATGGTGTGCAATCTACAGCATGGATTGCGAACACTCTGTAATGACTTCATCCCTGCCAACAAGGGCAAGGGAAAAGGGAAAGGCAAGTTGAAGGAAATCGCTCAAGTGAAGACTCCGAACTCTAGGGTGGAGCTTCCTTACACTTATCTGATGGCATGGCTCGTAATGCACTGCCCTTATCTGATGAGTGCTGCTTCACGCCGCTCAGGTGACAAGTGTTATCTTGTGGAGCTATACGAGCGTTCCTCATGGAAGCAATACTATATGTCCCAAATCCGTAAGACTCTCCGACAATACCAGAATTATGAGATTTTCAGGTGCTTCCCTGACTTTTCTGGTGGAGGATACGGATTGAAGTTGAAGGATACTGTAGGAGCAAACAATTTTACTGCCTTATCCTCAGGAGCTTTCTGGTGGCTTTTTAATATTCGGCCCGGGCATCTGGTGTACCGTCAAGACAGTGTCTTATCGAACCATACATCCCGAGTCGCTTTGCACGCCAATTTGGATATTCCCAACTTTATGTAGGCAATCCAAATAAAACTTTAGCCTATGAGGGAAATTTGTACGAGGGTGCTCGCGGCTAGTTTCATTTCGTAGCTGGCAGAACTGGAGCTAAATTTGCCCTGCCCCAGAAGTTGCCGGAATTGGCCATGACTCTCAGTTTTTGCACGTGGTATAACATTGCTAATGCTGACGTGCCTCATTTTTCGATCAACAGAAGCTGTTGCAAGGAGATTGAGGCTTTCTACATTAGCCGCCAGTGTGCTTCCAGAGTTAGAGTAAAAGGAATGGATGAATTCCTTGGCGCCGCGGCCGAACCATCAGACGTCAGCGAGTCTGACGACGATGACGAAAATCATGACGACGATGACAATCCTGATGCTGGAGGTGCTCCCCAACCTGTCGTCATTCCCTGGAGCCTGACCCCAAAACGCCGCGGTACCTTAAAGAAAGAACCTGTCAAAAAGAAGCCGAAGTTGGCTCCGGGAACCCTAATAGCCCCCCAAGAAGTGGCTATTAAGTTTGCTTCGGATCTGCTGGCTTCAACTCTACCTCCAGCGCCGGCAGGGGAGATTGGACCCGTTGAGGCTTCAAGTGCTTCTGAAGTTTCGGCTCCTCGAACCGCAGAACCCGTTGATCATCCTGCTGTGCATCCACCTGGTGATGAGACGGGTACACTTCTGGAGATGACGGTGGCTCCCCCTTCAAGTCCGACAACTGGACTTGTATCTCCTGGTATGGTTCTCTTACATTTTGTATCCTGTCTTCTATTTATTATTATTTTATTTTATTTGTATGTATGCAATCCTCTTTATCTTGCTTTTCTGAGGTGCATGTGGCCAGCTCCTCTCGCCAATGAATTCAACTACCCAGGTGGAGTCTGATGATAAAGTGGACTATTCAGGCACCACTAGCTCAGTGGGTGGTTTGGGTAGCTCCGCAAGCGATTTCGGTGCAGACTATTTTACGACAACTCCTCGCTCTGTTCCTTCTTCGGTTCCCCCAATTAATGAACTTGGGAGTGATGATAGGACAGAGGTGATTGTCGCAGCTGCGACATAAGAAGCCACTCCGTCTCCAAGTTTGTCGTCTCCAACACCAAATGTCTGTTCTGACGAAACTTTTCCAGTAATTGTCGGTGTGCCTTCTGCTCCTCAGCCAGCAATATTAACGCCTTCTACCATAATGACTGTTGAAACACCTGTAACTCCTCCAGCTCCAAGTCTTCTAGCAGGGGCTGAGGAGAATTTGAAGTTCTCCTTTGAAGCTACTTCTGTCACCAGAGGAGCTTCTGGTGGAAATACTCCCTCATCCTCTCCTGTCAGTGGCGCTGCCAGGGTGACTTGTACCGGCGATGCTCCTCCAGTTCCTAGTTCCGCTTCATCTGCGTTGGCCTTACTGGCCCCGCATATCATGAACCTGGTACAACGACGGGTCCTTCTTCTTCAATTCCAACGGATGCCGCTCCTCCTTTAACAACATCTTCTTTAGCGCTGCCTGTTTTAAATGCAGACACCATGAATCCTTTTGAGGAACTCTTCAACTATAGTGTCAATGATTTTATGCGGTTGCTAAGAAGATGTATCGAGATGATTTTCGGCGGACTAGATTTCTTTAGCCTCGGCCGTCCGATATTATCCAGTTATTTGGAAAATATTGAAAGAGTCGGGGGACATGACCGAGCAGCTCCTTACCGGGCCCGTTTTAAAGTTTTAGAAGAGCAGATGAACATACTCAACACAGTTCGCCAAGCGGATGTTGAGACGATTACTGGGATCGAGTGGGCTCGTCTTCGGGTGGAGTTGGTTGCTCGTCAAGAGGAATTGAGGCGCCAAGAAGAAGAATGGTCTCGAGCATTAGCAGAGTTCCAGGCTAGTCGGGAGTCCATTCTTAGGGGTTTGGAGTTGGTGAACTCTGAAATTGAGGGGAGTCAGGCTGCCATTCTCAGCGCCCAGGAGACCATTGCTAACGCTCGGGCGATCTTAGTAGCCAGCAAGCTTCAATTAGAGGAAGCCGTTAAGAAGCGGGAAGCGCTGATCCTTCAACGGGAGCAAGTTGATCAGGAGGAGACAATAAAAAACCATACTATGGAAGAGTCTCGCCAGCATCTAACCCAGCAAGTTGCAATGAATGATGATGACTTACTCCGGCAGGCTCAACATTCTGTAGAAGCAACTCGTCGTCGAGTGGTTGACGAAGCGATGAGTAAGTTAAAGCATCTAGGAGATCCATAGTTTTCTTTTACTCTTTTATTGCTCATTCCTTTTGTAAGAACTTGTAATAAAGAGAGAACTTTTTGTAGCTTCATTCTCCATAGATGAATAAAGGTAATCTTTTCGACTCTTTTACCTGTTGGCTACCAGCTTTGCTTGCATAACAGATAACTTATCATCAAAAGATTCAGTTGTTCTGGGTAAGTGGTTCGAGGCTCATTGGCGTATCTCGAACGAAGA
Organism: Dracaena cambodiana; assembly: GCA_036321105.1. Lineage (NCBI taxonomy): Eukaryota > Viridiplantae > Streptophyta > Magnoliopsida > Asparagales > Asparagaceae > Dracaena > Dracaena cambodiana. Next base: position 5,680,969 of record JAYEPQ010000019.1, on the reverse strand, counting down.
TGGGAATAATCCAAATCATACTGTTAGAGGTAAAAGTTTAACATGACAGGTCCACGGGATTTTTAGCAAACCCCCAGCTATCAACGGATTTGATTAGCCTTTACCAATTGCCAATTGCATTGGGCTAGCCATACTATTCCCCTCAGCATGGTGAGTTGTTGAGGAATTGATTTCCTCTCCCCTTTGTCTTTTAATCAGCATTGGATAATTGATTTCATACTTTTACCCCCAGTATGATAGGGTTGGAGAGGAGTTTGATCTCCTCTTCCCGCCGCTATAATAGCATTGGGCAATTGATTTCATACTTTTACCCCCGGTATGATAGTGTTGGCGAGGAGTTTGTTCTCCTCTTCCCGCTGCTATAATAGCATTGGGCAATTGATTTCATACTTTTACCCCCAGTATGATAAGGTTGGCGAGGAGTTTCATCTCCTCTTCCCGCCGCTATAATAGCATTGGGCAAGTGGAGGCGGTACAAGAGTCAATGGTGAAACTTTGAACTGGGCACACCACGATGATCTGGTCAGGATTCATCAATTTTAGGTCAGAGGTGCTCAATTACGCATACCTAATAAGGAAAGACTGGAGGCGGTTCATAACTTGAACTGGGCACACCAGGTTTTAGGTCAGAGATGCTCAATTGTGCATGCTAAGAAGAAGACTGGAGGCGGTTCAAACTTGAGAACTGGGCACACCAGGTTTTAGGCCAGAGGCGCTCAATTGCGCATGCCTAAGAAGAAGAATGGAGGCGGTTCAAACTTGAGAACTGGGCACACCAGGTTTTAGGTCAGAGGCGCTCAATTGCGCATGCCTAAAAAGAAGACTGGAGGCGGTTTAAACTTGAGAACTGGGCACACCAGGTTTTAGGTCATAGGCGCTCAATTGCGCATGCCTAAGAAGAAGACTGGAGGCGGTTCAAACTTGAGAACTGGGCACACCAGGTTTTAGGTCAGAGGCGCTCAATTGCGCATGCGTAAGAAGAAGACTGGAGGCGGTTCAAACTTTAGAACTGGGCACACCAGGTTTTAGGTCAGAGGTGCTCAATTGCGCATGCCTAAGAAGAAGACTGGAGGCGGTTCAAACTTGAGAACTGGACACACCAGGTTTTAGGTCAGAGGCGCTCAATTGCGCATGCCTAAGAATAGTATTTCTTCAGAAACTTGCCATGATCAGCATCATCATCCTATCGCCATTCTGATTCATTAAGCGGTAGGCTCCACTGGAGTATACGGTTTCCACAACAAACGGTCCTTCCCACTTGGGTTCAAATTTACCTTTAGTCTTGTGGGTTAGAACCATTAGCCTTTTAACAGCCAGAACCAAGTCTTCTTGTTTAAAGGTCCTTGGTTTAACGTTTTTATTGAACATTCGCGAGATTCGGGCTCGATACAACTCAATCCGTTGTTGGGCCTTGAGACGCTTTTCATCGAACGCCTCTAGTTCTCGCAGTCTTTGTTGATGGTGCTCTTCTGTCGTCATCTTTGTGGCCAAGGCCACTCTTAGTGATGGAATCTGGATTTTGAGAGGCAAGACGGCCTCGCTTCCATAGACCAAAGAGAATGGAGTAGCTTTTGTCGGGGTGCGAACGGTGGTGCGATAAGCCCACAGGCACTCTCCTAGATTTTCATCCTAGTCTCATTTATTGGAAGAGACGAACTTCCGAAGGAGTTTAATAATCGTCTTGTTAAAGGCTTCGGCCAATCCATTTGCCGCAGGGTTATATGGCGTTGAAGCGACGTCCTTGATTCTGAATTTATCACAGAATCTTGAAAACCTCTTGCTGACGAATTGTGGACCATTATCATGGATGATCCTCTGAGGGATGCCAAAACGGTAAATGACATGATGCTTGATGAACTTAATCACATCTATCGTTTTTCACCTCTCTCATGGGCACGGCTTCGGCCCACCTTGAAAATAATCAGTTATCGCAAGGATAAACCGATGTCCTCTGGATGACGGGGGAGTTATAGGCCCCACGATATCCATTCCCCATGCCTCAAACGGCCAACTAGCCACAGTGTTGTGCAAATATTCTGGGGGTTGATGGATGAAGTTAGCATGTATCTGACATTCATGGCACCATTTAGCATATGCCATTGCTTTCGTAATCATATTTGGCCAGTAGTATCTCAGCCTTCTTATGCGGTCTCCGAGTTTTGGACCGGGCTGATGAGCTCTACATACTCCATCATGTGTTTCTCTCAGCACCTCTTCTGCTTCTGCTTTTGATATGCAGCGTAGTAGCAGACCATCTCTTGACTTTCTATACAAAGTCTGAAGCTTATGGTCATAATAAAATCTCTGGCCTTCCTCTTTATCGAGGTGGCTTCCTTTGGATCTTCTGGTAATATCCCGTGTAAAGCATAATCTACAAACGAAAATCTCCAATCACGGGGTTCCAACATTAAGCCCGTTTGGCATACCTCTTCATTTTGAGACACCGCATCTGGGTGGAGGAATTCTCTGCTACCAATGGTGATGCTTTTAGCTTCACCTGGCGGGATTGCCAGTGTTGCGGCTAATGCAGCAAGAGCGTCTGCATAGACGTTCTTATTCCGAGATATGTGATATATGTAAAACTGTTCAAAATATCCTGCTAGCTCAATAGCTAGCTGATGATAGGGGATGAGGGCTTCATGTCTGACTTCATACTCACCCGTCATCTGATTGACGATGAGCTTAGAGTCTCCATATGCCTCTAGATGGTTCACCCCCAGTTGCAGAGCTATTTTTAAGCCGATAATGAGTGCGTTATATTCCGCCACATTATTCGTGCACGGTCTTGTTAATGAGTAACCGTTAGGCAATATATGTTTATGTGGAGATATAAGCACAACCCCCACTCCAGCAGTAGATCGTCTGGCAGCACTATCAAAGAACATCTGCCATGATTGTTCTTTACTAACTGTGTTGACCTCTGATGTCTGTTTGGATTTGGACCAAATTGGATGGTCTGCAAGAAAATCAGCGATTGCCTGTCCCTTCATGGCTTTTTGAGGGACAAAGTGTATGTCATAGGGTGACAGTAGCAAGGCCCATTTAGCTAATCGGCCAGTTAAGGATCCTGGTTTCGTCATCAGGATCTTCAAGGGGTTAACCCGTGATATGACATGAATCGCTTACCCCGAAAGGTAGTGTCGCATTTTTTGAACAGCAAACACTAGGGCTAAACATTCCTTTTCAATCGGGGTATACCGCTGTTCGGCCCCAATCATTATTCTGCTTAAATAGTAGAGGGTATGTTCATGGCCGTGCTCATTATATTGAGCAAGTAATGCTCCTAAAGCATTATCCATGGCCCTTACATATACAAGGAAGGGATGCCCAGGGGCTGGTGCCATAAGTACAGGAGGCTTAGTAAGGTACTCCTTGAGGTCATCAAATGCCTGTTGACATGCCTCATCCCATATGAAAGACACTCCCTTTTTCATAAGTTTTGAGAATGGCTGGCATCGTCCAGATAGGTTGGAAATGAATCGTCGAGTATAGGCAAGCCTTCCTTGGAACCCCCTTAATTTTTTAAGGTTGCAGGGAGGTGGCATTTCGCTAATCGCTTTTATCTTTTTCGGGTCAAAAAAAATTCATTTTGAGGTAATTATGAACCCAAGAAATTTCTCACTGGACACCCCCATGAATGATTTGGTGGGATTCATCTTTAGATGATGTTTCCACATAAGATCGAAGACCACTCTTAAATCATGAAGATGATCTTTTTTGTCTTTGCTTTTGACTGCTAAGTCATCCACATAGCACTCCATTGTTTTGCGCAGGTGTTCTTTGAATATGACACTCATTGTGCACTGGTGGGTGGCACCTGCGTTCTTCAATCCGAACGGCATCACCGTATAACAGTATACCCCCAGCGGCGTTCTGAAAGCTGTATGCTTTTCATCATCCGGGTGCATTTTAATTTGGTTATAACCTGAGAAGCCATCCATAAAGGACATCCTCTCATAACCACAAGTATTATCAATCATCACATCGGTGATGGGGAGTGGAAACTCATCCTTAGGACATGCAGCGTTCAGATCTCAAAAATCGATGCATATCCGAATTTTGCCGTTCTTTTTACAGACTGGCACTATGTTAGCCACCCAATCAGGATGTTGTTCTTCACGGATGAATCCGGATTCAATAAGCTTATTGACCTCAGCAACTATTGCCTCCATCAATTCCGGTCGAAAATGCCTTTGCTGTTGTTTGACAGGTTTGGCATCTTCTTTAATATTTAACTGGTGTGTGGCAACTTGAGGGTCAAGTCCGGGCATGTCTTCGTAACTCCATGCGAACACGTCTATATACTCTTTGATAAGAGATATTAGTTCCTCCTTTTCCGAGGGAGTTAGTGTGTCGCTTATGAAGATGGGTTTCGGATTTTCTTCCGTTCCCATGTTGACTTGTATTAATATATCTTCTGTGGGCGGGTCGCACTGTTCAAAGCGGACATCCAAGAGAGTGTCCATATGCTTGGCCCAGGAATCATCTTGGACATCAATTGGTTCCTCGTCTCTTTCTGGTGCGGCTGAAACCATATTGGCCACCAAAGATTGAAACCAAGCACCGGTACTTATGTCTGAATCATGGACAGGTGAAGATGTATCTTCTTTGGCCGAAGAACCCTCTTCATCTTTTGATGGTGATGAGGGAGGGGTAGATACATAACCCAACCCCCTGCGAGTTTTTTGATAATAGTCTGGGCTCTTTCCTCTTGGTCTAAATGAGGGTATAAGATTGCGTCGCCCTTTTCTAAAGTTTAACCCTGGCTTCTGGGTAAAATTATAACCCATTTTCTCCATCATTTGCTGGGATTTCTGTTCATATAAGTGAAATTGAGGTGATGTTTGTTCATCACTTTCACTGCTTTGTCTTTGTCGAGGTGATATAATTACCCTGCCGAACATGATCGGCTTTTGGGATTTTTGTCGCGAAGGTATTTCGAAGTAGTGACCTTTTCCCTTAACTATTTTAGACCAAGAGAGGAGGGATGACCTAAGTGGCAAATGGTATGCCGTCAGAACTTCAAGTTCGGATAGGTCATCCACTTCAGTGGAAGTACAAGAGGGTTCAGACTCAATAGCTATAGCATGCTCGTAGACTAACTTTATATTTTCATTTATAATCCACTCTTCCTCTATTACATCAGCTATATCAAGACTCAAATTAAAATCTAAGTGGGGGTTGATTTCATAATCACCCCCGTCGTCTTCTTCAGGAAGCTCGTATTCAGTATCGGCTTCATCAGGCTTTGGAGGCTTGCTAGGATCATCATTAGAGGCTTCATGGGCTGGCTTATAGAGTGCAGCATCTGTGAAATAATTCGGCAGCCTTTTGAATGGTTGCTTATCTGCAACAAGTGTCCGGACTTCTCCTTCCTCATAGAAATATTTCATACATTGGTGAAGAGTCGACGGGACTATCATGTGAGCGTGGATCCAAGGTCGTCCCAGTAAAATATTGTAGGAGGTATTAGCATCAATAACGTAGCATGTAACCTCCGTTCTCAAGTCTCCAATTTGACACCGCAATCGGATCTTACCAAGAGGATGGCTGTTATTAGCGTTAAATCCGTAAATAGTGGTGTTTGTAGGCGTCAAGCGATGAAGGGAAATCCCCAACTGCTGCATCAACCTTCTGGGCACGACACTGAGTGCAGAACCCGGATCAATTTGAATACGGTCCACCTTTGTAGACCCAATATATCCGGTGAAATATAAAGGCCTGTTATGCTTTATATTTCTCACCTGCATGTCCTCCGGAGTGAAAATGATTTACGGGACTTGCCTCCTCACTTGATGACAGTGGGGGCAAGAGTCCTGTTCTTTGATGGCCGGCTCGACAATCTGAGCTAGGAATGACTCAGAGTCTGCCAAGGCCTCTCTCAACGGCTCATGAGTTGACTTTGACAATCGAAGCAACTCGTACAGCGTGACTCGTGCTGGGATGTTAGCCAGCTGAGCTACTATGTCAAATTTGAAGGAAGTCTCCATGGCTTCTTCATCTCTAATAGGATTCTTTTGAAAATGAAGTCCTTTCTGCTTTGCCGGTTTTGAAAGTTCCGCATATATATCTTTTGGATCTACTCTGGTATAGTCCTTGAGATATGTCTTCCCAGATCGGGTGCCGGAAGGGCCTGCTCCATCTTGATGAGTGGCCATAGTTTCGGGCTCTTCTTCAAAATCTTTGAAGGCTCCCGAAGCTATATATTCTTCTCTTATCTCCGCGGAAATGGCATTAACAGTTCGCTTTTTCCCCTGACCTGCGGTAGTCCACTGCTCATCTTCTAATAAGTTAGGGTGAACCCACATAACTTCCCCCTTCTGGGTTGTTACAGGGACGAGTCCTTCTTGAGCTTTCTTATGAGGATCGAGGTTCTTTGTAACCATCTTACCCTTTGGGATTGGGGTCACTCCTGCGGGGAACTCATGGGTTCCAACCACTATCGTTGTCATGTTGGCGATGACCTTCTACTCTTCCTTAAGTGTCAGAACTCCAACTTCTATTAGTGCTTGGATTCTGTTCTTAAGAGGGTAACAATCCATGGTCGGGTGCCCAACATTCTGGTGATAAAGACAGTAATTAGGGTCATTGGTCTTGCCAGTGTCTTCTAGCTTCCTGTTCTCCGGAAGTTTCAGCATTCCCTTCCTCATGAGGAGGTGAAAGAGGATAGGCGTCTGTTCCGCCTTGAAAGTATAATTTCTCTCTTGCTGAGGTCTATTTTGCCTTATTCCTTGCTAATTTTGGGGCTTCGGTTTTGGAGGAGGATTTGTCTTTTGCGGAGCAGCTTCTGACGCCATTACCGCTTTCTCTTTATTCTTATTGCTGCTATTTTGGGTATATGGCTTATTACCCCCAGTACTTCTTGATCCACGAGATTCTTCAACTTGCCGAATCAAGTCCTCAGCTTGCTCTCCCTGTTTGAGCAAATCCCTCCATGTCTTAGACTCTATGACCCCCATTTTTAGGAGCACATTGGTCTTAAGATTGTGTCGACAAGTCTCGACTAGAGTTTCCTGAACCATTCCGTGTTTGCAATGCACGGACTTCTCCTGGAACCTTTCTATAAAATCTTTTACCGTTTCTTGTTCCCCTTGTGTAGTCGCAAGGAGAGAATGAACCATAATCTCGGTATCATCCTCGAAGAAACGTGAGAAATAATTTCTCAACATAACCAGGTATTAATAGAACCTGGGGGCAACTGCATGAACCAAGTAAAAGCAGGCCCTCGCAAAGTACTTGCGAATACTTTGGTCATAATCGGGTCATTACCCATCAGATGTCCTGCTTGGGACAAGAAATAATAAATGTGCTGACTGGGAGATCCTTTCCCGTCATAAGGCTCTAACTTGAGCGGCTTGTACTTCTGAGGGTATGGTATCACATCCCATTCAGGCGGATATGGCCTTGAGACCCCTGAATCTTTCAACTCCTTTTTATGCATCAAAGTTTCGAGTTGATTTTGTAATTTTTCTATCTTTTCTCCATGCTGATCATGGAAAGAAAATCTATCGTCGTCCTCGTGCATTGAGTGGACTTTCTCCTCCTGTTCTTCTTCATTCAGAGTTTCTTTGCCCTTTTTGGCATTATTCTCAACGAAGTTTGAGAGCATCCCCTTAAGATCTTCAATCGTCTTTTGTTGCTCTCGAATCATTCTTTCTTGAGTTTCAAATCTCTGATTGATATCATCAGATTTATCTGCCATGTACGATGCCGACTTCTGTAGCCGAGATGACGTAGAGGATGGAGGCGAGGCTATAGCTGAATTATCACTATCCTCATCATAAGAATCCTTCGCAAGCCTCTTATAATTTCGAGGCGGGATGGCTCCTGATTTAAGTCGAGTGACGTGAGGAGTTCTTCATCGCTCGATTCCGAATCATCATCCGTTTCTACAATCTTTTTCCCTCTTCCTACCATGTTGGAAGTTACAGCTCTCCATTCTTTTAGGAAAGCGGTTCTTGTCTTCTTAGTAGGGTTCTGGTTTGACTCGTTTAATCGGTCGAACACAGATACCCTGCTGTTGCTGCAGCCACAGTTGTTCATTACGGCGGACACCGCTGTCATAAGCTGCTGGCAGTGACAAACAGGTTCGGCTTGAAGTTGTTCTATGCTCCTTTTCTTGGATAGATACTCCCTGAGATCAATGTCTTCATCTATGGAATCATGGGACCCATTCAACTTTTGAGAGAGTCTAGGAATCCACTGAAACTTCTTAGGATTACTGGAGTCCAGTTCTGGTCCGCTGACACGAGGGTCTGCCCTGATTCTGCAGTTGGGTTGATCCACGTGGAGATTAGAAGTAGCTTCGCGTCTTATCGTGCAAGACTGAAGAATAGCTCCGCATCTTACCATGTTAGCCTCGCGTTCTTCACTGGCTTGGCTTGTCGTCAGAATTTTAGCTTCTGGAATAATAGCCTCGCGTGAAGGGAAGTTCTTACACGCTGGCTTATCTCTGCGATTAACGCAAATCATAGCTTCGCGCTTAGCGCGGTTTTTACGACTGACAACTATTTGCCAATCATCCTCGCATTCCTCGTGGTGAATCTTGCGTTTCTCGCAAGTATTACTGGCCTTGCGTTTATCGCTTGGCTCAGTATCAGCTTCGCGTGGAAAATCACACGCTGGCTTTATTGAATTTTTATACTCGCGTTTCTCGCGAGTGTCAGGAATCTTGCGTTTATTGCAAGTACTAGCAGCCTCACGTTTCTTGCTTGGCTTAGTATCAGCCTCGCGTGGAAAATCACACGCTGGCTTTGTTGAATTTTTATACTCGCGTTTCTCGCGAGTGTTATAAGTCTTGCGTAACTCGCCAGTATTACTAGCCTCGCGTTTCTCGCTTGGCTTAGTATCAGCCTCGCGTGGAAAATCACATACTGGCTTTATTGAATTTTTATACTCGCGTTTCTCGCGAGTGTTATAAGTCTTGCGTAACTCGCCAGTATTACTAGCCTCGCGTTTCTCGCTTGGCTTAGTATTAGCCTCGCGTGGAAAATCACACGCTGGCTTTTCCTTGCTTTTAAGGCAAGTTGTATCTTCGCGTTTAACGCGATAGTGACTGGTCTCGCGATTAGCGTGAGCCAGTTTGCGAGGGACCATAGCCTCGCGTCCTCTAAGGTTAGCTCCGCGTCCAAGGCGGACTTTGAGGGCTTTCCGCCTTAGTCTCCGATTCCTATTTCGGAGTTGGGTTCTGGTCAATCCAGTTCCCAGGTTTTCTTCGGCAGTCGGAAGCTCATCCCCTGCTAGGACTTCCTGTCCGAGCATCGACCCTATAGCCGCAGTCTCCAAGGATCCCCGTATCTCGGTGGATACCTTTTTACCCGTTGCTCGGGCATTGGAGTACATGGGACGATAGTGTCGTGTCTCATCCAAGTCACCTGATCCAGAGGAGAGGAACTCCTCAAACATCTGCTGGTCGATTTCAACGACCAGCGTGTCTACTTCGGATCCGATCATGTCGACGTCCGATTGCGCCACAATCTCTTCATCAGTGAAAGAGATGGCTCCCACTGTGGTCGCCAGTTTGTTCACAGCAGAATTTCTTTGCCTTCCTCCCATTGAATTAACTTGAATTACAATGAAAGTGAACAAGATAAAAAGAAGAACAAACGAGAGGATTTTATAATTCAATATCTCTCTTTTACAATATAAATGTGGGATCAGTGGCAATGGGATCTATAGTAGTTCCTTTGGACGATAGGACGTCGAACTCTTCTCTCTCGAAGATATCGGCCGATTGTAGACGATCTTCTCCGGTCTTTCCCGAACTCAAGGCTCTGTGCGTAACTTGAATTCTCTAAGATACCGAAAGGAAGAAGAAGAATACCCCTGACTTCAAGGCTCTCTCGCGTACTTAAATTGCCAAAGGATCCGAAAAGAAGCCCTCTAGGGTTTCACTAGGAAGGTATTTATAGCCCCAGGTTAATTTGAGAGTTTCTATCTAAATAGAATTCCCTCTCATCAAGGATTCCAATCAAATCTTTAATATTGATTTAAATCTCTTAATTTAGAGTTCTGATTGGACTTGATTTAGGTATTTGGATAAGCCCAAATCATAATCTCAATCAATTTGAGATTCTGGTTATCTGCTCACGCGGAGCTTTAATCGCATCAAAACGCGGCGCTAAATAACCAGAACGCGGAGCTATTGATCATCTCCGCGTTTCACTCAAACGCGAGGCTAATACTAGCCAGACTTCGGAATCAACGCGGAGCTATTAAACATCTCCGCGTTTTGTTCAAACGCAAGGTTAATATAACCAAACGCGGGGCTATAGAATTAGCTCCGCGTTCTGTTGTGGAAAATCCTTTTATCTTAGAAATTTTCACTGCCAACAACCATGTGATAGAAAAGTGACAGTTGTGTCAAATCGTATATGAAAAACACGATTACACATTCAAAACTCTTCTTAAGTCCATGTGTCAAGGGGAGTTCATGAGGAAGAATGAGGATGAAGCTTGGGACTTCCTTGAGGACCTAACATAGAAAACTATACAGTGGAAAAGTCCCGCTGAGAAACCCAATGCATCAACATCTACAAATAAAGGTTGGATATATAGCGTCGACAGCTCAATAGCTGTTGAAGCTAAGATTGCAGCTCCTATGCAGAGAATTGAGGCATTGAAGACTCCTAGTGCTCCACCAGTGGGTAAAGTAAATCAAATACAAGGTCCCACATGTTTTAATTGCGGAACTGCAAATTACGTTATGGAGGAGTGTCCACTGTTAGTGAATTCCATGGGTCCGATACTTGAGCAAGCAAACGCCTTATATCTAAGACCCATGAATAATCTATACGCTCCTACATACAATTCTGGTTGGAGAAACCATCCAAATTTCTTTTGGGGTCAAGGGCAATATTAGGGAGCCCCCAACCCTCACATGTAGCCTCCAACCAATGGTCAGTTTCTAAAACCAAATGTAGGTGCTTATCAACACCCAAATGTTTCAAATCATGGGAATATCATAACAGACCACCGACACACAACCAATCATATCCACAACATGGGTCTAACAATGATCAAGAAAAGCAACTACAGTCACTTGAGAAGAACGTTGAAAATCTTCTCAAGTCTTCGTCCAACCTTAATACACGTATGCAAAATCTCATGAAAGTGTCAACTGATTTCATTCAAAGAACAGATCAGCACCTGCTCATGAACTCTCAAGCTATTAAGAATTTAGAGCACCAGGTTGGACAATTAGCAAGTCAAATGAGTGAACCAGCAAGGGTACTTTCTCAAGTCAACCATTACCAAACCCTAACGCCGGTGCCTAAAACTCCAATCAGTCCTATGTCAACCAAGTTAATGCTATTGACACACTTCGATCTGGCAATCTGGTTGACAATCATATAGCCATGCCACCTGATTCCACTCCTAGTGCACAACATGCTACACTCCCTGATTCCACGATCCCATCATCACTTCATGATTCATCATCATCATCCCAGGATCAACCCACTAGCACGATAGAGGAATCGGACCCTTCTAAATCTCATTCTCCTATCGACCATACTTATAAGCTGAAGGCTCCCTATCCAAATCAATTGAAGAAAAATTCTCCTCAGGTTGAGCATATCGTTAAGTTATTTAAGCAAGTTACGGTCAATGTTGCTCTGCTTGATGCAATCCAACAAATACGTGCTTATGCAAAATTCTTAAAGGATTTATGCACCAAGAATAGAACAACAAATGGTCTAAAGAAATTCGTCCTAGCTGCTAATATCTCCAGCATCCTCTCTTAGTCTGTACTTGTGAAGTACAAAGACCCTGAAAGTCTTACTATCTCCTGCACCATAGGAACTACAGTGATTGAAAGGGCTCTACAAGATTTAGGAGCGAGTGTCCACTTGCTTTCTTATTCAGTGTACTAGCAGTTAGGACTGGAAGAGTTGAGACCTACGAGGATTGTGTTACAGCTAGCCGATAGATCTTTGAAGAAGCTAGCCGATAGATCTTTGAAGAAGCCTATGGGAGAGATTGAGGACGTCTTCATTAAAATTAGAGAGTTTATTTTTCCAGTCGATTTCATAGTTTTCGGACTCAACCTGTGATTGATTCACAGCATTGTATCCCAGTTTGTCCATTCTTGGTCACTTCTAATGCAGTTATTAATTGCCGGAGTGGATTGATGAGACTTTTCTTTGGAAATATGAAACTTGACTTGAATATATTCAATTTAGGGCGCCTACCAAGTGATCCACATGACGAGCCCTTAGAAGTGAATATGATCCAAGGGTTGTCCAGTGAGCACCAAGAGGAGGAATTCATTGATGAGTTGGATGGTTTAGTTGATGAGAGGTTTTTATTGGATACGCTCGATGAGTCATCTAATTATGTGTCTTTCACTCGATGGAAATTTCCACCTGAGTCATTGATGATTGAACCACGAGTTCAGTTATGACCATGTATTGAGTGTCCACTGATGTAATAATTTAACTGCAAGTGAACAGTCTCGGTGTAGCGCTATACAAATCGTTTCATAGAGATCTCAGATGTTTTGCAATTCTCGCTATTCCTATTATTTTAACGGACTAACCAAAGATTCAAAGTTGAAGTTGAGTTTATCTAATTAGTCTAGAATATAAAATCCACTAATTTCCTACCATGAATTACTTCTATTATCTTCTTCCTATCATAAAAATTTGATCTTTTAGTTTTAATTTTTACTTAAAGTATTCTAAGCATGTGATATCAAGTGGTGTGTAAGCATAACGCATCAAATATACAACTTTTCATAAAAACAAACTAAATCATTAGATAATTCAATTTAGAAGATAAAAATCAATAACCCCAAACCCTAACTAAGCATAGACTATTAAGAAACTTAACGCAAGTATAACCTATCAAAATATTAATCTACGAGTTCTTGTATTTTAATCTCTTCATAGAAAAATTATATCTTTATTATTTTATTTAGAAAGAAAATACTAGAGAGTAATTACATGGTGGATTCTAGTTTCATCAATATCCTAGAGCTAAGCTATATTAGCTACACATAGTTCTAATTAACAAAATCCTATTTTTATTCATGAAAGTAATTAACTCTAATCTAAAAAGCAAATAAATCTAAATTAGAAAGCAATTAGAAGAGAATTAGTTAAGAAAAGTTGAAGAACAGCAAAGGTTACCTCTGGAGTCGGTGTTGTGGCCGTCACCCCTTCAGAAAATCCTAGATTTTATTAATTAAATCCGAGTACAAATTATCCTACTTTCTCTATGATTAATCAACTACATCCTACCCTAGAATACAAGGATACGACCAATAAATAGACTTCGAAAATCAAACCCTAATTTTGATATAACTTAAAAACTACAAAATTACGTCGAAGCCCCCGCAAATATTTCACCCTATAGTCCCCTCTTTGTGCCGCCAACTGGTGGCAAAATGCTGCCAAATAGCGGCAATATTATGGATAAAAATTCTAGTTTTTCTTCTACAAGAGTCTCGTGTTTTGTTTTTTTGATTCTCCTGACTGTATTGCAGTTTGACTCTCTGAAGTAGCTTAATTTTGTAGTTTTGCTCTCTTTGAACTCTTTTATAGGTTTTGTTTCCTAATCCAGCATTGATTTCATGCCATCTCCTTGTAGAAATCGGATTATCTGAAAAACAAACTAAATATACCCGAGTAGCAATTATTTATATACAAAAATAGATAAAATATGGGAGAAAAAAATACAATATATAATATTAATCACACCTCCACACCTATATTTTGCTAGTTCTCGAGCAAAACCTAAACCTAAAAAGAAAAAGAAAAATCCTAACTCATTTTTGCAGGAATCGTGATTGCACTTAGCACGTGCAACAATCATTTAAACCTATAGGTTACCCTAGTGGATGAGTGTTGTCTCGTGAGGGTTTGCAGTGAATATACCTACAAAATTCGTGAAAAAGTTAGAATAAGAAATAAAGAAAAGAAAAATAAGAATAACCGAAAATATAGAAAAATAAAAATTTTATACAACAAAAAGAATTTTTTTTTTTAATATTTTCTTCAATTAATCTCACTAATATACAAACTCAAGAACTCATTTAGATTATCAATTTTCAAATCAAGCGTCATATCATATGCACTTATCATTTTAATCAAAAATTTAAATTCTATCATTCAATACCGACCAACAGATAATCCATTGGTTTCTGTACATCTATATACATGTGTGATAGTCTAGTTCGGCCTTGGACTCCAATTCTAACTCATGATTTATCTCCTCTCTCATAACAAATTTTTTTCTCTTTTTTTTCATTTTTTTTATTTTTTTATTTTTTTATTTTTTCCTTTTTTTAAGAATATTTCACCTTTCATGCGAATAATCACGCTTGCTTAGGTGCAAAATACCTAATTACTCAGATCATACTCTTTTTTTTTCACTCTTGAGACTATTGTCTTAATACCAGGTGCACCCCATTATTTTGTAATCTTGATGCTATTGCCTTAATACCAAGCGCACCCTATTTTTTTATTCTCACTTTTTTTTCTTTTTTTTTTTTCTTTTTTTTTCTTTTTTTCTTGTTTGGAGAGAGAAGACTTACTCAATCATTATCATCTTTGTCCTTAACCTAATAAACTATTGTGAAGTGAAAAATAGATGTATACTTACCTCAAAATTACTGTTAGCGGTATTTATTTTTTGGATTTTAATATTTTTTATAAAATTCTGAGTTTATCGTCCAATCTACTCTCCTATCAAATTTCAAATCTAAATTTATCTTTTTATTTGTAATTGGTTGATCTATTGATGAAATTATATAATTTTTTTTCAGTTTTTAATTTTTTTTTAAAAATTTATTTTTAGTTAGTTACCCTAAAAACTCCCGAAGTGTAAAATAAAAAAATCCTAAAAAATCTAAAAATAAAATAAAAATTCTAAAAAAACTAAAAATCCTAGAAAAATACGAATAAAAGACCCTAACCTACTCCCCCAGACGTAAACTCGTGTATGCCCTCATATACAAACCAAGTGTGGTAAAATAAATTTGAAAACTATTATACAATTACTATACAAATAATGAGAGTTGTAAAAAGTTACGATCTCAATATCGTCACCCTATTAATGCAAGGAAAGTGGTTACGATCTCTCAATCGCTTCCCACTTTCATAGTGTGTGCATTTTAAATATGAAGTGGGTGCATTATTGTATCTCATCATCCTCTTACAAGTCACGAAATTACCTGCCTGTACCTTATGCCGTCCTCGCTTTTTCTTTATTCACATGTAAGCATTAATAATTGGGTTAAAGAATTCTTCATTATAAACCTGCCAATCATCGTTAGCAACAAGTATACATGTAGAAATATCGTGAGGTGAGAAGAGTGCTATATGATCAAGTAAATGTGGTGGTAGCTCTTCTAACTCACAGAGTAATGCGAGCTCCTCTGCAAACAAATCCTTGAAAGTTTGCTCATAAATCAATGGCACACATGCAAAAGTATCATCATATATAGGATCAGTATGTACCAATTCATTTAATAATATGAGCTCATCTTTGAACATTTGCTCAAATGAGGGTTCATCATTAGTGCAAGAGATAGAATGAGAGTGCAAACTGTGAATCATGTTTACCTCAATGAGAGGCTCGTTGTGTGCTCATCCATATTAAATATGTTCAATGCCATGGTCATATTCCCAAACGATAATTTTATGAGGCCACTCCTGCAATCAATTAATATGTTCAATGCCATGGTCATATTCCCAAACGATAATTTTATGAGGCCACTCCTGCAATCAATTAATGCATTTGATATTACAAGGAATGGTCTACCCAAGATAACAGGAAATTGATTCCGTGAATTGGAAATCTGTTCAATTTCTAAGATAATGAAGTCTACAAGAAAGATGAACTCGCCAACCTTAATGATCACATCTTTAACCATACCAAGTGGTCTCTTGATCGAACGATCAGCTAACTGTAATGTGACCTTGGTAGGTTGAGTTTTCTTAACCCTAGTTGCTGATAAACAGTATAAGGAAGTAAGTTGATACTTGCCCCTAAATCAAGCAACGCGCTATTAAATGTAGTATTCCCAATGATGCATGAGATTGTTGGGGAATCTGAATCTTTGTACTTGACAGGCAAGGAGTTAGAGAGAATATGTGATATATTTGCAGTAAAAAAAACTTTCTTAAAAACGTTTCCTACTCATTTCTTAGTACACAAATCCTTAAAAAATTTGGCATAAGTTGGAACCTGTTGTATAATGTCAAGGAGCGGAATATTAGCCTTCACCTGCTGAAATATTTCAAGAATCTTCTCTACATGTGGTGAAGGCTTCTTAAACCGATTGGGATATGGTACTTTCGGTTTAGGAACAGGTTCTTCTGAATGAGATGTGCGGTGATTGAGGTGATGGAGATGGTTGTGGAGAAAGAGATGATGTAGCCTGCGAAATAGGAGTGCGATTGGGGGCATAATTATATTGTTGTCCACTTCCTTGCCAGATTTGAGCATGTGAATAGCATTACATTGGTGAACATTGGATGAAACAGACTGAGATGAGTTAGAATTGAGGTTCATTATTAGTTGACTCAGAAAGGTACCTGGCCTCTCACTCAGCTATGTGGCTAACTGTCCAACCTGCTACTCTATATTCTTGATCGACTGAGAACTTGCAAGAAGTTGTTGGTCGGTCCGTTGTATAAATTCAATAGACACTTTTATTAAGTTTTGTAATTGTGTGTCTAAATTGGATGTCGTCTTGAAAAGGTTCCCCACATCCCTTTCAAGTGTTGTTAGCCGTCTGTCATAATCATTATTAGACCTCTGCTGTAGATACGATTGATTATACCTAGGTGGTCTATTCTAATTGTTCCCTTGATTTGAAACATTTGGGTATTGATAAACACCCACTTTTGGTCTTGGAAGCTAACCATTGGCTGAAGGTTGCATGTTAGGGTTAGGGGCCCCTAGATATTGCCCATGACCCATGAGAGATTTGGATGGTTTCTCCAGCCATGATTGTATGTAGGAGCGTAAGGATTGTTCATAGGTTATTGATACAAGGCGTTAGCCTGCTCAAGTGTAGGACCCATGTAATTCATTTATAATGGAAACTCCTCCATAACATGATTCGGAGTTCCACAATTAAAGCATGTGGAAATTTGAATTTAATTTACCTGACCCACCGGTAGAGCACTAGGAGTCTCCAATACCTCAATTCTCCTCACAAGAGCTGCAATCTTAGATTCGACAGCTATAGAGCTGTCGACACTATGATCCCACCCTTATGCACAAAAAGTTGATGCACTGGGCTTCTTAGCGGGACTCTCCCACTACATAATCTTCCACGATAGGTCCTCAAGAAAGTGTCATGCTTCATCGTTGTTCTTTCTCATGAACTCCCCTTGATACATAGACTCCAGAAGAGTTTTGGAGTTCTTCGTATATGATTTGACATAACCGCGACTTTTCTATTGCGTGGTAGGAGCACTGAGCTAAAAGATCCTTGAACCGTTCCAAATATTTCCAGAAGGGCTCTCCCGACACTTGACAGAATTGATTAATTTTATTTTGAATTCTTGCCGTTTTATACGTGGGATAATACTTCTTTAGAAATACTGCAACAAATTCATCCCAAGTAGTGATTGAATCAGTAGGCATACTGTACAATCACTTCTTAGCATTTTCCTTGAGTGCAAAGGGGATGAAGCGGAGTTTAATTACGTCCTCCTATAAGTGCTACAGTTTAATCATCATGCATAATTTCTGAAGTTCACTGATTAAGAGATATGCATCCTCTGAATCAGAACCAGTGAATTTAGGAGGCATACTAATGTACTACGGCTTCAACTCATAGTGATTACCCGCTGCGTGTGGAAGCGTGATGCATGATGGTAGTGATGTATGCAACAGGTAATATCGATCCTGAAGGATTGGGATCGGTTGGTCCATCTTGTCACCCATGAACGAATCTGATCTCACTGGTCGACCAAATTTATTACGGGTCCAATGTGGCATGAACTAGCGACCGTGAGTGTATGCGTGAATTTCCTAAACTAATACATGAAGTGGGGTGTGGTGGAGATAAAACGGTGGAATAGAAATGATCAAAGAAAAGATGTGATTTTTACTGTCTATTTTTTTTTTATTTTTTTACAGAACCAGAGACCCAAAATACATAAATAAAGAAAATTTAGGGTAGAAGCTCACCAAAATTGCCGCTAAATGGTGGTAATTGCCGCTATTTAGCATCAAAACCAATGAGTTTGGCTTCGTATTTTTTTCAGTGCACTACTGAGACTCTTTTGTTCCTTTTATTTCATTTTGTATCTAAAATTCCAGATCTCTACACATTCAACACATACTGTTAACCCGTAAAATATTAGAAAAAGTAAGAAAAACACCGTCATCCCCGGCAATGGTGCCAAAAACTTGATGTGATAATTTAACTGTAAGCGTGCAGTGTCAGTATAACGCTATACAGATCGTCCCACAGAGATCTCAGGTGTTTTGCAATTCTCGCTAATCCTATTATTCTAATAGACTAACCAATGATTCTAAGTTGAAGTTGAGTTTATCTAATTAGCCTAGAATATAGAATCCACTAATTTCCAACCATGAATTACTTCTATTATTTTCTTCCTATCATAAAAATTTGATTTTTTAGTTTTAATCTTTACTTAAAATATTCTAAGTATGTGTTATCAAGTAGTGTGCAAGCCTAATGCATCAAAAATATAACTTTTCATAAAAACAAACTAAATCATTAAATAATTCGATGAAAAAGATAAAAATCAACAACCCCAAACCCTAACTAAGCATAGACTATTAAGAAACTTAACTCAAGTATAACCTATCAAAATATTAATCTACGAGTTCTTGTATTTTAATCTTCTCATAGAAAAATCATATCTTTATTATTTTATTTAGGAAGAAAATATTATAGAGCAATTACATAGTGGATTCTAGTTTAATCTACACCCTAGAGCTAATCTAAATTAGCTACTCATAGTTCTAGTTAACAAAATCCTATTTTTATTCATGAAAGCAATTAAATCTAGTCTATAAAGCAAATAAATCTAAACTAGAAAGCAATTATAAGAGAATTAGCTAAGAAAAATTGAAGAACAGCAAAGGTTACTTCTGGAACCGGTATTGTGGCCACCCCTTTAGCAAACCCTAATTTTTATTAATTAAATCCAAGTACAAATTATCATACTTCCTCTATGATTAATCAATTACATCCCACCCTAAAATACAAGGTTACGGCCAATAAATAGGTTTTGAAAATCAAACCCTAATTTTGATATAACTGAAAAACTAAAGTATTACGTCGAAGCCCTACAAAAAATTCACCCTGTGGTCCCCTATTTGTGCTGCCAATTGGCGGCAAAATGCCGCCAAATAGCGGCAATATTATGGAAAAAAATCTAGTTTTTCTTCTGCACGAGTCTCGTGTCTTGTTATTTTGATTTTCCTAACTGCATTGTACTTTGACCCTCTAAAGTAGCTTAATCTTGTAGTTTTACTCTCATTGAACTCTTTTATAGGCTTTGTTTCCTAATCCAGTTCTGATTTCATGCCATCTCCTAGTAGGAATCGGATTACTTGAAAAACAAACTAAATATACCCGAGTAGTAATATTTATATACAAAAATAGATAAAATATGGGAGAGAAAATACAATATATGATACTAATCATCTACCTGAGCTTGAGATGAAGACCCTTCCGAGTCATCTCAAGTACGCTTTCTTGGGTGAACACGACACATTACCTGTCATTATCTCTACAGATCTGACTGAAACTAAGAAGGAAGCACTCATATCAGTGTTGAAAGCGCATAGGAAAGCTATAAGCTGGAGTATGAATGATATAAAGGGGATAAGTCCATCCATAGTGCATCATAGAATCCATTTACTAGATAATGTACGACCTACAAGAGATCTCAGCATTGGTTGAATTCGGTAATGAAAGAAGCTGTGAGGAAGGATATTCTTAAGTACTTTGACAATGGAATCATCTATCCTATCTCTGATAGTGCATGGGTGAGCCCAGTTCAAATAGTGCCTAAGAAGTTCGGAATCACTGTAGTAAAAACCGATATAAATGAGTTTATTCCAATGCGTTTGCAGAAGGGATGGCAAGTTTGTATTGACTATAGAAACTTGAATGCTGCAATTATGAAGGACCACTTTTCCTTACCTTTTATTGATCAGATTTTGGAACGGTTGGCCGGATATAAGTTCTATTATTTCTTAGATGGATACTCTGGCTACAACCAAATTCCCAACGCCCCGGAGGATCAGGAAAAGACCACGTTTACATGTCCATTTGGCACCTTTGCATACAGACGCATGCCCATTGGGTTATGCAATGCACCTGCCACATTCCAAAGGTGCATGGTGAGTATTTTCTCCGACATAATTGAACGATTTCGTAAAATCTTCATGGATGATTTCTCTATCTTCGGAGATTCATTTCAAGAGTGTCTACATCATTTAGAATTAGTTCTCACACGTTGTCATGAGAAATATTTGACACTCAATTGGGAAAAATGTCATTTTATGGTCAAAAATGGCATAGTGCTAGGGCATGTCATCTCGAAGGATGGTATCGAGGTTGACAAAGCCAAGGTGGACCTCATCATGAATCTTCTATCTCCGCAATCAGTAAAACATATACGCTCCTTCCTTAGTCATGCTGGGTTCTATAGAAGATTTATCAAAGACTTTAGCAAAATTGCTAGGCCTTTGACACGTCTACTGACCAAGGATGTGCAATTTGATTTTACACATAATTGTCTTAGAGCCTTTTAGCAGCTCAAGACAGCGCTCACCACCACTCTTATCATTCATGCGCTAGACTGGAGTTACCTTTTGAGCTTATGTGTGACGCATCTGATTATACTATTGGTGTCGTCCTTGAACAACGTATTAATAAGCAGCCATATGTGATTTACTATACAAGTAGGACACTTAATGACGCCCAGTTGAACTACTCTGCCACAAAGAAAGAGCTTTTAGCAGTCATCTTTGCACTTGAAATGTTTTGCTCCTACTTAATTTGATCACGGATTATAGTTTACAGTAATCATGCTACTTTGAAATATTTGTTGACCAAGAAAGATGCAAAAGCAAGGCTTGTTCGATAGATCCTCTTGTTACAAGTATTTGATCTTGAGATATTAGACAAGAAAGGTGTTGATAATTTAGTAACTGATCATTTATCTCGCCTACCCAACGCTCCAACTAATTCTTGCCCCATAAATGAATCATTTCCTGACGAGTAATTGCTTGCATTAACGCATGAACCATGGTTTGCTGATATTGTGAACTATCTTGTGACCAAAAAGATTCCATCCCATTAGTCCAAGCAAGACCGATATAGATTCTTGTCCCAGGCAAAATTCTTTTACTAGGATAAACCATATCTGTTCAAATATTGTCCAGACTAGATCATACGTCGATGCGTACCTAATGACAAGATACAAAGTGTCCTCTCTTTTTGTCATGATCTTACTTGTGGAGGACACTTTGGTCCAAGAAAAATAGCTGAAAAGGTATTGCAGAGTGGTTTTTATTGGCCAACTCTTTTCAAAGACACTGTGAAATATTGCAAAACATGTAGACGATATCAATTCGTAGGTAAAATTTCATGGTGCAATATTATGCCTCTGCAACCTATTCTTGAGGTCAAAATATTCGATGTATGGGGTATAGATTTTATGGGACCGTTACCCAACTCATTTTGAAAAATGGGTAGAGGCAATTGCCACAAAATCGAATGATAACAAAGTTGTTATCAAGTTCTTGAAAGAGAATATCTTTTCTCGATTTGGCATTCCTCGAGCTATAATTAGTGATAATGGTACCCATTTTACTAACCAGTCATTTGAGGTGCTCATGCAGAAATATTCCATTACCCATAAGTTAGCTACACCATATCATCTACAAACCAGTGGGCAAGTGGAAGATTCAAATCGCCAAATCACACTGATTTTGCAGAAGACAGTGCAACACAATAGAAAAGATTGGTTATGTAAACTAGCGGATGCATTATGGGCATACTGTACCTCCTACAAGACCAATCTAGGCATGTCTCTATATCGGTTGATATTTGAAAAAGCGTGTCATGTGGAGTTTGAGCATAAGGCTTTATGGGCCATTAAATTTCTTAATTTTGAGCTCAAAAAGCCAGCGAACAGTAGAGGCTACAACTTAATGAGCTTTATGAGATTAGACGGGATACATATGAAAATACTAAGATTTATAAAGAGAAGACTGAAATGTTTCATGACAAAGTGATTATTCGTAAGTCATTTACACCAGAGCAGAAAATTCTCTTGTATAATTCTAAGCTTCATTTGTTCCTTGGAAAATTGAGGTCAAGATGGAGTGGACCGTACATAGTACAAGTGGTGCACCATCACGGTGCAATCAATATCGAGAACCCTAAAAATGGTGATTTATTTAAAGTGAATAATCAGATATTAAAACCATTTTTAAAGACTCGAGCGAGCGATAATGTAGAGGTTGTGATACTTCACAACCCAATCTATGTGTAGGGACATATATTTAATTGTATATTAGAATGCATATTATGTATTTCTAACATAATACAAGGTACAATAGAACTTGAGCGGTGCAAAGTAATATATGAGGAAGGAAGGGGCTAGTTGAAATTTGCATCTGTATAAATACCCAACCAGCCCCAACCAGCCCCAAACCCAAACCCTAGCTGCCCTCATCTCCCCCAAAGCCTCCATTGCCTTCTTTGTTTTTTTTTTTGTACAGATCAGTCGAGATTCTCCACTTGGAGCATCATCCAGAGGCCACCAATAGCTATACCCCTGCTTCATCTTCCTCCTTCAGAAAGCCGAGCCCTAGATCCCCTTGTTTTGCTGCCAATTAGTGGCAAATTTCAGGAATTTCCTCTTGAAACTTCAGGATAGATAAGCTTTCTGGATTATCTACTTACTGTTAAATTAGAATAATTTTTGTGGTTTCTGGTAGAATTCAATAGCACGGTTTGTGTGTGAAAAATATTTTGGTGAAATTTTGCTACATTTACTGTATATTTTTTTTTATCTCTATCGAAACTTTGGAATGGAATTATCTGTTATACACACCCAATTCATTCTATATTCTAGAATTAGTAGAGGAGTTTTATGCAAGTTTTACAAAATCTGATATTTTGGAGAATCGTAAAACCATTAAACTCCATTGCCGTGGAGAAATCCACGAAGTGCATGCAGCGGCCATCTTTGCATCCACCGGTATCCTCCTTCACCCTGAGAATCAAACCCCAGGCACGATTGAGGACTATCTTACACAGATGGGCCCGAATTGCAGAATGACACGAGATAGAGGGATCAGCAGCAAGACACTTTATCGCAATGTACATGCGACTTGCTGCTGGATCAACACTAATATAATGGGGATTACACACGTGTCATCATTTCACACACCCACACTACACATTGTTGATTGCATCATGCATCAGAAAAATTATTTTTGTATGCGCACACAATTAGTCGACACCATTATAAATGCTAAGATACGGTCGAGGACTAGTTTGCCTCTGCCGTATCTAATTACATAATTATGTCGTGGATTTATGTCTGGAGCAGAATTTGATATATATGCTCCCTCACGTGTGTTCTTAGTCGTAGAGCATATTTTAGTGACATATCACGCTGCTGTTCTAGAGGATTAGAACCGAAACACTAATGACGAAAACATATATGCCATGAGTTAACACAAGAGGGGGAGAATGAAGCCTTATTTGACTACGACTTGCCAGTGAATCCCACTGAGCAAATCAATATTCTCTAGCATTGTCTTAAAAAAATTTGGCATTGATTGAAACAAGTTGACCGTGGAGAGACTTCTACTTCACGCGCACGTCGTGCATCCGGAGAGTCAAGTAGGAGGCAAAGAGGATGACACCAATGATTTGTGTAAGAGGGCATACACAAGTTTAGGTATGGGGGAGTGGATTAGGAGATTTTTATTTTCTTTATTTATTTTTGTTTTTCTAGGATTTTTAATTTTTTTCTAGGATTTTTTTTTTTTAGATTTTTTTGGGGTTTCTTTATTTTACACTTCGGATAGTTTTTAGGGTAACTAACTAAAAAAACTTAAAAAAACCAAAGTAAAAAAAATTATTATATATTTTTTTCAATAAATCAACCTAATTATAAATAAAAGAATAAAGTTAGATTTAAAATTTAATAGGAGAGTAGATTGGATAATATACTTAAAATTTTATAAGAAATAAAAATCTGAAAAATAAATACTGCTAATAGTAATTTGAGGTAAGTATACATCTAATTTTCACTTCACAATAGTTTATTAGATTAAGGATAAAAATAATAACGATTGAGTAGTCTTCTCTCTCTAAATAAGAAAAAAAAAAAAGAAAAAAAGGGGTGCTCCAAATCTTTAGAGCAAAGATCACGGTCGCTAGCTCTAAGTCGTGAGTTGGATAGTTTTTCTCATGGGGCTTAATTTGTCTTGAGGCAAACGCTATTGCTGGATCATGCTGGGTCAATACACAGCCCAACCCTCAGCTGGAGATATCACTAAAAATTCTCATGCCACCTGAGTCATTAGGTACAATCAATACAAGTGCCGAGGTCAGTCTATGCTTAATTCTTCAAAAGCTTAATTGCAATCCTCGATCCACTCGTACTCCTCGTTAGCTTTGTTAGTGGCCTTGCAATCTTGGAGACACAAACCTTCCGTAATACCCTACCATCCCAAGAAAACTACACATCTCAATAATCAATTTTGGATTGGCTGATCCAGTACCTCTTTTACCTTCTTATGATCAACTGAGATTCCTTCTCTAGACACTATGCGATCTAAGAAGGTTATCTTCTCCAACTAGAATTCATTATCTTCTCCAACTAGAATTCATACTTGCTAAGTTTTCTATATAGTTTCTCTTGCCTCAGTATCTATAACACTATTCTCAAGTGCTCAACATGTTCCTCTTGACTCTTAGAGTACACCAATATGTCATTGGTGAATACCATTGCGAACTGGTCCAAATATTGAGCAAATACTTAGTTCATTAGACTCATGAATATGGTGGTTACATTAGTCACTCCAAATGGCATCAATAGGAATTTGTGATGGCCGTATTGAGTCCTAAAGGTAGTCTATGGAATATCCTCAGTCCTCGCCCTTACTTGATGGTACCCTGATCGAAAATAGATCTTAGAGAAGACTTTGGCTCGCTGAGTTGATCGAACAAGTTATCTATCCTAGGTAATGGGTCCTTGTTTTTTATTATGACTCTGTTTAACTCCCTGTAGTCTATGCAGAGCCTCCTGCCACCATCCTTCTAATCCGTTAGTAATACTGGAGCTCCCCATGGCGAAACACTTGGCCTAATTAGGCCTTTGTTCATCAGCTCATGAATCTACTACTTTACTTCATCTAACTCTAGTATTGTTATTTGATACGGTGCCTTGGAAATTAGGGTTGCATCTGGTATAAATTCAATAGAAAATTCTATAGCTCTTTTTGGGAGTAGTCGGTATTCCTCTGAAAAGATATTTATAAACTCTAAGACTACTAGAATGGAACCCTCCACAACCTCTATACAGTAAGGACTCACTCAGTGGCCTTAGCCCTATACACTGCGGACTCTAGAGATTTACTCTCTCTGATGAACTCAAATTCTGGATGATTAGGTATCTTGAATACCACAAATCTTTTTCGACAATCAATTATAGTGTGAAAGGTGCTTAACCAATCCATCTCCATTATCACATCAAACCCTAGTACGTTTGCATAAAACTCCCTACTACATATTATTATGGGATATAACCTACATTCCTTATTAGATATTATCGTCCCTTCTCCCGTGTTAATATTACATGTAGAAGCTAGCATTTCGTATGGAATAGAATGCATGACTATGAATGTTGATGTTGCAAAACAATGAGACGTACCAGAGTCAAAAAACACATATGTAGGCTTAAATCCAACTAAAGTTGTACTTGTCACTACCTCACCTGAGACTTGTGCTCCTTCAGTGGTTAGGTTGTAGGCCCTTCCTTGTCCACAGGTTGGGGCTCCTAGGCCTTGGGCTCTGTCAAAGGCCTACTGCTGATGCACTAGTGGCCTTCCTTAGTTTGGTCCTCTGGATCTTGGTGGTTATTCGCATTGCTGCTAATATTGTATTGGTCCATTATATCGCTGTTGGGGTGGCTGATGTTGCCTCTAAGATGGTTTTGCTGGCCCTGAGCCCGTAGCACCTTCAAACTGCCTACTTCGGGGGCTCTCTCCTAGTTGGTGGTCTGTTGTTCTGCAACTGAGGCATAGTTCATAGCCCTCCTGCAAGTGTACTTAGTGTGTCCATGAATCTGGCATAATTTGCAAACAAGGGGTGGCCTCAATCCAGGGAGGGTCACCTAGAATTTTGTTACGAACGCCCTGTTGCCTGATGGCCCTGATACCCGACCAAAGGAGTGCTTTTGGGTTCGGGTTCATTCCTCTTTCTTCTCCTCAACAACCTACTCTTTCCATCAAGCTGCTTCTAACACCTCAGAGTAAGTCCCTATATTTGCCATATAGCCATATATTATTGTATTTCAAAACTTAACTCTCGCTGGAACCTTCTAGCTCTATCCCTTTCCACAGTGACCATGTGAGGGGCAAACTGACTAAGCTTCAAAAACTATGATGCGTATCCATCTACATTTTGGTTCCCTTGCTTCAATTTTATGAATTTCTATTCCAGTTCTTGTTGAGCGGTGGCAGAGAAGAATCGGGTGAAGAATTCTTCAGCCTTGCTTCATCTACTTGCCACCATGTTCTAGCCACATTGGTGAGTTGGATCTTAACAACATTCACCCAACTCTCTGGAGATATGCATGCGACCTCCAAAAGATTCTCTATATCCACCATCCACTACGCTACCAGAGAAGGTTAAATATTAGAGCCTCCTAAAGTTGGTGATACTGCCCAACTTCTCATGTATTGGGGATGTTGTAACTATCTCAGTCACTACAACAGCAGTTTCTTGTACTGCCTCCACTCCAACTCATAATAGAGTTGTCTGTTCTATGACTCTACCTGAGTTTGGAGCAACACTTGTATTTTATTGTCATTGTCACTTCCACTGGCAGTACCACTCCCGCTGCCCTCTTTGTTCCGGCTGGTCCTAACAAGGCGATGGCCAGCCAATTCTCTAAAGTATGGCACTTGCTTGCGATAAAAACTAGCTATTGTCCTAAAAAAGATTAGGGATGGGATTGGAACGGGATCCAAGGAACAAAATGAGGAGGCAAGGAAAGGTTGTTGGATAATGTATGTAAGGATGCAGCAGACTCCCACAAATTATCTAAATCACTCAGAATAATCTATGGAAAACCTGAGCTCTGATACCACTATGTAATGCCCCAAACTACACCCCAAAATTTTCGGTGATATATCCCATTTCTGGATAAGATATTACTAGCGGATACCTAAAAAAGAGGGTATACAAGACCCTTTATAACGAACCACGCTTTCAAAACACACAACACAAGGATCAAATCTAGCTACAATCAATTCATAATATAATATTGTTCATAATACAACCTTAAAAGGAAACAAAAATTGGACATTTAACAGCAATGAGTAGCTTAGTTGGGTTTAGATATAAACTTCCAATCTAACAAAAGGCTACTCACCTTACAAAATGAATGCAAGTTTAATGACGTATAAGAGGGTAGAGAGACAACAAGTTAGTTATAGCAAAAGGAAGCCTTTGTGATAGTTTAGTAATCTATAAGCTCCTGAAAGTAAGTGTCATTAACTAGTGGTTCAGCTTCATCCTCCATTGCACACTCTACAACAGCTAGGCCTATAGGAAAAACCTATGGATCAGACCCAATAAGATATAGAATCGAGCGCATGATGAATTTAGCAATGTTGAAACATGACAGTAAAAGTTCTTTGATTAAAAGCAAGGAGATAATTACATGCATGTGAATAAAGAATACCTATCATATATATATGTTATTAAAAGCCTGAGATGAGACATTATGACTTATTATTAATGTTATTTGTTTTGGAACTAACTAATGGATGGATCTTGCGTGTTCTAATAGTGTACTATGCATATCTTGTATTACGGCCATGATATTGGTCTCTCTTGAACTAGCCATACAGCTAAGTGCTAATTATCCCATTCATACCCGTGATCATAGCCACAGATGTTGGTTACTCTTGAACAAGCCACACCACTAAGTGCTACTATTATCCTGTGCATATCCGAAATCATGGCCATGATATTGGTTTCGCTTGAATCAATCGCATTGCTAAGTAATAGTATTACCAAGAAATAGACATCGAAAACACGGGACTGATGCAGTTGTGCAACCTGACTCCCACAATGCATGTTTTATCTATCATTCATTTATCCCATACCCCATTGTCATATTAATATATTCATTATAGTATCAAGTTACATCAAGTTATAGGCATTATCATACAAGATTAGTATCATGGTACCATATCATACAAGTTGAGTCTAACAACCAAAATAATATGAAAATAATGCAAATATTATGGATATGGAGTTCATATATAAGGGTTGTGGTTGGCCGGAGTTCGTAAGGGGGAACGACGAAATACAAAGGTGTCAACAACTTCATTGTTGTTTAGCCGTCTCATAGCTACTTAGATTTTAAATAATTTTTATATTTTATATGATTAGAATTAGAAGAGAAAGTATAAATGGGAGTTGTAGAGGACTGAGTTCACTTTCCAACAAATCTTAAATGGACTTAATTGGTGTCAAAATTAAAAGATATCATAGGTTTATTGAACATGATATTAAACCCTTGCTACTATGCAGCAACTTTATTTCAAGCTAAGATTTGATTAGGATAGAGTAAGAATTTAAGAGTCAGTTTGCTGTAGATTTTGTAGATCATTGAATTCTCTTTCTAACAAATCCAAGATTAGCCCAATTAGAGTTATAGATCAAAAGCTATTAGCATTTTAGTGAGACTATACCACACCCTAAGCAAGCAGTGTCCCCTAGTTCCGGCGGAGTTAAGTAGTATTTGGCAGAGTTTAGTGTCTGACGAGACTAAGTATTTTGGAGGAGTTAAGTGTCTGATGGAGCTAAGAGTATAGTGGAGCTAACTTTTAGGCAAAGTGTCTAGAAAAGTTATGTCTGTAGGAGTTAATTAATTGTCTGGTGGAGCTAAGCTCTATTCATAAGGTCAAATTTGAGAGCATTTTTAGTGCTGTTAAATATATAAATAGGGTTGTGTAAAATGAAAATTTAAGAAAATTAAATTCTTTTTCCAATGAGACCAATACCAACTCATTTAGAGTTCTACATCAAAAGTTATGATAAAAAAAAATCGAAAATGTGTCAAGATGATAGCTGATCTGAGTTTGCACAAGTACTCACTTCAAATTCGATTTCAAAGGGGCCAAAGGCAGAGTTAGGAGACAAGAACTATAAAATTATATATAATTGAATTATATTCCCAATAAAATTAAAATCAGCTCATTTAGGGTTGTATAGCAAAAGTTATCATCGAAATGCTGCAGGGGTATGCAAGTGATAGCATAGAGCAGCAATGCAATAAATTTATTTCTACTCGAATTTCGACTAAACTAGAGTCAAAATTAGTGAGGCTGATAGAAGGAAAATTTGTAGAGAATCAAGTTCTAACATATCTAAAGAAAGAATGGACTCATTTGGAGTGGCAAGTCAAAACTTATATTTATCATACCAAGATCAGCTGAGCTAACAGCTGAATCTCTTCAAAAGGACAAATAATTCGGAAATTGGAAGACTCAAGAGATATTTTTCTTACTGGAGAAATTTAAAGGAAAATTTTCTTAATAAAAATTATATTTCTTTATAATCACATTCTTTATAAAATTAAAGGGTGATATCTAACTAGAGAGAGTGAGATAAGTAATTTCTTGCGTGGTTGAAGATAAATCCCATGCCTCTTTTGGGTTCAGCTCGATCCAAAGTTTAGCTTTGTTATAAGAGTGAATTGAAGAAGAGAAGATGAGGAAGAAAGATGGAAAAGAAAGGATGGAGAAGAATGTTGGATGTAGAAAGTTTGAGCTGGTGCAAGAGGGTGAGGGGTGGGAGTGGTGTGCATGAGTTGCATTTAATGCAACATGGGTTGGGAGTACTTTCCAATCACTTTTGTAAAATTACAATTTTTCCATCGGCATGATTGGTTAGTAGAATAATTAGCTCGAAATCGAATAAAATTTTTGTGATGAAATAAAGGAAGCTAGAGAGAAAGGCTCGGTGAATGGCAACTGATAGGGACATTTTATCTCTCCTCTCACTTACTCTACTTTACTAAGGAAGGCAAATTTTCCTTGCGATGTTGATCGGGTATGAACTGTTACTTAAAAGGTTTGAGAATTATCGAAAATGGTCATCAAACTAGATTCGCTACTTGTGTCATGAAGTGCTGAATGGACTGCTGGAATTGCTCAAGGGATAAGCCCCTAAATGGCAGCTGGTGAACCATTTTGGGACCTATTGATTCGACAAATAGGCCAACTCCTTCTCCCGCTTGCAAGGTGGCGACTCGGCTCGTTTTTGCCCCGTGTGTGAGTCATTGCAAGAGATGTCTACAGTTCCCACAATGTCACTAATATTTATGCAAATAAAGTAGATGGTCTTAGCATGCTGGATGACTAGAGAAGTGGGTCGTCTACGCTCCTTATTTGCCTATCCCCGAGTATGCAACTCCTTAAATGGCATCTGCACAGTGAACACGATATGATCTGGATCTTGACCAAAAGACTCTCCGATACTGAAGTCAACTCCCATGTGAAGTAAAGAGAGCTATATAGTATAGTATATAGCTATAAATGGAGATGGACCTTTTAACTAGTTCTATGCACTAATAAAATTCATGCATCTTCTCTCATCAACTGTGATCTTAAAGTGAAACCGTGATGCTGAATAAGAATTATAGGAAACGTAATAATAATTATAATTAGAATTTTAATATTGGTTATATTGATATCTTATTAAGGTAATGCGGAGGACTTTTCTCACGGTAATGACTTCAAGAAAAAAAAAAAAACTATAATTTGACATAGATTGGACATAGTACAAAAATGAATAAAACTGCACAAAACAATTATACTTTTCAAACAGCCGCTCGAATTTAAAGCACAAACGAAAATGATCAGCTTAGGGATGTAAAGAGAATTTGATTCAAAAAGCACCTTGGACAGTGAATATTGGAACTTTGGAAATAATGACTCCTATTTATTAAGAAAGAAAGGTGTAGGAGAGTATTTATATACCTTTATTAACTGATTCTTGTGATAAACTTTAAATCCTTAAACATCAATATGATGCTTTGCATCCTTCACAAAGCCCATCGTCACGGTAGCAGACACCTAACAAAACGGTATCACAGATTGTGTATGAAATATAATTCAAATATCTATCCTAAGCAAATGAAACAACACAATTTGTTCAAAATGAATTACATTTGGATCCATCGGGACTCCATCAACACCTCGTTCTGGCCTGTAATTAGGGTTGATAATGGACTCGTCTGTAGGCTAAATTTTTTTATTTTTTTTTATAATTCAAAATTTTGTATAGAATGGGCTAAAATTTGGCCAGTGGACGCATCGATTACCATCCCTATCTGTAATTAATAGACCATGTCGTTAAGAGTCAAATCGGTAACAAGGTTTTGGGGTTCAATATCCTTGCCACGGAGAACCATCCTAAAGCAATTTAGAAGTCTAAGATAAATAAATTAATATTAGAAGGATTATACAGATATATGAAATGATCTCACTCAGTGAAGAACAAGCCTAGAAATTAATCAATAGCATGAGTGAGCAGAAACTGGCAAATCCGCATCAATATCCGAGAGCAGTGTGATTGGGCTTGGACTTGTCCTGGACGATTTGAAATACCAATTATAGCAGATTCACTTCAAATTGCGACTTTGCACATATTACGTAACAAATAAATATGGGTTAATTGCAACGAGACCCCTTATATTATAGGGATAGTGTAATTACCCCTTAACTTCAAAACTTTTAGGCAATATTAGTCAATAATTTATTATTCTCACTCCTGGTTAAATTAAATTGCACATTTTTTTATGAAAATCCTAAAATACCCTCTTCTCCTTCAAATACTTATATTTTTTTTATGAGAAGAGTGTATTTTGAAGTTTTCATAAAAAAATATGCCCTTCAATTTAAACAATAGTAAGAATAACAAATTTGAGAGTTTTAAAGTTAAAAGTAATAAGTTACCGTACCCCTATAGTAAGAGGGACTCACTGCAATTAACCTACAAATATAAATATCTTTGCCCAAAGTGGTGCAGGCCCTTAGCCTACTATGCATATTGATGAAAAACCCTTCCACTGCACCAAAACTCTGAAATTATGGTGAGGATTGAGAGAAATTATTTTGTATTTTAACACTCCCCGCAAGTTGAAGGTCTATTTTGGGCAGAAACCTGGATTTTATGCAGCGGTATAATTTTTTTAAAATCCCGCAATTAAATGCGCGCCCGGCAGGAATTGAATCTGGGTTGCTCTGATACCATGTTGAAAAACCCTTCCATTGCACCAAAACTTCGAAGTTATGGTGAGGGTTGAGGAAAATTATTTTGTATTTTAACACATATAAAACTTTGGTATGCTTTCTTAAAACGTTGATTAACCACTATATTACAATTCCTAATACATCATATTAGTAATCAAATTCTTATAGACCATTATTCGATAACTTGATTAATTCTGTAGGGAAAAGATGTCTCTCAATTTACGGTTAATGTTCAAAATTTTTAGAACAAGTCAATAAAATTTAAGAAAATTCAACGGCAAAATTTTGGAATAAAGCTTCATCACTTTTGTTGTATATTTCATGAGAAATAAATTTTGAATATAATTTTAATAGCTTTCAAATTCGCCATGGCATCGCAGTTTTGCAACCGCCTTATAACTTAGGCAACGAGATGAAATCGCAATTGCCTCAAATTTGTCAAGTACAAGATTCGAGGTTGAAGTCTTGCTCGAAAACTGCTTAGAGTGAATGTTTGGAAGGACCCGGCATCGTACAACTTCCAAAAAAGAGGATGGATAGGACTTGGCATTTGTATCCATTGTAGGAATGCCATGGAATCCATTACTCTCTTCTATTAAATTGTGAGTATGCAGTGTCAGTTTGGACAAATTGTATGCGCTTGGTAAAATTACCGGTCAATAAAAACACAAGGCTTGATTTCTGAGACACTACACAGCTGGGTAGGGACAGGAAATCAATGTACTTGATAGTCATAGATGCGGTGTATTGGAATGTTTGGAAGGAAAGATACAGAATAATCTTTTTTGATTTAGTTACTTCTTATGATTCTTGTGGACATGGCTTCTTTCAGATAAATAACCAATGCAACTCTTGGAGGACAACTTGTGCGACGACTTACAATCACCATGATAGTCGAGGTGCAAGCTCGGTGGACGAAACTTTTTTATTACAAAGAATTTTTTTTTCTGATTTTCTTTCAATTTTTGGGTGTAGTTTTCACACAGGGGCAAATTAGGATTTTTCTCAAAGAAAGTTTTCTGGATACTTCATTAACTATGAGTTGTAATATTCAGATTGGTGACGCACTGCAGTTGAGGTTTCGTCAAATTATGGAGTTTATGGTGAGATTGTATTTACTCAGAGAGTTGGTATTGTTGATTTTTAATTTGCATGAACTCAAATTTTGGGCATAAATTTGAGTGCTACAAACTCTATTTTATTATTGTGGATTTATCTTGGAGTTGTCCTGTAGTAGTTTTTCTTCATATTGAAGGATTTTTCAAGTAAATTTGGTATGTTCTCTTATTTGCTCTCTTAATGCTTAATTTATTTTTCCACTTGGTTTATAGTTTTACTTGGAGCTATTATTTAATTTGCACATAGATGGTAGTTTGGCCAACAAAGTGAAATCAGAGCGCAAGTTGTGTGGGGTTGATTGTCTTGGATGAATTAAATGGAGAGTGGTTTAGGCACTATGATTAAACTTGCAGCATCCAATTATTCGATTTGAAAGCCAGTGATGGAGGACATCCATTATTATAAGGATTTGCATGACCCCATTGAGGGTAATAGTGCTAAGCCAAAAGGTAAATCCCGCAAAGAATGGAAAAATAAAAATCGAAGGGCTATTGGATATATCAAACAATGCGTTGATCTCAATGTGTTCCATCATGTATCTCATGAGACAAATGTTCAAATTCTATGGAAGAAATTGGAGTGTCTCTATAAAAGGAAGACAACTCGGAATAAAGCTTTTGCAATCAGAAACTTTGTGAATTTGAAGCTAAAATTGGGAAAGCCTATTTCCAAGTATTTAAGTGATTTCCAATACGTAGTGCAGTTAATTACGATGAAGATAGTGATAGATGATGAGTTGCAAGTGTTATTATTTCTGAGTTTTTTGTCTAATATTTGTGAGACTTTAGGTAGTGTCACTTTGTAATTATGCTCCATATTGTGTGTTACAACTACGTATAGTTAAATAAAGCTTGTTCAATAAAGAGACAAGAAGAATAGATATGGTCAAAGAGAATGCACAAACTCTTGTTATAGAGAACAAAGTAAGATGTAAGAGCAGAGATTCTAAAGGGTGCGGAAAATCTAGAAGTCAGCCAAAAGAGAAAGAACAAAAAAGTGCTATTTTTGTAATAAGAAATGTCATATAAAGAGAGTCTGCAAGGCTTGGAAAAAGAAAGAGCAAATGTAAAAGAATCAAAAAACTGATTAAAATACCACAACTAGTACTTCAGATGAGAATGTGGCAGTGACAGTTTTTTCTGTGGAAGAGGAGCAGTGTTGTCATGTTACAAATCTATTTGTTTAGTGGGTAGTTGACTCAGTGTTTATAATGAGTGTCATATGTTGCATATTTATAACCTCCATATTATCTATTTTTGTATTTAAATAATGCTACTCGGGTATTTTTAGTGTGTTTTTCAGATAATCCGATTCCTACAAGGAGATGGCATAAAATCAGAGCCGAATTAGGAAATCAAGCCCATAAAGAGTTTAAAGTGAGCAAAACTACAAGATTAGGATGATGCAAAGATTCAAAATCCAATACAGTCAGCAAAATCAAGAGAACAAGACAAGAGACTCATGCAGGAAAAAAAACCAGGAACCAAATCCAGAGTTTTGCTGCTAATTGGCGGCATTAGCCGCCAATTGGTGGTAGAGTGGGCCCACCTCTGGGTGAATGTTCTGCGGGGGTTTCGATGTAATTTTATAGTTTTTTTACCTGTATTAAAATTAGGGTTTGATTTTTTGAAGCCTATATATTGGCCGTATTCCTATAATCTAGGGGAATCATAGAGAAAATAGGATATAGTTTTGTACTTGACTTTTAAATTAATAAATATTAGGATTTTGCCAAAGGGGTGACGACCGCTATACCGAGCTCCAGAGGTAATTCCATTGCTTTTCTTTGCTTTTTAGATAGATTTAATCGTTTTCTAGAGTAGATCTTTAATTGCTTTCTAGGAAAAATAGGATTTTTAATTGCTTTCATAAATAAAAATAGCATCTTATTAATTAGGAGTATGAGTAGCTAATTAGCTTATTCCTAAGATGCAGATGATTATATAATTCTATTTAAGTTCTCTCTAAAATAAAAAAAAAGATAGAATTTTTCTATGAAATAATAAAAATACAAGAACTCGTAGATTAGAACTTTAATAGATTATGCTTAATTTAAGTATTTTGATAGTCTATACTTAGTTAGGGTTTGGATTTGTTGGTATTTATTCATTTTGTTGAATTAATCTAATGATCTAGTTTATTTCTATTCAAAAGTAATTTCTTTGATGTATTATACTTACACGCCACTTGATAGTTCATACTTATGATGCATTAAGTAGGAATTAAACTAAAAGACCATATTTTTATGGAAGAAAGAAAATAAATAGATAATATTAGGTTGTCAACTAGTAGATTTTATATCTTAGGCTAATTAGAATAACTTGACATCAATTTAAAATCCTTCGTTAGCTTGTTAGAATAATAGGATTAGTAAGATAGCAAAATACCTTAGATCCCTGTGGGAACGACCTGTAATACGCTATAACTGACACTGTGCGCTTTTGGCGCCGTTGTCGGGGATCGACGATATTTTTTTTGCTTTTTCTAACATTTTACGGGTTAACAGTGTGCATGAACAAGAAATTGCAGATACATGAAGATAAAAGGGATTAGAGGAGTTTCAGAATTGCGTAGTAGAAACTAGAGAGTCAAACTCTCTGGTTCTACCGCTATTTGGTGGCAAGAACCGCCAATTGTCGGCAGAACAAATTCTTCCTGAACCATATTTCTCTCCAGTTCTTTGTTTTGGTTCTTTGGTTTTGTAAAAAAATAAAAAAAAGCAGAAACAATAGGAATCACATTTTTTATTTTATCATATATATTCCACCGTTTTATCTCCACCACACCCCACTTCTTGCATTATTTTAGGAAATTCATGCATCTACTCACGATCGCTAGTTCATGTCACATTGGACCCGTGATCAATTTGGTCGACTGGTGAAATCAGATTTGTTCATGGGAGATAAGATGGACCAACCAATTTCGATCCTTCAGCATTGATGTTACACATTGTGCACATCACTACCATCATGCATAAAACTTCCACATGCAGCGGGTAATCACTATGAACTGAAGTCGTAGTACATCAGTATGCTTCCTATATTCACTGGCTCTGATACAGAGAATACATATATCTTTATTAGTGAATTTCAGGAAGTGTGCATGATGATAAAACTGCAGCACTTATCAGAGGACGCAATTAAACTCCGCTTCATCCCCTATGCACTCAAGGAAAATGCTAAGAAGTGATTGTACAATATGCCTACTGATTCAATCACTACTTGAGATGAACTCATTGCAGTGTTTCTAAAGAAGTATTATCTCACGCATAAGACGGCAAGAATTCGAAATCAAATCAATCAATTATGTCAAGTGCCGGGAGAACCCTTTTGGAAATACTTGGAACGGTTCAAGGATCTATTAGTTCAGTGCTCCTACCATGCAATAGAAATGTGGCGGTTGTGTCAAATTGTGTATGAAGGACTCGATTACACATCTAAAACTCTTCTTGAGCCCATGTGTCAGGAGGAGTTCATGAGAAAGAATAAGGATGAAGCGTGGGACTTCCTTGAGAACCTATCGTGGAAGACTATACAGTGGGAGAGTCTCGCTGAGAAACCCAATGTAACAACTTTTGCGCATAAGGGTGGGATCCATAGCGTCGACAGCTTTATAACTACCGAAGCTAAAATTGCAACCCTTAAGAGGAGAATTGAGGCGTTGGAGACTCCTAGTGCTCCACCAATGGGTCAAGTGAACCAAATTCAGAGTCCCACATGTTTTAATTGTGAAACTCCAAATCACGTTATGGAGGAGTGTCCACTATTAGTGAATCCTATGAGTCCCACACTTGAGCAGGCTAACGCCTTATATCAAAGGTCCATAAATAATCCATATACTCCTATGTACAATCATGGCTGGAGGGACCATCCAAACCTCTCATGGGATCAAGGACAACATCAGGGAGCTCCGAATAACATGCAACCTCCAGCCACTAGGCAGTTTCCAAGACCAAATGTGGTTGTTTATCAATGCCCAAATGCTTCAAATCATGGGAACAACCAGAATAGACTACCTGTATAAAACCACTCACATCCACAACAGGGGTCTAATAATGATCAAGAAAAGCGACTCCAGTCACTTGAGAAGAATGTTGAAAATCTTCTTAGGTCTCAATCCAATCATGACACACATATGTCCAACCTTGACATGCACATGCAAAATCTCATAAAAGTGTCAACTAATTTTCAAAGAATAGATCAGCACATGCTTGTGAACTCTCAATCTATTAAGAACGTAGAGCAGCAAGTTTAACAATTAGGGGGTCAAATGAGTGAACGTGGCAAGGGTAATTTTCCAAGTCAATCCTTAACAACCTTAATACCAGTTCCTCAAACTCCAATCAGTTGCATGTCCACCAAGTTAACGCCATTCATACACTTTGATCTGGCAAGCTGGTTGACAATCATGTAGCCATGCCACCTGATTCCACTCCTAATGCACGGCAGGCTATACTCCTTGATTCCACGATCCCATCATCACCTCATGATTCATCATCATCATCTCAGGATCCTCCCACTAGCACGACAGAGGTGTTTGACCCCTCTAATTCCGATCCTCCTCTTGACCATACTTATAAGCCAAAGGCTCCGTATCCAAATCGATTAAAAAAAATTCTCCTCAGGTTGAGCACATCCTTGAGTTATTCAAGCAAGTTAAGATCAATGTTCCTCTTCTTGATGCAATCCAACAGGTACCTGCTTTTACAAAATTCTTAAAAGATTTAAGCACAAAGAAGAGAACAATAAATATTCCAAAGAAAGTCTTCCTAGTTGCTAACATCTTTAGCATCCTCTCGCAGTCAGTACCTGTGAAGTATAAAGACTCTGAAAATCCTACTGTCTCCTGCACTATAGGGACTACAATGATTGAAAGGGCTCTACTAGATTTAGGAGTCAGTATCAACTTGCTTCCTTATTTATTGTACCAGTAGTTAGGACTGGGAGAGTTGAGACCTATAAGGATTACATTATAACTAGCCGATAGATCTGTGAAGACGCCTATGGGAGAGATTGAGGACGTCTTGATTAAGATTGGGGAGTTTATTTTCCTAGTCAATTTTATAGTTCTCAAGACTCAACCTGTGGTGGATCCACAATATTGTATCCCAGTTATCTTGGGACATCCATTCCTGGCCACTTCTAATGTTGTTATTAATTGCCGGAGTGGATCAATGAGACTTTCCTTCGGAAACATAACACTTGACTTGAATATATTCAATCTAGGGCGCCAACAAAGTGATCCACATGACGAGTCCCTAGAAGTGAATATGATCCAAGGATTGTCCAGTGAGCACCAAGAAGAGGAATTCTTTGATGAGCTGAATGGTTTAGTTGATGAGAGGTTATTCTTGGATACGCTTGATGAGTCATCTAATTATGTGTTGTCCACTCGATGGGAACTTCCACCTAAGCCATTGATGACTAAACCTCGAGTTCAGTTACAACCATCTATTGACTGTCAACCTAAGTTTGAGATGAAGACCCTTCCGAGTCATCTCAAGTATGCTTTTATGGGTGAACACGACACACTACCAGTCATTATCTCTGCAGATTTGACTGATGCTCAGGAGGAAGTACTCATATCAGTGTTGAAAGCACATATGGAAGCCATAGGCTGGAGTATGACTGATATAAAGGGGATAAGTCCATCTACAATGCAGTATAGAATTTATTTACTAAATAATTCACGACCTACAAGAGACTCTCAGCATAGGTTGAATCCGGTGATAAAAGAAGTTATGAGAAAGGATATTTTTAAGTGCCTTGACAATAGGATCATCATCCTATCTCTGATAGTGCATGGGTGAGTCTAGTTCAAGTAGTGCCTAAGAAGTCTGGAATCACTATAGTCAAGACCGATGCAAATGAACTTATCCCAATATATTTGCAGACGGAATCGCGAGTTTGTATTGACTATATAAACCTGAATGCTGCAACTAGGAAGGACCACTTTCCCTTATCTTTTATTGATCAGATGTTAGAACGGTTGGACATACATGTGTTCTATTATTTCTTAGATGGATAATTTAGCTACAACCAAATTTCCATCGCCCTGGAGGATCAAGAAAAGACCACGTTCATATGTCCATTTGGCACCTTTGCATACAGACGCATGCCCTTTGGGTTATGCAATGTACCTGCCACGTTCCAAAGGTGCATGGTGAGTATTTTCTCTGACATGATTGAACGATTTCTTGAAATCTTTATGGATTCCAAGAGTGTCTGCATCATTTAGAATTAGTTCTCACGCGTTGTCATGAGAAATATTTGACACTCAATTGGAAAAGTACCATTTTATGGTAAAAAATGGCATAGTTCTAGGGCATGTCATCTCGAAGGATGGTATGGAGGCTGACAAAGCCAAGGTGGAGCTCATCATTTATCTTCCACCTCCGTGATCAGTGAAAGATATATGCTCCTTCCTTGGTCATGCTGGGTTCTATAAAAGAGTTATCAAA
The DNA here is from genome assembly GCA_036321105.1 of Dracaena cambodiana. Lineage (NCBI taxonomy): Eukaryota > Viridiplantae > Streptophyta > Magnoliopsida > Asparagales > Asparagaceae > Dracaena > Dracaena cambodiana. The sequence goes on along the minus strand of JAYEPQ010000019.1, from coordinate 5,640,864 downwards.
GACTTTAGCAAAATTGCTAGGCCTTTGACACATCTACTGGCTAAGGATGTGCCATTTAATTTCACACCTGATTGTCTTAGAGTATTTGACTAGCTCAAGAAGGTGCTTACCACCACTCCTATCATTCATGTACTAGATTGGAATCTATCCTTTGAGCTTATGTGTGACGCATCTGATTATGTTATCGGTGTCGTCCTTAGACAATATATTAATAAGTAGCCACATGTGATTTACTATGCAAGTAGGACACTTAATGACGCCCAGTTGAACTACTCTACCACAGAGAAAGAGTTTCTGGCAGTCGTCTTTGCACTAGAAAAGTTTCACTTCTACTTGATTGGATCACGGATTATAGTTTACACTGATCGTGCTGCTTTGAAATATTTGTTAACCAAGAAAGCCGCAAAAGCAAGGCTCGTTCGATGGATCCTCTTGTTACAAGAGTTTGATCTTGAGATATTAGACAAGAAAAGTGCTGATAAATTAGTAGCTGATCATTTGTCTCGCCTGCCCAATGCTCTAACTAATTCTTTCCCACAAATGAATCATTTCCTGATGAGCAATTGTTTGCATTGATGGTGAACCATGGTTTGCTGACATTGTAAACTATCTTGTGACCAAAAAGATTCCATCCCATTGGTTCAAGCAAGACCGATATAGGTTTTGTCAAAGTAAAATTTTTTTACTAGGATGAACCATATCTGTCCAAATGTTGACCAAAGCAGATCATACGTTGATGCATACCTGAAGACGAGATACAAAGTGTCCTCTCTTTTTGTCATGATTTTACTTGTGGAGGACACTTTGGTCCCAGAAAAACAGCTGAAAAGGTGTTGCAGAGTGGTTTTTATTGGCCAACTTTTTTCAAAGACGCTGTGGAATATTGCAAAACTTGCTCACGATGCCAATTCGTAGGTAAAATTTCACGACACAATATAATGCCTCTACAACCTATCCTTGAGGTCGAAATATTCGATGTATGGAGTTTAGATTTTATGGGACCGTTATCCAACTCATTTTGAAATCAATACATATTGATTACTATCTATTATGTTTCCAAATGGGTAGAGGCAATTGTTGCAAAATCGAATGACAACAAAGTTATTGTCAAGTTCTTGAAAGAGAATATCCTTCCTCGATTTGGCATTCCTCGAGCTATTATTAGTGATAATGGTACCTATTTTACTAACCGGTTATTTGAGGCGCTCATGCGGAAATATTCCATTACTCACAAGTTAGCCACACTGTATCATCTACAAACCAGTGGGCAAGTGGAAGTTTCAAATCGCCAAATCAAACTGATTTTGAAAACGCAGTGCATCACAACAGAAAAGATTGGTCATGTAAACTAGCGGATGCATTATGGGCCTACCGTACTACTTACAAGACCAATCTAGGCATGTCTCCATATCGGTCGATATTTGGAAAAGCGTGTCATCTACCGGTGGAGCTTGAGCATGAGGTTTTATGGGCCATTAAATTTCTAAATTTTGAGCTCAAAAAAGTCGGTGAGCAGCGGAGACTGCAACTTAATGAGCTTGGTGAGATTAGACGGCATGCATATGAAAGTGCCAAGATTTATAAAGAGACAACTAAAGTGTTCCATGACAAAGCGATCATTCGCAAGTCATTTACATCAAGCCAAAAAGTTCTCTTAAATAATTCGAGGTTACATTTATTTCCGGAAAAATTGAGGACACGATGAAGTAGACCGTACATAGTACGGAAAAGTGCACCATCATGGTGCAATTGATCTCGAGAATCCTAAAAACGGTAATTTATTCAAAGTGAACGGTCAAACATTAAAACCATTTTTAGATACTCAAGCGAGCGATAATGCGGAGGTCGTGATACTTCACATCCCATCTATGCATAGTGGCATGTATTTATTTGTATAATAGATTGTATATTATGTATATTGTGTTACAAACATGATGCAGGGTTGCAAATAAAATTGAGGAAAGGTGAGGGGCTGATTGAAATTTACCATTCCTATAAAATCCCAACCAACCTCAACCAGCCCTAAAATCATCTAAACCCAAACCCTAGCTGCCCCCTTCTCCCCCAAATTCTCCCTTGCTCCTTTGATTTCTTCTTTGCAGGTCAGTCAAGAATCTCCAACTTTTGCTCCAATCAGTGCTGACCAGAGAGCAGGATTCACCAAGAGTTCATTCTACTACAAAGTCGTGCCCCAGAGAACTTCTTTCTGCCGCCAATCAGCAGCAAAAGCTTCCAAATAATGGCAAAAGTTTGGAATTTCCCCCTGAAACTTCAGGGGAGGTGAGTTTACAGGACCCTCTATTTATTTTTTAATTAAAATAATTTTTTTTGGTCTCTGATAGAATCTGATGGCATGATTTGTTTGTGAAAATTTTTTTGGTGAAATTTTTGATGCATTTAGTGTATATTTTCTATCCACTATCAAAACTCTAAGGTGGAATTATCTGATATACATGCCTAATACATTCTACATCCTAGAGTTATTAGAGAAATTTTATGAAAGTTTTACGAAATTTGATATTTCGAAAAATCGCAAAACCATAAAACTCTACTGGCGTGGAGAAATACATGAAGTGCACGTAGCGGCCATATCGACATCCACCGGTATCCTCTTTCACCTTAGGAATCAAATTCCAGACGTGATTGAGGACTATCTTACATGGATAGACCCAAATTGCATGGTGACACGAGAAAGAGGGATCAACAGCAAGAACTATATCGCAATATACACGTGACTTGCCGCTGGATCAGACTTGCTGCTGGATCAGAGTTGCCGCTGGATCAACACTAACATGATGGAAATTAAACACATGTTGTCATTCTACACACCCACACTACATGTTGTTGATTGCATTATGCGTCAGGACAATCACTTTTGTATGTGTACACAATTAGTAGATACTAGTATCAATGCTAAGATATGGTCGAGGACTAGTTTGTCTCTGACGTGTATAATTATACAATTGTGTCGTGGGTTTATGTCTAGTGCAGAGTTTGACGCATATGCACCCTCATGAGTGTTTATAGCCGGAGAGCACATTTCAGTGACATATCATGCTGCTGTTCCAGATGATTGGAACAGAAACACAGATGAAGAAAATATATATGCCATTGAATTAACACAAGAGGAGGAGGATGACGCCTTCTTTGACCAAGACTTCCTAACTGATCCCACTGAGCAAATCAATATCGTCTGGCAAGGTTTTGAAAAAATTAAACATCGACTAAAACAAATCAATCGTGGAGAGTCTTCTACTGCATGTGCACGTCGTACACCCGGTGAGTCAAGTAGGAGGCAAAGAGGTCAACACCAATGATTTGCGTATGAGGGCATATACACAAGTTTAGGTGTGGGGAAGTGAATTAGGAGATTTTTATTATCTAGGATTATTAGTTTTTATTCTAGGATTTTTATTTTATTTTTATTTTATTTTAGGATTTTTATTTTATTCTTTAGATTTTTTTAGGATTTCTTTATTTTACACTTCGGGTAGTTTTTAGGGTAACTAATAAAAAAAAGCATAAAAACTGAAAAAAAATAGAAAAACTAAAAAAAAATTATATATTTTTATCAATAGATCAACCTAATTAAAGATAAAGGAATAAATTTAGATTTGAAATTGGATAGAAGAGTAGATTGGATGATACACTCTGAATTTTATGAAAAAGATTAAAATCTAAAAAATACATATCGCTAACAGTAATTTTGAGGTAAGTATACATCTATTTTTTACTTCACATTAATTTATTAGATAAGGACAAAGATGATAACGATTGAGCAAGTCTTCTCTCTCTAAACAAAAAAAAAGTGAGAATAAAAAAATATGGGGCACTTGGTATTAAGGTAATAGTTTCGAGAGTGAAAAAAAAAGGGTGCGCTTGGTATTAAGGCAATAGGCTCAAAAGTAAAAAAGAGTATGATCTAAATAATCCGGTACTTTGTGTCTAAGTAAGTATAAATATTCGCATGAAAAGTGAAATATTCTTAAAAATAAAAAAACAAACAAAAAAACAAAAAAAATGAAAATAAATGTTATGAGAGAGAAGATGAATCATGAGTTAGAATTGGAGTCCAAGGCCGAAGTAGACTATCACTCGTGCACGTAGATGTATAGGAGCAAATGGATTATCTGTTAGTAGGTACTAAAAAAAAAGATTTGAATTTTTGATTAAAATGATAAGTGTATCTGATATGACGCTCGATTTGGAAATTGATAATCTAAATGCGTTCTTGAGTTTGTATATTAGTGAGATTAAGTGATGAAAATATAATTAAAAAAAGATTTTTCTTTCTTTTATATAAATTTTTTTTCTTGATTTTCAGTTATCCTTATTTTTCTTTTTTTCATTCCTTAATGTATTTTATTCACGAATTTTGTGGGTATATTCACTGCAAATCCTCACGAGACACAACTCATCCACTAGGGTAACCTAGGGGCTTAAAGGATTGTTGCACGTGCTAAGTGTAATTGCGATTCTTGCAAAACTGAGTTAGGATTTTTCTTTTTCTTTTTAGGTTTAGGTTTTACTCGAGAACTAGCAAAAGATAGGTGTGGGGGTGTGATGAGTGTAATATGTTGCATATTTATAGCCTCCATATTATCTATTTTTGTATTTAAATAATACTACTCGGGTATTTTTAGCGTGTTTTTCAGGTAATCCGATTCCTACAAGGAGATGGTATAAAATCAGAGCTAGATTAGAAAACTAAGCCTATAAAGGAGTTTAAAGTGAGCAAACCTATAAGATTAGGATGCAGTAGAGAATCAAAGTTCAATACAGTCAGCAAAATGAAGAGACCAAGACAAGAGACTCATGCAGGAGAAAAACCAGGAACCAAATCCTGAGTTTTGCTGCAAATTGGCGGCATTAGCCGCCAATTGGTGGCAGAGTAGGCCTACCTCTGGGTGCATGTTCTGCAGGTAATTTTGTAGTTTTTCACCTGTATTAAAATTAGGGTTTGATTTTCCGAAGTCTATATATTGGCCGTATCCTTGTAATCTAGGGGAATCTTAGAGAAAATAGGATATAGTTTTGTACTCGACTTTTTAATTAATAAATATTAGGGTTTTGCCAAAGGGGGGACGGCCGCCATACCGAGCTCCAGAGGTAATTCCATTACATTTCTTTACTTTTTAGATAGATTTAGTTGCTTTCTAGAGTAGATTTTTAATTGCTTTCTAGGAAAAATAGGATTTTTAATTGCTTTTATAAATAAAAATATGATCTTTTTAATTAGGAGTATGAGTAGCTAATTAGTTTAGTCTTAGATGAAAGTAGGGATCAACCTTATATTTTTCTATTTGTGTTCTTTCTAAAATAAAAAAAAAAAGATAGGATTTTTCTATAGGTTATGCTTAATTTAAGTATTTTGATAGCCTATATTTAGTTAGGGTTTGGAGTTGTTGGTTTTTATTCATTTTGTTGAATTAATCTAATGATTTTGTTTATTTCTATTTAAAAGTAATTTTTTTGATGGATTATACTTGTACGTCACTTGATAGTCCATACTTAGGATGCTTTAAGTAGGAATTAAACTAAAAGATCATATTTTTATGGAAAAAAGAAAATAAATAGATAATATTTGGTTGTCAACTATTGGATTCTATATCCTATACTAATTAGAATAACTTAACATCAATTTAAAACCCTTTGCTTGTTAGAATAATAGGATTAGCAAGATAACAAAACACCTTATATCCCTATGGGAACGACCTGTAAAGCGGTACAACTGGCACTGTGCGCTTGCAGTAGATTTATCACATCAGTTTCTTACCATGCCATGCCAAAGAGGGAGCTCTTTACATCCTGTACAAAGCGGGTAGCTTTGGCAATGTGAACATGGGTAATAATAGTCGTGTCGACCTAGTAGAAATTGGTAATATTTGTCTATAGACAGATATTGGATGCATCTTGGCATTGAAAAATATGCGACATATGGCAAGCATGCACCTGAAATTGCTATCTACCCATACCTTTAATGTAGCTAGGTATGAAAACTATTTTGGCAATGGAGGATGGAAACTTACAAAGATGTCAATAGTGTAGGAAGATAAAAATTTGGAATTTAGAAAAATAAGGCCACATGGGGCGAACAACCTCACGCATGTACGCGAGGCTAACAACACCGCATGGGACTAATAGCCCCACATGGGGATGACAGCCTCATGAACACTGGGCTAATTCAGTTGCCAAACAGGGTTTTCTTTTGGATTTTTACCAGAATTCCAACTCCAATCATATGCAATTACTCCAAATTAAAGATTTTAAATCCAACTGAAATAGAAGTTTAGATATTAAATTGAGGTAAGATTCCATCCTTATCTCCTAAGAAAACTCCTAAAACTATAAATAGGGATCAAGAAGGGAGCTTTTAAGGATGTTTGGAGAATCTTTGGAGACCTTATAATTGATTTTCTATGTAAAGGCACATCGACCAGCAACAAGAAGCTGCCGACCAAAAGCCTTCATCATCGACTCTTCACATTCAAGACCAATCCAACTATTAGATCGTCAAAGAAGTACGAGGTCGACGCTCCATAGCCACGTCAAGAATCCACACATTTTGTAAATGGGAGAGATGTTATATAAGTCCTCTCGTTTGTTTTCTATTTTCTTTTCATTGTATTTTAAAAAATTATTGTAATTTCATAATCCATAACAATGAAAGGAAGCGCAACTATTGCAGGAAACAAGCTGACGACTACAGTAGGAAAAGTCTTCTACACCAATAAGAAAATCATGACCCAATCTGATGCTAAGAAAATTGGTAAATCTGTGGAGATGTTGGCCTTAGAAGTTGATTAACAAGAATATGAGGAATACTTATCTTTTAGATCGGTTAGTCCGGTCAAAACAAGACTCCATTACCACTTGGAAACCCTTAGTACGAATCCGAATGATAAGGGGACTCCCACTGAACAGGAGCCCCTTGGATTTTTGATTTCGGAAAAGGAAGGAGTCAAAGTGATAGATTTGAATGATGTTGAATCGGAACTCCTCAAATTTTTGAGTTCAGAGTAAGAAGATATCCAAATGACGAATTCGAATGACAAAGAGACTCTCGTTAAACAGAAGCCCTTTGGATCTTTGGATTCCAAAATTTTAGAAAAGGAAAAATCTCTTCCTTTTCAAGGCTGCACAAAATACCAAAGAGAAGCCAAGATCTGGCTTGATCATAACTCAAATTCGAAATCAAAACTGCTAAGCATTGCGACGGATTATCAGAAATCAAGTCCAAAACGAATCTGGTCTCAAACACTAGGCTAATCAGTTCAACATAACTTTATACGAGGCTATTTAAAAGTATTAGGCTAATCAGCTTAGCGTAGCTTTATGCAAAGCTATTTCAAAATGGCAGGCTAATTAGCCCAGTGTAACTCTGTGTGAGGCTATTTCTAAATATGAGGCTAATTAGCCTACCATACAAAGGTTGCAACGCAAGGCTAATCAGCCCTACATAGAAGGTTTTAGACACGAGGCTACTCAACCCCGCACACAAAAAGCAAAACGCAAGGCTATGCAGCCCCATGTAAAAACTCCAGAATATAAGACCGAGCCTCAGCTCCATGAAGCGCACACAAAAACTCGAGCAGAATGTCTATTAAGGCAGGGATTCCAATCTTCTACGCTCGTAGATTCTATAAACACAACATAGAGTCTTGAAGAGGCTAGAACAAAAGAGAAGCTCATCAAGAAACCCATTTGCAAGAATTCCTCACTAACAAAAGGAGGATAGCGCAATCCTGTCCACTATGCCAATGTGAGAGAATTATCTTTACAATACTTACCAATTGCCATTATGGCCTGCCTAGACCTTCGGTTTTCAGCTGGATAACCAAACCAAAGAACAATACACCTAAAAGAAGGCTTGTTCAAAGATGGAGTATCATCAAACATGGTTAACAAAGGAAAGAAACCATGAGGTGATAAATACTCCTCTGATGCGGAAACACGTCATTATACAGGGCTCAGGTCAGGAATTTTAGCATCATGAAACTACAAGAGGTTGGCTAGAGGTTCAGACAAGGATAGTGAAGGAGATAGCTATCATTCAGTCATTGCAACACCTCGGTCATATGAATTGTCCCGATTTGAAGAAATAATTATTCATATGATAAGAAGTTCCAATGAAATGAAGTAGAGGCTAGAACTCAAGAATGACTAATTCAAGAACAACAAAAGAGTCTTGACAAACTCCGAACACTACTTCTAAAAAAGAACGCAGAAGACAAAATGGAGAAATCCTGTGATGACCCACCAAAGAATGACGGTGGAAATTTAGAAAAGGAAGAGAAATTTAACTTCGTCTTAGACCCACGTGGAGAAAAAATGCAAAAGATATAAGACCAACTAGAAGTCCTAATGCGCAGAAAAGACCTGCAACAAGTTGGAGTTACTAGATCATATCCAGTGGAGTGGGAATCAGCTCCTTTTTCCGAAAAGTATAAGTCTTTAAAGTTAGAATCTTTCAATGGAAAAGGTTCACCCAAACAACACTTATATTACTTCTTGTCAAAGTCAGGTCATCTTATGGGAAATGATTCTATAATAACTAAGATTTTTGTAAGTACTTTGAGAGGGCCTGCATTTATATGATTTATGCAGTTGCCCCAGGGATCATGAAATCATAGTTTGACATAGAGAAGGAATTCCTACGCACTTCTTTGAAGATAATATGGAGATCTCGATCCATACTCTCCTTGCAAACAAACAAAAAGAGGATGAGACCGTGAAAAATCAATTTTGAGAGATGTCACTACAATGTTCACATGGCATATCATAAGAAATGCTAGTAGAGACATATAAGCACATCTCCAAACCAATATTCTCATTAAGATGAGAGCGGTTGAATCCAAAACCTGAAAATATCTGGTCAAACAAGGAGAGCAAGCGGAGGACATAATCCAACATTTTGATAAACACCATGCTCATAGGAGAATGTATGCAAACCTACCACAACCACAATCATCCCACCCTAAGAGAAATGAAGTAATGACTATCAGGCCCACTTCAAACAAAAGTCACAGACTAATCAAGATTTTCTTTAGATTGCAATGAACATACGATTTCAAAATGAAAAAGCAATCATGTTCTTTCACCTACTAAATACAAAAGGATGCTTAAGTTGCCCGAAATAGAAAGTCAGAGGAAGCTAAAAAATAGATAATCCCAAGTATTGACTCTACTATCAAAATATTAGGCACCCAATCAAGAATTGCTATGTTTTGAAAGAATTCAAGCACTCATCGATTCAAAGGTGATCTAGTTGAGACCCAAACAAAAAAAAGTGTTCAAAAATACAACAACAATCATCATGGGATCCTTGGAAATTCCAGCCGACATAACTCCAATATCTGTGGGAAAGATGGTGGTGAAGAACTACGACCCCCATAATTTGAAGCAAAAAGAACTCTTCCCAATTTCTACCAAAAAAGAAGAAATCATGGAGGTACATCCAGACTTGTTGAAAGATGGACAATGGTTTTCCTCAATCATTCCAAGAACAACCAAAGGAAAAACTTGATCGATGCTAGCGCAACAGAGATTGAACCTGTCAGAGTCCTTGCCAAGCACAGGCAGCCGACACTACTAAGCTTACTCTCTGAGTACACTCCAAAAACCAGATCGGGCGAGGACTGCTGAAGATACTTGCTAGCCATTGGAAATTTTTATGTGATGACTAGAAATTTGATGGTAAAATGAGTGCTATAAATAAAAATTTCGAGCCAAAAAAAGAAAAAAAAGAAGAAAAGAAAAAAAAAACAAAAAAAGGGAAAAAAAATGTAAATATAAATATATAATAATATATACGTAATAATTTTGTTGCTCACTGTCACTGGGGCAACAAGAAGAAAAGCTCAATTTCTTGTCAACTCTATCATACTGGGCATAAGAGTATGAAATCAATAACCCAATACTCAAAAAGCTACGGGAAGAGGAAACATTTGGCTCGAAACCCTCGACAACTCACCATGTTGAGAGAATTAGCATGACTAGCCTAATGCAACTAGCGGTTGGTAAAGAAACCTTAAATCCATTGATAGTTAGAGATTTGCTAAAAATCCCATGATAAATATGTCATTATAATATCCTTATCCAATTACAAGGATACATCGCAACCAAATGCTAATAAAGCAAAGAGAAGAGGAAATCATATTCTCGACAACTCATCATGCTGAAGTAAAGAGTATGAACTGTCTAATACTGTTAAAACAAAGGAAAGTGAGGATATTTTCGACAATCTATCATACTAGGAGATAAAGCATGAATTGCTTAATACCATTAAAGGGAAGAGGACACAATTCTAGCTAACCTATCATACTGGGGGGTGAGAGTATGAAATCAATAGCCAAAAGATCGAAAAGCTAAGGGAGGAGATGTTTGGTATTTAAGCCCAAATCTGACCCTCGACAATTCATCATACTAAGGGGAATAGCATGGCTAACCCAACGCAAACGGCGATTGGTAAAGGTACACTAAATCCATTTATAGTTGGGAGTTTACTAAAAATTTTGTGAGCCTACCATATTAACCTCTTATCTCTAATAGTGAGATTTAAACCATCTCACCCATATCACCTCATAAAGACACTTATTACAAACCTATCATGTTAAGTTCTTATCTATGACAATAAGATTTAGATCATCTACTTATCTCACAGATCATCCCATACATAGTTCAACAAATAATTATTTTCAAAATTCTGACCCAATCACCGGTTCTATTTGTTACCCAAGCCAGTCACCCTCCCAAATTTCAAATTGGCTCTATTTGTTATCTAAGCAAGTCAACTCATGATCCTGACCTGATCATCGATTCTGTCTATTATCTAGGCAAATCGTCCCATAGGCATGTCAGTCATACCTCCGTCAACGATTTTCGTGATCCTGACTGAATCATCGGCTCTGTCTGTTATCTAGGTGAGTCACCCTATGATCCTGATACAATCATTAATTCTGTTTGTTATTCAGGCGAATCACTCCGTAGGCACGTCAACCATATCTGTCTGTAGTTTCATGATTCTAACACGATCACTAGCTCTGTCTATTATCTAGATGAGTTAGCCCAAAATCTCAAATCGACTATGTCGGTTATTGAAACGAGTCACCCCCAAATCTCAAAATAAGTTTGTCTATTATCCAAGCGAATCACCCTATATTTGTCAGCTTTCAGGTGAGTTGCTCTCATAACGAACTCCAAAACTAAACTTGTTATAGTCACACCATACCCATAACAAGTTCCATCTTCTGCAACTCTACTCTTTAAAAATCTACAAGTCCACCATTCAAATTTTCACTCTGACTTTGTCTGTTATTCATGCAAGTCATCATTAGAAAAAAAAACTGGCTATGGTAGTGACACAATCTCAGTAAACTCCATATACAACAGGTCTTTATTTTCAGAAAATAAACCCCAGTCCCCTAGGACATTCATTAGAAGGATGTAAGCGTATCGCACAGGAATTTTCAAAACAAGACAATATATTGAAACAAATTAAAATATTTATTTTGTTCACAAGTTAAAAAAAAAGGAGAGAGCGAAAGTAGCACAAGCAGTCTTATTATTAACCAAAGCAGAAAAGAACAAAAAGGAGACGAAATGAAAAAGGATTCAAGAGTTACCCAAAGCCCTTAAGTTTGTCTCTACTTCCTCAAATGCCTCCCGGCGGTTTCCTCGACTGACGCTCACACTTGATGGTGCAACTCGTCTTCACTAATGGCCAACTGTTGGATAGTCTTCGTCCTAGCCTCCTCAATTGCCTTGTTTCGCATGCTAACCTCTTGTTGAAACTGTCCATTACATAGAACAAGTTTGTTTTTCCTTCTCAGCACCTCGTCTTGCTTTTCTTGGGTGGCTTCCAATGTGGTTGGAGCCTTGGCAATAGTCTCGTGAAGCTAAATAACCCTGCGTACAAAAGAAACTTGTATGATGGAAATTTGAAAAGCTAAAGTCTAAAATATTTCAAAACTCATTAGAAATCAACAAATGAGATTTTAAAAACTTTGGAGAGAGTCTTCTAGGAGGAAAAAAAAATTAAAATCAAGAAAAATAAGGCCACATGGGGCGAACAACCTCGTGCACGTGAGGCTGATAGCCTCGTGCACGTGAGACTGATAGCCTCGCGTATGCGAGGCTAGCAGCCCGGTACGAGGCTAATAGCCTCGCGCGGGGATGATAGCCTCGAGAACAGAAGGCTGATTTAGCTTCTAAATAGGATTTTCTTTTAGATTTTTACCAGAATTCGTACTCCAATCATATCCAATTACTTCGAATTAAAGATTTTAAACCCAACTGAAATTCAAGTTCAGAGATTAAATTAAAGTGGGATTCCATCCTTATCTCCTAAGGAAACTCCTAAATCTATAAATTTGAGTCAAGAAGGAAGTTTTTAAGGATCTTTGGAGAATTATTGGAGACCTTCGGGTTAATTTTCTATGCGAAGGTACACCGACCAATAGTAAGAAGCCGCCAGCCAGAAGCCTTCATCATCGACTCTTCACATTCAAGACCAATCCAAGTATCAGATCGTCAATGGAGTACGAGGTCAACACTCCGTAGCTATATCAAGAACCTACACCTTTTGTAAAAGAGAGAGACGTTATATAAGTCCTCTCGTTTGGTTTTTTTCTTTTCATTGTATTTTAGAAAATTATTGTAATTTCAAAATCTATGGCAACGAAAGGAAGTATGACTTTTGCAGAAAAAATGGTATTTGCTAGAGGAAAGATTTATTACACACTTTACGAGACATATGTAAAGGTGTATAATAATGTAGTAATACAGTATAAGTTGATTTTTCACCAGACTTGTGGCACAAGGGCCTGGCTCACATGAGTGAGAAGCAATTGCCAAGTTTGATAAGGAAATACTTTATTTTTCTTGTTAAAGGTACGTTCTCTTAATCCATGTGACTTTTGTTTGCTTGTTAAATAATATAGAGTTTCTTTTCAAAATTCCTCTAATAGAATGCCCAATGAGTTAGATTTAGTTTATTTTGATGTATGTGGTTCCACTAAGATGAAGTCTTTAGGTAGCAATAAGCATTTTCTTACTTTTACAGATGATGCTTCAATAAAGTAGTGGGTATTTTGTTTGAGATCAAAAGATCGGGTTTTCTTTAGCACTTTAAGAAGTCTCATGCCATTGTGTGTTTGCCATGGAAATTGATTTTTATTGAACTTTGAAAATGAAAGTTACAATAAGAACGGTTGCTTGTTTACAGAAAATGAGGAATTTAATTTCCTCTTTATTTAAAGCTAGGTTCTGTTATAGCCATGGAGGATGATCTTATTCTCTGTTAACGATACAAATATGAACTCTTAAGTGGGCAGCCTTCGCAAAGCTCTCGGACAGAAGAACTATGGTTTTTTAGCACAAGCTCAAAGTGGAGATAATCTAATCCAATTCTTAGCCCAATTTTTGGCTATTTATAGGAGTTGAGAGACTTTTGAATTGGTGTAATTGTCTAATTAATAGCCTCCTTAATTGACAATTAATTTTTTATTTTAATCCATTTGATTTGTAAGTAAAATTTTAAATCATCTGGATTTGTAACTAAAACATAGATCTTAGCCTTTAGATATGTGTTTTAGCTCTTTGCAGCTTGCGTGCTATTTCCAAACTTGTGTTTCAGTGTCAACAAGGATAGTTTTTATCTTCAAAACTTTGGAGTGAAAACACGACCCTCTAGGGTTTGTGTTTTAATTATATTTATATCTAACCATTAGCTTAAGAGGAGGGGTAGAATGAGGATCTTTTTATGATTGATAATCTACATTTGAATTTTCATAGACATCTCTTATGTAACTAAACCTGCATTTCTATTAAAATGGTTAGTTTTAGTTTTGAAAGCCTTTACGGCCCCAACGCTACCATACATTTGAAACATGGGTTAGATCGAAAATGTGGTCCTAAAGGTCTGCGCAGATCTCTCGGGACGAGGATCCATGCTTTGCTTTTTTACAATTATTCATGCTTATTTAGACTTGCATTTGAGGATAAAAAGGAGTAACCTAATGTTTTCAAGGTTTTGGGTACAAAACGTGACCCTAAGAAACTCTCCACAGATCTCTATGGATGAGGATCCACGATTTTATTGCTTAACCATTTTCAAGATTTTTGAGGTTGGCATTTCTTTGTTGTTGGAGAGATTCTTCACTTCTCAATACTATGGAAGCATAATGCAATTTTAGGAAGTCTGCATTTAAATTTTACAAGGATTTCCTTTTAATATTTTCATGGGTCAACCCACTTTTTATTTCACAAAATTTTTGCCAATAAAACCCTTTCCAAAGTTTTCAAAATTCTACAAGTTTGAAGGTATCTAATATACTTTGGATATATAAAATGGGATTGATTCAGTGCCGGAAATAGTTTAAACGCGATCCTATGTTTGATTCATGGATTTACGTTCTAACGCAACCCTGCGTTTGATTCACGGGTTTGCACGGGAACACGGCCCTTTGTTTGATTCACAATTTTGATATAAATGCAATCTGTGCTTGAAATTTCATAACGCAGATCAAATCCGCGTGTTTAGTGGTTCAGACAAAGCATCGATGCTATTTTGCCGCCAATTTGGCACATAAATTGAAGCACTACTTCACTTGTAATGTTTAAAAATCTATTCAAGATTTGGGTCATAAATCTCGGGTGTTGATTTTTCTATAAAAGACCTAAAACTTTTCAAGAGTTGCGCTTACCGTCACTCTAAAATCTTTCGAGATTTCTCTTCGAGCTTTTGTTCAAACATCCTTAGCCTTTCTTTCTTCTCAAGCTTTTGAGCTTTAACCTCTCAGGAAAAATGTTGAAGAGGTCATTTTCTTCAACTCAAGCCGCCAATGGCTCCACTAGACCTTCAGCCATCTCTGGCTTTTTCGCAACGCTTGCCCGAGAAGAGCCCCCAATTTTAGGTGGATTAAACGAGTTAAACTTGTTTGGGACAAGGATTCGTCACCATGGACTTAGTTAATTCAAACAAAATCATAATCTCGTAGAGATTTAAAATCAATCTTATAGAGTTTAGATAAATTAATCTTGAAGAGATTTTAAGTCGAGAAATGAAGTTTTCTATGTTTAAGTTTTGAAATGCCTCCACTCTTTGATCCGCATTTGACACTGGGTCAACAGATCACTTTGCGATCTTTAATTTTAGTTCAGTATGCGGATCTCCACTATGTGATCCATGTTTGACACGTAGTCAACAGATCGCTTTGCAATCTTTAATTTTATTTATATTCACAGATCTCCACCATGTGATCTGCGTTAAAGGCTTAACAGATCACCTCACAATCTTTATTTTTAATTCAATTTGAGGATCTCCGTCACGTGATCCACATATGACTTAATCACCAGATCTCCTCACGATCTTTACTTTTATCTCAATTTGCGGATCTCCAATATGTGATCCACGTTTAAGGCTTAATCACTAGATTTCCTTGAGATCTTTAGTTTTATCTCAATCTGCATATCTCCACTATCTAACCTTTATTTAAGACTTAATCACCAGATCACCTTGCGACCTTTAGTTTTAACTCAATACACGGATCTCCACTATGTGATTTGTGTTTGACACTTAGTCAATAGATCGCTTCGAGATCTTTAATTTTAAATCAATACGTGAATCTCCACTATGTGATCTGCGTTTGACACTGGGTCAATAGATTGCATCGTGATCTTTTGTCTTTCCTTCTTTTTTACTGAAATATTCACTTCATTCATTTTCTTCTTGTAGTGAACTATTCTTTGAATCTAACATCCAAGCTACATTATTTTGGACACATACGTGGATATGATGGCAGAATTCAGTTCAGATTCAGAGAGGAATTTCCTTTGTGTCACCAAGGTTCCAGTAAGGAACATTTTGAGAAAATACTGAGCCCAAGTTTTAACACCATGCGGGAGTTCATGACGAATGCCACATTCAAAGGAAAGGATAGATGAAAGATGAGGAAGCCCCATTTCTTATTTAGAGCCAAAATTAAATTATTAGGGGATTGTTTCTTGGATGGCAATTATAATTGGTTGAGGCAAGTCCATGGACGATACATGTTTTTACCAAATATGGAATGGTAATATCCTCTTTTCTTATCTACAAGACACTTCTATTCCCAGAAAGATGGAATGGCATCTGACAAAACCTCAAGATGGAGTTCTTCTCTGGGGTCTTGGGTCAACTACAGCATTTTCTACCACCACTGGCAAGCACATGACTAGTTTATTGCCAGGGTCTTTAAAGAAAGAGTACCCTATTGGTGAGACCCTACAACTACGAGCACTTTTTTGAATTGTTTTGCTGCAGTACATGGCGAGTTTCCTCCCAATATTTTCAACAACTAGGATAGGTTCATTCTTCCGAAAAGGGATGGTGGTCTATTTTGATGGCTTTTATCTTGAAAAAGTTTGAGAATCAATTGATGAAAATAGACCTCTATCGTGCTATTAAAGCTATACAACATGGGATATTGCGTAGCCGCTTTCATTTCTTTAGTATTCTAGAACTCTATAATCCATAGACAAGCACATTCTTTACTCATGTTGGTGAGATGGGTTTGGCTTTTCATGAGCTTTATGAAGTCTTTGGTCTACGCATGGTGAAGTCTTCTATGAAGAATACGTTCCAATTGGGGAAGAGTTGCACTAATTGCAATCTAAGAACGCATTAGTCTATGACGCTTACTGGGAATTAATGTGTCATTTTCATATTTGTAGTCAAATGACTAAGTTGAAAAATCAGGGGGTTGAACAAAGGGCATGGATAGAGTATCTTTTTCCGAACTTATTTTCCAACGATAAAGAACTCTCAACCCTGTCAACTTGCACTGAGGCTAAGATAGGAGAAAAAATAACTCATTTTGGAACTCAGGCCTATGTCCTCGAATCAGATGAAGACGTATTTAAGACTGGTACTTCATTCGAGAGTTTTCATCATCAGGACAAATATCCTTTGTCTAACATGGCCTTGTTCGCAGGATTCTTGATGTTGTGGTTGAAATGTTGTGTAGTTTCTTCCACTCTGCAAGAGACTTTGTCTACCAACAAGGTCAATCTTGAGTCCTCTTAGCATATGGTCATCCATTGAGCCTTCTGCCAGCTATGACATGTGACATTTTGAGTGGCTTTAGAGCCTTAATGATTGATTCCTCAAAGTGGAGAAATTTGTGGATAAGGAAGGAAGTGAGAGGTACAAGACTCCCAATCTGAGAGTAGAACTTCCATATGCTTATTTAATGGCCTGGTTTGTTTTGCGTTGCCCCTCGCTTATGGTGTCGATCCATCCATCTATTGACTTACCTGCTCTCAAGATTCAACATTACAAGAAGTCGCACTGGCATGGACATCAAAGGGCGATGATTTGAAAACATCTTCAACACCATGGCAATTTCCATTTGTATAGATGTTTTCTGTACTTTCCAAATGCAAATTATGGAGAAGAATTTTCCTATTTAACTGATTCCGATCAATTTACTTTTCTATCTGCCGAAAGCTTCTACTGGTTAATAAGTACCATACCAGGGCATCTTGTATATCGTCGAGACAACACTAGTTATTAATGTTTAAAATAGTGATAACGATAACGTAACGTTTTGTCTCTGTTAGGTTATGTCACATATAAAATAACACATAATATAGATTATGCAATTTCCTATTTATTTAAAATATATATATATAAGTATATAAAATAACTTTTATAAATTGAAAAAAAAATTTAAAATTTCAAAAAAAATAATATATTACCATTTTGTAATAATTGTATCATCTAAACAAGCAAATGATTCTAATTTTTTATTTCGTTGTTGTAATTTATATTTTATAATATTCAATTTATCTTATTTGTAACTGTTTATTTTAGTTTAGTTAAAAATTCAAGAGAACCTATGATGTGCTAATTTAACTGCAAGTGCACAGTATCGGTTGTAGCGCTATACAGGTCGTCCTACAGAGATCTCAGGTGTTTTGCATTTCTTACTATTTCTTTAGTTCTAGTGGATTAACTAAGAGTTTCTAAATTGAGGGAAGATTGGTTTTAAGTTCTAGAGGTTAGCCTAGGATCTCAAATCTATTAGAATAATAGCCTAACAATGAATTGTCTCTTTCTTCCTAACTTTTTAATTATGCACGGTTAAGTAACATATTAAAAAGGTGATCTTGTTAATTTGATTTTAATCAAGTGCCCCTAAGTATGACCTATCAAGTGATGTGCAAGTATAGAACATCAAAAATAACACCTTTCTCAAAAACAAATCATATCAAGTAGAAAATCTTATAAATAAAAGAAAAGAAGTAAACTTTAAACCCTAATCTAAGCATAGGCTATCAAAAGACCGAACTTAAGTATAACCTATCAAAGAAATTAGATTTACAAGTTTATCCAATTCAATTTATTTATAGGAAAATATTTATTGATAATTCTAAAAATAAACAAAGAATAAGAATTCCAAACTTCATCTAAGCATAGATTATCAAAATATTAATTAAGCATAATCTATCAAAGAACTATGATTTGTGAACTCTATCTTTTATTTATTTATCGAAAAATAATAACTTTATTTCTTTTTAGGAAGAAGATGAGATAAATCCATGTTAAATCTATTAAACTAACTTCATCTACATTCTAGGGCTAAAGAAAATTAGCAACTCATATTCCTAATAAGCAAAATTGAATTTTCATTCATGAACACAATAAAATCTAATCTAGAAAGCAATAAAATCTAAACTAGAAAGCAATTAACTCTATCTAAAAAGCAAATAATGAATTAAAAGTAATGGCTTACCTCTGAAGCACGGTGTTGTGGTCGTCACCCTTCAGCAAAATCCTAATTTTATTAAATTAAAAACGAGTACAAAACTTCTAGGATTTTTTTAGAATACAATGATACGGCCAATATATAGGTCTCGAAAATCAAACCCTAATTCTAACAGAACTGAAACACTAGAATAGCGTGTGGGCTCACTTTTAGGCCGCCATTTAGCGGTAAAAACCGCCATTTGGCGGCCAAATAATAGCCACTGGACTTGGGTTTTTCCTGCACGTGGTTCTGGTCTTGTAGACTTGATATTCCTGACTGTATTTGACTTTGACTCTCTGCAGTATCGTGGTCTCGTAGTTTTGCTCACTTTAGAAATTTTTCTGGCTTGATTTCCTACTCGAACACTGATTTCATGTCATCTCCTTGTACGATTAAAATTCCTGAAAAACACACTAAAAATACTCGAGTAGCATTTATTTATATACAAAAATAGATAAAATATGGGAGGAAAAATACACTATATGATACTCATCACACCCCCACACCTATCTTTTGCTAGTCCTTGAGCAAAACCTAATCCTAAAATGAAAAAGAAAAATCCTAACTTACTTTCGTAGGAATCGCGATTGCACTTATCACGTGCAACAAGCCTTTAAACCTCTAGGTTACCCTAGTCGACGAGTGTTGTCTCGTGAGGGGTTGTAGTGAATATACCCACAAAATTCATGAAGAAAATAGATTAAGAAATAAAGAAAAGAAAAATAAGGATAACCAAAAATTAAGAAAAACAAAATTTTATACAAAAGAAAGAAAAATCATTTTTTATAATATTTTCATCAATTAATCTCACTAATATACAAACTCAAGAACACATTTAGATTATCAATTTTCAAATCAAGCGTCATATCAGATACACTTATCATTTAATCAAAAATTTAAATCATATCTTTCAATACTCACTAATAGATAATCTATTGGCTCCTATACAACTACGTGCACGTGTGATAGTCTACTTCGGGTTTGAATTCCAACTCTAACTCATGATTGATCTCCTCTCTCATAACAATTTTTTTTCTTTTTTTCTTTTTTTTAAGAATATTTCACCTTTCATGCGAATATTCACGCTTGCTTAGGCGCAATGTATCCGATTACTCGGTTCATACTCTTTTCTTTTTTTCTTTTCCTTTTTTTAGAATATTTCACCTTTCATGCTAATATTCACGTTTACTTAGGCGCAAAGTACCCGATTACTCAGATCATACTCTTTTTCTTTTCACTCTTGAGGCTATTGCCTTAATATCAGGCGCACCCTATTATTTTATCATTCTCAAGCCTATTGCCTTAATACCAGGCTCACCCCATTATTTTATTCTCACTTTTTTTGTTTAGAGAGAGAAGACTTACTCATTCGTTATCATCTTTGTCCTTAACCTAATAAACTATTGTGAAGTGAAAAATAGATGTATACTTGCCTCAAAACTTCTGCTAGCGGTATTTATTTTTGAATTTTAATCTTTTTCATAAAATTCAAAGTGTATCGTCCAATCTACTCTCCTATTCAATTTCAAATATAAATTTGTTCTTTTATCTGTAATTAGGTTGATCTATTAATAAAAAAAATACATAAATTTGTTGTTAAATTTATTTTTTTTAGTTTTTTTAGTTTTTTTTAGTTAGTTACCCTAAAAACTACCCAAAGTGTAAAATAAAGAAACCCAAAAATAAAAAATAAAATAAAAACTCTAAAAAAAAATAAAATATTAGGAAAACACAAAGAAAATATCCTATCCCACTCTCCCACACCTAAACTCATGTATGCCCTCATACACAAACCAAGTGTGGTAAATTAAATATGAAAACTATTATGCAAATACTATACAAATAATGAGAGTCGTAAAAGTTACGATCTCAATATCATCACCCTATTAACGCATGGAAAGCGGTTACGACCTCTCGATCGCTTCCCACTTTCATAGTGTGTACATTTTAAACGTGAAGTGGGTACATTATTATATCTCATCAACCTCCTACAACTCACGAAATTACCTGTCTGCTTCTTATGCCGTCCTCGCTTTTTCTTTCTCCACATGTAAGCATTAATTATTGGGTTAAAAATTTCTTCATTATAAACCTGCCAATCATCGTTAGTAACAAGCATACATATAGAAATATCATGAGGTGAGAAGAGTGCTATATGATCAAGTGAACGTGGTGGTGGCTCTTCTAACTTACAAAGTAATGCGAGCTCCTCTGCAAACAAATTCTCAAAACTTTGCTCATAAATTAATGGCACACATGCAAAAGTATCATCATACAAAGAATCTGTATGTGCCGATTCATCTAATAATATGAGCTCATCTTTGAACATTTGCTCAAATGAGGGTTCAATATTAGTGCAAGAGGTCAAATGAGAGTGCAAATTATGAACCATGTTGACCTCAATGAGGGAGCTCATTGCGTGCTCATCCATATTAAATATGTTCAATGCCACAGTCATATTCCCAAACGATAACTTCATGAGGCCACTCCTACAATCAATTAATACATTTGATGTTGCAAGGAATGGTCTACCCAAGATAACGGAAATTTGATTCCGTAGATTGGAGATCGGCTCAGTTTCTAAAACAATGAAGTTTACATGAAAGATAAACTCGCCGACCTTAATTAGCACATCTTCGACCATACTAAGTAGTCTCTTGATCGAACGATCAGCTTGCTGGAACGTGACATTGGTAGATTAAAGTTTTTCTAATCCCAGTTGCTGATAAATAGTATAAGGAAGCAAGTTGACACTTGCCCCTAAATCAAGCAACGCCCTATCAAATGTAGTGTTCCCAATAGTGCATGAGATTGTAGGGGAACCTGGATCTTTGTACTTGATAGGAAAGGAGTTAGAGAGGATATGCGATATATTTGCAGGAAGAAAAATCTTCTCAGGAATATTTCTTACTCGTTTCTTAGTACACAAATCCTTGAGCAACTTAGAATAAGTAGGAACCTGTTGTATAATGTCAATGAGTGGAATATTAATTTTCACCTGCTGAAATGTTTCAAGAATCTTTTCTACTTGCGGTGAAGGCTTTCTAAGCCAATTGGAATATGGTGCTTTCGGATTAGGAACAGGTTCTTCCAAATGAGTATGTGACGATGATGGAGGTGATGGAGATGGTCGTGGAGAAAGGGGTGGAAGAGATGATGTAGCCGGCGAGATAGTACGAGTGGGATCAGGAGGCATGGCTACATTATTGTCCACTTGCTTGCCAGATCTAAATGTGTGAATGGCATTGCATTGGTAGACATGCGACTGATTGGAGCTTGAGGAACTGACATTAGGGTTCGTTATGGGTTGACTTGGAAAGGTACCCTGGCCACGTTCACTCATCTGACTCGCTAATTATCCAACCTGCTACTCTATATTCTTTATAGATTGAGAGTTCACGAGCAGTTGCTGACATGTACTTGGAATAAAATCAGTTGACAATTTCATAAGATTTTGCATGTATGTGTTAAGGTTAGAATGAGACTTGAGAAGATTTTCAACGTGTTTCTCAAGTGACTGAAGTCACTTTTCTTGTTCAATATTAGACCCTTGTTGTGGATGTGAGTGGTTTTGTGCAGGTAGTCTATTCTGATTGTTCCCATAATTTGAAGCGTTTGGGTGTTGATAAGCACCCACATTTGGTCTTGGAAACTGACCATTGGCTGGAGATTGCATGTTAGGGTTGGGGGCCCCCTGATATTGCTCTTGACCCCATAATAGATTTGGATGATTCCTCCAGTCAGGATTGTATGTAGAAGCATAAAGATTGTTCATGGGTTGTTGATATAAGGCATTAGTTTGCTCAAGTGTGGCACCCATGGGATTCATTAATAATGGATACTCCTCTATAACATGATTCGTAGTTCCGTAATTAAAGCATGTGGAAACTTGAATTTGATTTACTTGACCTACCTGTGGAGCACGAGTGGTCTCCAATGCCTCAATTCTCCTTATAAGAGCTGTAATCTTAGCTTTGGCAGCTATAGAGCTGTCGACGCTATAGATACCACCCTTATGCGCAGAAGTTGATGCACTGGGCTTCTCAGTGGGACTCTTCCACTACATAGTCTTACACGATAGGTCCTCAAGAAAGTCCCATGCTTCATCCTCATTCTTTCTCATGAACTCCCCCTGACACATGGACTCAAGAAGAGTTTTGGATGTGTAATCGAGTTCTTCGTACACGATTTGACACAACCGCCACTTTCCTATTGCATGGTGGAGGCACTGAGCTAATAAGTTCTTGAACCGTTCTAAATATTTCCAGAAGGGTTCTCCCAGCACTTGACGGAATTGATTAATTTGATTTCGTATCCTTGCCGTCTTATGCGTGGGATAATACTTCTTAAGAAATACCGTAACGAATTCATCCCAAGTAGTGATTGAATCAGTAGGCATACTGTAAAACTAGTTCTTAGCATTATCCTTAAGTGCAAAGGGGATGAAGCGGAGCTTAATTGCGTCCTCCGATAAGTGCTGCAATTTTATCATCACGCATACTTTCTGAAATTCACAATTAAAGAGATATGCATCCTCTGAATCAGAACCAGTGAATTTAGGAAGCATACAGATGTACTACGGCTTCAATTCATAGTGATTATCCGCTGCATGTGGAAGTTTGATGCATGATGGTAATGATGTACGCAATAGGTAACATCAATCCTGAAGGATCGGGATCGGTTGGTCCATCTTGTCACCCATGAACAAATCTGATCTCACTAGTCGACCAAATTGATCACGAGTCCAATGTGGCATGAACCAGCGACCATGAGTGTATGCGTGAATTTTCTCAACTAATGCAAGAAGTGAGGTATGGTGGAGAGATAAAACGGTGGAATAGATATAATCAAATAAAAATGTGATTTCTACTGTTTCAAATATTTTTTTATTTTTTTTAATTTTTTTTACAGAACCAAGGACACAAAATACAAATAACAGGAAATGTTTGTGGTGTTTTGTACCAGAAGTGCTGCCAAATGGCGGTGAATGCCGTTAATTGGCAGCCCAAACAAAGAATTAAGTTCTCTACTTTTTTAAGTGCACTCCAAATACTTATCTAGTCCTGTCCCTTTTCCTATATCTGCAATTTATATCTGCACTTTCTTGTCCCTGCACACTCAACACGCACTGTTAATCCCGTAAAACGTCAGAAAAGCAAGAAAAACACTGTCGATCCCCGGCAACGGCGCCAAAAACTTGATGTGATAATTTAACTTCAAGCGCACAGTGTCAGTTGTAGCGCTATACAAGTCGTCCCACAGAGATCTCGGGTGTTTTGCGTTTCTTACTATTTCTTTAGTTCTAGCGGATTAACTAAGAGTTTCTAAATTGAGGAAAGATTGGTTTTAAGTTCCAGAGGTTAGCCTAGGATCTTGAATCCATTAAAATAATAGCCTAACAATGAATTATCTCTTTCTTCCTAACTTTTTAATTATGCACGGTTAAGTAACATATTAAAAAGGTGATCTTTTTAATTTGATTTCAATCAAGTGCCCCTAAGTATGACCTATCAAGTGATGTGCAAGTATAAACCATCAAAGATAACACCTTTCTCAAAAACAAATCATATCAAGTAGAAATCTGATAAATAAAAGAAAAGAAGTAAACTTTAAACCCTAATCTAAGCATAGGTTATTAGAAAACCGAACTTAAGTATAACCTATCAAAGAAATTAGATTTACAAGTTTATCCAATTCAATTTATTTATAGAAAACTTTTTATTGATAATTCTAAAAATAAACAAAGAATAAGAATTCCAAACTTCATCTAAGCATAGATTATCAAAATATTAATTAAGCATAATCTATCAAAGAATTATAATTTGTGAACTCTATCTTTTATTTATATATAGAAAAATCATAATTTTGTTTCTTTTAGGAAGAAGATGAGATAAATCCATGTTAGATCTATTAAACTAACATCATCTACATTCTAGGGCTAAAGAAAATTAGCTACTCATATTCCTAATAAGCAAAATTGAATTTTTATTCATGAACACAATAAAATCTAATCTAGAATGCAATAAAACCTGAACTAGAAAATAATTCACTCTATCTAGAAAGCAAATAAAGAATTAAAAGCAATGGCTTACCTCTGGAGCACGGTGTTGTGGCTGTCACCCTTCAATAAAACCCTAATTTTATTAAATTAAAAACGAGTACAAAACTTCCAGGATTTTTTTAGAATACAAGGATACGGCCAATATATAGGCCTCGGAAATCAAACCCTAATTCTAACAGACTTGAAACACTAGAATATTACAATGAAGCCATCGACGAAATCTCAACGTGTGGGCCTACTTTTAGGCCGCTATTTAGCAGTAAAACCCGCCATATGGCTGCCAAATAATAGCCACTAGTCTTGGATTTTTTTCATGCATGAGGTTTTGATCTTGTAAACTTGATATTCCTGACTGTATTTGATTTTGACTCTCTTCAGAAACGTGGTCTCGTAGTTTTGCTCACTTTAGAAATTTTTCTAGCTTGATTTCCTACTCCAACACTGATTTCATGTCATCTCCTTGTGCGAATAAAATTCCTTAAAAACACACTAAAAATACCCAAGTAGTATTTATTTATATACAAAAATAGATAAAGTATGGGAGGAAAAATATAATATATGATACTCATCAAGCTACAAGTATGATATTTCAGCAACCGGAGATGAATTACAATAAGTGAATAAGGAAACAATTGCAAATTAGTAAATTAGTAATTTTCCAAGTAATCAAATAAGCCAACAACTAATCAAGTAAAAAAATTTAAGCAATTCATTAATAATCAAAATAATAATCAACAACAATATAGAAATTATAAAAAATAATTGTAAATAATGTAACATAATGTAATTTAACGTAAGGCTACGTAATGTAATGTAAAATCACATAAAAATTGTATTGTTACGGTGCACTCAGTTATTTTCAGTTGTTATGTAGCATGGTGGTTCCATTAGGTTTCATAACGCAATATAACGGGTTTCATAAAGCGTTATTTTCAACATTGCTTGCTATTTGGAGCCTTATTATCCAAGTCATTTTGCTCGTCAGTTTGGTTTTGACAAGTTATATGTTGGGAACCCAAATCTGAATATCAAGTCAGTGGGTAATTTATTTGAAGGGGCCAGGGCATGGTATCATTTCATTGGGGGATGGACTTTAGCCCACTTCAGTTGCTACAGAAATACCCGAACTCGTATGCTTCTTTTAGTTTTTGTGTCTAAAATTTTATTGCAAGCTCAAAACCCCAAAGTAACAATATAAATAACACATGTCTCCAGGATATCAAATCCTGGTATGCCCAAAAGAGACAAGCGGGTTCAAGCAGAATACCAGATTTGGGCAAGCTTTAGGTTATTGAGTCGGAACACAATGATATTCTTGACACTGAAGTTAGAGCCCCTAAGATAAGAATCACCGATACTCCTACTCAAGAACTAGCTCCTGGTATTATCGTTTCCTCACCGAGGAGGACACGAAAGCACACTAGGACTTAACTAGCCGCAGGTGAGAAAGGCAAAAAGAAGAGTCATAAGGGATCTTCTTCTGAAATAGCCCTTGAGACTACTACTAGCAAAGATGAAGGGATAGGTGTCGCTGAAGATAATGATTCCGAAAAGCAATTTTTCTGACTATGTCCTCACACTGTTAGGCTTGGTAGGAGTATTGGCCCTATTATTAGAATTGAAATTCCTAGTGAAGATCAAACTGTTGTATCAGCTTCGACTGAAGCTGGGCCTAGTTCAAGTGTTGTTTAGGAAATTGCTGAAAGAGCTCAAGTGGCAATTAATATTCCTACAAAAACTTCTACGGATGTCGTTCCTACAAATGTTGCAACAGAAGCTAGGACCACCACCCAATAAATAGCTCAAACAACTGATAATGACGAAGTGCAAATTGTGGGAGCAATTCAGAAATTGAGTTCCCCATCAGTTATAATGTCAACTATCAGAACTCCCCCTGTCAGTGCTATCACTGGACCACTTCAGAATCATAAGGCCCCTTTTCTCTCTTTTTTATTCATAATTTTTTCATCAGATTAATGATTTTATCTTGATAAACTTATAGTGGGGGACATGGTCACTTCTTCTGATTCATTTGAAAAACTTGATTATTCAGGTGATTATGATGATGATTATGATGACAACTTCCATTCATCAATGCCTCCACCAGATCACAACAAACACACCTATTTGACTGCACAAGAAAGGGCTGAAGTGTACGGTCCTAGGGAACCTAGTACTCAACCCTCGAGTGTTTGCCATAAAAAATTGTAAATGATTCTCTATTGAGATATTTCAATAAAGGATTACAATTCCAATGGTTTCCCGTTTACAGAAGATGAGGAAAATGGATTCTCTCTTTATTTAAAGCTGGGTTCTAAAGTAGTTGTGGAGGACGATCCTGCTCTCTGTTGACACTCCACACAAACTCTTTTAATTGGCAGAAAGGCTCTGGACTTCTAATCACAAAGGGTAATTCAAGAAGAAGATGATCGATCCCTTCTCTTTCTGTCTTCCCGCTTTTTATAGGGGTTCTTAGGGCAACGTCCCCTTCTCATTCATTCGACCGTTAGCCTTACTACTCGATAAATGTCGTCATATTCGTTAGGTAGTTACCCCAACGATCGAAATAATGCCGCTACATTCGTTTGGCAGTTGGCTTCACGATCCCAGGAGGCAACTCCCTTCGTTCAAGTCAGGTGACTTTGTATTAAATCCCTCCCCAGAAACTATGGGTAGTATCATGAATCTCATCTTTAGATTCGCGGGCTTGTTCTGTCGTAGCTGGGTTGTGAACCTCGAATTTTAGGTTCGCGGATCTGCTGAATTGCAGACCTCAAACCCTAAATTCGCGGATTTGCTTTGTTTTGACAGATGACTCCAGAATTTTTTGCCAACAAAACCCCCTCCAAAGTTTTCAAAACTCTCACGATTCTCTAAGGTGTTTTGGAATACTTTGGATATAATATTTTCCTTTGATGTAGGAATCTGTATTAGAATCTCCATCTTCTATTTTTCCGAGAGTGCAATTCTGTATTAGAACTTTCTTTAATTGAGGGCAGCACGATCCTGTCTCAATGTCTTGAACTCCCATTTTAAAAGGAACACGACTCTGTATTAGGGTCGCAAATTTTCATTTTGCAAGGAACACGACTCTGTATTAGGATCGCAAATTTTCATCTTGCAAGGAACACAACTCTGTATTAGGATCGCGAACTTTCGTTTTGCAAGGAACACGACTCTGTATTAGGATCGCGAACTTTCGTTTTGCAAGGAACACGACTCTGTATTAGGATCGCGAACTTTCATTTTGTAAGGAACACGACTATGTATTAGGATCGCGAATTTCCATTTTGGAGGGAGAAAGCGACTTTGTATTAGGGTCGCGAACTTTCCTTTTGATTGGGGAAAATCCGGAAGGCGGTTGCTTAATACGGCGTAGGAATTAAGATGTTCTCTAAGCCGCATTAAATGAAAAGGTACTCACGAGATTTGGGCGAGAGATCACGTCTATCCGAAGATCTTGGCCATCAAATCATCTGCTATATAACCTCAATTTCATGAGAGAGTCATTCCTATCTTAAGAAATTTGAACTCCAAGTTTCTCTTCAGGGTTTTTACGACTTCTCGTTTTCGGCCTCCCTTAGCTTCCAATTCTTCTTGTGAAAGATTTTCTTAATCTGCAAAAGATGCCAAAAAAAACTTCTTCCTCTGATGCTTCTACCGGTAGCCATCGAGATCTTCAAGCAACCTCTAGTTCGATAGCGGCAGGAACCCTTGATTGGAAGTAATTTTCTCAACACACATTCGAAAGGCAGTCCCTTTCTTAATTATTTTTTTTTTGTGTTGAATCTAAATGTTTCTTTTGCAGTTGATTACGCCTTGAATCCTTGGCCCAAGGATCATTATTTTGGATATTCGGGTGGCTATGACGGGAAGAAGGAGTTCAGGTTTGGCCAAGTTTTCCCGTATTGTACCGCGTCCGATAGCCAGGAAAGGAAAAACAAGATTCTCCATCCTACTCGCTCAATATTACGAGAGTTAATGACCAATGCTCCTTTTGAAGGAGACAACCGATCTTTACTGAATAAACCTGCCTTTTTGTTCGGTGATCAAGTTTCGTTGCCCGACAGTGGTTTAGATGATGGAGATTACAAGTGGCTTTGTCAGATTGAAGGCCACAATTTGTTTCTCCCCAATATGGAGAGGTCCTACCCATTTCTATTTTTCCAATCCCTTTCTGTACCCAGACAAACAGACTGGCATTTGACAGGCCGCAAGACGGCATTTTATTAGGAGTTTAATGCACAAGGTGCCTTCCCTCGTACCACTGGGAAACACTTTTGCGAGTTGTCCCCGAGGTCCTTTAAACAAGATTTTCCTATAGGTGAAACACCCATAGTCGCTCAGACCTTCTTACATCGATTCGTCAATGCGCAAGGGGAGTTTCCTATTCAAGACTTTCGTCCCCCTGGATGGATTCACTGCTTTTCGAAAGGAGAGTGGGCAATCCTGACTGATTTCTTCTTGAACGCTTTCAAAGATCAGCTTCAGCATGCGAAACTGTATCGTGCTATCAGGACAATTCAGCACGGTATTCCTGCTAGCAGGTTTCATTTCTCTGCTTTACTGGAGTTGTACAACCCCGATACTTGTACAATATTTTCCCCTCGTGGCAAATTGGGTTTCGGCCTTCATGAAATGTATGAGATTTCGGAACTACCCATGAGAGACATCCTATATGAAGAGTATGTCCCTACTGGGGAAGAACTTCATCTGTTGAAGACTCAGAACCCTTTGGTCTATGATACTTATTGGAAATTACTCTGTCATTACCATATTTGCACCACATGTCCGGTACTCGCAATGTGAAGCCGAAGAAGTGGTTGCAATACCTTTTGCCCAACTTTTCAAAGAATAATTCTAATTTCACTCACCTTCCTTTGATTTCTAAAAAGGAGGCTGAGAGGAGAATTACAAATTTTGAGACAGATGCTTACATCGCCGAATCTGACGAGGACGTCTTCAAGGCTGGAACGTCCTTTGAAAGGTTTCACTACCAGGCCCTCCAGCCTTTATCTGATCTGGCCTTCTTGGCGGGCTACTTGATGGTATGGTTGAAAAAATGTGTTATTTCTTCGCAAGAAAGCATACCCGTTAGGGCCGTATACCCAACCATCTTGCTTGCATTCGGTAGGCGGCTCAGTCTGCTGCCCGCGATGGTGTGCAGTATTCAAAGCGGGTTAAGGAGATTGGCTGACATATTTTGTAACGTGAAGAAGGAGCAGATAAAGAAAGGAGAACCAATTATTAAGACTCCTAACCCGCATGTAGAACTTTCATATACCTATTTGATGGCCTGGCTAGTTCTATACTGCCCCACTTTTATGAGCCATGCTGATTCGCAGATAGACTTAAATGCTCCAAAAGTGCAGCACTATGAGAGGTCGCAGTGGAAAGGGGGCTATATGGCCGCAATCCGCATGACCCTCCATTACCACACGAATTTTAAATTATTTAAATATTTTTCGTATTTTCCAAATGTTGGGTACGAAGAAGAATTCGCAGACATTGCTGGTGCTGACAAGTTCACAGTCCTGTCTCTGGGGTGCTTCTGGTGGTTAATAAATATCTGCCCTGGACATTTGGTTCTCCGTTTAGAGAACTATTTTAAAATAGAGCCTTACTATCTGAGTCGTTTTGCTCGACAGTCCGGGTATGATCAACTCTATGTTGGTAATCCCAACAAAGAAATAAGTTTCGTTGGGAATTCTTTTGAAGGAGCTCGAGCTTGGTTCCATTTTGTCGCCGGTGGTACCCAAGCTAAATTCGATCTCCCAATCAAAACTCCAAACTCGTATATGAGTTTCGGTTTCTATAAATGGTTCACGGACACTAACTCCGCCCCTCAGAACTTCAATGTAAACCTTACTTGTCTGAGAGAGATTGGAGCCTGGTATGCTCAGAAGAAAAAGGTCGACAACACGAAAGTGGCAGAAATGGAGGATTTCGGAGCAGAAGGTGCTTCTGATGAGTTGGAACTAGCGATTTAACAGGGGGATGAGGATAATAGTGTATTGATCTTATCGACCCAACCCGTCTCCCTTGACGTTTCTCCACTTCCAACTTTGAAGGAGACTTCTCCTCAACTGCAATCTCCTCCCAAGAAGCTTTTGCATAAGCGGAAGAGATTATGGCGTCTCAGTGATTTGCCTATCAATTCCTAGAACACTTCATCTAAAACCAGTACCGCGACACCCAATTTGGTTTCAAAGACCCTTGTGGAGGAACCAGACGAAGATGAGGATGACTCAACCTTGACTCTGCATTCTCTTAAGAGACGTCGGAGTCAGGGACCGGTCTTTCGCGGTGATCGTGCCTCAGTGACCGCTCCTTCCGCTGTTCATCCTGCTCAGGAGAGTTCTGCAACCCTCATTCATCAGACTGCTGTCAAGGTGGATGCTCCCTCTACTGCACAAGAGGATTCTGCGGTCCTTACTCATCAAGCTGCTGCAGATGATGAAGTACAAATAATTGGGGAAGTTCGCACATCAGGTTCCCCGAAGCGAGCACCTCCTTCAAGAGATCATGATGGCTGGGGAGATGACGATGATGTCAGCAGTGAAGATCTTCGATCTTCCACCCCTCCATCGGACCACGGCAAGTATGTCTTTTTGAGCGAGATTCGTGCTGAGGTTTATGGCCCTGGAGAATCCAGTGTTAACCCTCAATGTTTACTCTCTAACTATATTAATATTGATGTTCTCGCTACACATGTATTTTTTGTTACTGCATCTTTTCTATTATGCATATATATGTTTCTTTCTCTCTTCTTGCAATAGTTCCTCCTTCGACTCCAGCTTCAGAATGCATGGACGCAGAGATAACTCCGCCGAATCATACCATTGCGGAAGCTGATGCTGATAAAGTGACTGAAGTTACTACTTCTGTTGTTAATACTGTAGGGGTAACGGCTCCCGAGGTTACTATGTCAACAGTCTCGACCATAGCTGCTCCGACCGACATCTTGGTTCGGGATGTCGCAGCCAGTAACTCTACTGAGGCCGCCAGAGGTCCTGTTCCTCTTGACGCTAGTGTTGTTACTTCTGTGCAGCAGAGTACAGTTCAGACTGTCTCTGCCCCAGCCATTGTTGATCCCTCTCATGCAGAGGTTGATGCTTTTGAAGTTGATTTATTGAAGGATACGGTAGAAAGTTTCCTCCACTTCCTTGATCGTTGCATTGACAAGATATTTAAGGGGGCTTCTTTTGCTTCGCTTGCCAACGTCCTCAATACTTACTTGACTGGTATAGTCAATATTGGCGGAGAAGAGAAAGCTGCTCCTTACAATCTTATAATAACTCAACTTCAATTGCATGCCGAGTCTTTATCAAGGTCGAGGAGTGCCGACAAATCTGAGGTAGTTGAAGCCATCTTCCAGAAGCTGAGGGAGGAACAACTTAGGTTCCAGAGGGAGACTAAGGAGAAAGCTGATGCTTACAGAGCTTCCTTGGAAAAGGGCCAGTCAGATAGTCAGTCTTTAGCTCTTCAGGTGGAGACTGCCGCTTCAATTGTCAAGGACCACGACCAAGCTATCGCCAGGACCCATGAGTCCATCGCAAGAGCTCAAGCTTTCTTGGCTAAGATCACCAAAGAACGTGACGAGTCAATGAAGAATCTCACTAACTTATCCCGACAGCGGGATAATACAATCAGAAATCTTTAGGCGATACAAGCTGAATTAGAGATGTTAGAGACTGTTGCAGTGCAAAATATCGTCGCTAGTGAAGAGGAATTGTATTGCCAAGCTGCTGTCCAAACTTATGAGATCATCCAACAAGAAATTGGCGATGCTGAGGAGAAGATAAAAGCCCTCTTGAACCATTGAATTGTAAAGACTCTCTTCCTTAGGATTCGAGAAGTCCTCTGTAACTTTTTTTTTGCAATAGCTCTCTTGACTTCGATTTTGCATGGTTTATGTAACAAACTTGATTTTGTATTTCTAAATCATGACTTTGTATTTGTCTTCAAAGGTCTGCAACAAATTCACCATCTTAAATCTTGAAATTCGTGAGTCTTCATGCAATTCTGGTATCGGTGTATTAGGCATGTGACTTTCATAAGTCCTTATCAGATTCGCAATTCCACATTCAGAGGTTCGCGAATTAACAAGATCCGCGCTAAACTCGCGATCTTGAATCCCGAGGGTCGCGAGTTTTGGTTCGCGACTTTCTACCTTGAAGTTCGCGAGATAACCCAAAATTCTTTAGAATTTGTAGAGACTTCTGCGAGCCTTGAAATGAGGCCGAGCATAGAATCCCAAGCGTTATACATCTTTATTAATGACGAGATCTCCGGACCACGAGATCTAAACGTCTCATGAAACAATAATAATTTCTGTTGAGATCTGAGTCGAGAATCTTAACCGAAGATTTCGGCTTTATCTTTTCCCAACCAAAGATCATAATCATAAGACCGTCTATATAAGACGCATGACCTTTCCATGAAGGATCATTCTGACGTGGGAAAAGCTTCTTCTCCCTCGACTTCTCTTCCTTTCTTTTATTTGAGCAGTTGTATTTTCATCATCTTCTTCAACCGAAGCGATGGACGGGAATTGGCATGTTACAAGGCCTCCAAACTGCATCAATCCAGAGGGGTATCCCACCAAAAAGGTTTTTATGACCGTAGTCATTTTCCTTAATTAAGGTAAACTTCATCTTCTGATCGATACCATCCTCCCTCTTCCCCCTTTTTTTTAACAAAGGTTTGAATTGGCTACAGAAGATAACCTTAGTCATTCTCCTTAACAATGACCAAGACCTGATGGGTTCGTAATTGCTTTCAATACCTCCAGGGTATTGGCAGGTCTCATGTATTTTTCATGAGAGAGAAGATTTCAGGTCTGTGGCATTGTTTTATTTCTTGCCTAGCATCCCGCAAGGTTGGGGTACAAATGGCTAGGGCGGCATTGAATTTGTGCAACCCCTCATGTTATACGTTTGGGTGTATGCATTTGGTATGCCTAGTTTTGCACTAATCAAGTCACTAGTGACGTTGATCATGACTGAGCAAACCAACAAAGAGGCCCTAACCGTAGGCAAGAAAAGACTATAAGAGAAACCTTTTTACCTTTAAGACATCCTTGGAAAAGGAGGCTACAGAAGAAGAGGCTACAGGAGCAAACTTTTTCATCTAAGTCATGCTAAAAGATGAGGCTAAAGAAGTAAGTTCGCTATCCTAGAAGAAGAGTCTGCAGGAGCAGATTACTGCCTTTAAGCCGTCCTTGGAAGAGGAGGCTACAGAAGCAAACATTTTACTTTTTCTCATATCAGTGATTTGTATTCATTTTTATTGGTTGTATAGTGCTAGGGAACTCTCTGTAATTTTGATCTGATAATAAATAAATAAGCTCTTTCTTTTTGCATGACCAAAAGTGATTGATGATTTGATATTGATTATCAGAGATAACTGTTAACTTGATAATCTTTAAATCACCCAAAATTTTCAAACCATTCAAAGTTGCTGTGAATGAGAGAACTTCTTGTTAACTTCGCTGATCAGGTTGAAACTCACACTGTCTAAGGACTTATAGTATAATGATTTTGATTCGCCAGAGATATTTTTAACTTGGCAAATTTTGAGAAAAGGAATTTTGATTTGCCAAAGGTATTTTTTAACTTAGCAAATTTGGAAGAGAGAAATTTTGATTCGCCAGAGATATTTTAATTTTTAACTTGGCGAATTTGGCAGAATGAAATTTTGATTCGCCAGAGGTATTTTTTAACTTGGCAAATTTGGAAGAGAGAAATTTTGATTCGCTAGAGGTATTTTTTAACTTGGCAAATTTGGCGGAAAGAAATTTTGATTCGCCAGAGGTATTTTTTTACTTGGTAAATTTGAAAGAGAGAAATTTTGATTCGCGAGAGGTATTTTAAACTTGGCAAATTTGGAAGAGAGAAATTTTGATTCGCCAGAGATATTTTTTAACTTGGTAAATTTGAAGAAAAGGATGTTTTGATTCGCGACTCAAAAATCTTTAGCCTGGAACCACAAATCTTTGTTAATGAAACCCCTGATTACAGACAAACTTTATTCATCATTCGCGTTGAACTACCCAGGTTACATTACAACTGGTGTTCCGCCTAAGAATAATATTTTTTCAAAAACTTGCCATTAATTGGCATCATGTTCTTATCACTATTCGGTTTTGCCAACCGATATGCGCCGTTGGAGTAAACCGTCTCTATGACAAAAGGCCCCTCCCACTTTGGCTGGAACTTTCCTCTAGGCTTTTGGCTAGTTATGATCGGTCTTCTTACTGAAAGGACCACATCGCCCTTTTTGAAAGTTCTTCGTTTGGCCTTTTTGTTAAAAGTCCTGGAGATTCGCACCTGGTATAGTTCAATACTCTGTTGAGCTTCCAGCCGCTTATCATCCACGGCTTCTAATTCTTGGAGCCTTTGCTGATGTCTTTCTTCTTGTGTCATCCTAGTCATTAGTGCGACTCGCAATGATAGAATCTGAATTTCCAAAGGTAAGACCACTTCTGACCCGTACACCAAAGAAAAGGGCGTGGCATTGGTGGGGGTTCGGACTGTGGTGCGATACGTCCACAGACATTCTCTGAGCTTCTCATCCCAGTCCCTTTGATTGGATGACACGAACTTTTTGAGGAGTTTTACAGTGGTCTTATTGAAAGCTTCTACTAGATCATTGGCTGCAGGGTAATATGGCGAAGAAATTATATCTTCGATCCTGTATTTGTTGCAGAATCTGGAAAATACTTGGGTCACGAACTGAGGCCCGTTGTCATGAATGATTCTCTTGGGCACTCCAAAGCGATAAAGCACATGGTGTTTAATGAACTTAATCACGTCTGATGACTTTACTTCGGTTAGGGAAATGACTTCAGTCCATTTCAAAAAGTAATCTGTCATAGCTAGAATGAACCGGCGACCTCTCGTTGATGGCGAAGAAATGGGCCCGACAATGTCCATACCCCATTTCTCAAATGGCCATGATGTAGCCGTTGGGTGGAGATATTCTGGAGCTTGATATATATGTCTGCATGTATTTGGCAGGCTCTACACTTCTTGGCGTAGTTAACCACTTCTGTCATCATCTTAGGCCAGTAATAACCCATTCTTCGGATTCTATCCCAGAGTTTCGACCCTGGCTGGTGTGCTCTACAGATGCCAGCATGAGCTTCTTCAAGTACTTTTCGAGCTTCTCGGTTAGAGAGCAGCGAAGTAAGATTCCATCATAAGATTTCCTGTACAATATCTGGAGCTTCGCATTATAGTAGAACCGGATAGCCCTTCTTTGAATTGCCCTGGCTTCTTTTGGATCTTCAGGTAATATACCGTAAAGGACATAATCTATATAAGGAAAACGCCAATCCCTCGGTTCTAGACTTGACTCGAAAATACCAGCTTCGTCTTCTTGTTGCTCCCTCATTTCCTATTTGAGTTCTTCTTTTGGACAGAATAATTCTCTGCTCCCTACCGTAATTTGCTTTCGAGCATGCTTGGGCAAGGCCAATGTTGCAGCTAAGGAAGCTAGTGAATCTGCATAGCTATTTCGGTGGCGCTTTACGTGGCTGACATAGAAGCCATCGAAACCATCGGCTATCTTAATTACTGCGCGATAATATGGTAAAAGGTCTTCATGTTTGACCTCATATTCCCCTTTAACTTGATTTACGACAAGTTGAGAATCTCCATATGCTTCCAAGTATTTGACCCCCGTTATTTAGCTATCTTTAAGCCAATTAGGAGGGCATTATACTCCACAACATTGTTGGAGCACGGACTTGTTAATGAGTAGGCTCGACGAATGATGTGGTTGTAAGGAGAGACGAAAACAACTCCTACCTCCGCTGTCATTCTTCCTTCAGATCCCATTTGGGAGGCGCCATCGAAGAAAAGTTGCCATACACCTTTCGCGACTGTATTTGCCTCCGGAGACTCTTGCGAGTTGTCTTCTTTTGGAATCAGGCTCCATTCACCCAACTCTCCAGGAATTTGTTTGTATAACTTTGAGGATGCCGGGATCGGATGTTCGGCTAGGAAATCGGCTACGGCCTGTCCTTTAATAGATTTTTGCGGGACAAAATGCATATCATATTGTGATAATAAAATAGCCTAATTCGATAGCCTCAAATTCAATGATCCGGGTTTAGTCATTAGTATTCTCAGGGGGTTAACTCTCGATATAACGTGGATGGTTTGTCCAACTAAATAATGTCGCTTTTTCTGCACCGCAAACACTAAAACTAAACATTCCTTCTCCACTGGGTTATATCGGTGTTCCGCCCCGATCATCATTCTGCAGAGGTAATAAATAGCTTGTTCATGACCCGACTCACTCTTCTGCGCTAACAAGGCTCCCAAGGAGTGGTCCATGGCCCTCACGTATAGCAAGAAAGGTACTCTTGGAACTAGGGCTACGAGCACTGGTGGTTTCATGATGTATTGTTTGACTTCTTCAAAAGCCTTTCGGCATGCGTCATCCCAAACAAATGACACTCCTTTCCTCATTAACTTGGTAAAGGGCTGACATTTACCGAACAAATTTGATATGAATCTGCGGATGTACGCCAGCCTACCTTGTAGTCTCCTTAATTCTTTGAGGTTGCAGGGAGGTGGCATATCTTGGATAGCCTTAATTTTGTCAGGGTCGAGGTAAATCCCTTTGGAAGTTACGACAAAGCCGAGAAACTTTTCACTGGAGACTCCCCGAAAAAATTTGGTTGGGTTCATCTTGAGCTGGTGTGTCTTCAAATCTTGTAGTTGATCACCTTTATTCTTGCTTTTAATTGCTAGGTCATCTACGTAACATTCCACTATCATTCGTAGATGTTCTTGGAATATTACGTTCATAGCACGCTGATACGTGACACCTGCATTCTTTAGGCCGATGGACATAACTGTATGGCAATATACTCCGAGTGGTGTTCTGAAAGACATATGCTTCTCATCGTCAGGGACATCTTTATTTGATTATACCCTGAGAAACCATCCATAAATGTCATACGTTCATACCCGCAAGTGTTATCTATCATAACATCTGTAATGGGTAACGGAAATTCGTCTTTAGGGCAAGCTTCATTCAAATCCCTAAAATCAATACAAATCAGGCTTTTTCCGTTCTTCTTAATTACGGGAACTATATTCGCGACCCAATCAGGGTGTTATTCCTCACGAATAAAGCCTGAATCAATCAACTTTTTTATTTCAACTTCAATAGCTTTCATGATCTCTGGGCGGAATCTTCGTTGTTGTTGCTTTACTGGCTTAGTATTTGGTCGGATGTTTAGTTTGTGAACCGCGACACTTGGGTCTAATCCTGGCATCTCCTCATAACTCCAGGCGAAAATGTCGATGTACTTGCGAATGAGGGATATCAATTCCTCTCTCTCTTCTGAGGATAGGTTCTCACTTATAAATATAGATTTAGGATTCTTTTCATGCCCTATATTTATTTGGATTACTTTATCTTCGGTGGAAGGCTCGCACTGTTCAAACTGAATTTCCCACTTCATGTTAAGATGCTTGGCCCAGGGTCATCTTTTACCGGCGAGGCTTCCTCTTGGTCTTCGTCTTCTTGGATCGCGGAGGCCATGTTCGTGGACACTTCGCGGAAAATAATGCCAGTACTAATATTTGAATCCCAGCAGGACAATTCTGACGAATGATCGAATTGCCTTTCTTCAGTTCTCTCACCTGAAGAACCTTCGAGAGTAGTGGCATATCCCAACCTCTGTCGTTTTTCTGATAATAATCTGGTATTTTTCCCTCTGGGACAAAGGGTCGGAGGATTGTTCTTCTTCCTTTTCCAAAACTCAACCCCTGCCTTTGGCCAGATTATATCCCATTTTCTCTATTAGTCTATGAGAATTTTCATCATAATGTAACAACTCGGGATTTCCCTATTCTTCTTCAGAATCTAAGCACTTTTTTTTGCTTTTGTGACTTATCTTTCCAAATATTATGGATTTCTGAGTTTCGTCCTTGGAAGGGACCTCGAAAATGACCTTGTTGGCATCTTCGTCGTCATCACTCAGTTCGTGAAAGGACGATCGGATAGGTGCTTGGAAAAAAGCCAAAGAGCGTATTTTATCTAAGCAATCGTTGAACGCATTAGTGTTGGTACTTGAAGGTTCAGAATCAACAGCAGAAGAATAAGCAAACTCTAAATTTTTATTTATCACACACTTACCATCAGAGTGAACAGTATTATTTACATCAAGACCTTTAAGGCTTATCACAATGGGCTCACCGTCCCAAATTACATCATCGGATTTCAAATCTTCAGATCCTGATTCTGTGTCGGCCTCTTCACCGCTATCAGAGTCTTCTGGAGCAGGCTGATCTGAGACATCGAACGCATCTTGATATAGCAACGCGTCAGTAAAGTAGTTTTCAACTCCTTTAAAGGGTTATTTTTCCACAACTAGCATTCTTACGTTCCCGTCTTTGTCTGTATATTTCATGCATTGATGCAACGTGGAAGCACAACGAGGTTATTATGTATCTAGGGCCTCCCCAGTAGCAAATTGTAAGATGGTCGGCATCTATCACATAGCACGTGACTTCCGTCTTCAGGTCGCCGATTTGGCACTTAAGCTTTATCTTACCCAACGGCCTACTACCAATTGGCATTGAATCCAAAGATAGTAATGTTGGTTGCTGCTAACATGTTCATCGGGACTCCAAGGTACCACAGCATCCTCCGTGGCATGATGCTTAAGGCTAAGCCTAGATCAACTTGAATGCGATCGATCTCCGCTGACCCTATATATCCTTTGTAATACAAAGAGTGGTGATGCTTATTGCTTCTAACTTGCATGTCTTCCGGAGAGAAAGTGATGCAAGGGACGTTTTTACTAGAGATCTGGTCACACACATGCAAAGAGATTCTTCCTTCTCTATCATTTCTGGTATCTGTGCCAAGATTACCTCTGACCTCCGAATCTTGCAGAGCCTCGCTCAAAGCTTCTCTGGTTGATTTAGAAAGCTTCAGGAGCTCATACAAAGCTATTCTTGTGGGAATATTAGCTAACTGTGTTAAGATGTTGAATTGAAACGACTTCTGTAAATCTTTCGCAGGCTCTTTCCCCTTTTTCTTCAGAACTTTATCAAACTTAAGCTCTTTTTTTTATCTTCCTTGGAGATGGTCGAGAATCTGTGCCCTGCCCATAATTCTTCAAGTAATATTTTCCCGAACGAGTCCCCGAGGGAGGTAGATCCGCGTCAGCCACCAGAGAGTCTTCGATTTCTTCTTCCGAATCTGTTAGGGTAGGAACGCCTTCGTTATCTTCGGGAATTATGGAGACGACGTTAGAAGTAAGGCTCTTTCCTTTTCGCCTTCTTCCAGATGAATTAGAAGTCCATTGTTCATCATTAAGGAGATCTGGACGCACCCACATTATCTCCTACTGTTGATGCGGATCAAAATTCACGACCTGCATCATGCCTCTAGGAATGGGTTGCACCCCATCTTGTACTGTTGACTCTATCCAGTCGGGTGGTCTAACAAACTTGAAAGTCACCATGTTCGCGGTCACCTTTTTCTGGTGCTCTTGGAGCTTGATGATCTTGGTGTCCACTAAGGCTTGAATCTTATCCTTAAGAATGTAACAATTGTGGGTAGGGTGGTTAATAATCCTATGGCAGACACAGTAATTAGGATCATTAACTCTCCCTGCTTCCTCCGGACGTTTGGACTCTGGTAGCTTCAGCATCTTCTTAGTCATGAGGAGGTTGAAGATGGTTTTTGTATACTCGTCCATGAAAGAATATTGTTCTTGAGGCACAAGTGACTGAGGAGTGAGTTTCGGAGAAGACTTTGTGGGCTGCGGAGTATCAGCCACCATTGTCTCCTTCCCCTTGTATCCTCGGGATTGGGGCCTATGGTTGTTGTCGTTATTTCGCCTCTGTTTCTCCTCGCCTCCTTCTTCTTCAAGCCTTTACGCAATTTTGTCAGCCTCCTCAGCTTGTAGGGCGAGATCTTTCCAAGTTGAGGATTTCACTGCTCCCATCCTGGCTAGAAGCTTAGTCGAGAGATTATGCCAACAGGTTTCTACCAAGCTCTTTTCTGGCATCCCGTGTGGGCATCTGAGAGAATCATTCTGGAACCTTTTAATGAAGTCCCGGGCCGACTCCCCTTTCTTGTGTTTAGTGGCTAGAAGTTCCAGCATTGACACCTCCATATCGTCTTCATAGAACCTAGTTAGGAAGGCTTTTTCCATGTCGATCCATGAATTGATGGTTCCCGGTTCTAGCCTCCAGAGCCATTCAAATGCTAGTCCTGTCAAGGTACTAACAAATACCCACATAATGACGGGGTCGTTTCGGGCAAAGTGCCCAATTTGCGACTTGAAGTAGGAAAGGTGCTGGTTTGGCGACCCTTTACCATCGAAGGATTTGAGCTTCAATGGCTTGTAGCTTTCTGGGAACGGCATGCTTTTCCGTTCCACCGGATATGGTCTTACAACACCCAACTCTTGCAAATCACTTTTATGCATGAGGGCATTTAGTTGATTTTGGAAACTCTCCATCCAGACAACATTCGCATTTCCTTCCTGATGCGTGGAACGATTGTCATCATCCTCATGATATTCTGCTGCCTCTTCATGACCTTCTTCTTCCGCCCTCTTTCCCTTGTCAGTTTTTAGGTGGGTCATGGGGTGGCATCTGCGAAGATACATTCTTCAACCTTGTCTTTTCCTATTCCAGCAGAATATGCACCATGTCCTTAATTTCGCTGATAGCGTTCTGCTGTTGTTGGATACTTTTGTCTTGTTCGTCCATCCTCCGCATAATTCCTCCGGGGTACTGTTTTGGGCCATGTACGCAGAGACGAAGTCTTCTAGGAGCGAATTAGACGTCTGCATCTCGGCCATAACAGACTTGGTTGTGTCTTCCTCATCGGAGGAGACTCCAACCATTTGTCTATAATTCATCGGGATTGTCATCCCACTTTTGAGTTGAGTGTTTTGAAAAACTCCTCGCTCTTTATTGAGCACGTCCATTAGACCTGAAGAGAGCTCTGAATCGGAAGCACCTCCCTCGAAGACATTCTTCGTCTTCTTTTTTTTCATCTTTTTCCCGACACTTATCATATTGGATGACACTTCGGGGTATTCGGGCTCATAAAACTCGAGCCTGTTTCGTCATCTCCTCTTCGCCAGTTGGGATGAGGATGATGATGTTGATAGTCGATGGAACACCGACTGTCTAGTATGGGCTGAACAATGACAATGTGATAGTACTACATTGATCAGTCGTTCGCAATGGCAATGAGATGCGTGGGGTTCTTCCCTCTTTCTGTTTAGAAGTTCCCGAAGATCTCTTGCATTGGAACTTTTGATAACGACGTCATCTTTGAAAGATAGCCTCGGGACTGAAGTCCCTCTTTCATCGAAGGTTTTCGGAACAAGTCTCACCCTAGCTAGAACAATGGGTGAGATAATTTTAGCCTTTGAGATAGGCTCCCTGATAATCGCACGTTTTCCGCGAGCCTGAGGTTCGCGCGCTCCTTCTCTTGCGTGATCAT
Source organism: Dracaena cambodiana (assembly GCA_036321105.1). Classification (NCBI taxonomy): domain Eukaryota; kingdom Viridiplantae; phylum Streptophyta; class Magnoliopsida; order Asparagales; family Asparagaceae; genus Dracaena; species Dracaena cambodiana. The sequence continues at coordinate 5,598,513 of JAYEPQ010000019.1, read as the reverse complement.
GCTTTCTCCCCGGAACACGAGGGACGTGAATGTAGATTCCACATTTGAAGTCATAGATAACTTTGGTGGATTTTCTCCGTTTCCTGTAGGAAACGCGAGTAAATCCTTTCGCGTCTTGATCTTCTGTAACCTCGCATTTTGCCCTCCATACTTGTATAGTAGGCCTTCGCGATGATGAATTGGCAGTTTCCTTCTGCTGCGTGGTCCTGCGAAGGGCACGAGTTTTACTTCTTCTTAGATTCCTTCTCATTGTACAAGTGAGAGGAACCTCCTTCCCCGCATCATAATCCGGTGGAGTAGGTAGTGGTCGTTTCCCTTTTTTAAAGTGGTGACCTTGATCCACTTTGCTTGAGAGACCAGGAGTCTTAGCTGAAACTGGCTTAGAGCCTAATGTTGGTGAAGAAGAGGATTTCGGACCAGTTTGGTCTACTGATTCCTCCGATTGAGTTGTTGCCCTTGAAGTCTCCTTAGAGATTGATCATTTGGAGACCTTACGGCACCCCCGTAAGGAAGTAGGGCTCTTGGAGCCGGAAGAAAGGAATTCTTCATACATTTCTTGGTCAACCTGGATGGTGAGCGAGTTGACCAGACTGCCAACTGGAATGTTGTTAGATTGAGCCACTACCAGATCACCGGAGGTGATGGCAGTCCCCACCGGAGTCGCCAATTTTCTGTTTGCCATAAAAATTGTTAATGATTCTCTATTGAGATATTTCAATAAAGAATTACAATTCTAACGGTTTTCCGTTTACAGAAGATGAGGAATATGGATTCCCTTTTTGTTTAAAGCTAGGCTCTGAAGTAGCTGTGGAGGACGATTCAGCTCTCCGTTGACACTCCACACAAACACTTTCAATTGGCTGAAAGGCTCCGGACTTCTGATCACAAAGGGTAATTCAAGAAAAAGATGATTGATCCCTTGTCTTTCTGTCTTCCCGGTTTTTATAGGGGTTTTTAGGGCAATGTCCCCGTCTCATTCGTTCGACTGTTAGCCTCACTACTCAAGAAGTGCCGTCATATTCGTTACGTAGTTACCCCCACAATCGAAATAATACCGCTATATTCGTTTGGCAGTTGGCTTTACGATCCGAGGTGGCAACTCCCTTCGTTCGGGTCGGGTGACTTTGTATTAAACCCCTCCCAGGAAGCTATGGGTAATATCGCGAATCTCATCTTTAGATTCGCGGACTTGTTCTGTCATAGCTGGGTCACGATCCTCGAACTTTAGGTTCGCGGATCTGCTGAATTGCAGGCCTCAAACCCTAAATTTGTGGATCTTCTTTGTTTTGACAGATGACTCCAGAATTTTTTGCCGACATCGAGTTCTTCACCAAGTGAGATAACATTTTAGTTGTTTGTTTATTCTTGTTCCTTCATTTTATTTTTATAGGATTGCCATCCTATTCTGGCTCTAAGCTTATGCCTGAAACATCTTCAGCAATTGTGCCATCTGGCACAGCAACTGAAGCTGCTTCTTCTACTGAGGTTGCACCTTTTGCCGAAGCTGCTCCTCCTGCTGAGGCTAAATCTTCATCTTGGAATGTAATATGAATCACTTTGATCTTGACGACTCTACTCCCTCATTTTCCCTCAATCATTGGAGCTGCATCTACTTCTGTTGTTTCTTTGTCTATGCTAGTAACCTAATCCGATTGATTAGAAAAAGACACAAAAATTGATACACTCACTAAGGAACTGGTCTAGAATGCCATTACAGATTTCTTCTCCTTTTTAGGATATTGCATAAGTATAATTTTAAAAGAGAGATCCTTTGCTTCTATTGCCACCCTCCTGAGTAATTACATTGTTGGCATAGCAAGTGTAGGTGGAGAAGAAAGAGCAGCTCCCTACATGACCTTAATGGCTCAACTCCAAGATCACGCTAAGGCTTTATCAAAGATTCGAAATACAGATAAGTCTGAAATGGTTGAAGTTTTTTTTAAGAAATTATTGGAGGAGCAACTTAAACATTAGGAAGAGGCTCAGAGAAAATAGATGCTCATCAGGCGCAGTTTGCTGAAATCCAATCTACTAGTGACTCTCTGTGTACTGAGACAGAGTCCTATTGCTTCGACCATGAGTCAGGATCAAGCCATTATGAAGATTCGGGAGACTATCGCTAAAGCACAAGTTTATCTTGAAAAGACTCTTAAAGCCTGCAAAGAAACCATGAAGACCATCACTGACTTGTCTAGACAGCATGATGATCTCAATAAGGCTTTTATGGCTAAACAAGCGGAACTGGAAACTCATTAATCTTACCCATCTACCAACGCTCTTGTTAGTGAAGAGGAGCTATGGAGGCAGGCCACTATTCAAACTTATGGACTATTCAGTTGCGGGTGAGGGATGTTGAAGAAAAGATTAAACCTCTCCTAACTCAATAATTTGTGTTTCTTTGATATTGTATCATTTTGAATATTTTGTCAAGAAGCTTTTGTAATGCTATATTGATGATGTATTTTGATGAATACAATTTTTTTTTGTCATTCATTCAGATGTAACTATTAACTCGATAAATGCGCTTGGTTGATGATCAGAGATATTTGTTAACTTGATACATCACGGACACTTTTGTATATTGTTCAACGGTAATTAACTTGACAATATAGAGTTTGTATTCAAACGCCCAAATATATTTTTGGCGAATGAATAATTTTCTTAAACAGAATAGAAGTAATCATAAACTTTGCTAAACAAGTTGTAATTTTAGATGTTTAGTGACTTGTAGTACAACAGTTTTTGAATTGCAAGAGGTAAATTTTAACTTGGCAAATTTTGGAGAAATGGATTTTTAGTTTTGTCAGAGGTAATTATTAAGTTGATAAATTTGGTGGAAAAAGAATTTGGTTTTATCAGAGGAAATTTTTAACTTGACAAACTTGGAAGAAAGTGGATTTGGTTTTGTCAGAGATAATTTTTAGCTTGACAAATGTAGAAGAAAGTGGATTTTGTTTTGTCAGAGGTAATTTTTAACTTGACAAATTTGGTAGAAAGTGAATTTGGTTTTGTTAGAGTAATTTTTAACGTGACAAATTTGGTGGAAATGGAATTTTGGTTTTATCAGGGATAATTTTTAACTTGACAAATTTTGGTGGACTGTGAATTTGGTTTTGTCAGAGTTAATTTTTAACTTGACAAATTTTGTAGAAATAAAATTTGGGAGAGTAGAAATTTCTGCTTCGCAAAGGAAATTATTGTTATAAAACAACTAGTGACAATATATATTGACTGCATTGCTAGTCAATGTCAGAAAGATTATAAGGGTGAAGTTTACTTTCTAGCGGAATCTCTAGAAAAAAAACCTGTTTTATAAGGTTCCGATAGAACTTGTCAGAAATAGACCTTTTTATTATAGATGAACTCTATTTGATTGGTGGACAAATTGGTCATGTGATAAGTATTATATTTTGCATTGTTCATCCCATATTTTGTCTATTTTTTTATATAAATAATTGCTACTCGGGTATATTTAGTGTGTTTTTATAGGTAACAAAGATTTTGTAAGGAAAATAAGAAGAAGATGCAAATTTATTAAGAATATGAGCAAAGAAAGTTAACTAAGGCGAAAACCGACACTCAAGTGCAGCAGCAGCAAATTCAAGAGTATTTTGGGTGAAGATAAAGCTTGAACTAGAAAATTTCATGTTGGAAAAATTTGTAGAACTCAAAATTATCTTTGAAACGAGTCTAAGAACAGCTTAATCCGAGTTTGTATGAAAATATTATGGCCATTTTACTGAAGCGCTGCAGAGTGAAAAATTCGATCCAACAGGCTACAGGTTTGTTGAACATAATTTCGGATTTTGCACCCAAACATTAGTATTTTATGCCATCTAATCTCAACCATTGGTTTCTAATATCTATGGATTGGATTAAGATTATATATCTTGAGATTATTTTGTATTGGATTAGAATCATATCTTTTGTATTGAGTTTGAGTAGGAGTAGGATTGTATTTGGGTTATAAATACCCCATGAATTCTTATAAATTGGAGAGAGATTTTTAGGTGTAATTTTAGATGTACTTTTTATTAATAAAATTAAGATTTTGCTGAACGGGTGATGGCCACAATACCGGATTCCAGAGATAATTATCTTTGTTCTTCAATTTTTCCTTAGTTAATTTATTTTAATTGCTTTCTAGTTTAGATTTATTTGCTTTCTAGATTAGATTTAATTGCTTTCTAAGAATAAAAATTTGATTTTGCTTGTTAGAAATATGAATAGCTAATTTCACTTAGCTCTAGGATGTAGATGAAGTTAGGATTCACCATGTAATTACTCTCTAGAATTTTTTTCTTAAATAAAATAATAAAAGATATGATTTTTCCATGAAAAGATTAAAATACAAGAACTCGTAGATTAATACTTTGATAGGTTATACTTTAGTTAAGTTTCTTAATAGCTTATACTTAGTTAGGGTTTGGAGTTATTGGTTTTCATCTTATTCAAAAAAATATCTAATGATTTAGTTTATTTTTATAAAAAGTAGTATCCTTAATGAATATGTTTATGAATAAAAATTCGATTTTACTTATTAAGAATATGAGTAGCTAATTTTCTTTAGCCCTAGGATGTAGATAAAGTTAGTTTAATAGATCTAATATGAATTTATCTCATCTTCTTCCTAAAAAGAAATAAAGTTATGATTTTTCTATAAATAAATAAAATATAGAGTTTGTAAATCATAATTCTTTGATAGATTATACTTAATTATTATATTGATAGTCTATACTTAGATGAGATTTGGAATTCATATTCTTTGTTTATTTCTGGAATCATTAACAAGATTTTTCTATAAATAAATTGAATTGAATAAATTTGTAAATCTAATTTTTTTTATAGGTTATACTTAAGTTCAGTCTTTTGATAACCTATGCTTAGATTAGGGTTTGAAGTTTATTTCTTTGCTTTTGTTTATAAAATTTTCTACTTGATATAATTTGTCTTTAAGAAACGTGCTATCTTTGATGATCTATACTTGCACACCACCTGATAGCTCATACTTAGGGCACTTTAAATAATGATTATACTAAAAGATCAAATTTTTATGATAGAAGATGACAATAAAAGTAAATATATGGCTGGAAACTAGTGGATTCTAAATTCTAGGCTATAGAATAACTCTCAAATCTGATTTAGAAACTCTTTGTCAATCCGTTAGACAACAGAATTAGTAAGAATTGTAAAACACCTGAGATCTCTGTGGGACGACCTGTATAGTGCTACAATCTACACTGTACACTTGCAATAAATTATCACATCAAGTTTTTGGCGCCGTTGCCGGGAATCGACGGTATTTTTCTTGCTTTTTCTAACGTTTTACGGCTTAACAGTGTGTGTTGAGTGTGTATAGATCTGAACTTTAAATACAGGAAGCAAAAAGGGAAGAAAATTCCCTGATTTTGCACAATACAAAAAAACCAGAGGTAAATTCCCTGATTTTGCGGCTAAATAGCGGTAAAAACCGCTAGTTAGCGGCACTATTTGAGAGTTTCTCCCTCAAATTTTGTCTAATTCTGTATTTAGGGTTCCTGATTCTGAAAAAAATATAAAAACATTATAAAAATAAAATTTCAATAGTTTTTATTCTTTCTTTTCCATCTCTTTCCTTCTCCACCTTCTTCAAAAAATAAATAAATAAATAAAAATTTAAAAAAAATATTTCAAAATCCAACTGGTTGTTATCATTGTCGTGATCCATAACATAATTATTATCAGTGTCCATGGATAGGAAGTTCGTTAGAACTAGATCATAATCAATTTCACACCACTTATAGTGAACTTACGAGCACTGTCTATGCACAAAATTACAATTATGAATGGATGAATCAATCTAGTTTTGCATATAATCAAGAGCCGTACCAAGAGAGTCCTCCATCTGATCCTTTCTTTATGGGCTATTCATCTTCATGTTCTAAATTCAATCATAAACAAGATATTCAATTGAACATGTTAAATGAAAGATTACAAAGATTAGAAGCGACGTATGCATGTCATGAGAATCTACCTTCAACCACTTCATATCTGTCATCAAATATGTACATGGATCCATCATATCATTCTTCAAATTTCACTCATGATCTCGAGATGCAATCATTTGAGAAAAATAAGGAAAATTATGATCATGAGTCTGAGGAACAAAGACGTAGAATAGAGGAAGATATAGAAGTTTTGTTAAAATCATCATCTCAAAAATCATCCTCTCAAACTGAATCTTATATGGAAGATCTTCTTAAAGCGATTTCTCAAACTAAACATTTTGGAGATCAACAATCTAATAGTTTAAACATATCTTACTCCAACGAGCAACCATTTAAGTCATCTTTTGAAGTAGATATGATTCAAAATTAGTTAAATAATTTTGTGCATGATGAGTCTATAATTCAATATTCTGATCAGCCTATTTTAGGCTATTGTGAAAATAATTATAAAGAAATTGGTGATAAAGAAAAAATTTTGCATGGTGATTTGTCTCATGATGAGCTTGCTAGTGACATATTATCATTTGATTCTTTTTATGAAAATTGTAAAGAAATTTGTGAAGAAGAATTTTTGTCCCTTCATAATAACTTGATTAATGATAAGTCCACTAGAATAGTATTTTCTTTTGAGAATTTTGATGACAGGATTGAAGAAAATTTGCATGACAAGCCTATAATACTTGAAGATTGGAAGGAAGTACAAAAGGAAAAGATTATGGTACCAAATGATTTGAAATGGCAATCCAAAATCGAGCTCATGATTCCGCTACATCAAAGTGAGTATGTTATTTCACAAGTTGATAAAATCAAAATACTTACTACTATGAAAGATGCTCGTGGGTCAAATATCGACGATAAAGGTACGATTTCCAACTTCATAATTTTATTATTGAATAAAAAAGAAAGGTAGAAATAAATTGAGAAAAATAAAAAAAAGATGGAGAGATTAAATGCAAAATTGACAAAAAAGCTAAGTTCATCCATATCAAAACATAAAAAGACACACTATGAGAGTGGAAAATGATCAAGAGGTCATAACCGGTTTGAATTTTCTAGTAAATGTGTAAATGTATATCATAGGTTTCTTATTTATTTACCACCCTGGGTTCATGTATGAGGGCATACACGAGTTTAAGTGTGGGGGAGTGGGTTAGGATATTTTCTTCATGTTTTCTTTTCTAGGGTTTTTAGTTTTTTTTTTTAGATTTTTTATTTTATTTTTAGATTTTTGGGTTTCTTTATTTTACACTTTGGGTAGTTTTTAGGGTAACTAACTAAAAAAAACTGAAATAAAAAAACCTTTGATTTTATATATTTTCATCAGTAGATCAACCTAATTACAGATAAAGAAACAAATTTAGATTTGAAATTAGATATGATAGTAGATTGGACGATACATTTTGAATTTTATGAAAAAAAAATTAAAATCCAAAAAATAAATATCGCTAAAAGTAATTTTGAGGCAAGTATACATCTATTTTTCACTTCACAATAGTTTATTAGGTTAAGAACAAAAATGATAACGATTGAGTAAGTCTTCTCTCTCTGAACAAAGAAAAAAATGAGAATAAAATAATGGGGTGAGCCTGGTATTAAGGCAATAGGGTCGAGAGTGATAAAATAATGGGGTGCGACTGGTATTAAGGCAATAGCCTCAAGAGTGAAAAAAAGTATGATCTAAGTAATCGGGTACTTTGCGCCTAAGCAAGCGTGAATATTTGCATGAAAGGTGAAATATTCTTAAAAAAGAAAAAAAAAGAAAAAGAGAGAGAGAGAGAGAGAGAGAGAGAGAGAGAGAGAGAGTATGATCCTAGTTATCGGGTACTTTGCGCCTAAACAAACGTGAATATTCGCATGAAAGGTGAAATATTCTTAAAAAATAGAAAAAAAAGGAAAAAAAGAAAAAAAAATTTGTTATGTGAGAGAAGATGAATCATGAGTTAGAGTTAGAGTCAAAAGCTGAAATAAACTATTTGTTTTAAAGATAATAGTACTAAGAATTAGACACATTCATTAGTTACATTAGGAGTAACATAAGAATCATTGTATTCATTCTTTATATTTTTTCCTCATGATTAGTTGGATATCTGTTGATATTGCAAACTTTGAATCAAGAATATGTATTGAGGTTTTTATCGGCTCCGGCGTTTATGCAAACCAATGATCAAGACATAGTGTTGAATTTTTCTTTTGTTGAGGAAAAAATTCAAGTATGTGTATCAAATGATTTGATAAATTTGTTATCACTTTTTCGATATATCGGTCGAGGATACATTGAATAACTTGTAGATAATTCAGGGAAATGTACATTCTTTACTGCATTCTTTGAAAAGAGTACTACAAGAAGTTTCTTTATGAAATCATCTTATTACTATATTTCTAAACAATTGTTAGGGATTCACCAGTTCAATCGAAGATGCGACAAAGGATTATTGAAGTTGATACGTATCTCAAACCGCTCAATATTTAGCTTGGTTGTTTATTACTATTACATAAGATGTTTGTACATAATTTGCTTTATATTGAGCGGTTCGAGATTCTTTTGATACTCATCAAAACCTCTTTGACAGTTATCAGAGATCAGATAGCTGGCTTGGCCATGATCACTTTGAGTTAAATAGATTTTTCCATTGGAGAGATTAGTAGTTGGACTTTTCAATATTACTGCCAATATGTTCTATACTAAAAAGAGAATTCGGATAAGTGGTGGTGGATTTTGCAGTATTCAAGCAGATGTACTACAATGTGAACTATGTGAAAAGCAAGATGATGGGTACTTCTGTGATGGATTTCTTGAATATTACATTAAGAGTAATATTTCTTCAGAAATTTGCCATTGATCGACATCATAATCTTGTCGCCGTTCAGTTTTGCGAACTGATATGCACCTTTTGAATAGAATGTGTTAATGATAAAAGGTCTTTTCCATTTTGTCTAGATCTTTCCTTTGGACTTTTTATTGGTTATGATTGGTCTCTTACTAACAGGATCAAATCACCTTTATTGAAAGTTCTCTTCTTGACCTTTTTATTAAAAGTTTTAGAAATTCGAGCCTAATAAAGTTCAATTCTCTATTGTGCTTCAAGACGTTTGACATTGAGAGCTTCTAAGTCTAGAAGTCTTTGCCGATATTTCTCTCCCTATGTCATTTTATGCTAATGCAACTAGTAATAATACAATTTGGATCTCCAAAGGAAGTACTGCTTCTGGTCCATACACCAAAGAGAAAGGTGTAGCATTCGTAAGCATCCTGACAGTTGTTCAGTATGCCCAGAGGCATTCCCCAAGCTTTTCATCCCAATCACATAGGTTGGATGAAACAAACTTTTTAAGGAACTTCACAATAGTTTTGTTGAAGGCTTTTGAAAAACCATTGGCTGCATAATAATATGGAGATGAAACTACACTCTCGATCCGATATTTATTGTAAAATCCTGAGAACGACTGATCACAAATTGAGGTCCGTTATCATCAACAATTCTTCTAGGTACCCCAAAATGGTATATGCCATAATGTTAGATGAATTTGATCACGTCTGATGTCATTACTTCAGTTAAGGGAATGACTTTAGTCCATTTTGATAAATAATCTATTATGGCCAATATAAATATGTGACTGCTTGTTGATGGTGGCAAAATCGACCTACTAATATCCATTACCCACATTTCAAAGGGCCATGATATAGCTGTTGGGTGGAGATATTCTGGTAGCTGATGCATAAGCAACCGCATCTATGATCATTTTGGGTCAATAATATCCCATTTTCGGAGTCTGCCCCAATGTTTTGTTCCTGATTGATGTGCTTCGCAGATGCCACTGTGAGTTTTTTCAAGTGATTCTTAGGCTTCTTTCTTTTAGATGCAATGAAGTAGGATCCATTATATGATTTTCTTTATAATGTCCAAACTTCGGCATTATAATAGAATCAAACAGCCTTTATTTGAATCATTGCTACTTCTTTAGGATCTTTTGATAATATTCCATAAAAAACATATTTGATATAAGGAAATCACAGATCTCTTAGTTTGAGATCAGATTCAACAGCATGTATCTCATGTGCTTCTTATTTATTTAACTCTACCTCAGTTCATACTTCGGGCAAAATAATTCTTTACTTCCCAGCGTTTGCTGGAATTATTAGTCGATGCTAAAGTAGCAGCCAAAGAATCTAATGAATCTGCATAGCTATTCTTATAACGCGGCACATGACTGATATAGAAGCTGATAAAACTATTAGCCATTTTCGTGACTGCTTGATAATAGGGTAAGAGATATTCATTTTTAACTTCATATTCTCCCTTGACTTGATTGATGATAAGTTGAGAATCTCTATATGCCTCTAAATATTTCACCCTCAGCTACTTGGCTATTTTTAATCCAATCATTAAGGTATTGTATTCGGCCATATTATTAGAGCATTATTCCATTAACGAATAAGCTCAAGGGATAATATAGTTTCGAGAAAAAATAAAAACAATCCCCACTCCTGCTACCATCTTTCCTTTGAATCCCATTCTGGAGACACCATCAAAAAAAGTTGTTAGACCTCCATGCCATCTTCATAGTGTTTAAGAAGGCCTTTTCTATGTCATTCCATGAGTTGACGGTTTTTGGTTCCAATCTTCAGAACCATTCAAATGCTAGACCCATGAGGGTACTAATAAAAACCAGTGTGATGATAATAGGGTCATATCCGGCCAGATACCCTGTTTGTGATTTGAAATAGTAAAGGTGATAGTTCGACGATCCTTTACCATCAAAAGACTTGAGCTTCAGAGATTGTAATTTTCTAAAAATGGTATATTTTTCCACTCCATCGAATATGGCCTCACGACTCCCAGCTCTTGTAAATCACTCTTATGAACCAAAGCGTTAAGCTAGTTCTGGAAGCTTTCCATTAGGGCAACATATGGATTCACTTCATATTCTGAACTCTCGGATTGATGATGCGAGTATTCAGAACGATTGTTTTCTTCTTCATGTTCCTCACTGACAGTGCTCTCAGTAGGAGTGCATGGTTCATTATCTTTTCCTTCCCTTTATCCTTCTTCAGAATGCAAGAACTTCTAAAAGAAGATTCTCCTTTAATTTTCATTTTCTCTTTGATCAAGAATTGGAGTATTTCCCTGATCTCGCTTATAGATTCCTGTTGTTTATGGATGATCTTTTCATGCTTATCCATCCTCTTCATAAACTCTTCAGGATTTCCCTATGCCATGTGTGCAGTAGTAGAGTCTTCTAAGAATGAGTCAAAAGTTTGGGACCTTGCTATTGCGGAGTTTATTCCTTCCTCTTCATAGGAAGAGATTTCGACCATCTTCCAGTAATCCAATGGCACTATCACTCCCTTTGAAGTTGGGTATTTCAAAAAACACTCTTCAGACTAGAAGATTATTTCGAAAAAACACAATGAATATCACTAAATACACTCTTCAGACTAGAAGATTATTCAAAATTCGATGAATCTGATCAAGGAAATCTCTGTCTTCTTCTTCTTCCCCAAAGTTATCATGTCAGATGATATTTCGGGGTATTCTGATTCAGAAAATTCTTGTTTAATGTTGCGTCATCTTCCCTTTGAAAGTTGGGCTGAGATGATACCAGTCTGTTGAAGACAGATGGTCTTGCTGGAGTTGTAACTCAGCAGCAGTGAGATAGCACTAAATAAATCAACTGTTCGCAATAACATTGAAACACTTCGAAATTTTTTCTTCTCTGGATGAGAAATTTTCTAAGGTCCTCTATATTGGAACTCGCAGGATTGCTGGTGAAAACAATATCCCTTCCAAATACTATCATTGGGAGGAGAATCTATCTCCTTGAAAATGTTAGGAGCAAACTTGACCATAGTCATTACGGCTGGAGAATGAGATTTTGATGAAGCTGGAATGATTGGGACTAAAGGTCCATAAGACTTAGAGGCAAAGTTTTCTTCAGAAATGCGGGTCTAAAGGCTACATTTTCATAAGAAATGCGAACTTGAGGCCCGCATCTAGCTTCAACAGCGTGGGTCTATGACCCGCGTTCAGCTTCAAAAATGTGAATCTGAGACCCGCATGTTGCTTCATAAATGCATATCTGAGGCCTACGTTTGGCTTCAAAAATGCAACCCTGATGTCCATGTCTGGCTTGTGAAATGTGGATGTAAGCTCTACGTTTTAGAGTCAAAACTGTACTTAACAAGCGAGCGACGTTTCTTGAAAGAAACGTGAATGACCCCATCTGCATCTTGGTCTAGCTTCTAGTTGGAAAATACGATTTCACTCTTTGGTCATCATATGCAAATTGGGGTTTTCCACGGTTGTTCAATGACAGTTTTTTCTTTCATGGCTCTTCAGAAAGCATGAGTCTTGCTTCTTCTAAGGTTCCTCTTCATGGTGCGGATGAGAGGGACCTTCTAATTAGGATCATCTCCTTGTAGATCCGAGAATGATCGTTTTCTCTTGTTGTTGGAGGAATTTTAAACCATGTCTTTGAGATCAGTGTGGGTCTTAGGTGGAATAGATTTGGATCCTTGTGTTGAAGGAGAAGAAACTCCTCCTTCGAGACCAGGAAGGTCTAGAGAGTCCTTAGGCAAATCGCCTTGGACTATAATCTTTTGAGCCTCCTTAGAAGCTAAGTTTGCAGAGGTCTTGCAGCATTTCCACAAGAATCTTGGGCTCGTGGAGCCAGAAGAGAAAAATTCCTCATATTTCTCTTGGTTGAACTCAATGACAAGTGATTCAACCATAGTGCCAACTGGAACTTTGTTGAAGTGGCCAACAGCTGTGTCATCAAAGATGATTGAGTTCCTCAGCAAAATCCCCAATCTTCTACTCACCATGGAAATTGAGTTTTATTGAACTTTAAAAATAAAAGTTACAATAAGAACGATTGCCCATTTATAGAAAATGAGGAATTTAGTTTCCTCTTAGTTTAATCTAGGTTCTGTTGTAGCCATGGAGGACGATTCTGCTCTCCATTGACAATACGAATACGAACTCTTGAGTTGACAGCCTTCGCAAAGCTCATGAATGGAAGAACTCTAGTTCTTTAGTACAAGCTAAAAGTGGAGATAATCCAACCCCTTTTTTAGCCCACTCTTTAGCTATTTATAGGAGTTTGGAGACTTTTATATTGGTGTAAATGTCTAATTAATAGCTTCTTTAATTGAGAATTAATTTCCTATTTCTAATACATTGGATTTATAACTGAAATTTTAAATTCTCTATATTTGTAACTGAAACGTGAATTCCAGCATTTAGATATGCATTTTAGCTCTTTGCAGCTTGTGTAGCATGTCCAAGCCTGCGTTTTGGGTGTCGATGAAAATAGTTTTTATCCTTTAAGACTTTGGAGTGAAAACGCAACCCTCAGGGGTTTGCATTTTAATTATATTTAGATCTAACCATGAGCTCAAAAGGTGGGGTAGAACGCAAATTTCTCTATGATTTATGATCTACATTTAAATTCTTAGAGATATCTCTTATGTAACTAGACCTGCGAATCTAGTAAAACGGGGTTAGTTTTAGTTTTAAAAGTTTTTAGGCCCCATCACAACCCTACGTTTGAAACGTGGGTTAGATCTGCATTTTTATTAAAATGTGGTCCTGAAGGTCCACGTGGATCTCTTGGGATGAGGATCCACACTTTACCTTTTAGCAATTATTCTTGTTTATTTGGGCTCGCATTTGAGGATTAAAAGGAGTAACCTTATGTTTTTAAGATTTTGGGCACAAAACACGACCATGAGAAACTCTCCGTAGATCTCTCTAGATGAGGATTCATGGTTTTATCTCTTAGCCATTTTCATGACATTTGAGGTTCGCATTTCTTTGTTGTTGGAGAGATTCTTCACTTCTCAATACTATCAAAGCAAAACGTGACTTTACGTAGTCTGCATTTAAATTTTATGAGGATTTTCTTTTAATATTTTTGTGGGTCAACCCTCTTTTCATTTCACAAAAATTTCATCAACATGGTGAAATGTGAAATCGGTGCGGTTTTGAAATATCTCCAAACTGATGATAGAGGGGAATACAAGATGTGAAATATCTATTGCAAGCACTTAGTATTGTTGTAGTGCAAACAGATTGTTCCCATAGGGATTTAAGATGTTTTACAATCTCACCTTTTCTTTAATTCTTGCAAGTTAATTAATATGATTTAGATAGGTTTTTTTAGTTATTCTAAAGTTAGCTTAGGATTTTGAATCCACTAGTTCATAACCGAATACACTTTTTATTATCTTTCTTCAATCTTTTTAATGTAAATAATTAACAATTATATCAAAAAGATCTTTTTAATTTAACTTTTATTCAAATCACCCTAAGCATAAATTATTAAGTGTCGTGCAAGTATAACTCATCAAAATTCATGACTTTTATAAAACCAAACTATTCCTACAAAGGAAATCCAAAGAAACAATTCTAAATACTAACTAAGCATAGACTATCAAAAAGCAAGTTTAAGCATAAGCTATCGAAGTATTAGATGTACAAATTATTATCTTATAATGTTATATTAGAAAAATTATAATTTTAATCTTTTTAGGAAAAAGATAAATAAAAATTATATTACGGTTGATCTCTAGTTTCATCTACATCGTAAAACTAAGAAAAATTAGTACTTATATTTTATTAATCAAGATGATCTTATGCGTGAGAGCCATTAAAAATTTAATTTTTATTACTAAATCTATGAAACCCTAATTAGAAAACAAATAAATATTAACTAAGAAAGTAATTAGATGAGTTTACCTACAAAGAACAGCAACGAACAATAAGAAATCACTTTTAGAGTTCTAGTATGGCAACCATCGCTCCTTAAGTTTAATCACAAATGTTATTTATCTCATAAAAATTATAGGAATCTCCAATTTATAAAGACATGACCAATTTATTGATCTCGAGCTCTCAAAACCCTAATCTAGTCACAAAACTAAAACTACAAAATTGCAATAAAGCCCTCAGAAGATTTTTAGATACAGACTCATTACTTTTGCTATCAAATAGCTGCTTGAATGCCAAATAGCGGTGGTCAAACCCTCTCATAAAAGTCCTACTCCGCATTTGAGTCAAGACAAAAAGATCAGCTTCACTAGGCCCCTTTCTACTGCTGAAAGGCGGGAACTGCCATTGTTTAGCGGCAGAATTTTTGATTCTAGCCTTCAGCTTCTAGTGTTTTAATTTATTGGCTCTCCTCTTCTCATGTACATGACTAGTTCTGACTTTCATTGCTTATAACTCTGTACATTTGTAGTTTTCTTCTCTTTTACTTTTTTAGAGTCGATTTTCCCAGTCTTCTTCTGATTTCATACCAAAACCTTGTAATAATAGGTTTTACATGAAAATACACTAAAAATACCCATGTAACATTATTTATATAAAATTATAGATAAGATGATTGATATAAATATGCAATATATGACATTTATCGCACTCCCACACCTATCTTATAATAGTTTTTGAATAAAACCTAGACCTAAAAAGAAAAAGAAAAACCTAACTCACTTTCGCAGGAATCGTGGTTGTACTTAGTATATGTAACAAGCCGTTAAATTCATAGGTTAACCTAGTAGACGAGTTGTCTTGTGAGGGTTTGCAATGTATATACCCACAAAATTCACAAAGAAAAGAGATAAAGGAAAAAAATAAAATGAAAATAAGGATAACTAAAAATAAAGAAACACAAAAACTTTATATACAAAATAAAGAAAAATGTTTTTAATATTTTCTATATTAATCTCATTAATGTACAAAATCAAGAACACATTTAGGTTGTCAATTTTTCAAATCAAACTTCATGTCAAATACACTTATTATTTTAATAAAAAAAACAAATCTTATCTTTCATTACTTCCTAATAAATAATTCTTTGACTAATATACATTCACATACACGTGTGATTGTTTATTGTGGTTTTAGACTCTAACTCTAAATCTTGATTCATCTTTCTCTCTATTTTTCTTTGTGAATATTCTCTTGTCATGTGAATATTATCGTTTGCTTAGGCACAAATATCCAATTACTTAGATTATACTCTATTTCTTAAAAATACCATTCGTGTAAATATTTATGCTTACTTAAGCACAAATACCCAGCTAATTAGTCATTCTTATGAAATTTATTTATTTAGAAAGGATCATTACCTTAGTAATAGGCGCACTTCTTTTTTATAGAGAAAAGACTACTCAATTATTATTATTTTCAATTTTAACTTAATAAACTATTTTGAAGTGGACAATAAATGTATAATTACATCAAAATTATCATTAGTGATATTTATTTTTCGGATTTTAATCTTTTTTATAAAATTTTAAGTATATTATCCAATCCACTTTTCTATCAAATTTCAAATCTATATTCACTATTTTATTTGTAATTAGCTCGACTTATTACAGAAAATAATTTTCAAAATTTTAAATATCCTAAAAATTATCCCAAGTATAAAATAAAGAAACACAAAAATTTCAAAAACTAAAACGAAAATAAACAATCCTAGAAAGAAAATACAAACACTCCTCATCTTCCCCCACAACTAAACTTGCTATGCCATTATACAAGAACTTAGGGTGGTAAAATAAATATTCATGCTATTATACAAATAATATATAAATAATGAGAATCGTGAAAAATCACAATCTCAATGAGGTTATCCTATTAATGCACAAAAATCAGTTGTGATCTCTTAATTGCTTCCCACTTTCGTAATATATACATTTTAAACGTGAATTAGGTTCATTATTGCGTCTCATCAACCTCCTTCAAATCGTGAAATTACCTTTATATTTCTTATGTTGTTCTCACTTTCTCTTTTTCCTTATATAAGTATTAATGATTGGTTTAAATAAATATTCAATGTAAACATTCTAATCATCATTAGCATTAAGTACGCATGTAGGAATATTGTGAGATACAATAAGTGCACCAAGATCAAATGTGTCTACGTCATCCACTTCAGCTTGCGTAGTACACTCTTCAAGATCATCCATCCACTGAGTCCAATTACTAGAGCCACCAATCCGTTCGTTGTGCCTTCGTCATTGCCTCCGACATCACCCAACAAAAAGGCTCATTTCTGGACGTCCTAGAAAAAGAGTTTAGCCCCGACGTTCACTCTTTCGGAAGTGGCAATTGCCCCCTTATACTATGGACACGAAAGACTTCCATGCTTTGGCCACATGACCGTGAAGTATGGTGTCCATTCTAACTCATGAAATAATGTGAACTCCTCTGCAAATAAATCCTCCAAGATTATTTTATTAGCAAATGATATACTTACAAAAGTGTCATCATAAATAAAGTCGTGTGAACCAACTCCTCTAATAACGTGAGCTCTTCTTTAAAAATTTGCTCAAACTTGGTTCAATAGTAGCACAAGAGATAAAATAAGTGTGTATATTGTAAACCATATTTACCTCAATGATGGAATTCATCATGTGCTCATCAATGTTGAATATATTCAATGTCACAATCATATTTCAAAATGATAACTTCATGATACCACTCTTGCAGTCGATTAATGCATTTGAAATTGTAAGAAACAATCTGCCTAAAATAATGGAAATTTGATTTTGTGGATTGAGGATTGACTTAATTTCTAAGATAATAAAGTCTACAGAAATGATGAATTCGCTGACCTTAATGAGTACATCATCAATCATATCAAGTGGTCTTTTGACCGAACAATCAACTAGTTGTAATATGATCTTGATAGGTTAAACCTTTCCCAACTCTATTTGCTGATAAATAGTGTAAGGAAGCAAATTAGCACTTGCCTCTAGATCAAGTAATGCCTTGTCAAATATAGTGTTTCCAATGGTACATGAGATTGTGGGTGAATCTGGATCTTTGCATTTGACAGACAAGGAGTTAGAGAGGATCAGAGATATGTTTGCAGCAAGAAAGATTTTCTCAAAAATATTCTTTGCGCATTTCTTAATGCACAAATTCTTAAGAAACTTGGAATAAGTGGGAACCTGTTTTATGATATCAAGGAGTGGAATGTTAACCTTCACCTGCTAAAATTTTTCAAAAATCTTCCCTACTAGTGGTGAAGGCTTCCTAAACTAATTGGAATATGACACTTTTGGCTTAAGAACAGGCTTATCAGAGTGAGTATGCGATGACAATGGAGAAGATTAAGATGGATGTGGAGAAAGAGAGAAGAGATAGTATAGTCTACAGAGTAGTAGAAGTGGACTCAGAAAGCATGGCTACATTATATTCCACTTGCTTTCAGATTTGAGCGTGTAAATGGTATTGCATCGATAAACATGAGATGGAATAGACTAAGATAAGTTGGAGTTGAAATTCATTATTGGTTTGCTCAGAAACGTACTCGGTCCTCTCTCACTCAGTTGTGTCGCTAATTGTCTTGCTCTAGACTCTTGATCGACTATGAATTTGCAAGAAATCTATGATCAATCTGTTGTATAAAGTCAGTACACTTTCATTATATTTTGCATATGTGTGTCCTAGTTGGACATTGTCCTGAGAAGATTATCCATTTCTCAAGTGATGTTAACCATCTATCATGATCATTGTTAAACTCCTGTTGTGGATAGAGTTATGTGGTCTATTCTAATTGTTTCCATGGTTCGTGACATCACCCATACTAGGTCTCAGGAATTGACCAGTGGCTAGAGGCTACATATTGGAGTTGGGGGCTCCCTGCTATTACTCATGACTTCATGAAAGATTTGTTCCTCTGACCCAGATTATATGTAGGAGCATATATATTATTCATAGATCGTAGGTATAAGGTGATAGCCTACTCAAGTATCGGACCCATACTACAAGAAAATAGGAAATTCATGACAAAAAAAGTCGTCACTAAAGACATGATATCACTAAAACTTTTTAGTGATGACTTTCGTGATGACTTTTAGTTGTTACATATACGGCCGTTGCGAATGCCTTCCATGACAACTTTACAATCTCGTTACGAAAAACATTTCTTTAGTGATAATATTTAGTTGTCACCAAAAGGTGTCTACTGTGATGATATCTGTTATCACTAAATGTTTACCTTTTGAAATAATTACAATTGTCACCGTATATAATACGTGACAAATAAATCTCGTCACTATAAAGTGTCAACTGTGACAGTATTCATTGTCGCTAAAACTCTTTCTTTTGTGATAACAGTCATAGTCACCATATATATTATGTGACGATATACTATTGTCACAAAAACATACATGTTGCTATGTAATATCTTCTTTTGTGATGAGATTTATTATCATGAAAGATGTACAGTGACATGTGATATATGTTCTCACTAAAAACATATTTTGTGACAGTAGTTGTTGTCACCAACTATCCATTTTAGTGACAATATTTCTCATCACAATATATTTTTTAGTGACAACATCCAAAGATCTCACTAAAGAAGAGATTTACTCACAACAAATATTGTCACTTAAAAGTTGATTTAGTGATAACAATTTCATCACTAAATTTGTTTTCAGTGACAACATATGACACATGTCATTAACGTACATTTTCTGTGACAATAAATCTCACAAATATATATATCATCACCTATAGTAATCATAGTCCATTAAATATAAACAAAGCAAATCGAATAACAATCACATATAATTTAACAACATATTATCAACAAAACATTTGAATCAACAAGTCCAATAATAATAGAAATATACATATAAAATAACATGTTAAAGTACCTTGCAAATATTCAAAAGTTTTGTCACAATATTAAATAAGTTCGCCATCACAAAAATAAACAGTTTATGTCCACATACTAAATAATACCAACCACACAACAATTAAGATTTGGATGGCTGCATAGAATTTAAAAAAATAGCCATATGTTCTTGAAACATTGAATCGAGCTCAACTTGTTTTTCAACTCGAATTTGTAACTTCATTTCACCTTGTGTCTGAATTCGAACCTCAGTTTGTACCTCTCTAATTTTTTCTTCAAACTTCATTCTCATTGCATTCTTGACTTCTGTAAATTATTTCCTCATTGAATCTTTGATTTCAGTAATAGCCCTTTGTACTTGCTCTTCCTCATCTTGCCTTGTCATTTTAATTAGAGATTCTTCGCTACTCTTTTCCCACGGACATAACTAATTTCTCTCCTAAAACACAAATAAAAATCTCATTATTAGTCATTTGTTGTTGACTCTTTTGTGTTTACTGCACAACAAACTATTGTAGTTTGTCCTGAATTTAGATAGAACCAATTATAATTTTTATAATGAAAAATAAATAAACAATATTTATTGCATTAACTTTTAAGAATAGTGATGAAACTAAGCTCATCAAATAATATCAGTTTTAATAAATGCAGCAAGTATATGGACATATATCATATGCTCAACATAAAAAAGAACACCCATCAATTGGAGTGTAATATTGCATACTAGTCATGTCCATTTTTTTAAGGATTAAAGTACATGCCATGAACATAAAAGTCTTGCAGTATTGAATATGAACAGTGTACCAGGAAACTATGACCATGAGGTTGAGAAGATGGTATTGATGATAAGGCTTCAATTAAATAACAGTAAAATATAGCCTAACTCCACAAAAGCTTCTCACCAACCACACACCAATAGAGTAATAATCTCTAACTTAAACTAAACTAAGAATACTCATCATATGCTCGCATACATTTGGCTTTAGAATTTATGCATCGTCCCATGATAATACTAGTCAATAGCACAAACTACTATAGTCTAAAAAACAACTGACATGTGATGACCTTATTGTGCATATACATATCAGATATATATAACAAAGCAACCATGTTTAATAAAAAATGCAGTTTCCTTTTATCCCTCATAAATGCATTTTCCTCCCAAAATAATATTGCAAGGCAAAGTTCCAGCCCACAGTAGGTCATTAGAGATACGTAAAAGGTGCAACACTAACACAACCTTAGATTTCTAGATTTTCTTTTTCTCTCAACCCAACATACAAAACACACAGCAAATATAACAAACACAACACAACACACAAAAGTACAACAAATAACACAACAAAAAATGCACAGTATAATTTTCAAAAGAGACCCTTTAATTGGAGAAATAAGTGCAATAAAAGTCGTTGTTTTTATTACAATTATACCCTATTAGGAGGTCTCTCTGTGCAAAAAAAAGAGTGGTGTATTAGTGTAGAGTAAGTTGCTGCAATTTACCTTATTCTTAAAACTGATGATGGATATATAGAGTACTATCTCGCTATTATCAATTTGGTATTTGTAGTTAAATTAATTGTTTGATATTTTCTAATTTTTGACTTAAATAAGGATCACGTGTTTACTGTTAGTTAATAGTTACATTTCACTATTACAATTTCTCTCTCCCCCCTCTCCATGAACATTGTGAAAATAGTTGAATAAGTAACTGCTTTACCTTTTCTTTATGTTAGTTTTCCTCAACCTAATCATGTGGCTTTCCATAAACTCCATACCAAATAAATTGCTTATACTAAAGAGTATAACTAAAATATGAATATAGAATAGGTCTTTTATACTAAAGAGTCAGATATGTTTATTGTAATCGTAATGAGTATAACATGACAACAAGATTTGAAGAAAGTTATGTCATGGGCATGGAAAAAATATATTTAAATAGTTTAAATGTAAATCACTAATGAGAAAAGGAATCAAAGAATACATGAGATATTAATGTGTAAAGAGGATGTTATATTCAAATCCGCATCATTTATCAACCTAAATTTAATAATGAACTTGCATCTTGCATGGAGTACATCCTACAAAATTATAGTCTCGAATAGTAGCCGAAATACAAAACACAAAAATGGAGATGAGGTGGATAATAGGAAAGTGGAAACCCTTGACCACTCCTACAAAAAACACACTCCTCACATAGGTGGCTTTCTGTTGAGTGGATTCAAAAAATTTTAGATGACATAGATGACAAATAAAGTACTCCAAGCATTTACTATACTAATTTTTGAATTAGCTATATTAACCAAACATTTTGATTAATCTACTATAACACAATAATATGCTATTATTATTGTTGTTGTTGTTGTTCTACAAAAACTACATAAAAAATGAGTAGTTGGGAACATCCAGTGAACTTTCCAGTACTATTACCATTCCGATGCACTCAATTTTTTCCAATTAGCACATGATTAAAAATTTTGAATTTTTGCATCAGAATTATGCGCGATGAAACAACTATGTACAATGAACAACATGATCACCGATTGCAACAAAAAAAGAAGAAGAAGAAGCACATCAGCTTATAGCACCGATTGCAAAAAAGAAGAAGAAGAAGAAGAAGAAGCGCGCTAGCTTACTGTGAGGGCGATTCAACAAGCGAAAGGATGAAAGAGGCATGACCGGAGTTGGGGCAAGTCACAACAGCTGTGTCGCTTGACCACTGCCGGAGTTGGGGTGGGTCTTGTGTCACTTGACCGCTTGCAAGGGAGTGCGGATCACGCGTACGTGGTGGCTTGCGAGGCAGGTCTCACGGGGTAGAAGGACTCACGGCGAGTGGCTTGCCGAAGTTGGAGAGGTTTCCGATCTCGCAGCGCTGTGTGAGGACTTGGGGCAGTGGTGTGAGACGAGAACTTGGGGCAGTGGTCGCGGTGTGCTGAGCGTCGCGCATCCTACAGATCTCTAGGTGATCGAGCATCACCTCAACATATGAAAAAAGGAAAAGAAATAAAATAACTAATTTGAGAGATAACGGGGTTCGTGGGTATATAAAATTTTTAAAATTAAAAATTGTAAAATTAAGGATACCAATAATTTATTAAAAAATCATAAAAATTATGTGACAATTTTATCCATCACGAAAACCCATTAGTGACAACTATATAATACTTATCACACATATTAAAATATAAATTGTATTTTGTGACAACAAATATGTATCGTGACAAAAAAATTGATATTTGGTGATAAGTTTTAATCCATTGCCACTAAAAAATTACGATTGCATGACAATTATTATATTTCATCACAAAAAACATACTTTTAGTGACACAATTTATTTGTTATCACAAAATACTCCCTTTTAATGACAACTTTTACATTTCCACAATAAATTCGCTGCTAAAGCATAAATCTTTGATAATTAAAGCTTATCGTCTCAAAAAAAACAGATATTTTGTGACAAGTTTTAATATATTGTCACTAAAAATGGGGATTATGTAACTAATACTTATCTTCGCCACAAAAATCCTAGACATTAGTGACAAGACTTAATTATTGTCATAAAATACTCAACTTTAGTGAGTTTTTTAATTTTGTCACAAAAAACTCATCACTGAAGTACAATTTTGTAACAAAAAATATTTATCGTCACCAAAAATAAATATTTAGTGATAAGTTTTAATATGTCGTCATCAAAAAATAGGATTACGTGATGAGTATTTATCGCTGTGATAAAAAATCCTTTTTCGTGACAAGGTTTATTTGTTGTCACAAAATACTCTCTTTTAGTGACAATTTTTATAGTTCTTACGAAGTTTTTGTCATGAAAACCTAATTTTCTTATATATAGGATTCATTAATAGTAGACAATCCTCCATAACATTATTTAGAGTTCCAAAATTTAAACTTGTGGGAGCATGCATTTAATTGACTTGACCTATCTGTGGGGCACTAGTAGTTTCCAATGCCTAATTGATTTTTCTCATAAGGGCTGCAATCTTAGTTTCAGTAGGTATAGAGTTGTTGATGCTATGGATCCCACCTTGATTTGCAGAAGTCAATGCATTGAGCTTCTTAGTAGGACCATCCCATTGCATAGTTTTCTATGTTGTCTTCTTTGAATTTCCATACTTCATCCTTATTTTTCCATATAAACTCCCATGACATATAGACCCAAGAAGAGTTTTGGAAATGTAATTGAGTCCTTCGTACACGATTTGACACAACCGCCAATGATAAAATCTGATCTCATGAATCAACTAAATTGATCACGATTCCAATGTGGTATAAACCAATGTATGTGGATGAATGCGTGGGTTTCCTAAAACTAATGCAAAATATATTGGATATGGTGTGGTGAGATGAAAAGTGGAATAGATATAATCAAATAAAATATGATGCACCTACAATTTATTTTTTCCATTTTTATTTTTTGTAAGGCCAGGAACACAAAACAAAGAACAAGAGAAAAATTGGGTAAGAGCTAGGGTTTACTAACTGCTGAATGACAGCTATGGCTGTTATTTAGTGGCAAAACCAGGGGCTTGACTCCCTAATTTTTGTAGTGACTTCCTGTTACTTTTTTTATCCTTTTTAGCTTTCTATATCTGTACTTGAAGATCCCTGCACACTCAACACTCACTATTAACTCGTAATGCAAGAAATGCAAGAATAAACTGTCGATCCTTGCCATTGACACCAAAAATTTGATGTGAAATATCTACTGTAAGCGCACAGTGTAATTGTAGCGCAAACAGATCTCAAAGCGAGCTAAGATGTTTTGCAATCTTACTTTTTCTCTAATCCTATTAAATTAACTAATATGATTTAGATGGGTTTTTTAGTTATTCTAAAGTTAACCTACGATACTGAATCCACTAGTTCACAACTGAGAATTCTTTTTACTATCTTCCTCCTATTTTTTTTTATATAAACAATTAAGATTAAATCAAAAAGAAGATCTTTTCAATTTAACTTTATTAAATCATTCTAAGTATGAATTATCAAGTGTTGAGCAAACATAACTCATCAAAATTCATGACTTTCATAAAACCAAACTATATCAATAGAGATTTCTACAAATAAAATCTAAAGAAACAATTCTAAACCCTAACTAAGCATAGGCTATCAAAATCAAGCTTAAGCACAACCTATCAAAGTATTAGATTTATGAATTATTATCTTTAATCTTATCATAGACAAATCGTGTCTTTTAATTCTTTTAGGAAGAAAATAAATAAAAATTATACTACTATTGATTCCTTACATCCTAAAACTAAGCAAAATTAGTTACTCATGTTTTTTTAATTAAGATGATCTTTGTATCCATGAGAACAATTCAAAATTTGATTTTTATTACTAAATCTATGAAATGTAACAAGAAAGCAAATAAATATTAACTATGAAAGCAATTAAATGGGTTTTTCCTATGATGAATAGTGATGAACAACAAGAAATCACTTTTAGATATGGGCTAAATTACTTTTTTCAAATTTCACTATTGGATTCACTAGTTCAAGTAGTCCCAAGTTAACTGGTCAATGTTTATTAATCTATCATGATGATTTATGGTCCAACCCCTTGACCGGGCCTCAAACAGACTCGGAATCAGCGTATGCTTCTTTTAAACCTCCAAAAATTAGTTCATAACACATTTTGGGCCCATTAAAGGCCCAGAGTTCGGACAGTAAATGGTTGGCCATCTAGATTGATGGCTAATCATAGGCCATCCAAGATGAGGGTTCCAAACAGAGATCTTTCCAAACTCCAATTTGTGATCTATTTATTCTAATGGATTATCATTCAGATCCTTGACTTAGTATGTTTATATCATTTGGACCCAGGATAAGAGTGTTATGTTATTTTTTTTTTCGATTACAACCAAATATCATGATCACTTTGGTTTAGGTCATCTTCATTCAAAAAGATCTGATATGGTTCTCTCTAATTCTCTAGAATCTAATCTACCAAACATCTAATTTACATTTTGAATATTTTCTCCTCACATTACAGTAAAATCACAACTGAAAAACTAATACTCAAATCTAGATCGATCTAATTTCGTTCCAACAATCCACAATACAGTCATAACTATTTTCATGGGGTCTCGAGGGGGCACCTCCTGAATGGCCAATGGTAGGCCATCTGAGGCCTCGATGGCCAATCATAGGCCATCTAGCCGACTTTTTTTTAAAAAAAACCTAATTATTTTCACCACCCTATATATACCATCTACACCCTCATTCAGGAGTATACTAATAATTCTCTCAAAATTCTTTTTTCTATAGTACCCTACAGTGATTGATGTTAAATCTGGTGATCAAACGATGATCTTACATTTTTGACACTTTTCGGCGCTTAGGGGCTCCAATTCGATATTATTCAATCCAAATGACCTAAATTTATTCCTCTTTCATTCTATGACCACAAAAGCATCTCCAACTCCTATTTTTTTCATGTTTAAATAATATTCAATTTGAATTTAATTTAGATTTAGCCTTGAAAACTTAATTTTTACTGGTTTTAGTATTTTTCCCATAAAACATACATCTATTCTCCAAATCTTCAAATCACTTCTAAACATCACTAAATTAATTTTTAAATATAAAATCTTATTTGATTTAGAGCTTTGGCTATCAAATAGATAATCATTGCTGTAAGGATTTCCCTACTCAATCTTTATTTTTAATATTATCTTTAAAGATTTATTTACTCCACACTATTTTTTAGCCTCTTTTCTTTTACGAGTATCTTTTTTGTGAGATTTTGTGGGATAAGAAGCCAGAAAATTAAGCGAGGGGTAGATGTTATTTTTCTTAACAACACCAATTCCCAATTTTTCTTGAGTTCTGACCAATATAGGTGGCAATCGTGATACCTCTACAAAACCAAAAGCCAGAAACTGGTTTGCACGACATCAATCTAGACACAAGCAAAGTTTATAGGTTGCTGCAGATTTAGATCCAACAACAGTTGGCGACGATCCTATTTTCTATTGACGATTTTGAACACAAAACTCTTGGAGTTGATAGAGTATGAATTCTTAGTAACTTCTTTATATTCTGAAAATAAAAGTTAAATTATTTAAGAGATAAGATCTTTGGATGAAGAAAGAGGAACTATTTAAGAGATAGAAATCTTTGGATGAAGAGTATGAAAGAGTCAAATTCTTCGAGAAATGAATATCTCTGTCTTCTTGAATAAGTGCGTGGATAAAGCAATAAAGATCATCCTCCCTTAAGTCATAAACTTGGTTGTTTATATGAGTTTCAAGGGTTTTACTTCTAGTTTAATTGGCAAATTAAAACTTCATTTAATGGGGTTAAAGCCTCTCATTATTTTAGAGAAAGTAAGTATAATCCCTGTGCAAGATGGGGACTAAAGCCCCCATTAATTTGAATAAAGTGGGAATAACCCCGCTTTTAACTCTCTGTTAATTGTAACTGAAATGCAGATCATGGAAAAAACTCCACATTTAAACTTTGGAAACATGAATCGTGGCCCTTAATCTGTAATGTAGATCATAACTTCTAATCCATGTTTCATTTTGAAAACTCAGATCGTAGTCTTTGATCCACATTTGGTCTTGAAACGTGGATAGCTTCTGATTTACATTTGATCTTGAAATTACAATCATAACTCCTGGTCCGCATTCAGTTTTCAAAAAACATAGATCACTTTTGATCTATGTTTTGATATTCTTGCACGATTTTCTCCTCAATTGCTCCTATGAATTATCTTCTGAGATTGAATCTATGAATTATCTTCTGAGATTGAATCCACCAAGATGTTCCATTTGACATTGGCCAGTAATGCTAGCACTTGCTCCCTCTTGTAAGTAGATCCTCATAATATGCCTAACTAGTCAACTTCTCGAACTAGTACATTATAATAACAACATTAATCTATAGGTCTCAAACATTGTTGGTAATCCGATATGACACATACTAATTCAATTTGTACTTCTATAACAGTTTCTATACTTCGATCCAGCCAGGAACCCTACCTAGTCAATTTAAATTCTATTATATCCATCTTAAAATTTGTAATCCAAATTAGAATCATGGCTTTAAGGTCATTCATTTTCTATTCTTTTTAGATTTATGGTGATTTTTATAGAATTTTCTGAGCAGGTCCAAAATCTGGCTAATCCTGGGATCTAATTGAAAAATGACTTGAATTCCAGTAGGTACAACTTCAACTGTGTAACTCATAAAGACATTTCATTTTTCAGAGTCATTGTTTTTCAAATATTTGTGGTTATTGAGATTTTTTTTTGAAATATTCTGAGATAGTTTCAAAACTGGCGAAATACTCAATTTTTTACTTATCAGTTTTGCTTTGGGAATTTATACCTTATAAAATACTTATCTAATAATCATTTCACGAATTATGTCATACTTGTTTTACGCAACTCTAACGTGATCTTCTTACGGTAACACCATTTCTCAATACATTGAAGCAACTTCTCGTAATTTTGCTCAGATAAAAAGTGTAAAGGAAAAAAAATACAAATAAAAATGACAATATAACATCATTATTCGCTCCATTTACATGTTTGAAATAAATTCATGAAAAGGAAAGGCTTATAAATTCATTTCATAAATGACATGCCATTTGTACATGACATTATTATATATGTCATAACAAGTTGTAGTTCGAAATAGCAACTTTGTCCAAGGAAGGAAAAATGAAGGGGAAGACTATGGAAAGAGCTTGGCTATATATACAGATAACACTTTTCATAATTGCTAAAATTAATTTTTGTAATTCAAGAATGGTGGTGAGAATGGTTAAAATAATATTATATTTTCAAGTAAATGGGGTTTTGAAATCCAGGCTCATCATCAAGGTATTCTAATGAAATTTTATCTTTTATAATTAATAGAATTTATGGAGACAAATATAATAAATTAATTATGGGGTATTCAATGGATTTAGAAAGTAAATAAATAAATAAATAATTCATAGAATGAGAAGCACATGGAAACTATGGATCAATTAAACATCATGTATAAGTTCAGTAATCACCAACAAAGGCCTGCCTTGAGACGACCTCACTAATGTCACCTCAATAATCTTTTTTTTTTTAATTAACGTCAGCATGCATCTAGTTGGAGCCGACCTTTAAGCCACAATCATTTTCAACTGATAGAATTAAAGCCACAACTTAATCAAATACAGGAAATAAAGAGAATGCGTGGAAAATTTAATAATTAATTTGATTGGTTACCGCCTCGAACCGTTTGGTCATGTATAACGTAGACCTACAAATGCACCAGCTCGGCGATGAGAGTTTTTCAATGAAGGATAAGTTAAAAAAACGAGGAAACATGGATGGGGTGATACGAAAAGATATGGATTTTAGAGGTTTAAATAAGGAGATATTACTTGATAGAAATGAATGGAGAAGGACTAGCAAAAAAATCGATCCAACGTGATTCTTTTTTGGTTCATGTAGCCTACCCCAAATACTTGGGATGAAAGGCTTAGTTGTTGTTGTTGGTTACCGCCTCGAACCATTAACAGCTAATATATATAGCCTCACGTTATCCCTTAGATTCATATATAGCACAATATTTATAACATTTTGACATAGACATAATACAGCTTTAAAAAATTAGCAATATATTTTGCATATAATATGATTTTGGTAACCTTCAATTATTGTATTCTTCCAGTACATGCAGGGGCGGTAATGAACTGGATCCTACAATGTTCGCTTGGGATTTGAGGCAAGCATCCCTAGATTTTATTATATCGATTTTTTTCCAATTGTAACAAAACCAAATCGAATCAATTTGGAATGAAAACAAAAACGAAATGGAACTAATTCGGTTCGATTTGATTGATTTATAGGTTCCAACTTTTAAAGGAATTTTTTTTTAAGAATTATCATTTTAATTGTTTAAACAATTAGCTCTTCAAACTATCAAATTAATGTTGTATTTAACATATAAATACACACATATATATATATATATATATATATATATGTAAGGATTACTATCTGTCCCAAACTAGAATTAAGGAGGAGGTTTGTGGTAGGACTTACACAGCCAGCGTAATATTGCCATATATTATGACATAAACCAAAGTGTAATAGAGATGTGCATGCTTCGTTTAATGTGCATCAATATTAAGAGAGATAAATTATAAAATGAAGATATTCGTGCTAAGCTAGGTGTAACATCCATTAAAGAGAACATGCGAGAAAATCACTTACGATAGTTTGGTCATTTGCAATGTAGACCTACAAAATGCACCAATCCAATAAGAAGAGTTTATTAATATCAGACAAATTAAAAGAGTAAGGGAAAGCACTAAAAAAAATATGGATGGAGCTAATATGAAAATATATAAATTCTAGAGGTTTAAATAAGGGTATATTACTCAATATGAATGAATAGAGATGGATTATTATTGTGATCGACCTGGGGTGATTATCTTTTCGTTCATATAGCCTACCCTAAATACTTGCGATCAAAAGTTTTGTTGTTGTTGTTGTTGTTTTTGTATAGGGATTATTCCAATCAGTAAGCTGCCAACTTAGGAAAAGTTACTTGACCTAGCGGTAAAATATAGTGATCCACTAAGTTTTCTTCAAATTTTCTTACAATTAGTATCTCTACCTCTTTAACTTCTTTCATATCAAATTTCATAAATATTGAAATGTATTTACCCTTTCATTAAGTGGATAGAAAATTTTTTATATATTGAAAACCGTTAATTTTGTGTCAATTTAATGGAAGACAAAATTAAAACTAAAATCAAAAATTGAGTATGAGTGAACTATAGAGGGCCAAGATCATAATCCACTAAAAAAATTAAAAAAAATTATTGGAGATAGTGGAAATTAACTACAACTCATATAATTTGCGTGAACTGTCAACTTATTTCTACTACACACACACACACACACACATATATATATATATATATATGAGAAAACGGAAAATTCACTTGCGGTGAAGGGAGTTCTTTCACCGTGGCTTAGGTGGCCCAATAAAATTATTACACATTCCGCCACTTAAAGTAAAAAATAAAAAACTCTCTTAATCACCCTTTAGGTGGCGCAACGTGTAATAATTTTATTGGACCACCTAAGTGACAGTGAAGAAACTCCCTTCACTGCCAGTGAATTTTCTGTTTCCTCTCTCTCTCTCTCTCTCTCTCTCTCTCTCTCTCTCTCTATATATATATATATATATATATATATATATATATATATATATATATATATATATATATATATATTTATATATATATATATATATATATATAGATACACATACATATATGTATATGTGTGTGTATATATATATATATATATATATATATATATATATATATATATATATATATATATATATATATATATATACATATATATATATATATACATATACATATATATATATACATATACATACATATATATATATATATATATATATATATATATATATATATATATATATATATATATATATATGAGAATAATGTAAATGAGTCACCGCCTCATTTAACTTACCAAAGCTACGGTTCATTTCTATAATCTCTAATAAATTTTTATTAACTATTTTCTTTTAAATTAGAATCTTGGCCCCTAATGTTCACTCATACCATTTAGTTTTGATTTACTTTTTCATCAGAGACAGACACAATATTAATGGTTTTCAATGAATACAATATTTTGTATTTATTTGATGAAAGGGTAAATAAATTTTAAAACCAATGGAATATGATCCTAAAAAAGGTAAGGAGATAAAAATCATTATCCTAAAATAAATTTGAAAAGAAAATAATAGGATCATTATTTTTTTTTGTTGACTCACGTAACTTACCTGAGCTTGCTACTCATATATAGTAATATGTAAATGTTTGTATATATGTTTGTGTGTGTGTGTGTATATGTGTGTGTAGACGTATGTATATATGGTATAATTACTTTATAAGAGTCGACAGCTCAAGTAAATTACGTGGGTCAGCGATAAAAAAGTAATAACCCCATTATTTTTTTCAAATTCTTTTTTGGATCATAATCTCTACCTTCTTAAGTACTTTAGAATCAAATTTTATGGGTTTTGAAAAACATTTGTTCTCTCATCAAGTGGATACAAAATGTTGTATTCACCAAAACCGTTAATTTTTTGTCTACTTAATGGAAGACCAAATCCAAATTAAAATCCAAAAAATTTTGTATGAGTGAACCCAACGGGGTTGGGTTCATGATCCAAATGAAAAAAAATTTAAAAATTATTAGAGATTTATATATTAAGAACATGAGTTTTATATAGAAATTTGATGGCAAGATTTATGATCCAAATCTTGTAAAAAAATTTCATCATTATAAGTGCAGCAACACTGTGATTTCTACATCAAAATAGCGGGAAAAAGTGGTGACGTTTCAACTGAAATGCTGAAAATGCATCCAATCCGCATTCCAAAATTTCAAACGCAAGATGGCGTTCAAGCTGTTTTAAATGCGGTGTCGCATTCAAAGTTATTTTTAAACGCAGAATCGCATTTTAAACATAGAACTGTGTTTAAGTGAATCTCAAAATTCAAATCACAACCGCGTTTTGTATCCAAAGTATTTCAAAAAACCTTTAAAATTGTAGAATTTTGAAAATTTTGAAAGGGCTCTTGTTGACAAAAATTTTATAAGGACCAAAAAGGGGGGTAATCTGTGTTTTATAATTAAACAAAAGTCAATATTGATAACCCCTTAGAGAACCAAACCACGAGCCTTTTAAGGTTGCGTTTCATCTCTATAATATTAAGAGATGAAAAATCTTTCCAAATATAAGCAAATGCGAGTCAATAAAAACTTAAAGTGGTTATCCTTATTCATTTCCAAACAAGGGTCTAAACGAGCAAAATAAATTGCTAAGAGATAAAACGTGGATTCTCAGCGACAAAGATCCTCTTTCACAAAATAACTAAATGTCAACCTCTTTGGCTTGCGTTTTGACATTAGAACATAAGGATGAAAACCATACTTATTCTCAAACACGGATCTAGCCCACATTTTAAAGTTTCAAACGCAAGGTCGCGTTTTGATTTCAAACCAAAAAATAAAAATAAAAAAATATCCCCGTTCCAATATAAATGCAGTTTAATCAAGCATGACATGTTGCTGAGAACCAAAACGTGAATCATTGATCATATAGAGATCTATGTTCAAAGTTAAACAAAGTTTTCTTATAGACCCTATCAGAAATCCGTATTTTGAGCTAAATATAACTAGAATGCAAATCCTTTGGATCGCATTTTCACTTCAAAGTCTTAAAATATAGATCTTATTTGCAGGGTCTGACTATAACAATTAAGCTGTGAAAAGCCAAAAACATAGATTTAAGGTTAAAATCTGCATTTCAGTTACAAATCTAGAGAATTTAATATTTCAGTTACAAACCCAATAGATTTAAAGTAGAAAATTAATTCTTTATTAAGAGGCCGAAAAGAGGTTTTACTCTTCAGTTTAAAATAATGTCGATTGCTTTTATTTAACACTCTCGATCACAGTTTGAGGACACTTTATTTAAATGGGAATTCCTAATGTATGTCATAATTAGATTTTAGCTCCAAATAAGCAGTGGGATACGTGAAACAAAAAAAAAAGATGGAAGGAGGAAGAAATAAATTCAACTTATAGAAGAAATTGTGGAGAAAAAGCATTTCATATATATATATATATATATATATATATATATATATATATATATATATATATATATATATATATATATATATATATATATATATATATGAGAAAACGGGAAATACATCGGTGGTGAAGGAAGTTTTCTTCACTGCCGCTTAGGTGACTCAATAAAATTATTACACGTGGTGTCATTTAAGAGAAATCATTTATTTATTATCTTGAATGACGCCCTGTGTTATAATTTTATTGGGCCACCTAAGCGGCGGTGAAGGAAATCCCTTCACCGCCAGTGTATTTCCTGTTTCCTCTATATATATATATATAAAGAGAGAGAGAGGAAACGGGAAATACACGGGCGGTGAAGGGAGTTCCTTCACCGCCACTTAGGTACTCCAAGAAAATTATTACACGTGGTGTCATTCAAAATAACAAATAAATAAATTTCCTTAACTGCCCTTTAAGTGGTGCCACATGTAATAATTTTATTGGGCCACCTAAGCGGCGGTAAAGGAACTCCTTTCACCGCTGGTGAATTTCCCGTTTACTCATATATATATATATATATATATATATATATATATATATATATATATATATATATATATATATATATATATATATAATTTACAAAAATTATCAACTAATCTAAAATTTTTTGAGCTAGTTCATATGTACTCTAGGGAATGTGGGTTTGGCGTACTATAATTTTAACTAGTCCTTAAAATAGATCCGTTCATGTACGAGAAATCACTCTCTATTTACAAGGGTAAAACTATACGGCAAGAGTACCTGTATTTACGGTACCTATTTCTATATAGTTTTATTCCATATTGATGCCAAATTATTTCCTAATTCTTAATTTATTAGTAAAATATTCATTTTCCTTTCCTTATTTACTACTCAAATTATGATTGTCTGGACATAAAATCGTTGTGCCTGTCAAAATTTTTAATAGATATTTAAATTTCATAAAAGGTTATATTATATTTTCTGGAATATTCTCACAGCGTACAAGAGTTCATGTGCCAGTATATTCTTACATAAAAAAAAAAAATATAAGAAAGAGTGATAGAAAGTTGGAATCATTACCTAATAATTTAAGTTTTCTGAATTGATTTGACTCTCAATCTTGTGGTTAAGCATGTCCCTCTCCTTGAGAAGGTCGTGTTCTCCCCAACAAATGAAGTTGCTATTATGAATGTAAGAAGTGAATGTAGAAACTTTACAGGTCGACATAGAGAAAATCTTACATATCGTACCATTTTTTTTCTCTGCTAGCATTTATCATGCCTATTTTTTTCCCACTAACTCTTATCATAATTCATGGAAAAAGGAGAAAAAACAAAAGATGGACCAGAAAATTAAGCTAAAGGATTTATATTTGACCATTATTGTTCCTTATTGAACGTAGGATTGAGGAGGACGGGCAAAGTAACGTGAGCCTGTAACCTAAGTGGGGCATTAAGGATGGCTGGACGGGGTGGGTTTGATTTTTCTCAGTGGAGTGTGCTACAAGCGCACTCTAAGCTCTCAAACCCATCAAAGTTCAGGAAACTAGGATTGAGGAAGTTACACGTGTGATCGAACAAAATATTTAACAAAAGAAAATACCCTAGTGTATATTTTTCGCAGCAGAATTTCTTCGCTTTCCTTCCATTGAATTAACTTAAATTATGATGAAAGTGAACAAGAGAAAAAAAACAAACGAGAGGATTTTATATCTCAATCGCTCTCTTTTACAATGTGATGTGGGATCTATGTGGCGAGGGATCTGTCAAGCAGCTCCTTTGGACGATCTGACGTCGAACTCTTCTCTTGAAGATGGCGGCCAACTGTAGAACTGATCTCCTCCGGTCTTAATTCCTTCAAAGCTCTATGCGTAACACGAACTTCTTCAAAACTCTAGAAAAAGATCTCAGATGCCGAAAAAAGAAGACCTCTTAAAGATGGATGATCATCTATAGATTGATCTATTATTGATTCATCCTCAAAGTCTCTTCAAAGAGGGTATTTATAGACTTTAGTGGTTATGAGAGTTTCCATAGAAATAGTAAAATAAGCTTTTTGTATTCATCAAGGATTCTAATCAAATATTTAATATTGATTTAAATCTCTTGATTTAGAGTTCTGATCGGACTTAATTTAGGTATTTGGATAAGCCCAAATCATAATCTCAATCAATTTGAGATTCTGGTTATTTGTTCACGCGGAGCTAATCGCATCAAAACGAGGAGCTAAGAGACCAGATCGCTGAGTTATTAATTAGCTCCGCGTTTTTCTCAAATGCGAGGCTAATATAGCCAAACGCGGAGCACTGAGTTAGCTCCGCGTTCTGTTGTAGAAAACCCTATTTACTTAGAAATTTTCACTGCCAACAGAACCCCCTCTAAAGTTTTCAAAATGGCTTAGAACTTAGCAAATTTTGAAATACTTTGGATCTTCAAAAACGCGGAGTTAAAATACCAAGTTTGTCTCGCGTTTTGTTACCACGCGAAGTTAAGTAGCTCATTAACTGTTCAGTAATTACTCAGTAATTACTCCGAACATTGCGCCGAATACCAAGAGGCGGGTTCTCTCTTTTAAATAGAGGCTTTAGACCTTCTTCCTCACTTTATTCAAAGAATCCAGAAATCTGTGGCTCCGACGACCAGGCGACTCATGCGATCGATCGGTCATTTGATCGGATTTTGTTCGATTTTCCATAGATCTTCATCATTAGGATGTCATCTAAGAAGAGTACGGTGTCGAGCGACTCCTCACCATCAGCGGCCAGTGCTAGCAGCGGCGGCAGCAGCTGAGGGAGCGGACACAGCAACGAACCAGTTCATGCCGCGCCCATTAGAGGTAGAAATCTCAACTCTGCGGACTCCTTAGAACAATTTTTGAGTGTTTTGGCTCGGTTTTAACCGACCAATTATTTTTGAACAGGCGAGATCGCCGTTCTCCGGCCGTAACGCTTGGGAAGAAAGGAGAAGACGAAGAAGAATTCTGGTCTTCTTTTTCCGCGAAGCTAACGCGTCATCCTCGCATTTGAAACACGGGGCTATTTTGACTAGCAGTCACGTTTCAACGTGAGGCTATTTTGACTAGCAGTCGCGTTTCAACACGAGATTATGAATTTTAGTTTCGCGAGTGAAACGCGAGGCCATCTCTTCAACTGCGCACGGAGTTATTTTTAGCTCCGCGTTTTTATACTTAGAAGATTTTTCGAGTTTTGTAAAACCCTTTCTAACTCTTGATTCTTCTTTTGCAGTGAAGTACTTGGACCAGATCCTTTTTTGAAGAGGAGTGCATGTAGCTCTTCCGATCTTCGTCAGCAAAAGTAACTATAAGGAAGCCAGAAGCATATGGTTTACAA
Organism: Dracaena cambodiana; assembly: GCA_036321105.1. Classification (NCBI taxonomy): domain Eukaryota; kingdom Viridiplantae; phylum Streptophyta; class Magnoliopsida; order Asparagales; family Asparagaceae; genus Dracaena; species Dracaena cambodiana. The sequence continues at coordinate 5,561,852 of JAYEPQ010000019.1, read as the reverse complement.
CATAGTTGCAGGTTTCAAGCTCTGACTCCAAAAGATAAACTCTTGAAGGAGTTACAAGAACTCTGCGGCAGCTCATTAAGTTATTTTAAGGATCATTTCTATTAGATGACAATCTCTGTCGCTTTCCAAAGCGATAGAAATGAAGTATAAGGGCTTGTAGTATGTCGAATTTAACTTGTGCATCTTCTTCAGAATTCTTGTAGTAGTATCTTCAGATGATCCACTAAGAACTTTTAAACAGATCATAGTTGACATTTACAGAGGAGATCTTTTGCATGTGAACCAGGAAATTTCAACACTCCATGGAGGAGACTTGTTGTTGGGCTATTGATAAGTCGATGAATAGGTTGAAACTTTTTTGGAAGATCTATAACTCCCTCTACTTTTGTAACCTTTTGCTTTATGAATAAAGACAACTCTTTTGACTCTTTTATCTGTTGGCTTCAAGAATTTTGCTTGCTCAACAAATAAATTGTTCATAGTTTTGGTAAATCAATCTAAGGCTCATCTGCGTAACTTAGACTGTTAGTACCGACCGGGTTATAATTATTAACCTCGGTAAAGCCCATTAAATAGAGCTCAGTGATAGTTTGGTGAAGATGTTTAAACACTTACACCAAGATGATCGGGTAAGAATCATTTTCTTAGACAGAGGCGCCTAATTGCACATTGTTTGATGGAGGCAGTTCAAGGCTCTTATGAGTAACTTGAACTGCACATGCCAAGATGATCGTGTCATAATCATTATATTTCGGCAGAGGCGCCTAATTGCACATGTCTAGTCCAAGTGCTCTCACGCTTAACTTGAACAAAAATGAGAATAATCCAAATCATACTGTCAGAGGTAGGAATTTAACATGACAGAGTTTATGGGATTTTTAGCAAACCCCCAGCTATCAACGGATTTGATTAGCCTTTACCAATCGCCATTTGCGTTGAGCTAGCCATGCTATTCCCCTCAGCATGGTGAGTTATCGAGGAATTAATTTCCTCTCCCATTTACCTTTAACAGCATTGGGTAGTTAATTTCATACTTTTACCCCTAGTATGATAGGATTGGCGAGAAACTTGATCTCCTCTTCCAGGCGCTTTAACAGCATTGGGCAAAAATTTTTGTTTATAGCACTTAATTAGCCATTCCAATGGTTATTGAGAATAGCAGAAGCATGATGTTTATCATCGTCAATATTTTCGGCGCCCCCAGCCAAATCCGGCTGCTAGCCAATGAGAATGATTTTGTCACAGCTGTGGTTCGGAGCGTACCTAAGGGGCTAGTTTGCAAGTGCGGGCTGCCCGTGCTTGGTGTTAATATTGGCTTCCCTACTGGTACAGGGGTTGCTCTAGCAGGGAACTTATTGGTTCCAATTACCAAAGTTGTCATATTTGTAGAAACTTTCTTCTGTTCCTCTTTAAGTGTGAGAATCCCGGCTTCTATCAATGCCTGAATTCGGTTCTTAAGAGGATAACAATCTTTAGTTGGGTGCCCGACGTTCTGATGGTACAGGCAATAGTTAGGGTCGTTGGTTTTACCAGCGTCTTCCGGTTTCCTATTCTCCGAAAGTTTCAACATACCCTTCCTGAGGAGGAGATGGAATAGAGTACTTGTCTGCTCCATCTTGAATGTAGAAGTTCTATCTTGGCGGGGCCTATTCTGACCTGCACCTCTCGGATTCTGAGGTTTTGCTTTCGGATCTGCAACTGTCGCCATCACAGCCTTCCCTTTATTTTTAGGATTCTGTAGATATGGCCTGTTGTTTATAGAGTTTCTCGTGCTACGAGATTTCTCAATCCGGCGAATTATATCTTCCGCCTGCTCTACCTGCTTTAACAGGTCTTTTCAATTCTTAGACTCTACAGCTCCCATTCTTATCAGCACGCCAGTTCTGAAGTTATACTTGCAGGATTCTATCAGGGTTTCCTGGGTTATACCGTATCGACAATACACGGATTTTTCCCTGAAGCGTTCAATGAAACTCTTGACCGTTTCTCGTTCTCCTTGTTTCGTCGCAAGGAGGGAATGAACCGAAATTTCGGTATCATCCTCAAAGAAACGTGCGAGAAATTACTTCTCAACATCAAACCAGGTATTAATAGTATCTGGGGGCAACTGCATAAACCATGTAAGGCAGGCCCTCGCAGGGTGCTCGCAAATACTTTGGTCATTATGGGATCATTTCCCATTAGATGACCTGCCTGCGATAAGAAGTAATAGATATGCTGGCTGAGAGATCTTTTCCCGTCATATGGCTCCAGTTTGAGCGGTTTATACTTTTCGGGATACGGTGCCAAATCCCATTCAGGCGGGTATGGTCTTCAAACCCCCGATTCTTTTAATTCTTTCTTGTGTCCATGGGGATCATGGAAAGAATATTTGTCATCATCCTCATGTATCGAATAAGCATTTTCTTCTTTAGTTTCTTCATTTGTCTTAGGTGGCGGTTCCGAAGAAATTTTAGCCTCATCATCGGCTATCTTCTGCGTATTTTCGACTACTTTTAGAAGCATTAATTTGAGGTTTTCGATAGCTTTTTGTTGGTTTAGAATCATTTGTTTTTGAGCTTCCAACCTCTGGTCGACATCATCGGATTTATCCACCATATGTGAGGCGAGCCTCCTTGGTCGGGAAGAAATGTATGAATGTGAAGAGGCTATAGCTGAATTGTCGGAGTCATCATCGTAGGAACCTTTTGCAAGTCTCATATAATCTCGAGGAGCGACAATACCTGACTTAAGTCGAGTAAGATGGTGAGGTTGTTCATCATCTGTATCTGACTCGTGTCTTTTTTTCTATGGCCTTCTTACCTTTACCGACCATATTTGAAGTCACCGCCTTTACCTCTTTTTTCCTGATTCGATATCTCAGATTATCCTTCCCCTTTTTCGGAGTATGAGACTCAGTTATTCTATTAAATAAAGAAATTCTTTTCTTACCACAGCAGCAACTATTCAGTACAGCTGATATTATTTGCTCGCAATGGCATGTCGAATGTGACTGAGTTTGACTCGTTTTCTTTTTACTCATCAAATAATCTCTGAGATCAAGTATTTTAGAAAATAGAGATTCTTCAGTTATATTTTGGATATGGGACCCACTTGGCTGATGGAGGAGTCCAGGAGTTTGCTATAACCCCCCATGACTAGTGGTGTTATCTGTGCTATACTTGTCAACCTTTATTCTGTATAATGGCTGATTAACGCGGGGTTGGGACATAGCCTCGCGTTTTACGCTGGCCTCGCGTTTTATGGTGACTGGGCATTTTTGCAGAAGTTTAACTTCTGTTTGTTTAGCCTCTAAAGGAGTATCCTCACACGCTGGCATTATTTTGCGATTGGCGCAAGAATCCTTGGCTTCGCGTTTAACGCTTGGCTCAAGATTTTGTTCAAGTTCAATAGCCTCGCATGGGGAGTTTTTACTACATGCTGGTTTATGCTCGCATTTTATGCGAGTTTTGGCACTTTGGTCAGTTTTATAACTAAATTCAGTAACCTCTCGTGGAGACAATCCATCACACGCTGGCCTGAAGTTAGCTTCGTAATTTGCTACGCTAGCCTCGTTTTTTATGCTGACTTGGCATTTCTTCAGGAGTTTATCTTCTCGAATCTTAGCCCCGCGTGGAAGAAAATTCTTGCACGCTAGCTTACTTTTGTGATTAACACAGGTCACAACTTCGCGTCTAGCGCGATTTTTACGATTAACGACAATTTGCCAATCGTCTTCGCGATTTACGTGGAGCTGGGGAACCTTGCGTTTATCGCAAGTACTACTGGCTTCACGTTTCTCGCTAAGCTCAGTATTAGCCTCGCGTGGAGAATTACACGCTGGCTGCAAGGAATTTTTATCCTCGCGTTTCTCGCGAGTGTCAAAAATCTTGCGTTTCTCGCAAGTTGTGCTGGCTTTGCGTTCATCGCTAAGTCCAGTAATAGCCTCGCGTGGAGAATCACATGCTGGCTTTAAGGAATTTTTATCCTCGCGTTTATCGCGAGTGTCAAAAGTCTTGCGTTTCTCGCAAGTTGTACTGGCTTCGCGTTTATCGCTAGGCTCAGTAATAGTCTTGCGTGGAGAATCACACGCTGGTTTTTCCTTGCGATCAATGCAAGTTGTAACTTCGTATTTAACGCGATAATGACTGATCTCGCGATTAGCACGAATCAGTTTGCGAGGGACCATAGCCTCGCGTTCTATGAAATTAGCGTCGCGTTCAATGCGGGCTTTGAGGGCTTTTCGCCTTACTCTCCGATTTCTAGTTCGGAGTTGGGTTCTGGTCAATCCAGTTCCCAGGCCTTCTTCGGCAGTAGAGAGGCCATCCTCTACTAGGATTTCCTGTCCAAACACCGGCTCTATGGCCGTGGTCTCCAAGGATCCCCGTTCATCGGTAGATACCTTTTTACCCGCTCCTCGGGTATCGGAGCGCACGCGACGATAGTGTCGCGTTTCGTTCAGGTTACCTGATTCAGAGGAAAGATACTACTCATATTTCTGCTGGTCGATTTCTACGACCAACATATCTACATTGGATCCGATCTTATCGACGTCAGATAGTGCCACGATCTCTTTTTCGATGAAAGAGACTTCTCCCACTGTGGTCGCCAGTTTGTTCGCAGCAGAATTTCTTCCCATTGAATTAACTCAAATTACAATGAAAGTGAACAAGAGAAAAAGAACAAACGAGAGGATTTTATGTCTCAATCGCTCTATTTTACAATGTGATGTGGGATCTGTGTGGCGATGGGATCTGTCAAGCAGCTCCTTTGGACGATCTGACGTCGAACTCTTCTCTTGAAGATGGCGGCCGACTGTAGAACTGATCTCCTCTGGTCTTGATTTGTTCAAGGCTCTATGCGTAACTCGAAATTCTCCAAAACTCCAGAAAAAGATCTCAGATGCCGAAAAAAGAAGATCTCTTAAAAATTGATGATCATCTATGGATTGATCTATTATTGATTCATCCTCAAAGTCTCCTTAAAGAGGGTATTTATAGACTTTAGTGGTTATGAGAGTTTCCATAGAAATAGTAAAATAAGGTTTTTGTATTCATCAAGGATTCTAATCAAATATTTAATATTGATTTAAATCTCTTGATTTAGAGTTCTGATCGGACTTAATTTAGGTATTTGGATAAGCCCAAATCATAATCTCAATCAATTTGAGATTCTGGTTATTTGTTCACGCGGAGCTAATCGCATCAAAACGCGGAGCTAAGGGACCAGATCGCTGAGTTATTAATTAGCTCCGCATTTTTCTCAAATGCGAGGCTAATATAGCCAAACGCGGAGCTACTGAGTTAGCTCCGCGTTCTGTTGTGGAAAATCCTATTTACTTAGAAATTTTCACTGCCAACATATATCCATACATGTGCAACCAAACCTGCAGGCTGCAGTTAGCTAGCAGTCCAAAGCTGTACAAATGACTTTTCTACTCCTGTTTGGATTTTCCTTTATTTTCTGTTTTTTTTCCAATTCTCTCATAGTCATGTTCCTGACCCTTTCCTTGCCTCCAAAGCTCACCACAACACTCATTCAAAATTTCAAATGCATCATATGTATCCCTGTCATCTAGCTCTCATAATTGATCCAACTTGGCGGCAAGTGGATCCAGGTGATCTGAATACTGGGATCCAATTTGATTTTGCTCCCACTTGAGCCTGAATAGATCCACAACTTAGGTTCAGGATTAAAATATTGATCATAAGCTCTAGATGGATAGAATCTAAGTGTAGTAAATTAGAACTAGACTCAACAAAATCTGTACAATTTTGCATATACTGGTGATGTAAACAGTAACTGCTGTGTCTGGACCTTACTTGGATGCAGATACATATAAAATATTTTGTGTTTAGCTGGAAACAGATAAGTTTTTTAATCCGTATCTGCATCTGCTTCTCTCATCTCTCATTCGTATTATTTCTTTTATTTGACAATTATGGATAAAAAGAAAAAAAAAAAAAGTCTTATTGAGGTACATCTATGTCCATGATTGAGAGATTTGTTTGCATTTCTGCATATGACCTAACAAAACTTGGCTTTAATATATATATATATATATATATATATATATATATATATATATATATATATAATTGGCAAACAAAATGTATAAAAGTATCAATCATGATCATCTCAACCCAAACGCGACATGAAGACCAAGTCCGACCCGCATTGGGCATAGGTCGAGCGTTCAGGGTCTCCCCTGCTCAAGGAGAGTTTCTAAAGAAGCACACCTTTTACTAGTGAGCCCACTTTATAACTGTTTGGACTTCCAAAATAACACTATAAAGTGGGTTCACTAGGAGAAATGGTGTGCTCCTTTGGAAATTCCTCCACTCAAGTTGTGTTTGATCCGAACACAACCCGCCCCACTAACAGCCCTACCAAGCCAATAACTAAATGCCAAGCCACCTACTTCTCTTTCTATATAACTTGCCCTCAAACTCTCTCTCTCTTCATACACACCCTCTTTAACTTTTGGGAATGTCTTGCCCTTTCATAGGTTACCCCTTCGGCCATGAGTAACCCTACAGCCCCAAGAGCCCAGCCCATGCTCCGCCAAGTCTACGATAGAGGATAAACAAAATTTTACGACGAGAAAGCCCGTCCCGTTCCGTTCCATTCCGTTCGTTCATACTCCCGTCCGTACTGTCAGGTATATCAGCATATATTGAATATTTTTTTCTCCCTATTTTCTATATTAGCACACCATTTTCTTTCCTAAATTTGATGGAGCGAGCTAAGAGCTTGAAAGAGAAATCGAAAGACAAAAAAGGGCTGATCCTCAGGACCTTAAAGCGCTGCAAATCGCTGGGTAACATGGTGAGCGGTACCAGCACACGTGCGATGCACGCCCACAAGAAGAAGCCCTGGCCCCGGGTTGCCCCCGAAGGGTACGTTACCGTTTACGTCGGACCCGAGAAGGAGCGGTTTGTCATCCAAACCGAGTGCATGAACCACCCGATATTCAAAGATCTGCTGGACGAGGCCTTGAGCGTGTACGGTTACGCGAGCGCAGGCCCCATCGAGTTACCGTGCGACGTTGGCCGTTTCTACCAAGTGCTCTGGGAGATTAACGAGCGAGATGAGGAGGTGGTGAGCTCACTGCTGTGTAGCTTCCCCGCTTCGCCCGTGTGGGGGCATGGCAAGGGGCATGTGGGTTATCGGGTCCTTAACCCGTCGCCGTTCGTAATCGCCGGCTGGATTTAAATTGGTCTGCGTCACATGTACTTGGAAAAATTTTACAAGAAATTAAAATATGAGTTTTAAATTTCTCATTTTTTTTTAGTGTTAGCTGATGGAGATAGGTTACCTTAATCAGATCAGAGTTATTAGATTTAGATACGTCAAGTTGCCAATTAAAGTAATGTTTGTGAGCTAAGAAATCCTTGTTTAAATATGAAGAATATAGCTAAGTTTGTGATGCACACAGATGGTGATTAGATACAAAGTGATATTGTTAAGAAAACAGAATCTTACGTCTCAATTACAAAGTTTTCTCCTTTTTCTTCTCTTTTTTAAATGCAAATGGAGAATATTATAAGCGTATATAATAATTTTTTACAGCGGACGCATACGCTTTGACGTCTACTTAAGATGGCTATTAATAGTAATATATGTTAGGCAATTCTATTTTAAGGTACACTCTCTTCAACTTATTACAGTAATAAGTGCTTTATATCTTTGATATATACAACAACAAAACAACTAAGCTTTTTATCTCAAATACTTGGGATAGGCTACATGAACCAAAAGAGAATCATGCCGGATCGATCACAATGATAATCCCTCTCCATTCATTCATATCGACTAATATGTGCTCATTTAAACCTATATATTGAATATATGATTTGATTAATTTGGATTGTAGTTTAAAGAATAACTATAATTTGAGACAGTCAACAGTGATTTGGATTGTATTCATTGTAGAAGATCGGAATCCACTCTCGTGCTCAAATTACGATTGGAAGGTTAATGTTGTCCCAATCTCCTCGGTATGTAGTCTCATACCGGATTGGCAAAAAATAGTAGTAGTCTTATACTGAATCTCATCTCAATAGAAGAGATGAGATTCAGCACCGAGACCAAGTCTGAACTTGATTTTCTTAGTTGGATTATGACCTGAGTTCCACTTCATCTGGTTTCCACCTCTCTCTCTCTCTCTCTCTCTATATATATATATATATATATATATATATATTACTGTAGATGAGCCGCCAGCTCAGGAAAAGTTACGTGAGCTAGTAGAAAAACTATAAAGACTCAATGATTTTTCTTCATTTTTTTTTAACAATTACTATCTCTATCTCCTTAACTTCTTTCGGATTAAATTTAATAAATTTTGGAGTTTATTTAACCTTTCAAAGTGCATACAAAATGTTCTATTCTTTGAAAACCGTTAATTTTGTATTAACTTGATGGATGACCAAATGAAAACTAAAATCCAAGAAATTAGGTATGAGTGAACCTTAGGGGGTTTAGATCATAATCCAAAAGAAATATTTTAAAAAAGATTATTGGAGAGAGTAAAAATGAACTGCAGCTCAGGTAACTTGCGTGAGCTGTTAGCTCATTTCTATTATATATATATATATATATATATATATATATATATATATATATATATATATATATATATATATATATATATATATATGAATTATGGCTGGTGGAAGATCCTAAATCGTAAACCCCTCTCCCACAATATCCTCTCATTATATCTGAAAAATAATTTTTTTTAAATTACTATCTTCCTTTAATAAATAATAATTGATTATTTTAAAGTTAATAATATTTTAATATATTTTTATCATCAACAATAATAACTAAGCCTTTTATCCCAAGTACTTGGGTAGGCAACATGAACCAAAGAGAATCATCAATTACACTGATAATCCTTCTCCATTCATTCCTATTAAGTTATATGTCCTCATTTAAACCTCTAAAATCTATATATTTTCATATAAGCTCTATCCATATTTTATTCGGTCTTCCCTTCGCTCTTTTAACTTGTCTTATGTTGATAAGTTCTTCTTATCAATGATTTTCTCAAATCTTCTCTTTGATGGAGTTATATCTTGCTTAACACGAATATCTTCATTTCTCACTTTATTTCTTCTTATATTTTTACACATCCAATGAAGCGTGCACATCATATTACACTTATCTTTTATGAATAACGTTTTGTTATAGCCCAACATTTCATGCCATATAATAAAATTGGCCTAATAATAGTAATATAAAAATTTTCCTTCAGCCTTAACGGAATGTTACGGTCTCATAAAACTTCCATTGCACTCCTCCCTTTTAACCGATCAGGTTGAATTCTAAAGTTGACATCACTATCGATCTCTCTGTCATTTTGAATAATAAAATCTAAATATTTAAACTGAGTGCTCATTTGTATCCCTTATCCATACAATGCAACAACACTATTGTTCGCAGCGGAATTCCTTCGCTTTACTTCCATTGAATTAGCGTAAATTACAACGAAAGAGAACAAGAAAAAGAAAGAACAAATGAGAGGATTTTATATCTCAATCGCTCTCTTTTACAATGATTTGTGGGATCTGTGGCGATGGGATCTGTCAAGCAGCTCCTTTGGATGATCTGACGTCGAGCTCTTCTCTCTTGAAGATGGCGGCCGAATGTAGACGATCTTCTCTGGTCTTTCATGAACTCAAGGCTCTATATGTAACTTGAATTCTCCAAGATGCCCAAAAGAAGAAAAGAAGACCCCTAGGGCTTCCCCAAGAGGGTATTTATAGCATTAGGATCATATGAGAGTTTCTATCTAAATAGAATTTGCTCTCATCAAGGATTCCAATCAAATATCTTAGTTTTGATTTAAATCTCTTGATTTAGAGTTCTAATTGGACTCAATTTGGTATTTGGATAAGCTCAAATCTTAATCTCAATCAATTTGAGATTCTGGTTATCTGCTCTCGCGGAGTTAACCTCATCAAAATGCGGAGCTAAAGAACCAGAATGGGGAACTAACGCGGAGCTATTGAATGGCTCCGCGTTTTGTTCAAACGCGAGGCTAAAGTAGCCAAAACGCGGAGCTACAGAGTTAGCTCCGCGTTCTATTGTGAAAAACTATATTTACTTAGAAATTTTCACTGCCAACAGAACCCCCTCCAAAGTTTTCAAAATGGCTTAGAACTTAGCAAATTTTGAAATAATTTAGATTTTTAAACGCAGAGTTAAAATACCAAGTTTATCTCGCGTTTTGTTCACTTGCGCGGAGCTAAATAGCTTCACGTTCTAGTGAGTAACTGCTCATTAATTGCTCAGTAATTACTCCGAGCCTTGTGCCGAATACCAAGAGGCGGGTTCTCTCTTTAGAGGCTTTAGACCTTCTTCCTCTTCATTTCATCCAAAGAATCAAGAAATCTGGAGCTCCGGCGACCGGGCGACTCATGCGAACGAGCGGTCATTTGATCGGACTTCGTTCGATTTTCCATAGTTTTTCATCACTAGGATGTCATCTAAGAAGAGTACGGTATCGCGCGTCTCCTCACCATCGGCGGTCGACGTTAGCAGCGGAGGCGGCGGCCGAGGCAGTGGCCACAATGGCGAGCCAATCCATACTGCACCAATTGGAGGTAGAAATTCCCAACTTTTAGACTCCTTAGATCAATTTTGGAGTATTTTGGCTCAGTTTTAATCGACCAATCATTTCTTTTACCGTCGAGATCGCCGTTTTCCGACCGTAAGGCTTGAGAAGAAAGGAGAAGACGGAGAAAAACTCTGGTCTTTTTCTACACGAAGTTATCGCGTCATCCTCGCGTTTGAAACACGGGGCTATTTTGACTAGCAGTCGCGTTTCAACGCGAGGCTATTTTGACTAGCAGTCGCGTTTCAACGCAAGGCTATTTTGACTAGCAGTCGCGTTTCAACGCGAGGCTATTTTCTCAACTGCGCGCGGAGTTTATCCTTACCTCCGCGTTTTCATACTTGGAAGATTTTTTGAGTTTTTGTAAAACTTTTTCTAACTCTTGATTCTTCTTTTGCAGTGAAGTATTTGGACCAGATCCCTTTTGAAAAGGAGTGCATGTGGCTTTTCCGATCTTCATCAGCAAAAGTAACTCTAAGAAAGCCAGAAGCATATGCTTTACAATATAGTTGCAGGTTTCAAGCTCTGGTTCCAAAAGATAAACTTTTGAAGGAGTTACAAGAACTCTGCGGCAGCTCATTAAGTTTTCTTGAGGACCATTTCTGTTAGATGACAATCTCTGTTGCTTTTCAAAGCAATAGAGATGATCATTTAAGGGCTTGTAGCATGTCGAATCCAACTTGTGCATCTTCATTAGGATTCTTGTAGCAGTATCTTCAGATGATCCACTAAGAACTTTAAACAGATCATAGTTGACATTTGCAGAAGAGATCTTTTGCATGTGAACCAGGAAATTTCAACACTCCATGGAGAAAACTCGTTGTCGGGTTATTGATAAGTCGATGAATAGATTGAAGCTTTTGGGAGAGCTATAACTCCCTCTTCTTCTGTAATCTTTTGCTTCATTTCTCTTTATCTGTTGGCTTCAAGAATTTTGCTTACTCAACAAATAGATGGTTCATAGTTTTGGTAAAACAATCTAAGACTCATTTGCGTAACTTGGATTTGTTAATACCTGAGATGATCAGATAAGGATCATTTAACTTAGAAAGAGGCGCCTAATTGCACATGCCTTAGTTTGATGGAGGCAGTTCAAGTGCTCATCTGCGTAACTTGAACTGCACATGCCAAGTCCGAGCTTCATAGAAACGCATAGCTAAAATACAAAGTTAACTTCGCGTTTTGCATAGTTGCGCGGAGTTAATAACTTCGCGCTTTAGATCATTACGCGAAACTAATAGCTTCGCGTTTTTGGAGAGCAACTGATCATTAGTTGCTCCGATTTTCGCACCGAATATCAAGAGGCGGTTTTCTTCATTTAAATGAAATCTCTTCTATTTCTTCCTTACTTCATTCGAAGAGATTTCAAGAACTCAGGCGACCAGAGCTCAGGCGATTCGGGCGACCAGGCGACCCGATCAATTTCGACCGAATTTTCGTCTATTTCTCCAAGATTTCTTGAAAATCAATGGCACCCAAGACTCGCGCTTCTTCACGCGCAGCCTCGCCGTCGGCGACTAGTGCAAGCAGCGGCGGCAGCGGCCATGGCAGCGGCGAGCCAGTTCACGCCTCGCCTATCGGAGGTAAGAACCTCACTTTTGGGGCTTTTTGGAATATTTTTAGAGTGATTTAGCTCGGTCTTAATCGGCCAATCATTTCTTTTACCGGCGAGATCGCCGTACTCCGGCCAAATGACTTGGAGAAGGAAAAGATCTCTGATCTTCCTCCACGCGAAGCTATCGCGTTTTAAACGCGAAGTTATTTTCGTTAACTATCGCGTTCTGAAGCGAGGTTGGAATTTTAGCTTCGCGTTCATAAACGCGAAGTTATTTCACTTAACTTCGCGTGGAGTTACCTCTAGCTCCGCGTTTTCATACTTAGAAAAAATTTCTGATTTGTAGAAATTTTTCTAATTCTTAATTCCTCTTTTGCAGTTGGCTATTCAGTGGATCCAATCTCCCAAGGGTATCACTTTGGCTATGCTGGGGGTGCAGACTCAGCAACTCAGTTCCGTTTCACCACTAATTTTCCCGCTTTCAAACCAGGTCTCAGGGAGCGCAGGGAGAAACTGATAAGATACAGCCCTGCTACTGCACGAAAAATCATCACTGACGCCCCTTTTGAGGCCACGAATCGAGAGGTACTGGAAAAGCTCGCATTCCTCTTTGGAGATGCTTTGGATCACTCTGATAAGATCCTCTTTGAAGAGGAGGGCAAGTGGTTGTACCAGGCCGGGGATCTGCTCATGTTTCTGCCTGACATGGAGCGTAGCTACCCCTTGGTGTATCTCCAGAGGCTGTCTTCCCGCCGCGAGTTAGAATTTGAGCTAACTCGTGAATTTGATAGTATTGCGACCGGCAAATTCGGCGCGAATGGGGCTTTTCAAGACGGTCTCCCCAGATGTATTACGGGGCTCCTCCAAGGCAGAGGCACCAAAAAGCACCATGTTGGTGAAGTCCCGATTTGTGCTAAGACTTTCCTTAGCGAATTTTTGGCCAAGGGTGGTCAGTACCCTGCCAAAGATTTTAGAATGCTTGGATAGGTCCACTCTTCGGGCAACATGTGGTGGTTCAGACTTGTCAAACACATACTGGACACCCATGAGCAGACGCTAAAGAAAATTGGCTTGTACAAAGCCATTAGAAACGTCCAGTTTGGCTTGCCTCAAAGTGCATACCACTTATTCTGCCTGCTGGAGATGTATAACCCCGAGACCGGCACCTTCTTTACACCGGTGGATGAGCTTGGATTTGCTCTCCACGAGATGTTCGAAGTGTCGGGTTTATCAATGGGTGAAGTCCCTTATGAGAAATATATCCCCACTGCTGAAGAATTGAAGATGCTGAAAGCGGGGGATGAGCACATCTACCAGACCTACTGAGAAATGATGTGTCACTATCATATTTGTGCCGACCTGGCTGGAATAAGGAACCAGGGAATTGGCCATAAGAAGTGGGCAGACTATCTCTTCATTAATCTGAAGGAGAGTCTCCCTATGGTTTGTGGACGCCCTTCCATTAGTATCGAAGAAGTGAAGGAGCGTATCTCCACCTTAGAAGCCACATCATACACGACCGAATCAAATGAAGGAGGATTTGGTCCTGGCACGGTCTTTCAGAGCTTCCACTACCAGGCACAGTTCCCAATTTTAGACAAGGGTCTGCTTGCGGGATTCCTGATGCTTTGGTTAAAGAGATGCGTTGTCCCTTCTCTTCCCAAGGAGGCCATCTCAAAGAATGTCGTCTATCCAGCCGTTCTATTGGCCTATGGTCGATCGTTCGGGTTGTTAACAGCAATGGTTGCCAACCTCCAAAGCAGGCTCCGGACCCTTTGCAACAGCTTCATGCCAGCGGAGAAGAGTAAAGGCAAAGCTGGAAAGGGTAAAGCGGCCAAAGAAGCTGTCACGGTGAAGACACCGAACCCAAGGGTAGAGATGCCCTATACATATTTAATGGCATGGCTAGTCATGCACTGCCCGTCGCTGATGAGTGCTGCGGATTACAACCCAACTGACAAGCCGTACTTCGTAGAGAAGTGTGAACGCTCTGTATGGAAGAGCAATTATATGTCTCAAATCCGCAGGACACTCCGTCACCATCAAAACTACGAGATCTTCCGCTGCTTCCCAGACTTCCCTGGGGGAGAGTATGGATCTAAATTTAAAGATATTTTGGGAGCAGACCAGTTCACCAACTTATCTTCAGGGATTTTCTGGTGGTTGTTGAATATTCACCCCGGACACTTGGTGTACAGGCAAGACACCATGTGCTACATAGAGCCGTATATCCCGAGCAGATTTGCTCGTCAATTTGGATATACGCAGCTTTATGTAGGAAATCCAAACAAAGAGTTGGCGTTCGAGGGAAATCTGTATGCAGGGGCACGGGGCTGGTTCCATTTTGTTGCTGGAGGAACCGGAGCAGAATTTATGCTACCCCTGAAATCACCAGAGCTAAGTATGGTGTTAAGCTTCTGTACCTGGTACAGCATTGCAAATGGTGAAGTACCAAACTTCTCCATCAACTGCAGCTGCTGCAAGGAGATAGAGGCCTTCTATGCTAGCCGCAAAGGAGCCAAAAGAGTGAGGGTGAAAGGAATGGACGAATTCCTTGGTGCGGCGGCCGATCCATCAGACTTGGGCAACTCTGATGATGATGACGATAATGGTAATGATGATGACGGCGATGATGGTGGTGCCCCTCAAGACTTGGTTTCCCGTCCCCGGAGTCCAACCGTTAAATGCCGTGGACATGTAAGAGGCGAACCGGCGAAAAAGAAACAGAAATTAGCTCCGGGGACCCTCTTAGTCCCTCAAGAGGTAGTAGCCAAGTTTGCTTCAGATTTGTTGGCTTCAACTCTGCCTCCGGCGCCGGCAGAGAATAGTAGACCTGCTGAAACTCCAAGAGCTACTAAGGTCTTGACTCCCCCAACCACAGAATCTGTTGATCATTCCGTGACGCAACCCCTGGGTAGCGAAACGGGTGCGCTCCTGGAAACAGCAATGGCTCCCCCTTCAAGTCCGACCACTGGACTTGTTTCTCCTGGTATGGCTCTTACATTCTATTTATTCATTTTATCATTATATGTAACACTATTTGTTTGCTTTTTGTAGGTGGTCAGCCCCACTCGCCGATGCATTCGACTACCAGGGGAGATTCTGAGGAGAAGGTGGATTATTCTGGCACAACTGGCTCGGCGGGAATTTTAGGTAGTTCTGCTAATGAATTTGACGCAGACTACTTTACGACAACTCCTCCCTCTGTTCCTTCTTCAGTCCCCCCAATTGATGAACTCGGGAGTGATGATAGGACTGAGCTAGTTGTTGCGGCCGCAGCAAAAGAGCCTACCCCATCTCCAAGTCTGCCATCTCCGACACCCGGGGTCGGCTCTGAAGAAACCTTTCCGGTGGTTGTTGGTGTGCCTTCTGCTCCCCAACCAGTAGTATTAACGCCATCTACCATTATGGCTGTTGAGCCGTTGGTGACTCCTCCAGCCTAGAGTCCTCCGCCAGTGGGAGATGAAGAAAATTTGAAATTCTCATTCGAAGCCACTTCTGCCACGGGAGGAACTTCGGGTGAAGACACACCATCGTCTACCCCTGCTGGTGGCACTGCCCGAGTGATCTGTATTAATGATGCTTCTCCTCGGGTTTCCAGTTCCGCCAAGTCCATATTAGTTTTACTGGCCCCGCATGTTATGAATCTGATACAGGGACGGGCTTCTTCTTCCTTGGCCCCAACGGACGCCACTCCCCCCTAGCAACATCATCTTTAGCGCTGCCTACTTTAAATACCGACACTGCGGACCCTCTTGAAGAATTCTTCAACCACAGTGTTAATGACTTTATGCGGTTGCTAAGGAGATGTATCGAGATGATTCTTAATGGAAGAGATTTCTTTAATCTTGGACGTCCAATGTTGTCCAGTTATCTGGATAATATTGAAAGGATTGGGGGACGAGACCGAACAACTCCTTACCGGGCCCGCCTCGAAGCTTTAGAAGATCAGTTGAATATGCTAAACACAGTTCGCCAAGCGGATGTGGAAGCAATCACTGAAATCGAGTCGGCGCGTCTTCGGACAGAGTTGGTGGCTCGTCAAGAGGAACTGAGGCACCAAAAGAAAGTCTGGTCTCGGGAGTTGGCAGAACTACGAGCCACTCAAGAATCAATCCTCAGGGGATTAGAGATAGTGGACTTCGAGATTGAGGGGAGTCAGGCCGCCATCCTTAGAGCCAGAGAGACCATTGCTAAGGCTCGAGCTATTCTGGAAGCCAGTGAGTCTCGGTTAGGGGAATCCGTTAAGAAACGGGAAAAGCTGATTCTTCAAAAGGGACAGCTCGAATAGGAAGGCATAATGAGGAGCCGTACTATTGAAGAATCTCATCAGCAGTTGGCCCATCAACTGGCAATAAACGATGATGATTTACGCCGGCAGGCCCAACACTCCGTGGAGGAAACTCGTCGTCGAGTGATTGACGAGACAACAAATAAATTGAGGCTTCTAGGAGATCCATAATTCTTTTCTATTCTTTTATTCTTCATTCTTTTTGTAATAAGAATCTTGTAATAAAAGAGAGAACTTTACTGATCCTTTGTAACTTCATCCTTATTGACGAATAAAGGTAATCTTTTGATTCTTTTACCTGTTGGTTACAAAATTTGTTTGCACAATAGATAACTTGTCATCAAAATAATTTAGTTGTTTAGGTAAAACAGTCCAAGGCTCATCTGCGTAACGTTGACTGCTAATACCGAGGTGATCGGGTCAGGATCACCAGATTTCGGCAAAGACGCCTAATTACGCATGCCTAGTTTTAAGCAAGAAGTTCAAGTGCTCATCTGCGTAACTTGAACAAGTGGAGGCGGTTCAAGACTCTCATGCGTAACTTAAACTACACATCCCAAGATGACCGGGTCAGGATTACCAGATTTCGGCAGAGGCGCTTAATTGCGCATGCCTAGCAAAGAGTTCAAGTGCTCATCTGCGTAACTTGAACAAGTGGAGGCGGTTCAAAGCTCTCATGCGTAACTTGAACTGCACATACCAAGATGATCGGGTCAGGATCACCAGATTTCGGCAGAGGCGACTAATTGCGCATGCCTAGTTTTAAGCAAGAAGTTCAAGTGCTCATCTGCGTAACTTTAACAAGTGGAGGCGGTTCAAGGCTCTCATGCGTAACTTGAACTGCACATACCAAGATGATCGGGTCAGGATCATCAGATTTCGGCATAGGCGCCAGATTGCGCATGCCTAGCAAAGAGTTCAAGTGCTCATCTGCGTAACTTCAACAAGTGGATGGTTATACTCCTAGTGATCTAAACCAGATGTGACAGTTACTCTGTCATCATTCTGGTTTAGTTTAGGCATAGTATTTCTTCAGAAATTTACCGTTGATCGGCATCATCATCCTATCGCCACCCTGGTTCATTAAGCGATAGGCTCCACTAGAGTATACCGTCTCCACAACAAACGGTCCTTCCCACTTGGGTTCAAATTTACCCTTAGTCTTGTGGGTTAGAATCGTTGGCCTTTTAATAGCCAAGACCAAGTCTCCTTATTTAAAGGTCCTTGGTTTAACGCTCTTATTGAACGTTCGCGAGATTCGGGCTTGATACAACTCAATTTGTTGTTGAGCCCTGAGACGTTTTTCATCTAACACCTCTAGTTCTTGTAATCTTAGTTGATGGCGTTTTTCTGTCATCATCTTTGTAGCTAAGGCCACTCTTAATGATGGTATCTGGATTTCGAGAGGCAAGACGACCTCACTTCCATAAACCAAGGAGAATGGGGTAGCTTTTGTCTGGGTGCGAACGGTGGTGTGATAAACTCACAAACACTCTCCCAGCTTTTCATCCCAGTCCCTTTTGTTGGAAGAGACAAACTTTTGAAGGAGTTTAATGATCGTCTTATTGAAGGCTTCAGCTAACCCATTTGCCGCGGGGTTATATGACGTCGAAGCAATATCTTTGATTCTGAACTTATCACAGAAGGTTGATGAATTGCGGTCCATTATCATGAATGATTCTTCGGGGGACGCCAAAATGATAAATGACATGATGCTTGGTGAACTTAATCACATCTGTCGTTTTGACTTCTCTCATGGGCACGGCTTCGGCCCATCTTGAAAAATAATCGGTTATTGTAAGAATAAACCGATGTCCTCTGGACGACGGGGGAGTTATAGGCCCCACAATATCCATTTCCCAGGCCTCAAATGGCCAACTAGCAACAGTATTGTGCAAGTATTCTGGGGGCAAATGAATAAAATTGGCATGTACTTGGCATGCATGGCACCTTTTAGCGTATGTCATTGCCTCTGTAATCATCTTCGGCCAGTAGTATCCCAGCCTTCTTATGCGGTCTCCGAGTTTTGAACCGGACTGATGAGCTCCACACACTCCATCATGTGTTTCCCTCAGCACTTCATTTGCTTCTGCTTTTGATATGCAGCGTAGCAGCAGACCATCATTTGATTTTCTGTACAAAGTTTGAATCGTACGATCAAAGTAAAATCTCAGGGCCTTCCTCTTTATCGAGGCGGCCTCCTTTGGATCCTCTGGTAGTATCCCATATAAAGCGTAATCTATAAATGGAAATCGCCAATCACTGGGTTCCAGGATTAAGCCCGTCTGGCACACCTCTTTATTTTGGAATACCGTATCTGGGTGGAGGAGTTCTCTGCTACCAATAGTGATGCTTTTAGCTTCACCCGGCGGGATCGCCAATGTTGCAGCTAACGCAGCAAAAGTATCTGCATAGACGTTCTCATTCCGAGATATATGATATATATAAAATTGTTCAAAATATCCTGCTAGCTCAATGACTAACTGATGATAGGGGATGAGGGCTTCATATCTGACTTCATACTCACCCGTCATCTGGTTGACGATGAGTTTAGAGTCTCCATATGCCTCTAGATAGTTCACCCCCAGTTGCAGAGCCATTTTTAAGCCGATAATGAGCGCGTTATATTCCGCCACATTATTCGTGCACGGTTCTGTTAATGAGTAACCGTTAGGCAATATATGTTTATGTGGGGATATTAGCACAACCCTCACTCCAGCAGCAGATCGTCTGGCAGCACCATCAAAGAATATTTGCCATGGTTGTTCTTTGCTAACTGTGTTGACCTCTGACGTCTGTCTGGAATTGGACCAAATTGGATGGTCTGCAAGGAAATCGACAATCGCCTATCCCTTCATGGCTTTTTGAGGGACGAAGTGTATATCATATGGCGATAGTAGCAGTGCCCATTTTGACAATCGGCCGTTTAAGGATCCTGGTTTTGTCATCATAATTTTCAAGTAGTTAACCCGTGATATGACATGTATTGTTTGCCCTGAAAGATAGTGTCGCATTTTCTGAATAGCGAACACTAAGGCTAAACATTCTTTTTCGATCGGAGTATACCGACACTCGGCTCCGATCATTGTCCTGCTTAAGTAATACAGAGCATGTTCATGACCATGCTCATTATATTGAGCAAGTAACGCTCCTAAAGCATCATCCATGGCCCTTACATATATAAGAAATGGCTACCCAGGGACCGGTGCCATAAGAACAGGAGGTTTAGTGAGATATTCTTTGAGATCGTCAAATACCTGTTGACATGCCTCATCCCATACGAAAGTAACCCCCTTTTTCATGAGTTTAGAGAAAGACTGGCATCGCCCTGATAAATTGGAGATGAAGCGCCGGATATAGGCTAACTTTCCTTGTAACCCCCTTAATTCCTTAAGATTGCGGGGCGGTAGTATTTCACTAATCGCTTTTACTTTCTCCGGATCTAGGAAAATTCCTTCTGAAGTGATTATAAACCCAAGGAACTTTCCGCTACGCACCCCCATGAAAGACTTTGCAGGATTCATTTTCAGATGATGTTTTCGCATAAGATCGAAGACCGTTCTTAAATCATAAAGATGATCTTCTTTGTTCTTACTTTTGACCGCTAAGTCATCCACATAATACTCTACCGTTTTGCGTAGGTGTTCTTTGAATATGACACTCATTACATGTTGGTAGATGGCACCAGCGTTCTTCAATCCGAAAGGCATCACCGTATAACAGTATACCCCCAGCGGCGTTCTGAAAGCAATGTGCTTTTCATCATCTGGGTGCATTTTAATCTGGTTATAGCCAAAGAAACCATCCATAAAGGACATCCTCTCATAACCGCAAGTATTATCAATCATCACATCGGTGATGGGGAGTGAAAATTCATCCTTAGGATATGCAGCGTTCAGATCTTTAAAATCGATGCATATCCGGATTTTGCCGTTCTTTTTATGAACCGACACTATGTTAGCCACCCAATCAGGATGTTGCTCTTCACGGATGAATCCGAATTTTGTAAGCTTGTTGACCTCGGCAACTATTGCCTCCATCAATTCCGGTCGAAAGCGCCTTTGCTAGTGTTTAACTGGTTTGGCGTCTTCTTTAATATTTAACCGGTGCGTGGCAATTTGAGGGTCAAGCCCAGGCATGTCTTCATAACTCCATGCGAACACGTCTATATACTCTTTGATAAGAGATATAAGTTCCTCTTTTTCGAAGGGAGTTAACGTGTCGCTTATGAAGATGGGTTTCGGGTTTTCTTCCGTCCCATGTTAACTTGTACCAATTTGTCTTCTGTGGGCGGGTCATGCTGTTCAAAGCGGACATCCCAGAGAGTGTCCATATGCTTAGCCCAGGAATCATCTTGAACATCAATTGGTTCCTCATCGCTTTCCAGTGCGGCTGAAACCATATTGGCTGTCAAAGATTGAAACCAAGCGCCAGTACTTTGATCCGAGTCATGGTCAAGTGGGTTTACATCCTCATCGGACGAAGATCTTTCCTCATATTGGCATGGTGGTGAGGGAGGAGTAGATACATAGCCCAACCCCCTGCGAGTCTTTTGATAATAGTCTGGGCTCTTTCCTCTCGGTCTAAATGAGGGTATGAGATTCCGTCGCCCTTTTCCAAAGTTTAATCCCGGTTTCTGAGTAAAATTATAACCCATTTTCTCCATCATTTGCCGGGATTTCTGTTCATATAAGTGAAATTGAGGTGATGTTTGTTCGTCACTTTCACTGCTTTGTCTTTGTCGAGGTGATGTAATTACCTTGTCGAACATGATCGGCTTTTGAGACCCCTGTCGAGGAGGTACCTCAAAGAAGTGACCTTGTCCCTTAGTTATTTTTGATTGAGAGAGGAGGGATGACCTGAGGGGCAAATGGTATGCCGCCAGAACTTCAAGTTCGGACAGGCCATCCACTTCAGTGGAAGTACAAGAGGGTTCAGACTCAGTAGCTATAGCAGGCTCGTAGACTAACTTTATGTTTTCATTGATAACCCACTCACTCTCTACTACATCAGCTACATTACTATCAAAATTTAAACTAAAATCTATGTGAGGGTTGATTTCATAATTACCCCCATCATTATCTTCGGGAGACTCGTACTCCGTGTCGGCTTCATTGCCGCTGTCATCGGGCTTTTGAAGCCTGCTGCGATTGTCGTACGGAACCTCATGGACTGGTTTGTAGAGCCTAGCATCCATGAAGTAATTCTCTAGTCCCTTGAATGGTTGCCTATCTGCAACTAGTGTCCGGACTTCTCCCTGTTCGTCACAGTACTTCATACACTGGTGGAGAGTCGACGGGACTATCATATATGCGTGGATCCAAGGTCGTCCCAACAAGATGTTATAAGACGTATCTGCGACTATAACGTAGCATGTAACCTTCGTCCTAAAATCTCCAATTTGGCACCGCAGTCGGATTTTGCCAAGAGGACAGCTGTTGTTAGCATTGAATCCGTAGATAGTAGTATTTGTAGGCGTCAAACGATGAGGGGATATTCCCAATAGTTGCATTAGCCTTCTGGGAATAACGCTTAGTGCAGATCCCGGATCGATTTGAATGCGTTCCACCTTGGTGGATCCGACATATCCGGTGAAATATAAAGGCCTATTATGCTTTATATTCCTTACCTGCATGTCCTCCGGAGAGAAGGTAATTTGTGGGACCTGCCTTATATGATGACAGCTAGAGCAAGAGTCCTGTTCCTCATCGGCCGGCTCGACGAGCTGAGCCAAAAATGACTAAGAGTCTGCCAGGGCCTCTCTTAATACTTCACGTGTTGATTTTGATAATCTCAACAATTTGTAAAGCGTTACTCGTACTAGGATAGTCGCTAACTGAGAAATTATATCGAATTTGAAGGTAGTCTCCTTGACCTTTTCATTTCTAACAGGATTCTTCTAGAAACGAAGTCCCTTTTGTTTTGTGGGCTTCGCGAGTTCTCCGTATATGTTCTTCGGGTCTACTCTAGTGTAATCCTTGAGGTATGGCTTGCCAGACTGAGTATTGGAAGGGCCCACCCCATCTTGATGAGTAGCCATTGTTTCGGGCTCTTCTTCAGAATCTGTGAAGGCTCCCGAAACTATATATTCTTCCTTTATCTCTGCGGAGATGGCATTAACAATCCGCTTTTTCCTTTGACCCCCTGTGGTGGTCCACTGTTCATCCTGTAGTAAATCAGGGTGGACCCACATAACTTCTCCCTTTTGGGTTATCACGGGGACAAGTCCTTCTTGAGCCTTATTGTGCGGGTCATGGTTTTTCGTAACCAACTTCCTCTTTGGAATTGGGGTTACCCCTGCGGGGAACTCATGGGTTCCAACCACTATGGTTGCCATATTGGCCGTGACTTTCTTTTGTTCATCTTTAAGCATCAGAACTTTAGCCTCTATCAGTGCTTGGATTCTTTTCTTTAGAGAGTAACAATCCCTAGTAGGGTGTCCAACATTCCGGTGGTAGAGACAATAGTTGGGGTCGTTGGTCTTACCAGCGTCCTCCGGTTTCCTATTCACCGGAAGTTTCAACATTCCCTTCCTAAGGAGGAGGTGAAAGAGGGTGGGCGTCTGTTCCGCCTTGAAAGTATATGTCCTCTCCTGTTGAGGCCTATTTTGCTTTGTGCCCTTTTGATTTTGGGGCTTTGGGCTTGGAGGATTTGTCTTTTGTGGAGCTGCCTCTGAGGCCATTCCCGCTTTACCTTTATTTTTATTGTTATTTTGGGAGTATGGCCTACTACTTCCAGTACTTTTTGGTCCACGAGACTCTTCAACTCGGCTAATCAAATCTTCGGCTTGCTCTCCCTATTTGAGCAAATTCCTCCATGTCCTAGACTCTACGGCCCCCATTTTTAGGAACACGTTAGTCTTAAGATTATGTCGACATGTCTCGACTAGAGTTTTTTGGACCATTCCGTGTTTGCAATGCACGGACTTCTCCCGGAACCTTTCTATGAAGTCTTTGACGGTTTCTTGTTCCCCTTGTTTAGTCGCAAGGAGGGAACGAACCGTAATTTCGGTATCATCCTCAAAGAAGCGTGAGAGAAATAGTTTCTCCACATGAAACCAGGTATTAATAGTACCTGGGGGCAGCTGCATAAACCAAGTAAAGGCAGGCCCTCGTAAGGTACTTGCGAATACCTTGGTCATTACTGGGTCATTTCCCATCAAATGTCTTGCTTGGGACAAGAAATAATAAATGTGTTGACTGGGAGACCCTTTCCAGTCATATGGCTCTAATTTGAGCGGCTTGTATTTCTCTTGGTAGGGTGCCAAATCCCATTCAGGTGGATATGGTCTTGATACCCCCGATTCTTTCAACTCCTTCTTGTGCATTAGCGCTTCGAGTTGACTTTGCAATTTCTCAATTTTCTCTTCATGTGGATCATGAAAAGAATATTTGTCCTCGTCCTCATGTATTGAGTGGGCTTTCTCTTCTTTATCTTCCTCGTTCAGTTTGTTGAACAAGGTTTCTTTTTCTTTCTTAGCGTTGTCCTCAACAATCTTCTGAGTATTCTCGACTACTTTCGAGAGCATCATTCTAAGATCTTCAATTGTCTTTTGTTGCTCCCGAATCATCTTTTCTTGGGTTTCAAATCTTTGATCGATGTCATCTGATTTATCCGCCATATTAGCGAGATGATGCAGAGGAACAAGGTGAAGCTATAGCCGAGTTATCGCTGTCGTCGTCATAAGAACCTTTTGCAAGTTTCTTATAGTTTCGAGGCGGGACAGCTCCTGACTTAAGTCGGGTGTTGTGATGGGGTTCCTCATCACTTGATTCTGAATCATTATACGTCTCTACTACCTTCTTCCCCTTTCCGACCATACTGGAGATTACAATTCTCCATTCTTTTCGGGGAGTAGCTTTCGTTTTCTTAGCAGGGTTTTTGTCCAACTCGGTTAATCGATCGAACACCGATACCCTGTTCTTATTGCAGTAACAATTATCTACTACAGCGGATACCGCTGTCATAAGTTGTTGGCAATGACAAGAAGATTCGGATTGAACTTTTTCTATGCTTCTCTTCTTGGTTAAGTATTCCCTGAGGTCGGTGACTTTAGTCATGGAGTTGTGGCATCCACTCATCTGCTGAGAGGGTCCAGGAGCCCACTGAAACTTCTTGAGATTACTAGAGTCTAGTTCTGGTCCATTGATGCGACAATCAGCCCTGATTTTGTATTCGGGTTGACCTACGCGGAGCTAAGAAATAGCTTCGCGTTTTGGAGCGCGGAGCTGAAAGTTATCTTCGCGTTTTGTGTCGCAGGCCTGAAGAATAGCTCCGCGTTTTGCTACGCTAGCCTCGCGTTTTACGCTGGCTTGGCGTTTCTTCAGAAGTTTCGCTTCTGGAATCTTAGCCCCGTATGGAAGAAAATTCCTGCACGCTGGCTTATTCTTGTGATTAACACAAGTCATAACTTCGCGTCTAGCGCAATTTTTACGATTGACGACAATCTGCCAATCATCTTCGCAATTTACGCAGAGGTGAGGCATCTTGCGTTTCTCGCAAGTACTACTGGCTTCGCGTTCCTCGCTAAGCCCAGCAGTAGCCTCGCATGGAGAATCACATGCTGGTTTTAAGGAATCTTTATCCTCGCGTTTATCGCGAGTGTCAAAAGTCTTGCGTTTCTCACAAGTGCTACTGGCTCCGCGTTTATCGCTAAGCCAGTAGTAGCCTCGCATGGAAAATCACATGCTGGCTTTAAGGAATTTTTATCCTCGCGTTTCTCGCGAGTGTCAAAAGTCTTGCGTTTCTCGCAAGTGCTATCGCTAAGCCCAGTAGTAGTCTCGCATGGAAAATCACATGCTGGCTTTACGGAATTTTTATCCTCACGTTTATCGCGAGTGTCAAAAGTCTTGCGTTTCTCGCAAGTGCTACTGGCTCCGCGTTTATCTCTAAGCCCAGTAGTAGGCTCGCATGGAAAATCACGTGCTGGCTTTAAGGAATTTTTATCCTTGCGTTTATCGCGAGTGTCAAAAGTCTTGCGTTTCTCGCAAGTGCTACTGGCTTCGCGTTTATCGCTAAGCCCAGTAGTAGCCTCGCATGGAAAATCACATGCTGGCTTTAAGAAATTTTTATCC
Source organism: Dracaena cambodiana (assembly GCA_036321105.1). Lineage (NCBI taxonomy): Eukaryota > Viridiplantae > Streptophyta > Magnoliopsida > Asparagales > Asparagaceae > Dracaena > Dracaena cambodiana. Next base: position 5,536,329 of record JAYEPQ010000019.1, on the reverse strand, counting down.
TCACGTTTATCGCGAGTGTCATAAGTCTTGCGTTTCTCGCAAGTGCTACTAGCTCCGCATTTATCGCTAAGCCCAGTAGTAGCCTCGCATGGAAAATCACATGCTGGCTTTAAGGAATTTTTATCTTCGCGTTTCTCTTGAGTGTCAGAAATTTTGCGACTAGCGCAAATCTTACTGCCTTCGCATTTCTCGCTAAGCTCAGTAATAGTCTTGTGCGGAAAATCACACGCTGGCTTTTCCTTGCAATTCACTCAAATTATTGCTTCGCGTTTAACGCGATAATGACTGGTCTCGCGATTAGCGCGAGCCAGTTTGCGAGGGACCATAGCCTCGCGTTCTACTTGCTCTCCGATTTCTATTTAGGAGTTGGGTTCTGGTCAATCCAGTTCCCAGGTCTTCTTCGGTAGTAGAGAGGCCATCCTCTGTTAGGATTTCCTGCCCAAACACCGGCTCTATGGCCGTGGTCTCCAAGGATCCCCGTTCATCGGTGGATACCTTTTTACCCGTTGCTCGGGTATTGGAGCGCACGCGACGATAGTGTCGTGTCTCGTTCAGGTTACCTGATTCAGAGGAGAGGTACTCCTCGTACTTCTGCTGGTCGATTTCAACGACGAGCATGTCTACGTCGGATTCGATTATCGACGTCTGATTGCGCCACAATCTCTTCTTTAATGAAAGAGACGGCTCCCACTGTGGTCGCCAGTTTGTTCGCAACGGAATTCCTTCGCTTTTTCTTCCATTGAATTAGCTTAAATTATAACGAAAGAGAACAAGAAAAAGAAAGAACAAACGAGAGGATTTTATATCTCAATCGCTCTCTTTTACAATGATTTGTAGGATCTGTGGCGATGGGATCTGTCAAGCAGCTCATTTGGACGATCTGACGTCGAGCTCCTCTCTCTTGAAGATGGCGGCCGACTGTAGACGATCTTCTATGGTCTTTCACGAACTCAAGGCTCTATGTGTAACTTGAATTCTCCAAGATGCCCAAAAGAAGAAAAGAAGACCCCTAGGGTTTCCCCAAGAGGGTATTCATAGCGTTAGGATCATATGAGAGTTTCTATCTAAATAGAATTTGCTATCATCAAGGATTCCAATCAAATATCTTAGTTTTGATTTAAATCTCTTGATTTAGAGTTCTAATTTGACTCAATTTGGATATTTGAATAAGCCCAAATCTTAATCTCAATCAATTTGAGATTCTGGTTATCTGCTCACGCGGAGTTAATCTCATCAAAACGCGGAGCTAAAGAACCAGAACGCGGAACTAACGCGTAGCTATTGAATAGCTCCGCGTTTTGTTCAAACGCGAGGCTAAAGTAGCCAAAACACGGAGCTACAGAGTTAACTCTGCGTTCTGTTGTGGAAAACTCTATTTACTTAGAAATTTTCACTGCCAACAACTATAATTTAGGGTCCGTCATTTATTAAATTTTCACTCCTTATCGTCTATTTTAGACCTACTCAATTTAAAACTCTAGATTCTAATATTTGCATATATTACTTTAATTTGGCATTCACCTCTACTATTGTCACATTAACTAAGACAATATCATCAGCAAATAGCATGCACCAAAGTATCTCATCTTAAATAGCTCTAGTAAGCTCATCCATCAATATGGTAAATAAAAATAGACGCAATATAAATCTTTGATGCAATTCAGTTGTGACTGAAAAATTACTTGTTAGATCATCATAAGTTCTGATATTGGCTATTACTCTATCATAAATATCCTTAGTTATATTAATATACTTAATGGGGATTCTTTTTTTCATCAATGTCCACCAAAACACTTCTCGTAGTACCCTATCATAATCTTTCTCTAAATCAATAAAAACTATATGCAAATCTCTATTTTTCTCTCGAAATCGCTTTATAAGTTGATGAAGTAAATGAATAATTTTTGTCATCAATTGCCTCGGCATAAATCCAAACTGGTTATATAATATTTTAACAGTCTATCTCAATTTATGTTCAATTACCCTTTCCTAAAACTTCATAGTGTGACATATGAGTTTTATTTCATGATAGATAAAATAATTCTTAATATCAACCTTGTTCTTATATAGAGATATTAGGGCACTCTTCTTTCATTTATTTGGTATCTTCTTAATTTGCTAAATCTAGTTAAAAAATTCTATCAGCCACCTCACACTTCCTGTTTTCTAAGTATATCCATATCTCAATAGAAATCTCGTCTAGACCAATAATTTTTCTTAATTTCATTATCTTTCAAGTCTCTTTAACTTCATATTTTTTAATTCTGCGCATAAACCTATGATTCATATTCTGACAATGAATAGTAAGGTCACCCAAATATTGAGATTTTAATATGTTTATTTAATCTTAAAAAATAGTTATTAAAATAAATTAAATTTAAACGATAAAAAATATTAAAATATTATATATAATATTTTAATATATTTTTAACATTTAGATTTAAATTATTATCATAAATATTTTTAAGATAAAATAAATAAAATTGGATTATTTTTTTGGAAAATCTAAACTGTATATAACAATCATTCTTGCCCATTAATCAACAAACTAAGTGTAAACAACTCCCCCTTTCCCAATTCTCTCCTTACATACAAAAAAGAAAAACAATAAAACAAAGAAGACGAGAAGAGAAAAAGGGTTGGAGATTCTTTGCTGGACTTTTATAGAGATCGACCCAGTAGAAACTTTTAAGGCAAGTACTTCTCCTATTTTTTATAATTATTAGCGTTATTATCTTCATGTGTTTCTTTGCTATGAAGTGTCATATTTTCATTTCTCTTTATAATTATGAGCATTGATCCTTTTCTTTTATCTATTACTATAATGTAATACTTTATTAATTGATTTTATTTTATTTTATCTCTATTACTATTCTTCAATTGATATCAAGTATATTGACAAAAAAAAAAGTAAAAACAAAAATTTTACAAAGTCTGTCATTTTTCTCTCTTTCTTTATTGTGCAGAAAAAAGTAAATACATAGATAAATAAATAAACTCTCAACTATTTTTGTTTTCTATACAGTCACAAGCAAAACACAAAAAAATAAAATAAAAGAGATAAATAAAATAAAATCACTTAATAAGAACTAAAAACTAATTTTTCATATTACTCTTTGCAAGATTTTATACAAGTTCCTAACATGAGTTATTTTCATAATAAGTTGCTAGTGATGATTAAACTTTAAAATAAAAATTTCTAATTTGAATTTTTAGGAAGCTTAAATTTTTAATCATATTAGTAGATAATGTTAGATGTACACCTTATATTGGGAATTTCATTCGGTTTTGAGTCACAAAATAAAACAAAGAATATTATATTCCCAACCATTTTTGTTCGTGCAACTTATAAATTGATTACAAGAAGGAAAAAAAAAGCACACATTTAATTGATCTTTATTACTTTTGGAGTTTTCATCTTATTACAAGTTTTTTAGTGCTGAATTTATACTGATAATACTAGCAAGGATAGAGAGTAAATATTCTATTTTAAATTCAACTCTTAATTAATAAGTATTATAAATAAACATTATCATAGATAGTTTTTACAAATTTAAACTTTACAGGACATGGTATTTAAAACTCAAATCTTAGACGATGTGTTTAATCCATTTATTTGAAACATCTATAATTATGCTAGAATGCTGTGATAATGATTTTAAGCATGAAAAATATACTTATCAGTGTATATACTTAATCTGACCCTCATAAGCTTGATCTGATCTTTTTTTTTTTTTTTTTCTTTTGAAGATTCTTTTTATGTCCTTGATAATAGACAAGCCATTGAAAACCCTTACTGGTAAACATATGAAGTGATCTACATAGCTATCTAGATACGTGTTTAATTATAGTCAGTCAGTGTTCTTTTTATTTATGTGACCAACTTGTGAACAATTATTATAAACTGTAGATCATGATTATAGGAGAACTGAAAAGAAGAGTTGTACACATATTTTGAGAGGTTTACCTTTTCAGATTGCACAACTGAATTTTAGGGATCTACCCTGGAGGTTATGGGTGATTACTAGATTGCCATCATGTTATAAGGTTTTGGGCTAAAGGATATGCTCCTCCGTCATTCATAAGTACCTACGTCTGGGGTAGTATTAGAAATGTATAGTCGTAGTCCTAGTTACTTCACAATAGACATGAATGTGATATATCATATTTTATATACATGTTTATTTCTATTTTACTATAATTACTCAGTATCATTAATAACATGCATTTACTATCAGCTGATTATCATTGTTTTGTACAATTAAATCCATAGTACACAGTTTACAAGATATAGTTTTGATAATACTCTCATATATTTTATATTTTATTTATTTTTGTGTATTATGTGTACACACACACCAAATATTGTGTTTATGTGTGTTATTATCCCTTTTCTTGTAGTACTTTTTATGTCATTCTAACTAACCAAGTTTGGCAAGCCTAGACATTAATGATTTGTAGGTGACAGGAGAAGAAGACCAACAAACCTGGATATCTACGTCGAGGAAGAGGAAGAGCTTAGTAAATATTTCTGCTGAAAGAGAGACATGAGAGACTTTATATTATTTATCTTTTTTTAATAAGGAAAACCTTTTTGTTCATTCTTACTGATGTTTCATCCAATTTAAATTTTTTCGATGCTATAATAAGCATTCTTTGGTCCTCTTATAGACTTAGATATCATTTATTGGAATAAATTTATTATTCTTATTCCATATTGTTATCACACTGTATATGTGTATTATAAGTTTGTGACAATAGTACATGCTTGTATTTATGCATTTTAAAGATTGACATATTCATCTATCATACGTCGCCGAGCGGCATCTGTGTTTTGAGATGCAGGGCTGGCGTTACATAAAGGGAATGTCTTTGTTGAAGTCAGGGAAAAAAAAGAAGAAAAAAAGAAAAGAAAAATAAACCCTTAAGGTCATCCTATAGCTCATTGACAAGAATCATGGCGCCGAAAGGGGAATGATAGTTGACTCTACAACAATTTCCGAGCGCAGGTGTATTGGTTGCAGATCCAAAAGCTAATGAAAGGTCAGTTAACGAAGGTAGAGAGAACTGGGAGTCAACTCAACTGAGGTGCCCCTCTTATCCAAATCACTATCACTACACGTTATAAATACATCATCATGCATGCATTCCTTCCCGCTACAATTATTGTCCTCCAATCGCAAGGTCTGCACTTATTTTACTCCTCCGCCACCATCCACTCTCAACGTCATCCATGACCATCCCAGTGAGTTGTGGATGTTGGCATTGATTCTGACTTCCTCACAGTCTTGCACGATGCTACTGCTCCGTATCAAAAGCGTGCAGCTGGAGTCGCATGCAGCTTCGACATAAATGATATCAAATATATATGTAGGAAAAAGCTTGACCCTTAAATTTAATCATAAATAAGAAATATTTGCTATTGAGAAAGTTATCTCTCCGCTCCCTTAGCAGTACTGTACATTGATCGAAAAGTATTTGAATCCGCTTGAGAAGAGCTTTTGGCATGTTAAGCTGTAACTTGAGTGAGATGAATGTACTTCTGTCTTTCATCTTAAGATCTTGCAGAACACCTTTATCTTCCCACCATGAAACTGAATAATATTTCTGACAAACAAAATAATGATGTATACGCAACTGAAAAGGCGTTGCAACTCAAACTTTATCATATGCAACCAAACATGTATCACTCAAACACAATTAACTCTCCACAGGTCACTGGATTTTTCAATTAGGAGACAATGATGGTCCCAAGCAATGTTGAAATAACGCGTTATGAAATCCGTTATATTGTGTTATGTAATCTAACGAAACTCCAACGCTACATAATAACTGAAAATAACTCAGTGCACCATAACAGTACGTTTTTTATGTTATTTTACATTATATTACATAACGTTAAGTTAAATTATGTTATGTTATTTATAATTTTTTTAGTAATTTCTATATTGTTGTTAATTATTTTTTGATTATTAGCTAATTGTTGCAAGTTTCTTACTTGATTAGTTGTTAGATTGTTTGATTACTTGTGGAATTGCTAACTTATTAATTTGCGACTATTTCCTCATTCGCTTGTTGTAATTTCTCTCCGGTTGTTGAAATATTTTATTTGTTGATTCTATTGAATTTTTATCTGAACTGAAATCAACAATTATAAATAAGATAAATTAAATATTACAAAATATACAACAACAACAACAACAACAACAACAACAACAACTAAGCCTTTTATCCCAAGTATTTGGGGTAGGCTACATGAACCAAAAGAAAGAATCACGCCGGATCGATCACTTTGATATTCCTTCTCCATTCATTTTTATCAAGTAATATCTCCTTATTTAAATCTCTAGACTCCATATCTTTGCATATCATCTCCATCTATATTTTCTTCGGTCTCCTTTTCGTTCTTTTAACTTGTCCTATATTGATAAACTCCCCTCTTCGAACTGGTACACTTGTAGGCCTACGTTGCACATGGCCAAACAATCGTAAGCGATTTTCTCGCATCTTCAAATATTACAAAATATAAATTACAACAATGATAATAACTGGAATTGAAATAAAAAAATTGGAATCTTGTTTTTCTTGTTTAAATGATGACTGAAATTACGGGTTTAGATTTAATATAATTTATGAAGATAAATATGAAAATTATTGTAAAACTTAATATAAAATTAGAATAAATTATATATTGCAAAACTGTTTTATATTCTTTTTTAGATAATTTAAATTTATTTTTTAATTTATAAAAATTATTTTATACAGTTTTATATTTATGTTTAATTAAATAAATAGGAAATTGTATAAACTACGTTATACGTTATACGTTATGCTATATGCTACATAACCTAACAGAGTTTACCATTATCGCTATTTTAAACATTGGTCCCAAGAATTCTTCATTTTTTCCCCTTATGATCGACCGTTTATGCTAAAAAATAGCTTTTCTTGGTTCTCTAGAAAAGGGAAATAATGACGAGACCATGCTGTATATAAAAAGTGATAACAATGAAAATATCTTATGTTCCATGAGTATATAATTTATTATATATTTTATGTATTTGGTTTTTAGCAGATCGATGAGTGGTTTTAGTTACCTAACGCAGGCATGCCGACCGACATTGCTTCCAAGAGAATCTTTGAATTGAATATAAGCAACACATGGAATTATAAAATAGATAATGGTTAATTTGATAAGAGCCTTCGAAACGGCATGAGCGTGGTTATTAGGTATTAGGTACTAAGAAAACAAAACGTGCTCTTATTACTTTGATTATTGCCACGTACTATTGAAATGATGAATAGATTAATTTAACATAATCTTAGCACAAAAAATTAAAAGATTAATATAAAATATTGGGAAAAATGGAAGAATATGTGTAAAATGAGTACCAAAGAGGAAAGAATATTTTAGTATCATGAATATCTCTATAACCTTGTTATCGTGGACGCAGTTAGGGATGTAAAATAAATACAAATAATTCGATCTGTATTCAAATCCGTCTCCATACGTAGTTTAATAAGTATAGATATTCAAATCCGTTCCATATACCCATACATCGGATGGTTTCTGTCTAGAGCTGAAATTGTATAATTTTTAAACCTCTTCAACTATAGAAAAACAACGTCTGAATTACTTTAATTTTTATTTGTAATCTAATATGTATAGATTGAGATAGATAACTTGGACTTTTATTGGAGAAGACTCATGTTAGGGTTCTTCTTCTTTCAAAGCTAATCATTCTGTCAAGAGCAATCCCACACACACACACATAAATGGAATTACTGTAGATAAGCTGTCAGCTTTGGAAAGCTTACGTGAGCCAGTACAAAAAATATAACGATTTTTTTTGAATTTTTTCCGGAATTAGAATCTATATTTCCTTAACTTTTTTAAGATCAAATTTTATGAATTTTAGAATTCATTTACATTTCCATAAAATGGATATAAAATATTCTACTCACCGAAAATAGTTAATTTTGTGACAACTAGATGGATGATCAAATAAAAAATAAACTATACGAAATTGGGTATGAGTGAACCCTATGGGGTTGATATCATAATCCGAAAGAAACTTTCTTTGGAGATAGTGCAAATTAATGAACTGCAGCTTGGGTAATTTGTATGAGCTGTTAGCTCATTTTCATTATTCTCTCTCTCTCTCTCTCTCTCTCTCACACACACACACACACACATATAGATATAAACACACACACACATACATGTGTGTGTGTGTGTATGTGTGTTTGCGCGCGCGCGCGCACACACACACATAGGGAAAAATGGAAATGAGCTGACAGCTCACGCATAAGTTATCTAAACTGCAGTTAATTTTCACTATCTCCAATAATTTTTTAAAACAATTTCTTTTGGATTATGATCTGACCCCCTAGGGTTCACTCATACTCAATTCTTGGATTTTAGTTATGATTTGGTCATCCATCAAGTTAATACAAAATTAATAGTTTTTAATGAATAAAACATTTTGTATGTGCTTGATGAAAGGATAAATGACCTCCAAAATTTATGAAATTTAATCCGAAAGAAGTTAAGGAGGTAGATATTGTAATTGTAAAAAAAAAAATTGAAGAAAAATCATTGGATCATTACAGTTTTGCCGCTAGCTCACGTAACTTTTTCTGAGCTGGTGTGTGTGTGTGTGTGTGTGTATATATATAATTTCACCGACGGTGAAGAGAGTTTCTTCACCGCTACTTAGGTGGCACAATAAAATTATTACACATGGCACCACTCAAAGGGCTCTCTCTCTCTCTCTATATATATATATATACACACACACATGTATATATATACACATGTATAATATATAAATATAAATATACATGCATATACAAAAACACACGCACATGCATGCATGCATACAAGTGTATGTACCCAGGCACACATGCATGCCTACACGCACGAGCATGCGCTTATATACGTAGACAGACACGCATGCATACACATACATGCACTCATGAACCCATGCACGTGCACACGCACATGCACATGTAGGCCTGCACAAATAGATGCACACGCTCACATACACATGCACAAACACACACAAATGTACACATAAATAGGTACACACGCACACACATGCCCCCATGCATGCACGCATGCACACTTACGTGCATAAACACACACAAACACACACGCACATAAGTTGGACTACAAGCTTTTCATATAATCTAAAAGTTAAATTTAACACATTTACCTTGACATATGTGGTGATCAAAATATGACAATGTAAACAGTTATTAAGAAATAAAATAATAGTGGGCCACTAGTGAATTTATGGTGGAAAAAATATTAAACCTAATTTTTTTGACTTAATGGAAAGTTCGTAGTTTAGCCCTATATATGTACACACACATACACATACACATATACATACATACATACATATACATACATACATATATATGTATGTGTGTGTGCGCACGTGTGTAGAGAGAGAAAGAGTAATGGAAATGAGTCGTCGCCTCAATACGTTACATGAGCTGTAGTCCATTTCCACTATCTGCAAAGAACTTCTAGAAAATTTTTGATTATGATCTCAATCCTTAGCCATAATCCTGGATATGCACGGGATACCAGTGCGCCTAGTGATACATAATCCAATTCGCATGTGATTGGTCTTAGGGCCATGATATCGGATATGCACAGCACACTGCTAGAACACATAAATACTCCCACCATTTAGCTCCAAATTAATAGAATAGAATGTACATCACATACTTCATAATTCTGATTATATTTTGCATACCTTATTCTTCTTGATTCATATGCATGACCATGTTATATTATACATATCTTATACTTCAAGATTCATATTATATTATACTTACCATGTACTTCATGAGCCATGCACATACACCTTTTGTATTGTCTCTTACAAGCAAACCACACACCATCCTTCTATATAGTTTCCATAGCATTGCACGAGTTTGAATTTATATTCTTGTTTGGGTTATGACCCCTAGGATTATCATACTCAAGATCCAGCAGCTATGTCCATGGTGCCTGAGGAGAACCCGGCTCTCAAGGATTCCTATCTCTAGGAGCAAGCTGAGCGCTAGTAGCCTACCTCTCGTATGGTTTTCATCCCTTTTATATAATATAATTTTGCTTTGTATGTGCATATATATTATACTTGCTAGTTATGTTCATGGTATTTTGACATCTTGTATATATTCAATATTTATGTTGCTCTATCTGACAGTGTACTTGACTCTACATGGACAATCTTTTGATGTACATATTGATTATCATTTCCATATATATGTTTATGGATATTACTTTATTCATACCTTTGATGTTGTGACAGATAGATTCAGACATGTGATATATGTCTCATATTTATGCATTTCCATATATTATGTCTGTATTTTTATAAAAAAATATTCTTGTACACTTCGGTATTGAGAATGCCCACCGGTAGCAACTACCTATTATTGGGATACACACTTGGGCCACCAGTGTGATTTAGGACGTCATAGAGTGGTATCAGAGCAGTTATTATTATTATTCTTTGACCCATTACTACAGGATTCTGCCACATATCTACAAGCAATATCTATTAATATTTTATTATTTCCTTATCTTATTTATAACCTATCCTTTGTTTCCATTCTTGATTTTGTTCTTATTCTTTTATTTCCAGTGAAATGACTTCCTATTGTCAAGAGAAGACAACTCCTGAACGCGAGGATGCTCCTCAGAGGGAGTGTGAATAGATGAGGGAGCTTATCGATGTCATGATGAATCAAAATTCATTGCTTAGTGCATGACTTGAGGCAGCACAGGAGGAGTTAGCAACAACCTAAATGACAGCAAATGTAGTAGCTGAAATGATGTCTGCACCACTAGTACAATAGAGAGCAAGAAATATTGCAGACTTTCGAAGGCTTTGCCTAGCATCTTTTTGTGGGACTGGAACTCTGTTGGGGCGGAGGAGTGGTTAAATGACATGGAGAACCTATTAGAGCCAGGTAGATATTGTTGTGAAGATCTAGTTCGCAGATAATTCCTAGACTTGGTGAAAGTTTGAGGAGGCCAGATTAAAGAGGCTGATTACATGGAAGGTTTTCTTTGATGGGTTTTATGTGAAGTTCTTCCCACTGATAGCTCAGGATGATATGGAACAGAGCTTTATAAAGTGGAGGCAGGAGGTAGGATAGTTGATGCATATACTACTGAGTTTTCGAGACTCAATAGATTTGCTCCTATCTTAATGGCTGAGGAGAGAGATGGGGCTCATAGATTCCAACAATATCTGAAATTGGAGATACAGGAGCATATGGCCATGGCAGTTATGGGGACTTATGCAGAAGTCCTCGAAGTAGTCCGGTGTTAGGAACAGGTCACTGGGATGGGGAAGGCCAAGATGGAGATGCAAAAACGTCCAATAGTGTAGATGTCTATGGTATCAAGCAGTAAAGTTCCACTAGCTATGCGTTAGATGACTTCTACAATTAGTTCAACAATGGTTTGTGGATATTGTCAATTACTAGGGCACACCTAGATTAATTGCAGGAGGGCTCATGGGTTATGTTTAAGTTGTGACACGACAGGCCACCAAATAGGGGCATGTCCATAAAGGAGATTTTTCGGAGGACAGAGACAAGTAGGGTAGACTCAGAAGCCTATGCAGCCACCCCAGTAACAATAGAGGGTTAGACCACCTTAGCAGCAAGAGCAGAGACTAACACTATGGAGGCCATTAGTGCCACAACATTCCGAGGAGTTAGGCACAGGGAGCTCTAGGGTGAAGATAGGATAAGGCTTACACCTTGATAGCTGAAGAGGTGTATCTAGTTGGTTCTATACCTGTATCTAGAAAGTTGTGACAACTACTATTTTAGTTGGTTCTATACCTACACATGTGTTATTTGACTTTGGTGCATCGTATTGCTTCATGTTATCTGCATTCATCATCCAACATACCATATTATACGTTACCTTAGACTTTGGATTGAACATTAACACTGAGAAAAGGATAACTATGTCTAGTAAACTATGTAAATATTGTCTAGTAGTGGTAAATAACAGAGAATTTCATGCCAACCTATCTGCCTTAGATATTGTGGTTTTGATATGATCTTAGGTATGGACTAACTGAATGCCTCTCATGCAGTGATTGATTGCCAAAGGAGAGTTATAGTATTTCAAGTTCCTATTTAGCCAAAATTTGAGTTTCTTTATGGTAGTCAAATCTTGAAACCAGTAGTGCCTAGAGCAAGACTAACAAGTGGAACTCTCGCTATTTTGAATGTGAAGGAGGGACAAATTCCTATAGTATCCATTTTCAGGATGTGTTCTCTGAATATGATGTACCTCCAGAAAGGAGTGTAGAGTTTTCTATTGATTGGATTCCCTGGCAGCACCTGTTTCAAGAACACCTTACCATATGAGCCAAGTAGAGTTAGAAGAGGTGGAGGCTTAGGTGGATGACTTATGAGTAAAGGATACATCAGGCTCAGTATATCACCATGGGGGCCCAGTGTTATTAGCCAACAAGAAAGATGGCACCAAGAGACTCCGCATAGACTACATGGGTTTGAATAAGGTGACAGTCAGGAACAAATATTCATTACCAAGGATTGATGGCCTTTTAGATCAGTTGGGTAGGGCAAAGGTATTTTCCAAGATTGATCTTTGTTCGAGATACCTCCAGGTGAGGGTAAAAGCAGAGAATATTTTAATGACTGCTTTTAGCACTCGATATGGGCATTACAAGTTCTTATTGATATCATTCGGAGTGACTAATGCCCCAGCTGTGTTCATGTTTTTGATGAATCAATTTTTTTCTCTTACTCGGATAAGTTCATTGTAGTCTTCATTGATGACATATTTGTGTATTTCCTGAGTCATAAGGAACATGCATAACACCTAAAAGCAATTTTATAGATTTTGAAGAAGGAGCAGCTATATGGAATGCTCAGTAAGTGTGAGTTTCGGTTAGAGAGTGTTCTTTTGGGCCATATTTATCTGGAAAGGTATTTATGTTAATCCAAAGAGGGTGGAGATAGTTCAAAAACTTCCAAAGACAGATATCCTTAGTTTCATCAGGGTGGCAGGATACTATAGGAGATTCATTCAAGACTTCACCAAGATTGTAATATCACTGACCAGAATGACACGAAAGAGAGAGCCGTATGAGTGGACTCTAGAATGTAGTGATGCCTTTGAGGAATTGAAGTGCAAAATGACCTTAGCACCAGTACTAACTATACCAGATGGCCCAAGAGATATGACAATCTATACAGATGTTTCATGTAAGGGTTTGGAATGTGTTTTGACACAGCATGGCAAAGTAATTGCATATGTTTCAAGATAGTTTCAACCACATATCTTGAGTTGCCATTAGTGATTCACGCCTTGAAGATTTGGAAGCACTTCCTTCTAAGAGATCAAGTAAAGGTTTACACTGATCACAAGAGCCCAATGTATATTTTTACCTCGAAAGAGTTGAACATGAAGTAAAGAAGATGGCTTGAACTTATAGCAGATTATGATTTGGGCATTTTACATCTGGGTAAAGTCAACCTGCTATCAAATACATTAAGTCGGATGCCTATGGCCATGTATCTGACTGAATAGAAGGAGATCCCGGAGGACATGGAAAGTTTGGGTTTGGAGATTGAGCTGTCAGGAATCACAGCATAGCTTATAGTTATAGCCACTATTACTGGACAAGATCCGAGAGGCCCAGATAGATGATTTGAGGATACAACAGCTCTAGAGAAAGGTAGAGGTTGACTAGAGGACATATATCTTGATTCACCCAGAAAGTTCTCTTTGACTTGATGGCATACTATGTGTACTAGAGGGTGATATTAAGGAAGAACTTCTAGAAGAGGCATATAGATTGAGGTACACGATGCATTCAGACAACACAAAGATGTACTAGGATTTGCATAAGCATTTAGGTGTCCAGGGATGAAGGTGATAGCAAAGTTTGTGGCCAAATTTCTAATTTGTCAGCAAGTCAGGGCAGAGTATCAGAGGACAGTCAGACTTCTACAACCGCTATACCTAAGTGAAAGTCGGAGAAAGTGACTATAAACTTCGCGACAGGACTTCCTAGGAGTCTTAAGAGCAGCAACGCCATATGGATGATAGTGGATAGGCTAACAAACTCTACATATTCATCCCCTTCAGTGTTACTCAGTTACAGAGGTTCTAGCACATAAGTATATGCAAGAGGTAGTTAGGTTGTATGGAGTTTCAATAGAGATCATTTTAGGTCGAGATACCTAATTCACATTGCATTACTGGAATAATTTGCAGTAGACTTTAGGCACGAAGTTGGACATGTCATCAGCATTTCGCCCCAAGACAAATGGTCAATTAGAATGAGCAATTCAGATCTTAAAGGACATATTGAGAGCCTGTCTGCTAGATTTTGGAGGCTCATGGGAAGAGCATCTCTACATGGTAGAGTTTGCATATTATAACAACTATCAAGCCAGCATTGGAATGCCACCATTTGAGGCACTACGTGGTAGGAACAGTTGATCGCCTCTATATTGGAATGATGTTGGGGTGAAGGCCTGGATTGGGCTAGATTTAGTTACTCAGTCGTTCAAGAAGATCCGAGTGGTTCAAGAATGGTTTAGGACAACACAGGACTGACAGAAGAAGTGTGCTAACATGCAATGGAGACCACTTGAGTCTGAGGTTGATGATCGTGTATTTCTAAAATTATCACTGACTCGAGGGATTATTAGATTTGGCAGGCGTGGAGAGATCAGTCCTTGATACATTGGGCCTTTTAATATTATCGAGAGAGTGTGGGCTATGGCATATAGACTTGCACTTCTCCCAGCATTTGTGGGTATCCACAATGTTTTTCATGTCCCTGAATTGAGAAAATGTCTTGGCTAAGACAAATTGATTATAGATGTGTCTACGGTTGAGTTAGGTCCTGATCTATTTTTTGAGCATAAACCAATAGTTATTGTGGATCAGAGGGTTAACAAGCTCAAGAACCACATAATCCCTTTTATTTTTGTCTCTTGGGATAGTCGCTCTCCATATGAGTCTACTTGGGAGCGAGAGGATGACATTTGGGAAAAATATTCATATCTATTCCAATGATATCTAGGTACCTTTTAAATTCATTATTATTCTATCATTACTTCTCCATTTACCTCATTTTTAGCTTTCATTCTTTAAATCGAGGATGAAATTTTTATTAGGCTGGTAGAATGTAACGACCATAGTTTTTAAGCTCTTATATCGGTTTATTCTGTATTATCTGCTCAGCTCGGGAGCTTAAATATTAATCTTGAGAGGTTTCTCCAGTTTTGAAAAGTATTTGTATCAATATAAGTTTATTTCCGATTTGGACTCAATAAGAGGTAAGAATACACTCTCAAATCCTTTAAACTTGTGATTTTTTATTAAATCTCCTCAAATATGATATCAAATATAATATTAACCTAGTTTTCAGATTATACATGCTCCAACTTGCATTTATATTGAGTTTTATTATATATACCACACTGTGCATGTCATAAGTGCACAAATCGTATCACTATCCAGACATACACATTAGTTTATCTTAGAATTGCTATAACATATTATTTTTAATTCCAATTGCCTTCATTCTAATGGTATTAGAAAGATGATTTATTAATCTACAATCCATCCATCTATATCGGATCTTAATTTAGCCATTTTCCAACAAAAAAATAGTTTAGAAAATGATTACTTACTGTTGTCCCAAATCAGAAACTTAGAAGTAGTAAGCTATAGTAAAATGACCATAACTTTTGCTCTAGAACTCCAATTGAGTTTATTCAAGTTTTATTTGGATGTTAATTTAGTTATATACATCTGTTCTGAATCTAGGCTCCTATTTAATTTTTTATCCTGGTCAAATCAAGTATGAAAATTTTTCCTTGGTGTTGCACCAGGTCTGTAGCAGTAGGTCTATAATAAAATAATCATAATTTTAATTATAGAACTCCAATTAAGCTCATTTTAGATTCATTTGAAAGATGATTGAATATTATATAAATATATCAAATTTTAGCTTTTAATTCTATTTTTACCCTAGTGAAACAAGATCTGCAAGTCTAACTATCTGCCAAATTGCAACAACATAGGTATATATATTATGTCAGTTCATGTCTTGCTTGACTTATGATAATATATATATATATATATATATATATATATATATATATATATATATATATATATATATATATATATATATATATATATATATATATATATATATATATATATATATAATTATTCTTGTTATTACTTATATATGGTAAGTTCAGACCAATCATACCTCATGTCCATGCATATATGCCATGTTTGTATATATACCACTTGATTTAAGTTATGATATACAGGCACATATATTTATTCATGCATGTTATTTCTTGTACATGTTATTTTTTCTTGGAAGTGATATCTCATGCATGTTCTATTACTCTTGTATTTGCCAATATCACTCTTGTACTTGTCAGTATTATCATGCGTGTCGTTTCATATTCACATGCTATTTATACATGCATAATATTACCTGTGACACAATTACTATATTGAGGGTATGAGAAAAATAAATAGTGGAATGAAACATGTATTGTGAGAGTTTTTATCTTGCTTGATGCATCTGTCAATCTGTATACTAAAACTATCGGTTTTTTATTCTTTTGTCCTTAGCGGGACGTCATCCGGTTCGAGTGGAGACTGGTACTTGATGTTGTGATCTAGGTATGCACAGACTATCTAGTACACTTAACAATGTGAAATTCGATGTGTATGTGATTGATCTTGGGGCCGTGGTATCGGGCATGCACGATATACTTATAGAATATGTGAATACTCCTACCATTCAGTTTCAAATTAAGAGCATAGAATATGCATCATGTACTTTATAATTATGATTATGTTTTGCATACCTTGTACTTCATAATTCATATGCTTGACCATATTATATCATACATATCATATACTTTATGATTCATGTAATATTATGCTTATCATGTACTTCATGATCCATGTCCATACCCCTTTTACATTGTCCCCTACTAGTATACCACATGCCACCCTTTTATATGGTTTCCATAGCACTGCACAAGATTTGGTTTGTATTCTTATTTGAGTTTTGACCCTTGCGATTATCACACTCACGATCCAACAGACGTACCCATGTTGCCTTAGAAGGAGGACCTGACTCTCAAAGATCCCTACTTCTAGTAGTAGACCGAGTGTTAGTAGCCTGCCTCATAAGGTCTTCATCCCTTTTGTGTATATATTATTTTGGTTTGTAAGTGCATATGTATCCTACTTTCTAGTTCTGTCTGTGATATCCAGACAGTTTTGTATATATATATATATATATATTCAGTACTTATGTTACTCTGCTCTAATACTATACTTGACTATATGTGAGCAACCTTTATATATATATATATATATATATATATATATATATATATATATATATATATATATATATATTTATATATATATATATTGCTTATCATTTCCATATATCTGTTTTTAGATATTGCTATATTCATGCCTGTGATGTTGTAGAAGATAGATTCAGATCTGTGATATGTATCTCATATTTGTACCCTTCCATATCTCTTGCCTGCATTTGTATGAAAAAAGTAGCCACTCTGGTATTTAGATTGCCCATCGATGACACACTATCCATTACTAGGACACATACTCGGGCCTACCGGTGTGATTTGAGTTGTCATATTTTAGTTCAGATGCATATATATATATATATATATATATATATATATATATATATATATATATATATATATATATATAATGTAATCCATGAAAAATAACATAGGATTTTTATTAATTAAATAAAACTAGGGATTTTACTTACTGGTGATTGACAATATTTCCTTGCTCTTCTTGCATTTTGCTAGTTGGTCGTGTGTGTTGATTGTGCATGTTGCTAAAGTATCAACAATTTGATGTGAATTTTAATTCGACTGTAAGCACACAGGTGTTGTAGCACTTAATATGTCATTCCAAAGAGATTTCAATGTTTTGCTATCTTAATTTAACTTTAGTCTTGCAAATTAGTAAGAAAAGTTTGATGTATTGAAAATTTAATTAATTATCTAGAAAGCAAATCTAAAGATACAATTATAGTCCTCTTTCTTCTTCCTTCTGTTAATTATGAATAGTCATGTATCATATAAAAAATGATATTTTTAATTTGACATCAACTTATCTTATTTCTAAATATGAAATATCAAGAGAAGATTTCAAATATAAATCATCGAAAATACAAAGTCTATTAACTCAAGTCAAATAGTTTAGATTACTTGTTATATTATGCCAAATCAATTTCTAATCCTTATTACGCATATGATGTAAAAATTGCTTATGTATAACCTATCAAAACTTTATATTTACAAATTGACTTGTTTATCCTTAACATACTAGATAATCATAAAATAAGCTGGAGAGAAGACAAGACTGACAAGTTAATATTGCATAGTGCTAACTTTATCTATATCTTAGATCATATTTATATTAGTTACTTATCCTGGAGAGCACATAAAAATATATTTTCCTAAAGTAAAGAAGGAAAAATCTATTTTATCTAAGAAAGCAAGTAAAATTAATTTATTAAGCAAGTAATTTATTACATAACACCAAAAACAAACGAGGAATATCAAGACCAGCATTGAAGGGAAGAGGTATGGCAGCCGTCATCCTATTGCCACTATTGCCACTAGGTAGCGGCATTGACCATTAAGTAGAAGTGATCAATGCTCGTCTTTACTCTCCAATCCCATATCGGATTAAACTCAAAACGTTTGACTAGGTTTGGCTTTTTTCGCCACTGCCTAGCATCATTTGCTCCTGTTTAGTAGCAGAAACATTAATTTAGAATTTGGTCTTTCGTTTAGTGAGTCCATAGGCTTTTACCTTCCTCTTGATATGGTCTGATGCTCAATCAGATGCACTGACTCTTTGGCTACTGAATCTTCTTGATTTGACACTTTTTAACTCAAATTTTGCCACTCTTTTGCAAAATTAATGTACTTCTTTATGCAAATACATTTAACCTGACAAACAACTAAAAATATCCAAGTAACATTATTCATAAACAAAAATAACAAAAATATGTAGGATATAATATGCAAAATATGACACTTATCAGTACATACACAGACAAATATGTATGTAAGTCTACTCTAGTATTTTAACATTACTATATAAGTGTTTACTTTAGCATCTAGTATTTCTTTGTAGATTATTTAAAATTTATATAAAAATACAATAAAATCTCTAAAATGATCCTAACAAACTTTTCTATTAGAGTCATAATGAGAGGGTGAGTATATCTCTATAGATTTAGTCATACAGTATTACGCCTTAGGATGTTAAATCATGCATATGTTCTTGGGAGTTTTTGTACAATCTATATAACAACCTCGTTTTTAAGCTACTTTCGAAAATGGAATGCACTAATGGCTAGCATGCTCTAAGACTAACTAGGGTGCAAAGAGACATAAAATTGCTTTCACAAATACAAACTAAGAGACACGAGATGTGTGTTGATATATATATATATATATATATATATATATATATATATATATATATATATATATATATATATATATAGAGAGAGAGAGAGAGAGAGAGAGAGAGAGAGAGAGAGAGGAAATGGGAAATTCACCGGCGGTGAAGGCAGATTCCTTCACTAGCGCTTAGATGGCCTAATAATTGTATTACACGTTGCGCCACTCAAATGACAGTTAAATTTCTTTTTATTTATTACCTTGAGTGGTGCTACATGTACTACAATTAGTAGGCCACCTAAGCTCTAGTGAAGGAATCCCCTTCACCGCTGGTGAATTTTTAGTTTTCTCTTATATATATATATATATATATATATATATATATATATATATATATATATATATATATATATATATATATATATATATATATATATATATATACATATCTACATATACATATACATATACATACACACATGTAAATGAGCCACCGACTTGTGTAAGTTAGCTAAGTTGCTGTCCATTTCCACTATCTCTAATAATTTTCTTTAAAAAATTTCTTTTGGATTATGATCTCCACCCCCTAGAGTTCACTCATACCCAATTTCTTGGATCTTGGTTTAGATTTAGTCTTCCATCAAGTAGATACAAAATTAATGGTTTTCGGTGAATAAAATATTTTCTATCCACTAGATGAAAAGGCAAATAGATTTCAAGATCTATGGAATTTGATTCTAGAAAAGTTATGATGGTAAAGATCATGATCCCAAAAAAATAATGGAACCGTTAAAATTTCACTGTTGACTCACATAACTAACCTAAATTGGCCGATTATATAGAGTAATCCATATATATATATATATATATATATATATATATATATATAGAGAGAGAGAGAGAGAGAGAGAGAGAGAGAGAGAGAGAGATACATACATACATACACACACACATACATACATACATGCATACACACACATACATAGATGTGCATGTAAGTTTACTATAGCATTTTTAAGATTACTATATAAGTATTTGCTATGGCATCTAGTAGTTCTCAGTAGATTATTTTAAAAAAATAAATTAAAAAAGTACCAAAATATCACTAAAAAGATCGTGACAAATTTTTGTACGTGCCCTATTGAGAGGGTAAGTGTATGTCTACAGATTTAGTCATATAGTATTACCCCCTAGGATGTTATATCATGCATATGCTCTTTGAGCTTTCGCATATTCTATGTAACATCATATTTTCTGAACTGCTTTTGAAAATGGAGTGCATTATTAGCAAGCATGCTCTAAGACTAACTAGTATGCACGAGGCATAAATTTGCTTTCACAATACAAAATAATAGCCAAGTTTGCAACAAGAAATAATAATAATAAAGAACAAATGCTAATCACGAATACAAAGAAGATAGCTGCATTCTCCATTAACCTTAAATATATAAAAATTGAGTATATAAACAAGCCCACTTACTGAAACAAAGTGTGACCTTAAGGATATACTATAAAGCTACATCATAACATAACCCGATGATAAACATAGCAAATATAAAGAGACTTGTTCCTAGTAGTAGTGTCATTAATGCCTCGTCTGAGAGTCTGAGAATTCTAGTCTCCCACTCTACTCTTAAAACTCCTGCTAGCCGATCCTAATCCTTGAGTGGTGATCACATAGTGCCTAAACCTCCCAAGAATAATGGTGCATGGTAGTGGTGGAATGAATTTGGCTAGATGTATATGTACTCTGGATGGCCTGGATTAACTCCTGTATAGTCCTGCCAAACACGCCTGGCTCATTCCTGTCTCTTGGTGGCTGATCAACCCTAAACTATTTGCACTCCTCCAACCCATGTCCTGCCCTCACGTGTAATGCACATCATTTCTAGCTAGTAGCAGTGCACAATCTAGAGGAAACTAGCGGTTCCATGATGCTGGTAAGCTAAGTTTTGGAACCAAGGGGATTAAACCTAACCAGAAGCAAATAAATCTATACTAAAAAGCAATTAAATCTATCTAAAAAGCAAATAAAGAATTACAAGAAATGGCTTACAGCTGGAGCACGGTATTGTGGCCACTACCCCTTCAGTAAAACCTTAATTTTATTAATGAAAGACGAGTACAAACTAAATCCTAATCTACATTAACTACTGTATAAAACCCTAGAATACAAGGATACAACCAATATATAGGATTTGAAAATCCAAACCCAATTCTAATACAATTGTGAAACTAAAAGATTATAACGAAGCCGTGGGAGAAAATCCCATGTGTCAGTTCACTATTAGGCCGCTATTTAGTGGTAGTTACCGCTATTTAGCGGTAAAAGTATTTGAAAACTTCTTGAACGTTTTTCCACATGAAACTATTGTCTTGTAAGTTTAATTTTCCTGACTGTATTCGACTTTGAGTCTCTAAAGCATCGTAATCTCGTAGTCTTGCCCACTTTAGAAACTTTTCGGACTTTGATTTCCTATTTCAACTATGATTTCATGCCATCTCCTTGTACGAATAAAATTCCTGAAAAACACACTAACAATACCCGAGTAGCATTATTTATATACAAAAATAGGTAATATGAAAGATATAAATATGCAATATATGGCACTCATCACACCCCCACACCTATCTTTTGCTAGTTCTCGAGCAAAATCTAAACCTAAAAAGAAAAATAAAAATTCTAATTCACTTTCGCAGGAATCGCAATTGCACTTAGCACGTGTGATGAGTATCATATATTGTATTTTTCCTCCCATACTTTATCTATTTTTGTATATAAATAAATACTACTCGGGTATTTTTAGTGTCTTTTTCAGGTGATCCAATTTGAACAAGGAGATGGCATGAAATCAGAGTTGGACTAGGAAATCAAAGCCCGAAAAGTTTCTAAAGTGGGCGAGACTACAAGATCAAATTACTGCATGAAGTAAAGGTCAAATATAGTCAAGCAAATAAAGAGTACAAGACAAGATACTTCTGTAGAAAAAATATCAGAGCAATTGGGCTTTGTTTAGCCGCTAATTGGCGGTTTTTACCGACCAATAGCGGCCAAACAATGGCCGTTCCACAGAAATGTTCTTCCAGGGCTTAATTGTAAAGTTTTAGTTTTTTTGGTTCTTCTAGAAATAGGGTTTGGTTTCCGAGGCCTATATATTGGCCGCTTCTTGCATTTTGACGGGGATTCTGGAATTTTTGTACTCGTTTTCTGATTAATAAAGTTAGGATTTTTTCTGAAGGTTGACGGCCACAACACCGTATCCAGAGGTAAACCATTGTTCTTGAGATTTTTTACTTGCTTTCTACATAGATTTAATTGCTTTCTATTTTAGGGTTTACTGCTTTCAAGATTAGGCTTTACTGCTTTCTAGATTAGGGTTTATCATTTCATGAATAAAAATCTGATCTTCTTTAGTAAAAATATGAGTAGCTAATTAGATTAACTCGATGTAGATGAAGCTAAGATCCACCATGTAATTTTTTCTAATATTTTTCTTCTTAAATAAAAATTAATAAAAACATGATTTTTCAATAAAAAAATTAAAATCCAAGGACTCGAAGATTAGGACTTTGATAGATTATACTTGAATTAGGTTTCTTGATAATCTATACTTAGTTAGGGTTTGGGGTTGCTGGCTTTATATTTTTCTTTGAATTATCTAAAAGATTTTGTTTGTTTTTATAAGAAGTAGCATCTTTGATGAGTTATACTTGCACAACACTTGATAGCTCATGCTTATGGCACTTTAAGTAAAAATTAAACTAAAACGATCGAATTTTTATGATAGAAGAAAATAATAGAAGTAAGAACATGGTTGGAAATTAGTGGATTCTAGATCCTAGGCTATTTAGATTAATCCGACTTCAACCTAGAACCTTCGGTTAGTCCGTTAGACTAAGGAGAAAGTAAGAATCGCAAAAGCACCTTAGATCCCTGTGGGACGACCTGTACAACGCTACACCGACACTGTGCGCTTGCAGTAAATATAACACATCAAGTTTTTGGCACCGTTGCCGGGGATCGACGGTGTTTTTCTTACTTTTTCTAGCATTTTACGGGTTAACAGTGTGTGTGAGTGTGCAGGAAATAGAAATTGCAGAGACAGGAAGATTTAAAAGATTGGAAGAGCCTCTGGAACAAGTGGAAGAAAAGCACAAGTCAAATTCGCTACTTTAGCTGCTATTCAGCGGCTAGAACCGCTATTTGGCTGCCCAACAGGTACGTTCTGAACCTGAATTTTCTTTGTTTCTGTAGTTTTGTTTCCTGGTTCTGTAGAAAAATTAAAACAAATAATAAAAAAGGTTAGGAACAGTAGAAATCACATTTTTATTTGATCATATCTATTCCACCGTTTTATCTCTCCACCACACCCCACTTCTTGCATTAGTTTAGGAAGTTCACGCATATACTCACGGTCGCTGGTTTATGTCACATTGGACCCGTGATCAATTTGATCGACTTGTGAGATCAGATTTGTTCTTGGGAGACAAGATGGACCAGCCGATCCCGATCCTTCAGGATCGATGTTACCCGTTGCGTACATCATTACCATCATGCATCAAACTTCCACACGTAGCGGGTAATCACTATGAATTGAAACCGCAGTACATTAGTATGCTTCCTAAATTCACTGGTTCTGATTCAGAAAATGCATATCTCTTTATCTGTGAATTTTAAGAAGTATGCGTAATGATTAAACTGCAAAATTTATCGGAGGACGCAATTAAACTCCGCTTCATCCCTTTTGCACTTAAGGATAATGCCAAGAAGTGGTTGTACAGTATGCCTTCTGATTCAATCACTACTTGGGATGAATTCGTTACAGTGTTTCTCAAGAAATATTATCCCACGCACAAGACGGAAGGAATCAGAAATCAAATTAATCAATTCCGTCAAGTGTCGGGAGAACCCTTCTGGAAATACTTAGAACGGTTCAAGGATTTATTAGCTCAGTGCCCCCACCATGCGATAGAAAAGTGGCGGTTGTGTCAAATCATGTATGAAGGACTTGATTACACATCCAAAACTCTTCTGGAATCCATGTGTCAAGGGGAGTTTATGAGGAAAAACGAGGATGAAGCATGGGACTTTCTTGAGGACTTATCATGGAAGACTATGCAGTGAGAGAGTCCCACTGAGAAGCCCAGTATATTAACTTCTGCTCATAAGAGTGGGATCCATAGTGTCGATAGCTCTATAGCTGTCGAAGCTAAGATCGCAGCCCTTATGAGAAGAATTGAGGCACTGGAGACTCCTAGTGCTCCACCAGTGGGTCAAGTGAATCAACTCCAAAGTCCCACATATTTTAATTGCGGAACTCCCAATCACGTTATGGAGGAGTGTCCATTGTTAGTAAATCCTATGGGTCCCACACTTGAGCAGGCTAACGCCATGTATCAAAGACCCGTTAATAATCCATACGCTCCGACATACAATCCTGGTTGGAGGAGCCATCCAAATCTCTCATGGGGTCAAGGGCAATATCAGGGAGCCCCGAACTCCAACATGCAGCCTCCAGCTACTGGTCAGTTCCCAGGACCAAATATGGGTGCTTATCAATACCCAAATGCTTCAAACCATGGGATCAACCAGAATAGACCACCTGTACAAAACCAATCATATCTACAACATTGGTCTAATAATGATCAAGAAAAGCGACTTCAATCACTTGAGAAGAATGTTGAAAGTCTTCTCAAGTCTCAGTCCAACCTTGACACATACATGCAGAATCTTATGAAAGTGTCAACTGATTTTATTCAAAGAACATATCAGCACCTGCTCGTGAACTCTCAATCTATTAAGAATATAGAGCAGCAGGTTGGACAACTAGCAAATCAAATGAGTGAACGTGGTAAGGGCACTTTTCCAAGTCAACCCATAACAAATCCTAATGCCAGTTCCTCAAATTTGAATCAGTCGCATGTCAACCAAATTAATGCCATTCACACACTTCGATCTGGCAAACTGGTTGACAATCACGTAGCCATGCCACCTGATTCCACTCCTATTTCACAGCAAGCTACACTTCTTGATACAACGATTCCATCATTACCTCATGATTCATCATCATCATCATCCCACGATCTACCCATTGGCACGACAGAAGAATCTGATCCTTCTAATTCTGATCCTCCTATTGACCATACTTATAAGCCAAAGGCTCCCTATCCAAATCGATTGAAGAAAAATTCTCCTCAGGTGGAGCACATTCTTGAGTTAGTCAAGCAAGTTACGGTCAATGTTCCTCTTCTTGATGCAATCCAACAAGTACCTGCTTATGCAAAATTCTTAAAGGATTTATGCACAAAGAAGAGAACAACCAATGTTCCAAAGAAAGTCTTCCTAGCTGCTAACATATCTAGCATCCTCTCTCAGTCAGCACCCGTAAAGTATAAAGACCCTGGAAGTCCTACTGTCTCATGCACTATACTACATTGATTGAAAGGGCTTTACTAGATCTAGGAGTAAGTGTCAACTTGCTTCCTTATTCAGTATACCAGCAGTTAGGACTGGGAGAGTTGAGACCTACAAGGATTACGTTACAGCTAGCTGATAGATCTGTGAAGACACCTATGGGAGAGATTAAGGATGTCTTGATTAAGATTGGGGAGTTTATCTTTCCAGTTGATTTCATAGTTCTCGAGACTCAACCTGTGGTGAATCCACACCATTGTATCCCAGTTATTTTGGGACGTCCATTCTTGGCCACTTCTAATACTGTTATTAATTGCCGAAGTGGATCGATGAGACTTTCCTTTGGAAATATAACACTTGACTTGAATATATTCAATCTAGGGCGCCAACCAAGTGATCCACATGACGAGCCCCTAGAAGTGAATATGATACAAGGGTTGTCTAGTGAACACCAAGAGGAGAAATTCTTTGATGAGCTGAATGGTTTAGTTGATGAGAGTGTATTCTTGGAGACGCTCGATGAATCATCTAATTATGTGTCTTCCACTCAATGGAAACTTCCACCTGAGCCATTGATGACTAAACCACAGTTCAGTTACGACCATCTATTGAGTGTCCACCTGAGCTTGAGATGAAGACCCTTCCGAGTCATCTCAAGTACGCTTTCTTGGGTGAACACGACACACTACCAGTCATTATTGTTCGTCGCAAAAGTTTCTTCACTTCCTTCCATTGAACACATCTTAGATTACAACAGAAGTGAACAAGAGATAAAAAGAGAACAAACGAGAGGATTTTATACTTCAATCTCTCTCTTTTACAATAGTTTCGTGGGATCTGTGGCGATGGGATCTATAGTAGTTCCTTTGGACGATCGGTACGTTGAAATCTTCTCTTTTAAAGATATCGGCCGAATATAGACGATCTTCTCTGGTTTTGATTTGTTCAAGGCTCTCTCGCGTAACTCGAACTTCTCAAGAACTCCAGAAAGAAGATGGTGATTTTCTCTGATCTTCACGAACTCAAGGCTCTGTGCGTAACTTGAACTCTCCAAGATTTCAGAAAATCACCTCAATTGCCGGACCAGAAGATGATCAGCAAAGGCTTCAAGGCTCTCTCGCGTACTTGAATTGCCAAAGGATCGATAGGAGACTTCTGATGCCAAAAAGAAGACCCCTAGGGTTTCACCAGGAAGGTATTTATAGCCCCAGGTTAATGCAAGAGTTTCTATCTAAATAGAACTCGCATTCATCAAGGATTCCAATCAAATATCTTAGTTTTGATGGAGTTCTGATTAGACTTGATTCGGGTATTTGGATAAGCCCAGAATCATAATCTCAATCAATTTGAGATTCTGGTTATCTGCTTACGCGGAGCTTTTAATCGCATCAAAACGCGACGCTAAATAACCAAAACGCGGAGCTATTGATCATATCCGCGTTTTACTCAAACGCGAGGCTAATATAAGCCACACTGCGGAATCAACGCGGAGCTATTAAACATCTCTGCGTTTTATTCAAATGCAGGGTTAATATTACCAAACGCGGGGTTATTGAATTAGCTCCGCGTTCTATTGTGGAAAATCTTTTAACTTAGAAATTTTCACTGCCAACAGAACCCCCTCCAAAGTTTTCAAAATGGCTTAGACTTCAGCAGATTTTGAAATACTTTGGATATTTAAACTGAAACGCGGAGTTAGAATACCAAGTCTATCTCGCGTTTTGCTCACTTACGCGGAGCTAATCAACTTCACTTCGTCTTCAGTGAAATGAGTAATTACGTCATTAATTACCCCGAGTTTCCACGTCGAATACCAAGCGACGGAAATTCTGTTTAAATAGAGCTTCCGGCTCATCTTCTTCTTTATCTCATCCGAAGAATTTTTGAGAACTCGAGTGATTCACGAATGATCTCCAACTGATCTTCGTTCAATTCTCCATAGGATGTCTCTCCAGAGGAGTTTGGCTTTTCGCGAGTTGGCCGGCGTTAATGGCAGCAGCCGTGAAGGTAAACGCAACAGCGAACCAGTCTATGCAGCATCTTCCGAAGGTAAAAACCTCATCTCTTGGTTTTCTAAGAACCATTCTGAGATATTTCGGCTTGGTTTAATCCAGCCAACTGTTTATTTTACCGGCGAGATCACCGTTTTCCGTGAAGTTATCGCGTCATCCCCTGCGTTTGAAACGCGAGGCTATTTCTGATTAGCAGTCGCGATGAATTGCGAGGCTATCTTTGATTCGCAGTCGCGTTTGAAATGCGAGGCTATTTCTGATTAGCAGTCACGATGAATTGCGAGGCTATCTTTGATTAGCAGTCGCTATGAATTGCGAGGCTATCTTTGATTAGCAGTCGCTATGAATTGCGAGGCTATATTTGATTAGCAGTCGTGATGAATTTGAAAGAGAAGGAAAGAGCAGAAAGAAATCTTGTCCCTCTTTACTCGAAGTTATCGCATCATCCTCTACGTTTAAAGCGCGAGGCTATTTCTTCAACTGTGCGCGGAGTTAGCTTAGCTCCGCATTTTCACTCGTTTGGAAATTCTGTTCCTTTTGCAGTAAGTCCAATCCTTTCTGAAGAGGAATGTATGCGGGTTCATCGATCTTCACCAAAAGTAACTCTAAGGAAGTAGAAGCATATGCTTTACAACATAGTTGCAGGTTTCAAGCTCCGGCTCCGAGAGATAAACTCCTGAAGGGACTGTAAATAGGGAGCTGCAGCACTTGCAGTGCAGAATTGCAGCACTTGCAGTTCAAAATTGCAGTGCTTTCAGTTCAGCTTGTGCTTCGATGCAGCACTTTCCTTTCCTCTCATGCTTCATTTCGGATGACAGATCCTAATTGACATTTGCAGAGGAGATCTTTTGCATGTGAACCAGGAAACTGAGCTTCAACACCCCGTAGAGAGGTCTGGAGTTCTTTTGCATGTGAACTAGGGAACTGAGCTTCAACACCCCGTAGAGAAATCTTACTGTTTGGTTATTGATGAGTTGATCATGTAAAAGTTTTTGGGAGAGCTATAACTCCCTCTTTGTAATCTTTTCTTCTTTTATAAATAAAGGCAAATTATTTTCCTCTCTATCTGTTAGCTTCAAGAATTTTGCTTGCTCAATAAACAGATGGTTAATAATTTTGGTAAAATAATCTAAGGCTCTTCTGCGTAACTTAAACTGATAATACCCAAATGATCGGATAAGGATCACTTTAACTTAGCCAAAAATCCAAGTTTTTCATGAGAACGCGAAGCTAAAATACCAAGTTATCTTCGCGTTTCTCGGAGTTGCGTGGAGTTAATATCTTCACTCTTTTTTTTTCTTTATCATGCGAGGCTATTTCTGCGCGGTCTAATCTTTAGCTTCGCGCGGCGCTATTCTTAGCTTCGCGCCTTCTAATTTTTAGCTTCGCACGTCCATACTTAGAGAAATTTTCTGCCCTAAAGAAACTTCTCTCATTCTGCTTTCTTTTTGCAGTAGGATATTCGATGGAATCTCTTCCCCACAAGAACTACTTCGGTTTTGCTGGGGGTTCTGATCCCTCGGGCCAATTCCGTTTCACTACCATCCTGCCCTCATACAAGCCAGACCCGAAGGAACGCAAGGAGAAGCTAATCAAGTACCACCCCACTACTGCGCGAGAAATCATAACTGACGCAGCCTTCGAAACTGTGAATAGAGAGGCGATGGAGAAACCCGCCTTCCTCTTTGGACACCAGATGGATCAATCAGATGAGATCCTTTCTGAAGAGGAGCGCGTTTGGTTATATAACTCAGGCAAAATGCTGATGTTTCTGCCTAGAATGGATCGTAGCTATCCTCTGGTCTATCTTCAGAGACTGGCAATGCCTCAGGAATTAAAGTGGGGACTGACTCAAGAGCAAGATGGCGTCCCAACAGGAAAATTTGATGCGAAAGAGGTTTATCAAGATGGTTCCCCCAGATGCATTACTGGCTTGCTTCCAGGCCGATTTGGCAAGGAGCTTCCAATAGGAGAAGTCCCATCTCGTGCCCGAACTTTCTTAAGTGAGTTCCTGGCGAAGGATGGTCAATACCCGGCTAGCGACTTCAGGATGCCTGGCTGGGTTCATTCTTCTAACAATATGTGGTGAGCCCGCCTTGTTCAGTACATGTTGGATTCCCACGAGCCCATTTTAAAGGATATTGGCTTGTATAAAGCCATCAGGAATGTCCAATTCGGGTTTCCCCAGAGTGCTTATCACTTTTACTGCATCTTGGAGATGTATAACCCTGAAACCTGTACTTTCTTTACTCTAGTTGGTGAGCTAGGGTTCGCTCTCCACGAGATGTTTGAGGTCTCCGGGCTTTCCATGGGTGAAATCCCTATGAAGAGTATATCCCCACCATCGGGGAGTTAAACATGTTGATGGCTAATGATGAGCGCATCTACGCTACATACTGGGAGATGATGTGCCATTACCGTATTTGCGCTGACTTGACGGGTGCGCGTAACCACGATATCGGTCATAAGAAATGGGCAGAGTATCTTTTCGCCAACTTAAATTCTAAGGATAGTTCAACGACTATCCATGGCCATCCACCCGTCTATGGTTCAGAGATTGATCACCGCATTGCTAAGGGCCGCCATCTATTATATTATACCACTGAATCTAATGAGAATGGATACGGTCCTGGCACTTCATTCAAGAGCTACCATTATCAAGCCCAGTTTCCGATCTCCAACAGAGGTCTCATTGCCGGATTTCTTATGCTGTGGCTGAATAGATGTGTCATGCCGTCGTTGCCCAAAGAAGCAATTGCAGTGACCGTAGTATATCCAGCGGTTCTTTTAGCATATGGCCGACCCCTTGGACTTCTTCCCGCCATGTTATGCAATTTGCAGTATGGACTGAGGGTATTCTGTCGTGATTTTCTCCCCACTATTAAGGTCAAGGGGAAAGGAAAGGGCAAGTCGAAAGAGACTGCCCAACCGAAAACTCCAAACCCTAGGGTGGAGATGCCCTATACCTATTTGATGGCGTGGCTTGTCTTGCACTGTCCTTCTTTAATGAGTGCACCAGAGCGTCGTTCGAGTGAAAAGTGCTTCTTTGTAGAGCTGTATGAACACTCTTCATGGAAGCAGAATTATATGTCTCAAATTCTGAAGACTCTTCGTGGCTTTCAGAACTATGAGATCTTCCGGTGTTTCCCCGACTTTCCCGGCGGAGAATATGGAATGAGGCTGAAGGACGCCGTGGGAGCAGATAAGTTCACTACTTTATCGGCAGGAGCGTTCTGGTGGCTTCTCAACATCCGTCACGGACATTTGGTGTATCGTCAAGATCTCAGGTGTTGGATCGAGCCATACACTCCGAGTCGCTTTGCTCGTCAGTTTGGATACTCCCAACTTTATGTGGGCAATCCAAATAAAGATCTTGCTCACGAGGGGAATTTATACGAAGGCGCTTGTGGCTGGTTCCATTTTGTAGCAGGCGGAACCGAGGCTGAATTCTCCTTGCCCCAGAAGGTGCCAGAATTGGCCATGACCCTCAGCTCCTGCAATTGGTTCAATATTGCGAATGCTGACGTGCCCGGCTTCTCTCTCAATCGCAGTTGTTACAAAGAGATTGAAGCCCTCCATATTAGCCGCCAGGGTGCTTCTAGGGTAAGGATAAAAGGAATGGAAGAATTCTTTGGCGCTGCGGCTGAGCCTTCGGATGTCAGCGAATCCGACGACGATGCCGGTGATGATGATGACAATACTGGTGCTGGTGGAGATCCCCAACCTGTTACCAGTCGTCCCTTGAGTCCAGCTCTCAAACACCGCGGCACTTTAAAGAGAAGACCGGGTAAGAAGCAAAAATTGGCGCATGAAACTTTGATAGCTCCCCAAGAAGTGGCTATCAAACTTGCTTCAGACTTGTTGGCTTTGGCTCTACCCCCAGCATCGGTAAGGGAGGATGAACCTAATCAAGCTCCAAGTGTTGTTGAGGTTTCGGCCTCTTTGGCCGTAGGGCCTGTGGTAGAACCTGTGGCGCAACTAACGGGTAGCGAGACGGGTACGTTGCTGGAAACGACAATGGCTCCCCCTTCAAGTCCGACAACTGGACTTGTATCGTCTGGTATGGCCTTTAGCATTTTATCTTTTGCTCGTTATTATTTTAACGTAACACTGCTTTCCTGGTCTTCCGAAATGCAGGTGATCAACTTCTCTCGCCAATGCATTCGACTACCCAAGTAGAGTCTGACGATAGAATGGACCATTCCGGCTCCGTTGGTGGCGTGGGTAGCTCTGCTGGTGAGTTTGCGGCTGATTATTCCACACCGGCTCCTGCCTCTGTTTCCTCTTCAATTCCGCCAATTGACGAATTGGGAAGTGACGAGAGAACTGAGATTATTATCGCAGCTGCTGCTAATGAGGCTACACCTTCTCCTAGCATGCCATCTCCAACGCCAGTCTGTTCCACTGAGACATTTCCCACAGTCGTTGGCGTGCCCTCTCAGTCAGCGAT
This sequence comes from Dracaena cambodiana, assembly GCA_036321105.1. Classification (NCBI taxonomy): domain Eukaryota; kingdom Viridiplantae; phylum Streptophyta; class Magnoliopsida; order Asparagales; family Asparagaceae; genus Dracaena; species Dracaena cambodiana. Next base: position 5,503,910 of record JAYEPQ010000019.1, on the reverse strand, counting down.
TTTAACGTCGTCTATTGTCGTGGCTGCTGAGATACCTGCAACTCTTCCGACTTCAAGCCTCCCAGCAGGGGAGGAGAATAATTTAAAATTCTCGTTCGAAGATGCTTCTCCCACCGGAGGAGCTTCAGGCGAAGTGATCCCATCTTCTCTTCCTGTTGGTGGGGGTACCCAAGTGATCTGTACTGACGGTACTTCGTCTGGGGTCTCCAGCTCTTCCAGATCTGCACTGGCTCTACTGGTCCCCCATATTATGAATTTAATACAGGGACGGGCTTCTTCTTCTCCAATTCCAGCAACTACTGCTCCCTTGCTTACGACACCTTTCTTGGCATTACCTACTTTGCCTACCGACAGTGCAAGTCCTCTTGAAAAACTTTTCGGCTTTACTGTCGAGGATTTTATGCATTTGTTAAGAAGATGTGTCGAGATGGTTCTTACTGGCCACGATTTCTTCAACTTCGCACGTCCATTGTTACTCCGCTATCTAGGAAATATTGAAGAATTCGGTGGACAAGATCAAGCAGCTCCATACCGGGCCCGCCTTGCAGCCTTAGAAGAGCAGGTGACCACGCTACACACACTCCGTCAGGTGGATGTGGAGGCGATCACTGAGATAGAGCTGGTGCGGCTTCGGGCAGAATCCTTATCTCGAAGAAATATTTTAAGGCAGCAGGAGGAGAGATGGTCTCAGGAGCTGACAGAGCTACAGGCCAGTCGGGAATCCGTTCTTGGCGACCTGCAGAGGGTAAACTTTGGAATTGAGGAAAGTCAGGCGGCCATCTCTAAAGCCCAGGAGACGATTGCCAGAGCTCGGGCCACCTTGATAGAAAATGAACTCCGATTAGGAGAATCTGTCAAGAAGCGGGAGATGTTGCTTGTCCAGCAGGAGGAGATTCAGCAGGAAGAGATGGCCAGGAATCGTGCCATAGAAGAATCTCGTCAGCAACAACTTGCAATTAGTGATGATGAGTTGCGTAGGCAAGCTCAGCAAACCATGGAGGCTTCTCATCGTAGAAATTTGGACGAGACAATAAACCAATTGAGACTCCTGGGAGGCCAATAGTTTCATCTCTCTTTATGCTTTTATCTTCCTTGTAATAAGAACTTCGTAAACAGGAGAGAGATAACCTTACGATGTTTCTTTGAAATTCTTTTTGTATCTTCACCTTTTTAATAAAGATGATTCTTTTGACTCTTTTATTTGCCGGCTTCAAAACAGATTTGCTTGCCCAACAAATAACCTGTCGTCAAAACGATTTATCTCGGTATCGTTTATGCTCAATTTCTCGAGCCGAAGTTAAAATTAAAGTTTAATATGGGGTTTTTAGCAAACCCCCAGCTATTAACGGATTTGATTAGCCTTTACCAACTACCGTTTGAGTTGGGCTAGCCATGTTATTCCCCTCAACATGGTGAGTTGTCGAGGAGTACGTTTGGGCTTAAATGCCAAACTTTTCCTCTTCCCTTTACTTTATCGGAATTGGGCGATTCATACTTTCACCCCAGCATGATGGGTTAGCGAGAAACTTTGTTCTCTTCCCATTGCCTAGTCGGCGTTGGGCAATTCATACTTTTACCCCAGTATGATGGGTTGGCGAGAAACTAGTTCTCTTCCCATTGCCTAGTCGACGTTGGGCAATTCATACTTTTACCCCAGTATGATGGGTTGGCGAGAAACTAGTTCTCTTCCCATTGCCTAGTCGGCATTGGGCAATTCATACTTTTACCCCAGTATGATGGGTTGGTGAGAAACTAGTTCTCTTCCCATTACCTAGTCGGCGTTGGGCAATTCATACTTTTACCCCAGCATGATGGGTTGGCGAGAATTTAGTTCTCTTCCCATTGCCTAGTCGGCGTTGGGCAATTCATACTTTTTAGGTCAGAGGCGCTAAACTGCACATGCCTAAAAGAAAGATTGGTGGCTGTTCAAACTTGAGAACTGGCACACCAGGTTTAGGTCAGAGGCGCCAAACTGCGCATGCCTAAGAAAAAAAGACTGGAGGTGGTTCAAACTTGAGAACCAAATGCACCAGGTTTAGGTCAGAGGCGCCAAACTTCGCATGCCTAAGAAAAGAGATTGGTGGCTGTTCAAACTTGAGAACTGGCACACCAGGTTTAGGTCAGAGGCGCCAAACTGCGCATGCCTAAGAAAAAACTGGTGGTGGTTCAAACTTGAGAACCAAACTGGAGGTGGTTCAAGGCTCTCTCGCGTAACTTGAACTGGGTACTCCAAACACACCAGGTTTAGGTCAGAGGCGCCAAACTGCGCATGCCTAAGAAAAAGACTGGAGGTGGTTCAAACTTGAGAACCAAACGCACCAGGTTTAGGTCAGAGGCGCTAAACTGCGCATGCCTAAGAAAAGACTGGAGGTGGTTCAAACTTGAGAACCAAACACACCAGGTTTAGGTCAGAGGCGCACAATGCGCATGCCTAAGAAAAGACTGGAGGTGGTTCAAACTTGAGAACCAAACACACCAGGGTTTAGGTCAGAGGCGCACAATGCACATGCCTAAGAAAAAGACGACTCGTATCTCCAGGGCTACTAAGAATAGTATTTCTTCAGAAATTTGCCATTGATCGGCATCATCATCCTGTCGCCGTCTTGATTCATTAAGCGATAGGCTCCACTGGAGTATACTGTCTCCACAACAAACGGTCCTTCCCACTTTGGTTCAAACTTTCCCTTAGTCTTGTGGGTTAGCACCATTGGCCTTTTAACAGCCAGAACCAAGTCTCCTTGTTTAAAGGTCCTTGGTTTAACGTTCTTATTGAACGTTTGAGATATTCGGGCTTGATACAACTCAATTTGTTGTTGAGCCCTGAGACGTTTTTCATCTAACGCCTCTAGTTCTTGCAATCTTTGCTGATGGCGCTCTTCTGTCGTCATCCTTGTGGCCAAAGCCACTCTTAATGATGGTATCTGGATTTCAAGAGGCAAAACAGCCTCACTTCCATAAACCAAAGAGAACAGGGTAGCTTTGGTCAGGGTGCGAACGGTGGTGCGATACGCCCACAAACATTCTCCCAACTTTTCATCCCAATCTCGTTTATTAGAAGAGACGAACTTCCGAAGGAGTTTGATGATCGTCTTGTTGAAAGCTTCTGCTAACCCATTAGACGCAGGGTTATATGGTGTAGAAGCGATATCTTTGATTCTGAACTTGTTGCAGAATCTGGAGAATCCCTGACTAATGAATTGCGGACCATTATCATGAATGATCCGTCGAGGGACGCCAAATCGGTAAATGACATGATGCTTGATAAACTTGATCACATCTGTCGTTTTCACCTCTTTCATGGGCACAGCTTCGGCCCATTTTGAAAAATAATCGGTTATTGCAAGAATAAACCGATGTCCTCTGGATGACGGGGGAGTTATGGGCCCCACAATGTCCATTCCCCAGGCTTCAAATGGCCAGCTTGCGACGGTATTGTGCAAGTATTCTTGGGGTTGATGAATAAAATTGGCATGTATTTGGCATGCATGACATCGTTTAGCGTATGCCATTGCTTCCGTAACCATGCTCGGCCAGTAGTACCCTAGCCTTCTTATACGGTCTCCAAGTTTGGGACCGGGCTGATGAGCTCCACATATTCCATCATGTGTTTCTTTCAGCACTTGTTCTGCTTCTGCTTTCGATATGCAGCGTAGCAATAGACCACCTCTTGACTTTCTATACAAAGTCTGAAGTTTATGGTCATAATAAAATCTTTGGGCCTTTCTCTTTATTGAGGTGGTTCCTTAGGATCTTCTGGTAATATCCCATGCAAGGCATAATCCACAAACGGAAATCGCCAATCACGGGGTTCTAACTTTAAGCCAATCTGGCATACCTCTTCGGCTTGAGATACCACATCTGGGTGGAGGAGTTCTCTACTACCAATGGTGATGCTTTTAGCTTCACCTGGCAGGATTTCCAGCGTTGCGGCTAATGCGGCAAGAGCATCTGCATAAACGTTCTCGTTTCGAGATACGTGATATATGTAGAATTGTTCAAAATATCCTGCTAGCTCAATAGCTAACTGATGATAGGGGATGAGGGCTTCATGTCTGACTTCATACTCACCTGTCATCTGATTGACAATGAGCTTAGAATCTCCATATGCCTCTAGATGGTTCACCCCCAGTTGCAGAGCTATTTTTAAGCCGATAATAAGCGCATTGTACTCCGCTACATTATTCGTGCACGGTTCTGTTAATGAGTAACCGTTAGGCAATATATGTTTATGTGGGGATATTAGCACAACCCCCACTCCAGCAGCAGATCGTCTCGCGGCACCATCAAAAAATATTTGCCAAGGCTGTTCTCCGGTAACTATGTTGACTTCTGATGTCTGCTTTAATTGGGACCAAATTGGATGGTCTGCAAGGAAATCAGCGATCGCCTGTCCCTTCATGGCCTTTTGAGGTACAAAATGTATGTCATAGGACGATAGTAAGAGCGCCCATTTTGCCAATCGGCCATTCAAGGATCCCGGTTTTGTCATCAGAATCTTCAGGGGATTAACCCGTGATATGACATGAATTGTTTGCCCCGAAAGGTAGTGTCGCATTTTCTGAACAGCAAACACTAGGGCTAAACATTCTTTTTCAATCGGGGTATACCGCTGTTCGGCCCCAATCATTGTTCTACTTAAATAGTAGAGGGCATGTTCATGGCTGTGCTCATTATATTGAGCAAGTAATGCTCCTAAAGTATTATCCATGGCCCTTACATATATAAGGAAGGGCTGCCCAGGGGCTGGTGCCAATAGTACAGGAGGCTTAGTAAGGTACTCCTTGAGGTCATCAAATGCCTGCTGACATGCCTCATCCCATATGAAAGACAGTCCCTTCTTCATAAGTTTGGAGAATGGTTGGCATCGTCCAGATAAGTTGGATATGAAGCGCCGAATATAAGCGAGCTTTCCTTATAATCCCCTTAATTCCTTAAGATTGGGGGGAGGCGGCATTTCGCTAATCGCTTTTACCTTTTCAGGGTCGAGGAAAATTCCTTTTGAAGTTATTACGAACCTTAGAATTCGTTACAGTGTTTCTCAAGAAATATTATCCCACGCACAAGACGGCAAGAATCAGAAATCAAATTAATCAATTCCGTCAAGTGTCGGGAGAACCCTTCTGGAAATACTTAGAACGGTTCAAGGATTTATTAGCTCAGTGCCCCCACCATGCGATAGAAAAGTGGCGGTTGTGTCAAATCATGTATGAAGGACTTGATTACACATCCAAAACTCTTTTGGAATCCATGTGTCAAGGGGAGTTTATGAGGAAAAACGAGGATGAAGCATGGGACTTTCTTGAGGACTTATCATGGAAGACTATGCAGTGGGAGAGTCCCACTGAGAAGCCCAGTATATCAACTTCTGCTCATAAGAGTGGGATCCATAGCGTCGATAGCTCTATAGCTGCCGAAGCTAAAATCGCAGCCCTTATGAGAAGAATTGAGGCACTGGAGACTCCTAGTGCTCCACCAGTGGGTCAAGTGAATCAACTCCAAAGTCCCACATATTTTAATTGCGGAACTCCCAATCACGTTATGGAGGAGTGTCCATTGTTAGTAAATCCTATGGGTCCCACACTTGAGCAGGCTAACGCCATGTATCAAAGACCTGTTAATAATCCATACGCTCCGACATACAATCCTGGTTGGAGGAGCCATCCAAATCTCTCATGGGGTCAAGGGCAATATCAGGGAGCCCCGAACTCCAACATGCAGCCTCCAGCTACTGGTCAGTTCCCAGGACCAAATATGGGTGCTTATCAACACCCAAATGCTTCAAACCATGGGATCAATCAGAATAGACCACCTGTACAAAACCAATCATATCTACAACAGGGGTCTAATAATGATCAAGAAAAGCGACTTCAATATCTTGAGAAGAATGTTGAAAGTCTTCTCAAGTCTCAGTCCAACCTTGACACATACATGCAGAATCTTATGAAAGTGTCAACTGATTTTATTCAAAGAATATATCAGCACCTGCTCGTGAACTCTCAATCTATTAAGAATATAGAGCAGCAGGTTGGACAACTAGCAAATCAAATGAGTGAACGTGGCAAGGGCACTTTTCCAAGTCAACCCATAACAAATCCTAATGCCAGTTCCTCAAATTTGAATCAGTCGCATGTCAACCAAATTAATGCCATTCACACACTTCGATCAGGCAAACTGGTTGACAATCACGTAGCCATGCCACCTGATTCCACTCCTATTGCACAGCAAGCTACACTCCCTGATACAACGATTCCATCATTACCTCATGATTCATCATCATCATCATCCCACGATCTACCCACTGGCACGACAGAAGAATCTAATCCTTCTAATTCTGATCCTCCTATTGACCATACTTATAAGCCAAAGGCTCCCTATCCAAATCGATTGAAGAAAAATTCTTCTCAGGTGGAGCACATTATTGAGTTAGTCAAGCAAGTTAAGGTCAATGTTCCTCTTCTTGATGCAATCCAACAAGTACCTGCTTATGCAAAATTCTTAAAGGATTTATGCACAAAGAAGAGAACAGCCAATGTTCCAAAGAAAGTCTTCCTAGCTGCTAACATATCTAGCATCCTCTCTCAGTCAGCACCCGTAAAGTATAAAGACCCTGGAAGTCCTACTGTCTCCTGCACTATACTACATTGATTGAAAGGGCTTTACTAGATCTAGGAGCAAGTGTCAACTTGCTTCCTTATTCAGTGTACCAGCAGTTAGGACTGGAAGAGTTGAGACCTACAAGGATTACGTTACAGCTAGCTGATAGATCTGTGAAGACACCTATGGGAGAGATTAAGGATGTCTTGATTAAGATTGGGGAGTTTATCTTTCCAGTTGATTTCATAGTTCTCGAGACTCAACCTGTGGTGAATCCACACCATTGTATCCCAGTTATTTTGGGACGTCCATTCTTGGCCACTTCTAATACTGTTATTAATTGCCGAAGTGGATCGATGAGACTTTCCTTTGGAAATATAACACTTGACTTGAATATATTCAATCTAGGGCGCCAACCAAGTGATCCACATGACGAGCCCCTAGAAGTGAATATGATCCAAGGGTTGTCTAGTGAACACCAAGAGGAGAAATTCTTTGATGAGCTGAATGGTTTAGTTGATGAGAGTGTATTCTTGGAGACGCTCGATGAATCATCTAATTATGTGTCTTCCACTCAATGGAAACTTCCACCTGAGCCATTGATGACTAAACCACAGTTCAGTTACGACCATCTATTGAGTGTCCACCTGAGCTTGAGATGAAGACCCTTCCAAGTCATCTCAAGTACGCTTTCTTGGGTGAACACGACACACTACCAGTCATTATTGTTCGTTGCAAAAGTTTCTTCGCTTCCTTTCATTGAACACATCTTAGATTACAACAGAAGTGAACAAGAGATAAAAAGAGAACAAACGAGAGGATTTTATACTTCAATCTCTCTCTTTTACAATAGTTTCGTGGGATCTGTGGCAATGGGATCTATAGTAGTTCTTTTGGACGATCGGTACGTTGAAATCTTCTCTTTTAAAGATATCGGCCGAATATAGACGATCTTCTCTGGTTTTGATTTGTTCAAGGCTCTCTCGCGTAACTCGAACTTCTCAAGAACTCCAGAAAAAAGATGGTGATTTTCTCTGATCCTCACGAACTCAAGGCTCTGTGCGTAACTTGAACTCTCCAAGATTTCAGAAAATCACCTCAATTGCCGGACCAGAAGATGATCAGCAAAGGCTTCAAGGCTCTCTCGCATGCTTGAATTGCCAAAGGATCGATAGGAGACTTCTGATGCCAAAAAGAAGACCCCTAGGGTTTCACCAGGTAGGTATTTATAGCCCCAGGTTAATGCAAGAGTTTCTATCTAAATAGAACTCGCATTCATCAAGGATTCCAATCAAATATCTTAGTTTTGATGGAATTCTGATTAGACTTGATTCGGGTATTTGGATAAGCCCAGAATCATAATCTCAATCAATTTGAGATTCTGGTTATCTGCTTACATGGAGCTTTTAATCGCATCAAAATGCGATGCTAAATAACCAAAACGCAGAGCTAACGCAGAGCTATTGATCATCTCCGCGTTTTACTCAAACGCGAGGCTAATATAAGCCACACTACGGAATCAACGCGGAGCTATTAAACATCTCCGCGTTTTATTCAAACGTAGGATTAATATTACCAAACGCGGGGCTATTGAATTAGCTCCGCGTTCTGTTGTGGAAAATCTTTTAACTTAGAAATTTTCACTGCCAACAATTATCTCTGCAGAATTGACTGACGCTCAGGAGGAAAAGCTCATATCAGTGTTGAAATCACATAGGGAAGCAATAGGCTGGAGTATGGCCGATATTAAGGGGATAAGTCCTTCTATAGTGAAGCATAGAATTCATTTACTAGACAATGCACGACCTACAAGAGATCCTCAGCGTAGGTTGAATCCGGTAATGAAAGAAGCTGTGAGGAAGGATATTCTTAAGTGTCTTGACAATGGGATTATCTATCCTATTTCTGATAGCGCATGGGTAAGCCCAGTTCAAGTAGTGCCTAAGAAATCCGGAATCACTGTAGTCAAGAACGATGCAAATGAACTTATCCCGATGCGTTTGCAGACGGGATGGCGAGTCTGTATTGATTATAGGAAGCTTAATGCTGCAACTAGGAAGGACCATTTCCCCTTACCATTTATTGATCAGACGTTGGAACGGTTGGCCGGACATGAGTTCTACTATTTTTTAGATGGATACTCTGGCTACAACCAAATTCCCAACGCTCTGGAGGATCAAGAAAAGACCACGTTCACATGCCCATTCGGCACCTTTGCATACAGACGCATGCCTTTTGGGTTATGCAACGTACCTGCCACGTTCCAAAGATGCATGGTAAGTATTTTCTCTGACATGGTTGAATGATTTCTTGAAATTTTCATGGATGATTTCTCTATCTTCGGAGATTCATTCCAAGAGTGTCTGCATCATCTAGAGTTAGTTCTCACGCGTTGTAATGAGAAGCATTTGACACTCAATTGGGAAAAATGTCATTTTATGGTCAAAAATGGCATAGTGCTAGGGCATGTCATCTCGAAGAATGGTATCGAGGTTGACAAAGCCAAGGTAGACCTCATCAATAATCTGCCACCTCCGCGGTCGGTGAAATATATACGATCCTTCCTTGGTCATGCTGGTTTTTATAGAAGATTTATCAAAGACTTTAGCAAAATTGCTAGGCCTTTGACACATCTACTAGCCAAGGAAGTACCATTCAATTTCACACCTGATTGTCTAAGAGCATTTGAGCAGCTCAAGAAGGCGCTGACCACCACTCCTATTATTCATGAGCCAGACTGGAGCTTACCCTTCGAGCTCATGTGTGATGCATCCGATTACGCTATCGATGCCGTCCTTGGTCAACGTATTAATAAGCAGCCACATGTAATTTACTATGCAAGTAGGACACTCAATGACGCCCAGTTGAATTACTCTACCACAGAGAAAGAGCTTCTGGCAGTTGTCTTTGCACTTGAGAAGTTTTGTTCCTACTTGATTGGATCACGAATTATAGTATACACTGATCATGCTGCTTTGAAATACTTGTTAACCAAGAAAGATGCAAAAGCAAGGCTTATTCGATGGATCCTCTTGCTACAAGAGTTTGATCTTGAGATATTAGACAAGAAAGGTGCTGATAATTCAGTAGTGTTGGTAGTGAAAATTTCTGAATAAAAAGAGTTTTTCACAGCAGAACGCGGAGCTAATCCATAGCCTCGCGTCTGGCTATTTTTAGCCTCGCGTTTGAGTAAACGCGGAGATGTTCGATAGCTCCACGTTACCTCCGCGCACTGGTTATTTAGCGCCGCGTTTTGATGCGATTAAAGCTCCGCGTGAGCAGATAACCAGAATCTCAAATTGATTGAGATTATGATTTGGGTTTATCCAAATACCAAATCAAGTCCAATCAGAATTCTGAATCAAGAGATTTAAATCAATATTAAATATTTGATTGGAATCCTTGATGAGAGTAAATTCTATTCAGATAGAAACTCTCAAATCATCCTGGGGATATAAATACCTTCTCAGTGAAACCCTAGGGGGCCTCTTTTCTTTTCGGCTGGTTTTGCTCTCTTTTCGGCAAGAGTCTTCTTTTTGGCGTCTGAAGTCTTCTTGTGATCCTTTGGCAATTCAAGTACGCGAGAGAGCCTTGAAGCCTTTTTGTGATCATCTTCCTCTTAGAGAATTCAAGTTACGCATAGAGTCTTGGATTCATGAATAGCAAAGACCAAGAAGATCGTCTACAGTCGGCCGATATCTTCAAAAGAGAAGATTTCAACGTACCGATCGTCCAAAGGAACTACTATAGATCCCATCGCCACTGATCCCACGTTTACATTGTAAAAGAGACAGATTGAAGTATAAAATCCTCTCGTTTGTTCTCTTTATATATCTTGTTCACTTCTATTGTAATTTAAGTTAATTCGATGGAAGGAAGCAAAGAAACTTTTGCGGCGAACAAACTGGCGACCACAGTGGGAGCCATCTCTTTCACTGATGAAGAGATTGTGGCGCAATCGGACATTGATATGATCGGATCCGAAGTAGACACGCTGGTCGTTGAAATCGACCAGCAGAAGTACGAGGAGTTCATCTCCTCTGGATCAGGTGACTTGGATGAGACACGGCACTATCGTCGCATGTACTCCAATGCCCGAGCGACGGGTAGAAAGGTATCCACCGAGAGACGGGGATCCTTGGAGACTGCGGCTATAGGGCCGGAGTTCACACAAGAAATCCTAGCCGAGGATGAGCTTCTGACTGCCGAAGAAGACCTGGGGACTGGATTGACCAGAACCCAACTCCGAAACAGGAACTGGAGAGCGAGGCATAGAGCCCTCAAAGCCCGCCTTGGACGCGGAGATAATACCAGAGGACGCGAGGCTATGGTCCCTCGCAAACCGGCTCGTGCTACCCACGAGACCAGTCTCTACCGCGTTAAACGCGAAGTTACAACTTGCCTTAAAAGCAAGGAAAAGCCAGCGTGTGATATTCCGCGCGAGGCTACCGCTGAGCTTAGCGAGAGACGCGAAGCCAGCGAAGTTTGCGCTAGTCGCAAAATTTATGACACTCGTGAGAGACGCGAGTATAAAAATTATGTAAAGCCAGCGTGTGATTCTCCACGCGAGGCTGATACTAACCTAAGCGAGAAACGCGAAGCACTTGCGAGAATCGCAAGATTTATGACACTCACGAGAGACGCGAGTATAAAAATTCTGTAAAGCCAGCGTGTGATTCTCCACGCGAGGCTGATACTAAGCTAAGCGAGAAACGCGAAGCACTTGCGAGAATCGCAAGATTTATGACACTCACGAGAGACGCGAGTATAAAAATTCTGTAAAGCCAGCGTGTGATTCTCCACGCGAGGCTGATACTAAGCTAAGCAAGAAATGCGAAGCTACTTGCGAGAATCGCAAGATTTATGACACTCGCGAGAGACGCGAGTATAAAAATTCTGTAAAGCCAGCATGCGATTGTCCACGCGAGGCTGATACTGAGCCAAGCGAGAAACGCGAGGCTAGTAATGCTTGCGAGAACGCAAGATATCTAATACTCGCGAGGAACGCGAAGATGATTGGCAAATTGTTGTCAGTCGTAGAAATCGCGCGAGACGCGAAATTATGACTTGTGATAACCACAAGGGTAAGCCAGCGTATAGGAATTTTATTCCACGCGGGGCTAACATTACAGAAGAGAAACTTCTGAAAACACGCCAAGCCAGCGTAAAACGCGAGGCTAGCGTGGATAAACGCGGAGCTACTCTTCAGGCTCGCGAGGATAAACGCGGAGCTACTCTTCAGGCTCGCGATGATCAACGCGGAGCTACTCTTCAGGCCCGCAATATAAAACGCGAGGCTACTTCTAAGCCCCGCAAGGATCAATCTGACTACAGAAATAGGTGGAGCAGTCAAAGAAGCTTCAGTGGGTTCCTAGACCCTCTCAAAAGTCGGATGGACTTCATGATTCCATGGTTAAAGGCGCTGATCTCAGGAAGTATCTATCCAAAAAGAGAGGCATAGACCAACTTCAAGCTGAACCTGTTTGTCACTGTCAGCAGCTTATGACAGCAGTGTCCGCTGTAATGAACAACTGTGGCTGCACCAAGAGCAGGGTATCTGTGTTTGATCGATTAACCGAGTCAGACAAGAACCTTACTAAGAAACCAAAGACTGCTTCCTTAAAACACTGGAGAGCTGTAACCTCCAATATGGCGGGGAAAGGGAAGAAAATTGTAGAGACGGATGATGATTCAAAATCGAGCGATGAAGAACCTCATCGTGTTACTCGACTAAAATCAGGAGCCGTCCCGCCTCAAAATTATAAGAGGCTTGCAAAGGGTTCTTACGATGAGGACAGTGATAATTCAGCCATAGCCTCGCCTCGTTCCTCCGCGTCGTCTCGACTACAGAAGTCAGCATCACATATGGCAGATAAGTCTAACGATATCAATCAGAGATTTGAAGCTCAAGAAAAAATAATTCGCAAGCAGCAAAAGACGATTGAAGATCTTAAAGTCATGCTATTGAGATTTGTGGAGGATAATGCCAAAAAGGGCAAAGAAACTCTGAATGAAGAAGAACAAGAGGAGAAAGCCCACTCGATGCACGAGGACGAGGATAGATTTTCTTTCCATGATCCGCATGGAGAAAAGATTGAAAAATTACAGAATCAACTCGAAGTTTTGATGCTTAAAAAGGAGTTGAAAGAGGCAGGGGTTTCAAGACCGTATCCTCCTGAATGGGATACGATACCATACCCACAGAAGTATAAGCCGCTCAAATTAGAGCCATATGACGGGAAGGGATCGCCCAGTCAGCACATCTATTATTTCTTGTCCCAAGCAGGACATTTGATGGGTAATGACCCCATCATGACCAAAGTATTCGCAAGTATTTTGTGAGGGCCTGCCTTTACTTGGTTCATGCAGCTGCCCCCAGGTACTATTAATACCTGGTTAGATGTAGAGAAACTATTTCTCTCACGTTTCTTCGAGGATGATACCGAGATTACGGTTCATTCCCTCCTTGCAACTAGACAAGGGGAACAAGAAACGGTAAAAGAATTTATAGAAAGGTTCCGAGAGAAGTCCGTTCATTGCAAACACGGAATGGTCCAGGAAACTCTTGTCGAAACTTGTCGACACAATCTTAGGACCAATGTGCTCCTAAAAATGGGGGCCGTAGAGTCTAAGACATGGAGGGATTTGCTCAAATAAGGAGAGCAAGCTGAGAACTTGATTTGTCGAGTTGAAGAATCTCGTGGATCAAGAAGTGCTGGGGGTAGTAAGTCATATACCCAAAATAGCAGCAATAAGAATAAAGGAAAAGTAGTGATGGCATTAGAAGCTGCTCCTCAGAAATCAAGCCCTCCACCAAAGCCGAAGCCCCAAAATCAGCAGGGCTCAAGGCAAAATAGGCCGCAGCAGGAGAGAAATTATACTTTCAAGGCGGAACAGACGCCTATCCTCTTTCACTTGCTACAGAAGAAGGGAATGCTAAGACTTCCGGAGAATAAGAAGCCAGAAAACGCTGGTAAGACTAAAGATCCCAACTACTGTCTCTATCACCGGAATGTTGGGCACCCTACCAGGGATTGTTTTCCCCTTAAGAACAGAATCCAAGCACTAATAGAAGCTGGAGTTCTGACGCTTAAGGAAGAGCAGAAGAAGGTCACTACCAATATGGCAACCATAGTGGTTGGAACCCACGAGTTCCCCGCAGGAGTGACCCCAATCCCAAGGGGTAAGATGGTCACGAAGAACCTTGATCCTCACAACAAAGCCCAAGAAGGACTTGTCCCTATGACGACCCAAAAGGGGGAAGTCATGTGGGTTCACCCCGATTTGCTAGAGGATGAGCAGTGGACTACTGCAGAAGGTCAAGAGAAGAAGCGGACTGTTAATGCTATTTCTGCAGATATAAAGGAAGAATATATAGCTTCGGGAGCAGGCCCTTCCGGTGCTCGATCCGGGAAGACATATCTTAAGGACTACACTAGAGTAGATCCGAAAGACATCTATGCGGAACTCGCAAAGCCCGCAAAAAAAAAAGGACTTCGCTTCCAGAAGAATCCTATTAGAGAGGAAGGAGCCAGCGAGACTACCTTCAAATTTGACATAATTGCTCAGTTGGCAAATATCCCAGCACGAGTAACGCTTTACGAATTGTTGAGATTATCAAAATCAACACATGAAGCTCTAAGAGAGGCCTTGGCAGACTCTGAGTCATTCCTAGCTCAGATTATTGAGCCAGCCAATGAAGAAGAACAGGACTCTTGCCCCCGCTGTCACCAAGTGAGGAGGCATGTCCCACAAATCATCTTCTCTCCAGAAGACATGCAGGTGAGGAATATAAAGCATAACAGGCCTTTATATTTCACCGGATATGTCGGATCCGCAAAGGTGGACCGAATTCTGATTGATCCAGGTTCTGCACTAAGTGTCGTACCCAGAAGGTTGATGCAGCTGTTAGGGATTTCCCTCCATCGTCTGACACCAACCAATACAATGATATACGGGTTTAATGCCAATAATAGCCGTCCCCTCGGAAAAATCCGACTCCGATGTCAGATCGGGGATTTGAGGACGGAGCCTACATGCTACATCATTGATGCAGATACCTCCTACAACATTCTATTGGGGCGGCCTTGGATCCACGCTCACATGATAGTTCCGTCGACTCTTCACCAATGCATGAAATATTGCAATGAGGAAGGAGAGGTCAGGACACTAATTGCCGACAAGCGGCCATTCAAAGGGTTGGAGAATTACTTCACGGATGCTGCACTTTATAAACCAACCCATGAGGTCTCCAATGACGATATTGGCAAACCTCCAAAGCCCGAGGACAATGGCAATGAAGCCGACACTGAGTACGAGCTTCCCGGAGAAGATGATGCGGGTGATTATGAAATCAACTCTCACCTAGATTTTAATTTGAGTCTTGATAATATAGTGGATGTAATAGAAAGTGAATGGGTTATTAATGAAGATATAAAGTTAGTCTACGAGCATGCTGTAGCTACTGAGTCCGAACCCTCTTGTACTTCCACAGAAGTGGATGGCCTATCCGAACTTGAAGTTCTGGTGGCATATCATTTGCCACTTAAGTCATCCCTCCTCTCCCGGTCTAAAATAGCTGAGAAAAAAGGTCACTACTTCGAAGTGCCTCCTCGGAGAGGATCCCAAAAGCCGATTATGCTTGGCAGAGTAATTATGTCACCCCGGCTAAAACAAAGCAGTGAAAGTGATGAGCAAACATCACCCCAATTTCACCTGTATGAACAAAAATCCCGACAGATGATGGAAAAGATGGGTTATAATTTTACCCAGAAACCGGGATTAAACTTTGGGAAAGGACGACGGAATCTTATACCCTCGTTCAGACCAAGAGGAAAGAGCCCCGATTATTATCAGAAGACTCGCAGGGGGTTGGGCTATGTATCTACTCCTCCCTCATCACCCTCCGGACAAGAAGAGAGTTCTTCGACCAAAGAAGATACATATTCACCTAATCATGACTCGGATATAAGTACCGGTGCTTGGTTTCAATTCTTGACAGCTAATATGGTTTCAGCCGCCCTAGAATGCGACGAGGAACCAATTGATATCCAAGACGATTCCTGGGCTAAGCATATGGACACTCTCTGGGACGTCCGCTTTGAGCAGCGTGATCTGCCCACTGAAGACAAATTGATACAAGTCAACATGGGAACGGAAGAAAATCCGAAACCCATCTTCATAAGCAATACGCTAACTCCATTAGAAAAGGAGGAACTTATATCTCTTATTAAAGAGTATATAGACGTGTTCGCATGGAATTATGAAGATATGCCTGGGCTTGATCCTCAAATTGCCACACACCGGCTAAATATAAAAGAAGATGCCAAACCTGTTAAACAACAACAGAGGCGTTTTCGACCGGAGTTGATGGAGGCAATAGTTGCTGAGGTCAACAAACTTATAAAATCTAGATTCATCCGTGAAGAACAGCACCCTGATTGGGTTGCCAACATAGTGCCGGTTCGTAAAAAGAACGGCAAAATTCGGATATGCATCGACTTTCGGGATCTGAGCGCTGCATGTCCTAAGGATGAATTTCCACTTCCCATCACCAACGTGATGATAGACAATACTTGTGGTTATGAGAGGATGTCCTTCATGGATGGCTTCTCAGGATATAACCAAATTAAGATGCACCCGGATGATGAAAAGCATACAGCTTTCATAACACCGCTGGCGGTATACTGCTATACGGTGATGCCATTTGGGCTGAAAAATGCCGGTGCCACTTATCAACGTGCGATGAGCACTATATTCAAAGAACATCTGCGCAAGACAGTAGAGTGCTACGTGGATGACTTGGCGGTCAAAAGTGAGAATAAAGAGGACCATCTTCAGGACTTAAGAGTGGTCTTCGATCTCATGAGGAAACATCATTTGAAGATAAATCCCACTAAGTCATTTTTGGGGGTGTCGAGCGGAAAATTCCTTGGGTTCATAATAACTTCAAAAGGAATTTTCCTTGACCCTGAAAAGATAAAAGCAATTAGCAAGATGCCGCCTCCCCGCAATCTTAAGGAGTTGAGTGGGTTACAAGGAAAGCTCGCCTATAATCGGCGCTTCATTTCCAACCTATCAGGGCGATGCCAGCCGTTCTCTCGACTTATGAAGAAGGGGGTTTCTTTTGTATGGGATGCGCCATGTCAACAGGCCTTTGATGACCTTAAAGAATATCTCACCAAACCTCCCGTTCTTATGGCGCCAGTCCCCGGGCAGCCCTTCCTTATATATGTAAGGGCCATGGATAATGCTCTAGGAGCACTACTTGCTCAATATAATGAGCACGGCCATGAACATGCCCTCTATTATTTAAGCAGGACAATGATTGGGGCCGAGCAGCGGTATACCCTGATTGAAAAGGAATGTTTAGCTCTGGTGTTCGCTATTCAGAAAATGTGAAACTATCTTTCTGGGCAAACAATTCATGTCATATCACGGGTTAATCCCCTGAACATTCTGATGACAAAGTCGGGATCCTTAAATGGCCGATTGGTGAAATGGGCATTATTGCTGTCGCCATATGATATACATTTCGTCCCTCAAAAAGCCACGAAGGGATAGGCAATCGCCGATTTTCTTGCAGACCATCCAATCAGGTCTAATTCCAAACAGACGTTAGAGGTCAACACAGTTAGCAAGGAACAAACATGGCAAATGTTCTTTGATGGTGCTGCCAGACGATCTGCTGCTGGAGTGGGGGTTGTGCTAATCTTGCCTAACGGTTACTCATTGACAGAACCATGCACGAATAATGTGGCGGAATACAATGCGCTCATTATCGGCTTGAAAATGGCTCTACAACTGGAGGTGAACTATCTAAAGGCATATGGAGACTCTAAACTCATCGTCAATCAGATGATGGGCGAGTATGAAGTCAGACATGAAGCCCTCATCCCCTATCACCAGCTAGCCATTGAACTAGCAGGGTACTTTGAGCAATTCTACATCTCTCATATATCTCGGAATGAAAATGTATATGCAAATGCCCATGCCGCATTAGCAGCAACATTGGCGATCCCGCCAGGTGAGGCTAAAAGCATCACCATTGGAAGCAGAGAGCTCCTCCATCCAGATACTGTTCTTCAAAATAAAGAAGTATGCCAAGCAGGCTTAACTTTGGAACCCCGTGATTGGCGATTTCTATTTGTGGATTATGCTTTACATGGGATATTACCAGAAGATCCTAAGGAAGCCACCTCGATAAAGAGGAAGGCCCAAAGATTTTATTATGACCATAAGCTTCAGACTTTATATAGAAAGTCAAGAGATGGTCTGCTACTACGCTGCATATCAAAAGCAGAAGCAGAAGAAGTGCTGAGAGAAACACACGATGGAGTATGTGGAGCTCATCAGCCCGGTCCAAAACTTGGAGACCGCATGAGAAGGCTGGGATACTACTAGCCGAACATGATCTCGGAAGCAATGGCATACGCTAAACGGTGTCATGCATGCCAAATACATGCCAATTTTATTTATCAACCCCAAGAATACTTGCACAATACCGTTGCAAGTTGGCCATTTGAAGCATGGGGGATGGATATTGTGGGGCCTATAACTCCCCCGTCATCCAGAGGACATCGGTTTATTCTTGCAATAACCGATTATTTTTCAAAATGGGCCGAAGCCGTGCCCATAAAAGAGGTGAAAACGACAGATGTGATCAAGTTCGTCAAGCATCATGTCATTTACCGCTTCGGCGTTGCCCGACGGATCATTCATGATAATGGTCCGCAATTCATTAGTCAAGGATTCTCCAGATTCTGTGATAAATTCAGAATCAAAGATATTGCTTCAACGCCATATAACCCCACAGCTAATGGGTTGGCCGAAGCCTTCAACAAGACGATTATTAAACTCCTTCGGAAGTTCGTCTCTTCTAATAAACGAGATTGGGATGAAAAGTTAGGAGAGTGCCTGTGGGCTTATCGCACCACTGTTCGCACCCCTACCAAAGCTACCCCATTCTCTTTGGTCTATGGAAGCGAGGCCGTCTTGCCTCTCGAAATCCAGATTCCTTCATTAAGAGTGGCTTTAGCCACAAATATGACGACAGAAGAACGCCATCATCAAAGATTTAAAGAATTAGAGGCGTTGAATAAAAAGCGTCTCAGGGCTCAACAACAAATAGAGTTGTATCAAGTCCGAATCACACAAACGTTCAATAAGAACGTTAAGCCAAGGACCTTTAAATAAGGAGACTTGGTTCTGACTGTTAAAAGGCCGATGGTGCTAACCCACAAGACTAAGGGTAAATTTGAACCCAAGTGGGAAGGACCATTTATTGTGGAGACAGTATACTCCAGTGGAGCCTATCGCTTAATGAATCAAAATGGCGACAGGATGATTATGCCGATCAATGACAAATTTCTGAAGAAGTACTATTCTTAATATCCCTGGAGGTACGAGTCTCCCTTTTCTTAGGTATGCGCAGTTTGACGCCTCTGACCTAAACCTGGTGTGTTTGGTTCTCAAGTTTGAACCACGTCCAGTCTTTTCTTAGGCATGCGCAGTTTGGCGCCTCTGACCTAAACCTGGGGTGTTTGGTTCTCAAGTTTGAACCACCTCCAGTTTTTTCTTAGGCATGCGCAGTTTGGCACCTCTGACCTAAACCTGGTGTGTTTGGTTCTCAAGTTTGAACCACCTCCAGTCTTTTCTTAGGCATGCGCAGTTTGGCGCCTCTGACCTAAACCTGGTGTGTCTGGTTCTCAAGTTTGAACCACCTCCGGTCTTTTTTTAGGCATGCGCAGTTTGGCGCCTCTGACCTAAACCTGGTGTGTTTGGTTTTCAAGTTTGAACCACCTCCAGTCTTTTCTTAGGCATGCGCAGTTTGGCGCCTCTAACCTAAACCTGGTGTGCTTAGTTCTCAAGTTTGAACAGCCTCCTGTCTTTTCTTAGGCATGCGTAGTTTGGCGCCTCTGACCTAAACCTGGTGTGTTTGGTTCTCAAGTTTGAACCACCTCCAGTCTTTTCTTAGGCATGCGCAGTTTGGCGCCTCTGACCTAAACCTGGTGTGTTTGGTTCTCAAGTTTGAACCACCTCCAGTCTTTTCTTAGCCATGCACAGTTTGGCGTCTCTGACCTAAACCTGGTGTGCTTGGTTCTCAAGTTTGAACCGCCTCCAGTCTTTTCTTAGGCATGCGTAGTTTGGCGCCTCTGACCTAAATTTGGTGTGCCCAGTTTAAGTTACGCGAGAGAGCCTTGAACAGCCTCCAATCTTTCTTTTAGGCATGCGCAATTGAGCACCTCTAACCTAAAAGGTATGAATTACCCAACGCCGACTAGGCAATGGGGAGAGAACCAGTTTCTCGCCAACCCCTTCATGCTGGGGGTAAAAAGTATGAATTACCCAACGCCGATAAGGCAAAGAGGAGAGAAAAAGTTTGGCATTTAAGCCCAAACGAAATTCTCGATGACTCACCATGTTGAGGGGAATAACATGGCTGCCCAACTCAAACGGTAGTTGGTAAAGGCTAATCAAATCCGTTGATAGCTGGGGGTTTGCTAAAAATCCCATAAACCCTGTCATGTTAAACTCTTACCTCTGACAGTATGATTCGGAAAATTGTGCCTAAACAATATCGGAAAATAAATCATTTTGATGACAGGTTATCTGTTGTGCAAACAAATTCTGTAGCCAGCAGATAAAAGAATCAAATGATTATCTTTATTACATCAAAAGACTGAAGTTACAAAAATTCTTTCTTTTATAACAAGTTCTTATTACAAAAAAAATGAAGAATAAAATAATAGAACAAAATTATGGATCTCCTAGGTGCTTCAGCTTATTCATCGCCTCGTTAATCACCTGACGGCGATTTGCTTCTATGGAGTGTTGAGCCTGCTGAAGTAAGATATCGTCATTTATGGCCAGTTGCTGAGTCAGATATTGACGAGAGTCTTCTATAGCACGGTTTCTTATTGCCTCCTCCTGCTCGACCTGCCTCCGTTGAAGAATTACGGCTTCCCGCTTCTTAACGGATTCCCCTTATTTAAGCTCGTTGCTATTACGACCGCCCGAGCTTTAGCAATGGTCTCCTGGGCCCTAAGGATTTTGGCTTGACTTCCCCCAATCTCAGAGTCCACCGCTTCCAAACTCTTAAGAATGGACTCCCGACTAGCTTGAAGCTCTGCCAACTCCCGAGACCATACTTCTTCCTGACGTATCAGCTCTTCTCGACGCGCTGTCAATTCTACCCGAAGCCGCGCCATCTCTATTGCGGTGATCGCTTCCACGTCCGCTTGATGAACTGTGTTTAGCGTGTTCACCTGCTCTTCTAAGGCATTAAAGCGGGCCCGGTAGGGAGCTGCTCGGTCTTGTCCCCCAATTCTTTCAATATTGTCCAAATAGCTGGATAACATTGGACGACCGAGACTGAAGAAATCCATGCTGCCAGAGATCATCTCGACACATCTTCTGAGCAACTACATAAACTCATTAACGCTATAGTTGAAGAGCTCCTCAAAATGATTCACGGCGCCTGTATTCAAAACGGGCAGCGCTAAAGGAGATGTCGCTGGTGGAAGAGCGGTATCCATCCACTGGAGTTGAAGAAGAGGAAGCCTGTCCCTGTACCAGGTTCATAACATGCGGAGCCAATAAAGCCAACGCAGATCTGGAGGAGCTAGGAACCTGAGGGGAAGCGACGCTAGTGTGGATCACTCGAGCAGTACCACCGACAGGAGAAGAGGAGGGAGTGTTTCCACCAGAAGCTCCCCCAGTTGCGGAAGTAGCTTCAAACGAGAACTTCAAATTATCCTCATCTCCTGCTGGAAGACTTGAAGCTGGAAGAGTTACAGGTGTCTCGACAGCTATTATGATAGAAGGCGTTGATATTGCTGGTCGAGAAGCAGAAGGTGCACCAGAGACCACTGGGAAGGTCTCTGTGGAGCAGACTGGTGGTGTTGGAGACGGCATACTGGGAGACGGTGTGGCCTCTTTTGCAGCGGTCGCAATAATAACTTCTGTTTTTTCATCACTCCCAAGTTCATCAATGGGAGGAATTGATGAGAGAACTAGACATGCGGTCGGCGTGAAATAATCGGCGTCAAACTCGCCGGCAGAGCTACCTAAACCACCCACTGAGCCAGTAGCGCCCGAATAGTCCACCCTGTCATCGGACTCCACCTGGGTAGTTGAGTGCATCGGCGAGAGGAGCTGACCGCCTGCATCAGGAAACAAGTAAATGGTGTCATAAAGTAAAAATAACAGACAAAAGACAAAATGTTAAGGGACATACCTGGAGATACAAGTCCAGTTGTCGGACTTGAAGGGGGAGCTGCCATCGTTTCCAACAGCGTACCCGTCTCGCTACCCAGCGGTTGCGCCGCAGGGAGCTCAATAGGCTCCACGGTCGGAGGAGCCGAATCCTCAGGAACACTTGGAGCTCCAGCAGGTTCATTCTCCCCTGCCGGCATTGGAGGTAGAGCTGAAGCCAGTAGATCCGAAGCGAACCTGATAGCCACTTCTTGAGGGGCTACCAGAGTTCCCGGAGCCAATTTCTGCTTCTTTTTAGCAGGTCCTTTCTTTAGGGTACCGCGGCATTTCAGAGTCGGGCTCTAAGGGCGAATGACGACAGATTGGAGAGCACCTCCAACATCGGGGTCATTGTTATCATCATCATCATCAGACTCGCTGACGTCTGACGGTTTGGCCACAACGCCAAGGAATTCCTCCATTCCTTTTATTCTTACTCTTGAAGAACCCTGACGGCTAATGTAAAAGGTCTCAATCTCCTTGCAACAACTTCAGTTAAGGGAAAAATGAGGCACATCAGCATTTGCGATGCGATACCATACGCAAAAGCTGAGAGTCATGGCCAATTCTGGCGACTTCTGTGGAAGAGCAAATTCAGCTCCGGTCCCACCAGCTGCGAAATGAAACCAGCCACGGGCACCCTCGTACAAGTTCCCCTCATGGACAAGATTCTTGCTTGGATTACCCACATAGAGTTGGGAGTATCCAAATTGGCGAGCAAAATGACTCGGGATGTACGGTTCGATAAGACATTTACTGTCTTGACGATATACCAGATGCCCAGGCCGAATATTGAGAAGCCACCAGAAAGCTTCTGAGGATAAAGCAGTAAAATTGTTTGCTCCAACAGTATCCTTCAACTTCAATCCGTATCCTCCACCAGAAAAGTCGGGGAAGCACCTGAAAATCTCATAGTTTTGGTGTTGTTGGAGAGTCTTACGGACTTGGGACATATAATAGTGCTGCCATGAGGAACGTTCATACAGTTCCACAAGATAACACTTGTCACCTGAGCGGCGTGAAGCAGCACTCATCAGAGAGGGGCAGTGTAAAACGAGCCATGCCATCAGATAAGTGTAAGGAAGCTCCACCCTAGGGTTCGGAGTCTTCACTTAAGCGATTTCCTTCGACTTGCCTTTCCCTTTTCCTTTGCCCTTATTGGCAGGGATGAAGTCATTGCAGAGTGTCCGCAATCCATGCTGTAGATTGCACACCATGGCGGGAAGAAGTCCGAAAGGTCGGTCGTATGCAAGGAGAACTGCTGGATATACTACAGTCATTGCAATTGCTTCTTTGGGCAGCGACGGCACGACACATCTCTTCAGTCACAGCATCAGGAATCCAGCGATAAGGCCTCTGTTAGATATTGGGGACTGAGCCTGATAGTGGTAGCTCTTGAATGAGATACCAGGACCAAATCCACCTTCGTTGGATTCAGTAGTATAAAGCGTTAGCCGGGTCTTGGCAATGCGGCGTTCAATCTCTGTGATGTACACAGGAGGGTGACCATGGACAGTCGTTGAACTATCCTTAGAATTCAAATTGACGAAGAGGTAATCAGCCCATTTCTTGTGGCCGATACCTTGATTACGCACACCTGCTAAGTCAGCACAGATGCGGTAGTGGCACATCATCTCCCAGTATGTGGCATAGATGCGCTCGTCCGTCGCCAATAGTATGTTCAGCTCCTCGGTGATAGGGATATACTCCTCGTAGGGGACTTCACCCATTGAGAGCCCAGAAACTTCAAACATCTCGTGGAGAGCAAACCCTAGCTCACCCACTGGTGTAAAAAGAGTGCAGGTATTGGGGTTATACATCTCCAGAAAGCAGAAAAAGTGATATGCACTCTGAGGGAACCCGAATTGGACGTTCCAATGGCCTGGTACAGACCAATCTCCTTCAAGATGGGTTCATGAGAATCCAACATGTACTGAACAAGGTGGGCCCACCACATGTTGCCAGAAGAATAAACCCAGCCAGGAATCCTAAAGTCGCTAGCCGGGTACTGACCATCCTTCGCCAGGAATTTAATTAAGAAAGTTCTTGCGCGGATTGGAACTTCTCCTACTGGGAGCTCCTTGCCAAGACGGCCTGGAAGCAAACCAGTAATGCACCTGGGGGGACCATCTTGATAAATCCCTTGTGCACCAAATTTACCCGTTGGGACGCCATCTTGCTCTTGAGTTAGTCCCCACTTTAACTCCCGAGGCATCGCCAGCCTCTGAAGATAGACCAAGGGATAGTTACGATCCATCCCAGGCAGAAACATTAAAGCTTCACCAGAGTTATATGCCACATGCAGTCCTCTTCAAATAGGATCGCATCTGATTGCTCCATCTGATCCCCAAAGAGAAACGCAGGCTTCTCTAGTGCTTCTCTGTTCACATCCTCGAAAGCTGCGTCAGTGATGATCTCGCGCGCAGTAGTACGATGGTATTTGATCAATTTCTCCCTACGGTCTCTTAAGTTAGGGTTGTATGCAGCCAAGATCGTGGTGAAGCGAAATTGGGCTGATGGGTCAGAACCACCAGCAAAGCCAAAGTAGTTCTTATGGGGAAGAGCTTCCGCCGAGTACCCTACTGCAAGAAAAAAAAATCAGAGTTAGAAAAGTTTCTATGAAACAGAAATTTTTTCAAAGTATGAACGCGCGAAGCTAAAAATTAGAACGCGTGAAGCTAAAAATTAGAACGCGCGAAGCTAAAATAAGCGCCGCGTGAAGCTAAAGATTAGACCGCGCAGAAGTCAAAAAGAGCCTCGCGTTTCAGCGCGACTGCTAGTTAAAACAGCCTCGCGTTTCAGCGCTACTGCTACTTAAAACAGCCTCGCGTTTCAGCGCGACTGCTACTCAAAAAGAGCCTCGCGTTTCAGCGCGACTGCTATTTAAAAGAGCCTCGCATTTCAGTACGACTGCTACTTAAAAGAGCCTCGCATTTCAGCGCGACTGCTACTTAAAACAGCCTCGCATTTCAGCGCGACTGCTACTCAAAATAGCCCCGCGCTTCAAAAATGCGAGGATGATGCGATAACTTCGCGTAAGAAGAAAGCCAGAGACTTTTCTTCTTCTCCAAGCCTTACGGCCGGGGTACGGCGGTCTCGCCGATGAAAGGGATGATTGATCAGTTAAAATCAAATCAAATCACTCTAGAAATATTCTAAAAAGTCTCGATAGAAAGATTCTTACCCCCAATAGGCGAAACGTGGGCTGGCGTGTCGCTACCATGGCTGCTGCCACCACTGCTTGCGCCAGTCGCCGATGATGGAGCTGCACGAGAAGTAGCACGGGTCTTGGGCGCCATTTCTCAAAAAAAATAAGTCGAGGAAAATCGACGGGAAATGAGGAAGAAATCGGTCAGAGAACACTCGGGTTGCCTGAGCTCTGATCGTCTGAGTCTCTAGGGTTTCTGGAAAATTCTCAAGTAAAGTGAGAAGAAAAGGAATAGAGACTTCATTTAAATGAGGGAAACCGCCTCTTGGAATTCGGTGCGAGTTTCGGAGAAGAAAACTGACCAGTTACTCTCCAAAACGCGCGGCTATTAGCCTCGCGTGATGATGGAAAAAGCTAAGATATTAACTCCGCGCTACTCTGCGCAACTCCTCGAAACGCGAAGATAATTTGGTATTTTAGTTTCGCCTTCTCATGAAGAACTTGGATTTTTGGCTAAGTTAAAGAGGATCCTTACTCGATCACTTCCAGGTATTAATGATCTAAGTTACGCAGATGAGCCTTAGATTATTTTACCAAAATTATCAACCATCTATTTGTTGAGCAAGCAAGATTCTTGAAGCTGACAGATAGAGAGGAAAATAATTTACCTTTATTTATAAAAGAAGAAATTACAAAGAAGGAGTTATAGCTCTCCCGAAAGCTTCTACATATTCATCGACTCATCAATAACCTAGCGGTGAGATTCCTCCGCGGGGTGTTGAAGTTCAATTCCATGGTTCACATACAAGAGATCTCCTCTGCAAATGTCAACTAGGATCTGTCATCTGAAATGAAGCACAAGTTGAATTTGAAGCGCTGCAAGCCCTTAGATGATCATCTCCATCGCTTTGGAAAGCAACAGGGATTGTCATCTAACAGAAATGATCCTCAAGAAAACTTAATGGGCTGCCGTAGAGTTCTTGTAACTCCTTCAAAAGGAACCAGAGCTTGAAACCTGCAACTATGTTGTAAAGCATATGCTTCTGGCTTCCTTAGAGTTACTTTCGTTGATGAAGATCGGTGCATAACCGCTTCTGAAGATATATCAGGGAGAAGCTACATCCCAAGTCATCAGATTGAACCCGGTTCACTGCAAAAGAAGAATCAGGAGTTCCACAAAAATTTGGAAAATCTTCTAAGTATAAGAACGCGGATCTAAGCTAACTTCGCGTGCAGATGAAATGGCCTCGCGTTTTAAAAACGCAGAGGATGATGCGATAACTTCGCGTGACAGAGTTTTTTCTCTGCCTTTTCCCTCTCTTTCATAGCCTCACGTTTCAACGCGACTGCTAGTCAAAATAGCCTCGCGCTTCAAAGCGACTGCTAATCAAAATAGTCTCGCGCTTCAAAGCGACTGCTAGTCAAAATAGCCTCGTGCTTCAAAGCAACTGCTAATCAAAATAGCCCCGCGCTTCAAATCGCGAGGATGACGCGATAACTTCGCGTAGAGAAAGATCAGAGTTCCTCTCTGACTTCTCCTTCTCCTTCAAGCCTTACGGTCGGAGAACGGCGATCTCGCCGGTAAAGTGAACAATTGGCCGGAATAAACCGAGCCAAAATATCTCAGAATGGTTCTTAGAAGACCAAGAGTTAAGGTTTTTTACCTTCGGAAGACGCTGCATAGACTGGTTCGCCGGCGCGTCTACTTCCACGGCCGCTGACATTAACGTCGGCCAATGTGCATAAAGCCAAACTCTTCTGGAGAGACATCCTAATGATGAAAATCTATGGAGAGTTTAAGGGAGATCAATTAAAGATCATTCATCGACATGAGTCACTCGATCGCCGGAGCTCCAGACTCTTCAAATCTCCAAATGAAGAAGAAGATGCGCCGAGAGCTCTATTTAAACAGGATTTCCGCCGCTTGGTATTCGGCGCAGAAATTCGAAGTAATTAATGAAGTAATTACTCATTTCACTGAAAATGAGGTGAAGTTGATTAGCTCCGCGTAAGCGAGCATAACGCGAAGGAGACTTGGTATTCTAACTCTGCGTTTTCAGTTTGAAGATCCAAAGTATTTCAAAATTTGCTAAGTTCGAAGCCATTTTGAAAACTTTGGAGGGGGTTCTGTTGGCAGTAAAAATTTCTGAATTAAAAGAGTTTTCCACAACAGAACGTGGAGCTAATCCATAACCCCGCGTCTGGCTATTTTTAGCCTTGCGTTTGAGTAAACGCGGAGATGTTCGATAGCTCCGCGTTAGCTCCGCGCACTAGTTATTTAGCGCCGCGTTTTGATGCGATTAAAGCTCCGCGTGAGCAGATAACCATAATCTCAAATTGATTGAGATTATGATTTGGGCTTATCCAAATACCTAATCAAGTCCAATCAGAATTCTAAATCAAGAGATTTAAATCAATATTAAATATTTGATTGGAATCCTTGATGAGAGTAAATTCTATTCAGATAGAAACTCTCAAATCATCCTGGGGATAAAAATACCTTCTCAGTGAAACCCTAGGGGGCCTCTTTTCTTTTCGGCTGGTTTTGCTCTCTTTTCGGCAAGAGTCTTCTTTTTGGCGTCCGAAGTCTTCTTGTGATCCTTTGGCAATTCAAGTACGCGAGAGAGCCTTGAAGCCTTTTTGTGATCATCTTCCTCTTAGAGAATTCAAGTTACGCATAAAGCCTTGGATTCGTGAAGAGCAAAGAACAAGAAGATCGTCTACAGTCGGCCGATATCTTCAAAAGAGAAGATTTCAACGTACCGATCGTTCAAAGGAACTACTATAGATCCCATCGCCACTGATCCCACGTTTACATTGTAAAAGAGAGAGATTGAAGTATAAAATCCTCTCGTTTGTTCTCTTTATATATCTTGTTCACTTCTATTGTAATTTAAGTTAATTCGATGGAAGGAAGCAAATAAACTTTTGCGGCGAACAAGTAGCTGATCACTTGTCTTGTCTGCCCACTCCAACTAATTTGTGCCCCATAAACGAATCATTTCCTGAAAAGCAACTGTTTGCATTGATGCACGAACCATGATTTGCTGACATTGTTTACTATCTTGTGACTAAGGAGATTCCATCCCATTGGTCCAAGCAAGATCGATATAGATTCTTGTCCCAAGTAAAATTCTTTTACTGGGATGAACCATACCTGTTCAAATGTTGTCCAGACCAGATCATACGTCGATGCATACCTAACGATAAGATACAAAGTGTCCTCTCTTTTTGTCATGATCTAGCTTGTGGAGGACACTTTGGTCCCAGGAAAACGGCTGAAAAAGTATTGCAGAGTGGTTTCTATTGGCCAACTCTTTTCAAAGACGCCATGGAATATTGCAAAGCATGCACACGATGCCAATTCGTAGGCAAAATTTCACGGCGCAATATGATGTCTCTGCAACCCATCCTTGAGGTCGAAATCTTTGATGTATGGGGTATAGATTTTATGGGACCGTTACCCAACTCGTTTGGAAACCAATACATATTAGTCGTTGTCGATTATGTTTCCAAATGGGTAGAGGCAATAGCCGCAAAATCGAATGACAACAAAGTCGTTGTCAAGTTCTTGAAAGAGAATATCTTTTCTCAATTTGGCATTCCTCGAGCTATTATTAGTGATAACGGTACCCATTTTACCAACCGGTCATTTGAGGCGCTTATGCGGAAATATTCCATTACCCACAAATTAGCTACACCGTATCATCCGCAAACTAGTGGGCAAGTGGAAGTTTCCAATCGCCAAATCAAACTGATTTTAGAGAAAACAGTAAATCACAATAGAAAAGATTGGTCTTGTAAACTAGCGGATGTATTATGGGCCTACCGTACCGCTTATAAGACTAATCTAGGCATGTCTCCATATCGTTTGATATTTGGAAAAGCGTGTCATTTACCGGTGGAGCTTGAGCATAAGGCTTTATGGACAATCAAATTTCTAAATTTTGAGCTCGAAAAAGCTGGCGAGCAGCGAAAACTACAACTGAATGAGCTTGATGAGATTAGACGGGATGCATATGATAGTGCTACGATTTATAAAGAGAAAACTAAAGTGTTTCATGACAAAGCGATCATTCGCAAGTCATTTATACCTGGACAAAAAGTTCTCTTATATAATTCGAGGCTACATTTATTCCCAGGAAAATTGAGGTCAAGATGGAGTGGACCGTACATAGTACGGACGGTGCACCATCACGGTGCAATTGATCTCGAGGATCCTAAAAATGGTAATTTATTCAAAGTAAACGGTCACCGATTAAAACCATTTTTAGAACCTTGAGTGAGCGATAATGTAGAGATCGTGACACTTCACGATCCAATCTATGCATAAAGGCATGTAGTCATGTGTATAATAGCACGTATATTATGTTGCTAATGTGATGCAGGGTTTTAAAGCAAAATTAGGGAAAGATGAGGAGCTGACTGTAATTTTCCATTCCTATATAAACCCAAGCAGCCCTCATCTTCCCCAAATCCATTCTTCCAAAACCCTAGCTGCCCCCTCCCTTCCCCACTTCCTCCTTTGGTTTTTGCTTCTCTCTTTGCAGGACCGTGTAGGATCTTCAATTTTTTCTCCGACCAGTGGTGCTTCAAAGATCTATCTCACCAGAATAGATACTCTTCCCGAAGCTCTCGGCCAACCGTGAAGACCGAGCCACCAAATAGCGTCTTTCACCGCCATTCAGCGGCTATTTCTTGGAATTTCCCCCTGAAACTTCAGGGGAGGTACTCTTATTCTCTTCTCTATTTACTGGTTTGATCAGATTTCAAATTGTTAATTAAAGTATGATATAATGGGTAGATTTTCTTGTGAGAAGTTTTTCTGCGACATTTTTGCGGCATTTAGTGTTTATTTCGCCGCTGCAATCGAAACTCTGGGTTGGAATTACCTCATATATTCACCTAATGCATTCTACATCCCAGAGTTGGTGGAGAAATTTTATGCAAGTTTTGCGAAATTCGACATTTCGGACGATCGCAAAACCATAAATCTCCATTGGCGCTGCCAATTATATGAAATGCACGCAGCGGCCATCTCGGCTTCTACGGGTATCCTCCTTCACACCGGAAATCACACTCCCGGTAGAATTGAGGATTATCTTACACGGATGGGCCCAAACTGCAAAATAACACGTGATAAAAGGATCAGCAGCAAGACACTCTGTCGTAATATTCACGCAACTTGCCGCTGGGTCAACACTAATGTTATGGGCATTACATATATGTCATATTTTTACACGCCCACATTTTATGTTGTTGATTGTATTATGCGTCAAGATACTCACTTCTGTATGTGCACACAGCTCTCGACACTATTATTGATGCTAAGATGCGGTCGATGACTAGTTTGCCTCTGCCATGTTTAATTACACAGTTGTGTCGCAAGTTTATATCTAGTGCCGAATTTGACGCATACGCACCCTCACGCGTGTTTATTGTTACCGAACATATTTCAGTGACATATCATACTGCTGTTTCAGAAGATTGGAACAGACATGCTGATAATGAGAATATATATGCCACTGACTTGACACAAGAGGAGGAAGATGATGCCTTCTTTGACCAAAACTTGCCAGCTGATCCCACCGAGCAAATCAATGTTGTCTGGCAAGGTCTTGGAAAAATTTGGCACCGGTTGAAACAAATTGATAGGGGTGAGTCTTCTACAGCACGAGCACGTTCTGCACCCGGTGAGTCTAGTAGAAGGCAAAGAAGACGGCACCAATGATTTGTGTATGAGGGCATGCACAAGTTTAGGTGTGGGGGAGTGTATTGGGAGATTTTTATTTTTTTTAGGATTTTTAGGATTTTATTTTTATTTTTATTTTTAGGTTTTTTTTGGGTTTCTTTATTTTACACTTTGGGTAGTTTTTAGGGTGACTAACAAAAGAAAAAAAATAATGAATTTTTTTTTTTGTTTTCATCAATAAATCAAACTAATTACAGATAAAGGAACAAATTTAGATTTGAAATTGGATATGAGAGTAGATTGGACGATACACTTTGATTTTTATGAAAAAAGATTAAAATCCGAAAAATAAATATCACTAACAGTAGTTTTGAGGCAAGTACACATCTATTTTTCACTTCACAATAGTTTATTAGATTAAGGATAAAGATGATAACGAATGAGTAAGTCTTCTCTCTCTAAAAAAAAAAAAAAAAGAAGTGAGAATAAAATAATGCGGTGCGCCTAGTATTAAGGGAATAGCCTCAAGAGTGAAAAAAGAGTATGATCCAAGTAATCGGGTATTTTGCGCCTAAGTAAACGTAAATATTCGCATGAAAAGTGAAATATTCTAATAAAAAAAATAAAAAGAAGGAAAAGAGTATGAACTGAGTAATCGGGTATGTTGCGCCTAAGCAAGCGTAAATATTCGCATGAAAGGTGAAATATTCTTTAAAAAAAAAAGGAAAAAAAAAATTGTTATGTGAGAGAAGATGAATCATGAGTTAGAGTTGGAGTCTAAAACCAAAATAGACTATCACACATGCACGTAAATGTATAAGAGCCAATAGATTATTTGTTAGTAGGTATTGAAAGATAAGATTTAAATTTTTGATTAAAATGATAAGTGTATCTGATATGGCGCTCGATTTAAAAATTGATAATCTAAATGCATTCTTGAGTTTGTATATTAGTGAGACTAATTGATGAAAATATTATAAAAAAAAAGGGGATGATTTTTCTTTCTTTTGTACAAAATTTTTATTTTTCTTGATTTTCAGTTATCCTTATTTTTCTTTTCTTTACTCCTTAATCTATTTTCTTCTTGATATTTCTGGGTATATTCACTGCAAACCCTCACGAGACACAACTCGTCCACTTAGGGGTTTAAAGGCTTGTTGCACGTACTAAGTGCAATCGCGATTCCTGCGAAAGTGAGTTAGGATTTTTGTTTTTCTTTTTAGGTGTAGGTTTTGCTCGAGAACTAGCAAAAGATAGGTGTGGGGTGTGATGAGTATCATGTATTGTATTTTTCCTCCCATACTTTATCAATTTTTGTATATAAATAAATGCTACTCGGGTATTTTTAGTGTCTTTTTCAGGTGATCCAATTTGAACAAGGAGATGGCATGAAATCAGAATTGGACTAGGAAATCAAAGGCCGAAAAATTTCTAAAGTGGGCGAGACTACAAGATCAAATTACTGCATGAAGTAAAGGTCAAATACAGTCAAGCAAATAAAGAGTACAAGACAAGATACTTCTGTAGAAGAAATATCAGAGCAATTGGGCTTTGTTTAGCCGCTAATTGGCGGTTTTTACCGCCCAATAGCGGCCAAACAATGGCCGTTCCACAGAATTTTTCTTTCAGAGCTTAATTGTAAATTTGTAGTTTTTTTGGTTCTGCTAGAAATAGGTTTGGTTTCCGAGGCCTATATATTGGCCGCTCCTTGTATTTTGACGGGGATTCTGGAATTTTTGTACTTGTTTTCTGATTAATAAAGTTAGGATTTTTTCTGAAGGTTGACGGCCACAACACCGTATCCAGAGGTAAACCATTGTTCTTGAGATTTTTTACTTGCTTTCTACATAGATTTAATTACTTTCTATTTTAGGGTTTACTGCTTTCTAGATTAGGGTTTATAATTTCATGAATAAAAATCTGATCTTCTTTAGTAAAAATATGAGTAGCTAATTAGATTAGCTCTAGGATGTAGATGAAGCTAAGATCCACCATGTAATTATTTTCTAATATTTTTCTTCTTAAATAAAAATTAATAAAAACATGATTTTTCAATAAAAAGATTAAAATCCAAGGACTTTGATAGATTATACTTGAATTAGGTTTCTTGATAATCTATGTTTAGTTAGGGTTTGGAGTTGCTGGTTTTATCTTTTTCTTTGAATTATCTAAAAGATTTAGTTTGTTTTTATAAGAAGTAGAATTTTTGATGAGTTATACTTGCACAATACTTGATAGCTCATGCTTAGGGCACTTTAAGTAAAAATTAAACTAAAAAAATCGAATTTTTATGATAGGAGAAAATAATAGAAGTAAGAACATGGCTGGAAATTAGTGGATTCTAGATCCTAGGCTATTTAGATTAATCCGACTTCAACCTAGAACCTTTGGTTAGTCCGTTAGACTGAGGAGAAAGTAAGAATCGCAAAAGCACCTTAGATCCCTGTGGGACGACCTGTACAGCGCTCACCGACACTGTGCGCTTGTAGTAAATATAACTCATCAACGTGCAACAAGCCTTTAAACCCCTAGGTTACCCTAGTGGGCGAGTGTTGTCTCGTGAGGGTTTGCAGTGAATATACCCACAAAATTCAAGAAGAAAATAGATTAAGGAATAAAAAAAGAAAAATAAGGATAACCGAAAATCAAGAAAAATAGAAATTTTATACAAAAGAAAGAAAAATCTTTTTTTTTAATGATATTTTCATCAATTAATCTCACTAATATACAAACTCAAGAACGCATTTAGATTATCAATTTTCAAATCGAGCGTCATATCAGATACTCTTATCATTTTAATCAAAAATTTAAATCCTATCTTTCAATACCCACTAACAGATAATCCTTTGGCTCCTATACAACTACGTGCACGTGTGATAGTTTATTTCGGCCTTGGACTCAAACTCTAACTCATGATTCATCTCCTCTCTCATAACAAATTTTTTTCTTTTTTTTCTTTTTTTTTTTAAGAATATTTCACCTTTCATGCGAATATTCACGCTTGCTTAGGCGCAACGTACATGATTACTCGGTTCATACTCTTTTCTTTTTTTTCTTTTTTTTTTAGAATATTTCACCTTTCATGCGAATATTCACGCTTACTTAGGCGCAAAATACTCGATTACTCAGATCATACTCCTTTTTTTTATCACTCTTGAGGCTATTGCCTTAATACCAGGCGGACCCCATTATTTTACTCTCACTTTTTTTTTTAGAGAGAGAAAACTTACTCAATCGTTATCATCTTTATCCTTAACCTAATAAACTATTGTGAAGTGAAAAATAGATGTATACTTGCCTCAAAACTACTGTTAGCGATATTTATTTTTTGGATTTTGATCTTTTTCATAAAATTCAAAGTGTATCATCCAATCTACTCTCCTATCCAATTTCAAATCTAAATTTGTTCTTTTATCTGTAAATAATTTGATCTATTGATAAAAATACATAAAAAAATTTAATTTATTTTTCTTTTCATTTTTTTTATTTTTTTTCAGATAGTTACCCTAAAAACTACCCAAAGTGTAAAATAAAGAAATCCAAAAATCTAAAAAAAAATAAAGAATCTAAAAAAAATTAAAAATCCTAGAAAAATATGAAGAAAATATCCTAACCCATTCCCCCACACATAGACTCGTATATGCCCTCATACACAAACCAAGGGTGGTAAAAAAAAAAGAAAACTATTATACAAATATTTTACACTTATTAGAAAATTCAAACGGTTACGACCTCTTGATCGCTTTCCACTCTCATAATGTGTCCTTTTATGTTTTGATATGGATGAACTTAGCCTTTTCGCTAATTTTGCATTTAATCTCTCCATCTTATTTTTTATTTTTCTCAATTTATTTCTACCTTTCTTTTTTTTTATTCAATAATAAAATTTTGAAGTTGGAAAGCGTACCTTTACCATCGTTCATATTCCATCCACAAGTATCTTTCATAGCAGTAAGTATTTTGGTTTTATCAACTTGTGAAATAACATACTCACTTTGGTGTTGTGGAATCATGAGCTCGATTTTGGATCGTCCATCTAAATCATTAGGTACCATAATCTCTTCTTTTTGTAGTTCCTTCCAATCTTCAAGTATTATAGGCTTGTCATGCAAATTTTCTTCAAACCTGTCATCAAAATTCTCAAAAGAAAATGCCATACTAGTGGACTTATCATTAGTCAAGTTATTATGAAGGGATAAAAATTCTTCTTCACAAATTTCTTCACAATTTCCATCAAAAGAATTAAATGATTATGTGTCACTAGCAAGCTCACCATGAGATAAATCATCAAACAAAATATTTTCTTTATCATCAGTTTCATCATAATTATTTTCACAATGGTCTAAAATAGATTGATCACAATGTTGAATTATAGACTCATCATGCATAAAATTATTTTACTCATTTTAAATCATATCTACTTCAAAAGATGACTGAAGTGGTTGCTCGTTTGAGTAAGATATATTCAAACTATTAGATGGTTGATCTCTAAAATGTTTAGTTTAAGCAATCGCTTTGAGAAGATGTTCCATACAAGAGTCAATTTGAGAGGATAATTTTTGAGATGATGATTTTAGCAAAGCTTCCATATCTTCCTCTATTCTACGTCTTCGTTCCTCAGACTCATGATCGTAATTTTCCTTATTTTTCTCAAATGATTGCATCTCGAGATCATGAGGAAAATTTGAAGAATGATATGATGGATCCATGTACATATTTGGTGACAGATATGAAGTGCTTGAAGGTAGATTCTCATGACATGCATACCTTGCTTCTAATCTTTTTAATCTTTCATCTAACATGTTCAATTGAATATCTTATTCATGATTAAATGTAGAACATGAAGATGAATAGCCCATAAAGAAAGGATTAGATGGAGGACTCTCTTAGTATGGCTCTTAATTATATGCAAAATTAGAATTATTCATCTATTCATAATTGTAATTTTGTGTATAAGAAGCGCTCGTAGGTTCATTATATGTGTTGTGAATTTGATTATGACCTAATGTTCGCAGCAGAATTTCCTTTGCTTCCTTCCATTGAATACAGCTTAGATTACAATGAAAGTGAACAAGATAAAAAAGAGAACAAACGAGAGGATTTTATATTTCAATCTCTCTCTTTTACAATAATCGTGGGATCAGTGGCGATGGGATCTATAATAGTTCCTGTTGACGATCGGTACATCGAACTTCTTCTCTTTCGAAGAAATCGGCTAGCTGTAGACGATCTTCTTCTCTGTCTTTCCCGAACTCAAGGCTCTCTCACGTACTTGAATTCTCCAAGACAATGGTGACCACAAAAAGGCTTCAAGGCTCTCTCGCGTACTTGATTTGTCGAAGGATCAACTCAGCTGAGAAGAAGAAAGGAGATGATCTCTGATCTCTGGATTGCCGAAAAGAAGAAGAAGACCAAAGCCGAAAGAAAGACCCCCCCTAGGGTTTCACCAGGAAGGTATTTATAGCCCCAGCAAGATTTGAGAGTTTCTATCTGAATAGAATTTGCTCTCATCAAGGATTCCAATCAAATATCTAATATTGATTTAAATCTCTTAATTTAGAATTCTGATTGGACTTGATTTGGTATTTGGATAAGCCCAAATCATAATCTCAATCAATTTGAGTGCTCACGCGGAGCTTAATCGCATCAAAACGCGGCGCTAAATAACCAGTGCGTAGAGCTAACGCGGAGCTATAGAACATCTCCGCGTTTACTCAAACGCGAGGCTAAAAATAGCCAAACGCGGAGCTATGGATTAGCTCCGCGTTCTGTTGTGGAAAACTCTTTTTATTCAGAAATTTTCACTGCCAACAGAACCACCTCCAAAGTTTTCGAAATTGCTTAGAACTTAGCAAATTTTGAAATACTTTGGATACTTAAACTGAAACGCGGAGTTAGAATACCAAGTCTCCTTCGCGTTATGCTCGCTTACGCGGAGCAAATCAGCTTCACTTCGTCTTCAGTGAAATGAGTAATTATGTCATTAATTACCCTGAATTTTTACGCCGAATACCAAGCGACGGAAATTTTTGTTTAAATAGAGCCCCCTGATCGTCTTCTTCTTCACTTCACCCGCAAAATTTTCTGAGAGTGCCTACAAAGCTCAGAGCTCGGGCAACTCCGGCAATAGAGTGAGCGATGCCAATAAGCGATCTTCAATTGATCTCCCTTTAACTCTCCATAGATTTTCATCATTAAGATGTCGCTCCAGAAGAGTTTGGCTTTACGCGAGTTGGCCGGCGTAAATGGCAGCGGCCATGGAAGTAAACGCGACGGTGAACCAGTCTATGCAGCGTCTTCCGAAGGTAAAAACCTTAACTCTTGGTCTTCTAAGAACCATTCTGAGATGTTTTGGCTCGGTTTAATCTAGCCAATTGTTTACCTTATCGGCGAGATCGCCGCTCTCCGGCCGTAAGGCTCAAAGGAGAAGAAGAAGACAGAGAGGAACTCTATTCTTTCTCTACGCGAAGTTATCGCGTCATCCCTGCGCTTGAAACGCGGGACTATTTCTGACTAGCAGTCGCGATGAATCCGAGAGGCTATCTTTGATTAGCAGTCACGATGAATCTGCGAGGCTATCTTTGATTAGCAGTCGCAATGAATTTGCGAGACTATCTTTGATTAGCAGTCGCGATGAATCTG
The DNA here is from genome assembly GCA_036321105.1 of Dracaena cambodiana. NCBI lineage: Eukaryota > Viridiplantae > Streptophyta > Magnoliopsida > Asparagales > Asparagaceae > Dracaena > Dracaena cambodiana. The sequence goes on along the minus strand of JAYEPQ010000019.1, from coordinate 5,466,579 downwards.
CGAGGCTATCTTTGATTAGCAGTCACGATGAATTTGCGAGGCTATCTTTGATTAGCAGTCGCTTTAGAAAGAGAAGGAAACAACATAGAGAAACTCTGTCCCTCCTTTACGCGAAGTCATCACATCATCCTCTGCGTTTAAAGCGCGAGGCTATTTCTTCAACTGCACGCGGAGTTAGTTTAGCTCCGCATTTTCACACTTTTGGAAACTCTGTTCCTTTTGCAGTAAGTCCAATCCTTTCTGAAGAGGAGTGTATGCAGTAAGTCCATCGATCTTCACCAGCAAAAGTAACTCTAAGGAAGTCAGAAGCATATGCTTTACAATATAGTTGCAGGTTTCAAGCTCTGGCTCCTGGAGATGAACTTTTGAAGGAGCTACAAGCTGAAGTAAGGGCTTGCGGCACTTCCCTTTCCTCTCGTGCTTCATTTCAGATGACAGATCCAAGCTGACATTTGCAGAGGAGATCTTTTGCATGTGAACCAGGGAACTGAGCTTCAACACCCCGTAGAAAAATCTCACCGTTAAGTTACTGATGACTTGATGATCATGTAGAAGCTTTTGGGAGAGCTATAACTCCTTCTTTGTAATCTCTTCCTTTGTGAATAAAGGCAAATTATTTTCCTCTCTATCTGTTGGCTTCAATGATTTTGCTTGCACAACAAACAGATGGTCAATAATTTTGGTAAAATAATCTAAGGTTCTTCTGCGTAACTTAGATGATTAATACCGATTTGATCGAGTAAGGATCCTTTTAACTTGGCCAAAAATCCAAATTCTTCATGAGAACGCGAAGTTAAAATACCAAGTTATCTTCGCGTCTCGCAGAGTTGTGCAGAGTAGCGTGGAGTTAATGGCTCTGCTTTTTTTTTTTTCACTACGCGAGGCTAATAGCTCCGCGTTTTTGGAGAATAACTGAACAGTCATTTTCTCCGAAATTCGCACCGAATTCCAAGAGGCGGTTTCCCTCATTTAAATGAAATCCATATTTGGTTTCTTCTCACTTTACTTGAGAATTTTCCAGAAATCTCAGAGGTTTAGGTGATTAGAGCTCAGGCAACCCGAGTGTTCTCCGACCGGTTTTCTCCAAATCTCCCATCGATTTCACTCGATTTCCGCAAGTAATGGTGCCCAAGACTCGTGCTACTTCCCGCGCAGCTCCATCATCGGCGGCTGGGGCAAGCAGTGGTGGCAGCGGCCATGGCGGCGACGCGCCGGCCCACATTTTGCCTATTGGGGGTAAGAATCTCTCTATCAAGACTCTTTAGGAGATTTTAGAATGATTTGGTTGAGTTCTAACCAGTTAATCATCTCTTCCATCGGCGAGATCGCCGTACTCCGGCCATAAGGCTTGGAGAAGAAGAAAAGCCTTTGGCTTTCTTCTCACGCGAAGTTATGGCATCATCCTCGCGTTTTGAAACGCGGGGCTATTTTGAGTAGTAGTCGCGCTGAAACGCGAGGCTATTTTAACTTCTACGCGGTTTAATCTTTAGCTTCGCGTGGCGCTATTTTTAGCTTCGCGCGTTCTAATTTTTAGCTTCGCACGTCCATACTTAGAGAAATTTTCTGTCTTATAGAAACTTCTCTAACTCTGCTTTCTTTTTGCAGTAGGGTATTCGATGGAATCTCTTCCCCACAAGAACTACTTCGGTTTTGCTGGGGGTTCTGATCCCTCAGGCCAATTCCATTTCACTACCATCTTGCCCTCGTACAAGCCAGACCCAAAGGATCGCAAGGAGAAGTTGATCAAGTATCACCCCACCACTGCGAGGGAGATCATAACTGATGCGACTTTTGAAGATGTGAACAGAAAGGCGATGGAGAAGCCCGCATTCCTCTTTGGAGACCGAATGGATCAATCAGATGAGATCCTCTTTGAAGAGGAGCGCGAATGGCTTTATAATTCGGGGGAAGCTTTAATGTTTCTGCCCAGAATGAGTCGTGGCTATCCCTTTGTTTATCTTCAGCGACTGGCGACAGCTCGGGAACTAAAGTGGGGCTTGACTCAAGTACAGGATGGCGTCCCAACAGGGAAATTTGGTGCGCAAGGCCCCTATCAGGATGGTGCCCCCAGATGCATTACTAGTTTGCTTCCAGGCCGATTTGGCAAGGAGCTTCCAGTAGGAGAAGTCCCCTCTCGTGCCCGAACTTTCTTGACCGAGTTCTTGGCAGGAGATGGTCAATACCTGGCTAGTGATTTCAGAATGCCTGGCTGGGTCTACTCCTCTAACAATATGTGGTGGGCCCGCCTCGTTCAGTACATGCTGGATTCTCACGAGCCCATTTTAAAGGATATTGGCTTGTATAAAGTCATCAGGAATGTCCAATTTGGGTTTCCCCAGAGTGCTTATCACTTCTACTGCCTCCTGGAGATGTACAACTCTGAGACTTGCACTCTCTTTACACCAGTGGGTGAGCAAGGGTTCGCTCTCCACGAGATGTTCGAGGTTTTCGGGCTTTCCATGGGTGAAATCCCCTATGAAGAATACATCCCTTTCACCGAGGAGTTAAACATGTTGATGGCTAAGGATGAGCGCATCTATGCCACATACCGGGAGATGATGTGCCATTATCATATTTGCGCTGACTTGACGGGTGCGCGTAATCACGGTATCGGTCATAAGAAATGGGCCGAGTATCTCTTTGCCAATTTAAACTCTAAGGATAGCTCAGCCACTATCCATGGTCATTCTCCTGTCCCCATCTCAGAGATTGACCAACGTGTAGCCAGGGGCCAATACCGTCTATATTATACTACAGACTCCAATGAGAACGGATATGATCTTGGCACTTCATTCAAGAGCTACCATTATCAAGCCCAGTTCCCGATCTCCAACAGAGGTCTCATTGCCGGATTTTTGATGCTGTGGCTGAAGAGATGTGTTGTGCCGTCGTTGCCCAAAGAAGCAATTGCAGTGACCATGGTATATCCAGCGGTTCTTCTCGCATATGGCCGACCCCTTGGACTTCTTCCCGCCATGGTATGCAATTTACAGTATGGACTGAGGATGCTCTGTCGTGATTTCCTCCCCACTATTAAGGTCAAGGGGAAAGGAAAGGGCAAGTCGAAAGAGACTGCCCAGCCGAAGACTCCAAACTCTAGGGTGGAGCTGCCCTACACCTATTTAATGGTGTGGCTCATCTTGCATTGTCCATCTTTAATGAGTGCACCAGAGCGTCGTTCAGGCAAAAAGTGCTTCTTTGTAGAGCTATATGAACGCTCTTCATGGACGCACAATTATATGTCCTCGATTCGAAAGACTCTTCGTAGTTTTCAGAATTATGAGATCTTCCGGTATTTCCTTGACTTTCCCGGCGGAGGATATGGAATGAGGCTGAAGGACGCCGTGGGAGCAGATAAGTTCACTACTTTATCTGCAGGAGCGTTCTGGTGGCTCCTCAACATCCGACCTGGGCACCTGGTATATCGGCGGGATGTCAGGTGTCTGATTGAGCCGTACACTCCAAGTCGCTTTGCTCGCCAGTTTGGATATTCCCAACTTTATGTGGGCAATCCAAATAAAGATCTTGCCTACGAGGGGAACTTATATGAAGGCTCTCGTGGCTGGTTCCATTTTGCAGCGGGTGGAACCGATGCTGAATTCTCCTTGCCCCAGAAGACGCCAGAATTGGCCACAACTCTCTGCTTCTGCAACTGGTTCAGCATTGCAAATGCTGATATTTCTGGCTTCTCTCTTAATCGCAGTTGCTGCAAAGAGATTGAAGCTCTCTACATTAGCCGCCAAGGTGCTTCGAGGGTGAGAATAAAAGGGATGGAAGAATTTCTTGGCGCCGCGGCTGAGCCTTCAGACGCCAGCGAGTCTGACGACGATGATGCCGGTGATGACGATGACAATACTGGAGGAGCTCCCCAGCCTGTCGCCATTCGTCCCTGGAGTCCATCTCTCAAACACCGCGGTGCCTTAAAGAAAAGGCCCGGTAAGAAGCAAAAGTTGGGGCAGGAGACTTTGATAGTCCCCCAAGAAGTGGCTGTCAAACTTGCTTCAGACTTGTTGGCTTCAGCTCTACCCCCAGTTTCAGCAAGGGAGGATGAACCTGCTAAAGCTCCAAGTGTCACTGAGGTTTCGGGTCCTCCTGCTGTACAACCTGTGGCACAACCTTCGGGTAGCGAGACAGGAACGCTGTTGGAAACTTCAACGGCTCCCCCTTCAAGTCCGACAACTGGACTTGTATCCCCAGATATAGCTCTTAGCGTTTTACCTTTTACCTATTATTATTTTACTGTAACACCAGTCTTCTTGTTTCTTTAAAATGCAGGTGATCAACTCCTTTCGCCGACGCACTCGACTACCCAGATAGAGTCTGATGACAAGATGGACCATTCCGGCTCCGTTGGTGGTGTGGGTAGCTCTGCTGGCGAGTTTGCGGCTGATTACTCCACGCCGGCTCCTATCTCTGTTCCTTCTTCAATTCCCCCGATTGATGAACTGGGGAGCGATGAGAGAACAGAAGTCATTATCGCAGCTGCTGCTAAGGAGGCCACACCGTCTCCTAGCATGCCATCTCCAACGACAGTCTGCCCCACTGAGACATTTCCTATGGTCGTTTGCGTGCCTTCTGTTTCTCAGCCAGCGATTCTAGCGTCATCTGTTGTCATGGCTGTTGAGACACCTGCAACTCCCCCGGCTTCAAGTCTTCCAGCAGGAGAGGAGGAGAATTTGAAATTCTCATTCGAAGATGCTTCTCCCACCGGAGGAGCTTCAGGCGAAGTGATCCCATCTTCTCTTCCTGTTGGTGGGGGTACCCAAGTGATCTGTGCTGACGGTACTTCATCTGGGATTTCCAGCTCTTCCAGATCTGCACTGGCTCTACTGGTCCCCCATATTATGAATTTAATGCAGGGACGGGCTTCTTCTTCTCCAATTCCAGCAACTACTGCTCCCTTGCCTACGACACCTTCCTTGGCATTACCTGTTTTGCCTACTGACACTGCAAATCCTCTTGAAGAACTTTTCAGCTGCACTGTCAAGGATTTTATGCGTTTGTTGAGAAGATGTGTCGAGATGGTTCTTACCGGTCACGATTTCTTCAACTTCGCACGTCCACTGTTATTCCGCTATCTAGGGAATGTTGAAGAATTCGGTGGACAAGATCGAGCAGCTCCATACCGGGCCCGCCTTGCAGCCTTAGAAGAGCAGGTGACCACGCTACACACACTTCGTCAGGCGGATGTGGAGGCGATCACTAAGATAGAGCTGGCGCGGCTTCGGGCAGAATCCTTATCTCGACGAAATACTTTAAGGCAGCAGGAGGAGAAATGGTCTCAGGAGCTGACAGAGCTCCAGGTCAGTCGGGAATCCGTTCTCGGCGACCTGCGGAGGGTAGACATTGGAATTGGGGAAAGTCAGGCGGCCATTTCTAGGGCCAAGGAGACCATCGCCAGGGCTCGGGCCATTTTGATAGAAAATGAACTCCGATTAGGAGAGTCTGTCAAGAAGTGGGAGATGTTGCTTATCCAGCAGGAGCAGATTCAGCAGGAAGAGACGGCCAGGAATCGTGCCATAGAAAAGTCTCGTCAGCAACAACTTGCAATAAGTGATGATGAGTTGCGTAGGCAAGCTCAGCAAACCGTGGAGGCCTCTCATCGTAGAAATTTGGATGAGACAATAAACAAATTGAGACTCCTGGGAGGCCAATAGTTTCATCTCTCTTTACGCTTTTATTTTCCTTGTAATAAGAACTTCGTAAACAGGAAAGAGATAACCTTCGATAGTTCTTTGAAATTCTTTTTGCATCTTCACCCTCTTAATAAAGATGATTCTTTTGACTCTTTTATTTGTCGGCTTCAAAACAGATTTGCTTGCCCAACAAATAACCTGTCGTCAAAACGATTTATCTCGGTATCGTTTATGCGCAATTTCTCGAACCGAAGTAAAAGTTAAAGTTTAATATGTCAGATTTTATGGGATTTTTAGCAAACCCCCAGCTGTCAACGGATTTGATTAGCCTTTACCAACTACCATTTGAGTTGGGCTAGCCATGTTATTCCCCTCAATATGGTGAGTTGTCGAGAATTTCGTTTGGGCTTAAATGCCAAACTTTTCCTCTTCCCTTTACTTTATCGGTATTGGGCGATTCATACTTTTTACCTGCAGTATGAAGGGGTTAGCGAGAAACTGGTTCTCTCCCCATTACCTAGTTGGCGCTGGGTAATTTATACCTTTTAGGTCAGAGGCGCTAAATTGCGCATGCCTAAAGGAAAGATTGGAGGCTGTTCAAGGTCTATCGCGTAACTTGAACTGGGCACACCAACTTTAGGTCAGAGGCGCTCAATAGCGCATGCCTAAAGGAAAGGCTGGAGGCTGCTCAAACTTGAGAGCTAAGCACACCAGGCTTAGGTCAGAAGCGCCAAACCGCGCATGCCTAAGAAAAGACTGGTGGTGGTTCAAACTTGAGAACCAAACAGGTGGCGGTTCAAGGCTCTCTCGCGTAACTTAAACGGGGCACACCAAACACACCAGGTTTAGGTCAGAGGCGCCAAACTGCACATGCCTAAGAAAAGACTGGAGGTGGTTTCAAACTTGAGAACCAAACACACCAGGGTTTATGTCAGAGGCGCCAAACTGCGCATGCCTAAGAAAAGACTGGAGGTGGTTCAAACTTGAGAACCAAACACACCAGGGTTTAGGTCAGAGGCGCCAAACCGTGCATGCCTAAAAAAAGACTGGAGGTGGTTCAAACTTGAGAACCAAACACACCAGGGTTTAGGTCAGAGGCGCCAAACTGCGCATGCCTAAGAAAAGACTGGAGGTGGTTTCAAACTTGAGAACCAAACACACCAGGGTTTAGGTCAGAGGCGCCAAACTGCGCATGCCTAAGAAAAGACTGGAGGTGGTTCAAACTTGAGAACCAAACATACCAGGGTTTATTGGTTAGAGATCACCAAAATAGAAGAAATCCAAGTGCTCATCTGCATAACTTGGATAAATTGGAGGTTTATGCTTCCAGGGATATCAAGCATAGTATTTCTTCAGAAGTTTGCCATTGATCGGCATCATCATTCTATCGCCGTTTTGATTCATCAAGCGATAAGCTCCACTGGAGTAGACTGTCTCCACAATGAACGGTCCTTCCCACTTGGGCTCAAATATACCCTTTGTCTTGTGAGTTAGAACCATTGGCCTTTTAACGGCCAGAACCAAGTCTCCTTATTTAAAGGTCCTTGGTTTAACGTTCTTATTGAACGTTTGAGAAATTCGGGCTTGATACAACTTAATTTGTTGTTGAGCCCTAAGACGCTTTTCATTCAGCGCCTCTAATTCTTTCAATGTTTGATGATGGCGTTCTTCTGTCGTCATCTTTGTGGCTAAAGCCACTCTTAATGAAGGAATCTGGACTTCAAGAGGCAAAACGGCCTCGCTTCCATAGACCAGAGAGAATGGGGTAGCTTTTGTAGGGGTGATGTAATTACCTTACCGAACATAATCGGCCTTTGGGATTCTCTCCGAGGAGGCACTTCAAAGTAGTGACATTTTTCCTCAACTATTTTAGACCGAGAAAGGAGGGATGACCTAAGTGGCAAATGATATGCCGCCAGAACTTCAAGTTCGGATAGGCCATCCACTTCAGTGGAAGTATAAGAGGGTTCAGACTCAGTAGCTACAGCATGCTCGTAGACTAACTCTATGTCTTCATTAATAACCCACTACTTTCTATTACATTCACTATATTATCAAGACTCGAACTGAAATCTAAATAAGGGTTGATTTCATAATCACCCCCATCATCTTCTCCAAGAAGCTCGTACTCAGTATCGGCTTCATTGCCACTATCATCGGGCTTTGGAAGTTCGTCAGGATCGTCATTGGAGGCTTCATGGGCTGGTTTATAGAGTGCAACATCTGTGAAGTAATTCTCCAGTCCCTTAAATGGTTGCTTGTCGGCAATTAGCGTCCGGACCTCTTCTTTTTTATCACAATATTTTATGCATTGGTGGAGGGTCGACGGGACTATCATGTGAGCATGGATCCACGGCCGCCCCAACAAAATATTGTAGGAGGTGTCTGCATCGATGACGTAGCATGTAGTCTCTGTCCTCAAATCCCCGATTTGACATCGGAGTCGGATTTTTCCAAGGGGCCGGCTATTGTTGGCGTTGAACCCGTATATAGTTGTGTTGGTTGGCGTCAGACGATGGAGGGAAATCCCTAACAGCTGCATCAACCTTCTGGGCACGACACTTAATACAGAACCCGGATCAATCTGAATTCGGTCCACCTTTGTGGATCCGTCATATCCGGTGAAATATAAAGGCCTGTTATGCTTTATATTCCTCACCTGCATGTCTTCTGGAGAGAAGATAATCTGTGGGACCTGCCTCCTCACTTGATGACAATGGGAGCAAGGGTCTTGTTCTTCATTAGCCAGCTCGACTATCTGAGCTAAGAATGACTCAGAGTCTGCCAAGGCCTCTCGTAACGCTTCACGTGTTGATTTTGATAGTCTCAACAATTCATAAAGCGTTACTCGTGCTGGGATGTTGGCCAGCTGAGTAATTATATCGAACTTGAAGGTAGACTCTTCATCTCCTTCATCTCTGACAGGTCTCCTCTGGAAACGAGGCCCTTTTTGATTTGCGGGTTTCACAAGCTCCGCATAGATATCTTTCGGATCTACTCTAGTGTAGTTCTTAAGATATGTCTTCCCGGATCGGGTACCGGAAGGGCCTGCCCCATCTTGATGAGTGGCCATAGTTTCGAGCTCCTCTTCAAAACTTGTGAAGGTTCCCGAAGCTATAAATTCTTCCTTTATATCTGCAGAAATGACATTAACAGTCCGCTTCTTCCCTTGACCTCTTGTAGTAGTCCATTGCTCATCCTCTAGCAAATCGGGATAAACCCACATAACTTCCCCCTTTTGGGTCGTCATAGGGACAAGTCCTTCTTGGGCTTTGTTGTGAGGATCAAGGTTCTTTGTGACCATCTTACCCTTTGGGATTGGGGTCACTTCTACGGGGAACTCGTGGGTTCCAACCACTATGGTTGCCATATTAGCAGTGACCTTCTTCTGCTCTTCCTTAAGCGTCAGAACTCCAGCTTCTATTAGTGCTTGGATTCTGTTCTTAAGGGGAAAACAATCCCTAGTAGGATGCCCCATATTCCGGTGATAGAGACAATAGTTAGGATCTTTAGTTTTGCCAGCGTCTTCTGGCTTCTTATTTTCCGGAAGCTTCAACATTCCTTTCTTTTGGAGCAAGTGAAAGAGGATAGGCGTCTGTTCCGTCTTGAAAGTGTAATTCCTTTCTTGCTGCGGTCTACTTTGCCTTGATCCTCGCTGACCTTGAGGCTTCGGCTCCGGCAGAGGGCTGGTTTTCTGAGGAGCAGCTTCTAACGACATCGCTGCTTTCCCTTTATTCTTATTGTTGTTGTTTTGGGTATATGACTTACTACCCCCAGCACTTCTTGTCCCACGGGACTCTTCAACTCGGTGAATCAAGTCTTCAGCTTGCTCTCCTTGTTTGAGCAGGTCCCTCCACGTCTTGGACTCTACTGCCCCCATTTTGAGGAGTACATTAGTCTTAAGGTTGTGTCGACAAGTTTCGACAAGAGTTTCCTGGATCATTCCGTGTTTGCAATGCACGAACTTCTCTCGGAACCTTTCTATGAAATCTTTGACCGTTTCTTGTTCTCCTTGTCTGGTTGCAAGGAGGGAATGAACCATAATCTCGGTATCATCCTCAATGAAACGTGAGAGAAATAATTTCTCTACATCTAACCAAGTATTAATGGTACCTGGGGGCAACTACATGAACCAGGTAAAGGCAGGCCCTCGCAAAGTACTTGCGAAAATCTTGGTCATAATGGGGTCATTTCCCACCAAATGTCCAGCTTGGGACAAGAAGTAGTAGATGTGCTGACTGGGCGATCCCTTCCCGTCATAAGGCTTCAACTTGAGTGGCTTATACCTTGGAGGGTAGGGCACCATATCCCATTCTGGTGGATATAGTCTAGAGACCCCTGACTCCTTCAACTCTTTTTTATGCATCAAAGCTTCGAGTTGATTCTGCAATTTTTCAATCTTTTCTCCATGCGGTTCATGGAAAGAAAATCTATCCTCGTCCTCATGCATTGAGTGGGCTTTGTCCTCCTGTTCTTCTTCATTTGAAATCTTCTTGCCCTGTTTAGCGTTATCCTCGACAACTTTTAAAAGTAGCATCTTAAGGTCTTCAATCGTTTTCTGTTGCTCTCGAATCATTCTTTCTTGAGCTTCAAATCTCTGATTGATATCATCAGATTTATGTGCCATGTGAGATGCTGACTTTTGTAGTCGAGACGATGCAGAGGAACGAGGTGAGGCTATAGCTGAATTATCACTGTCCTCATCATAAAAACCCCCTGCGAGCCTCTTATAATTTCGGGGCGGGACGGCTCCTGATCTTAGTCGAGTAACACGAAGAGGTTCTTCATCGCTCGATTCTGAATCATCATCCGTCTCTACAATTTTCTTTCCTTTTCCCACCATGTTGGAGGTTACAGCTCTCCATTGCCTCAGGGAAGTAGTCTTTGGTTTCTTCGCAGGGTTCTTGTTCGGCTCGATTAATCGATCAAACGCAGATACCCTGCTCTTGCTGCAGCCACAGTTGTCCATTACAGCGGACACTGCGGTCATTAGTTGCTGGCAGTGACAGATAGGTTCTGCTTGAAGTTGTTCTACGCTTCTCTTCCTGGAGAGATACTCCCTGAGATCAGTGCCTTTAGCCGTGGAGTCAGGAGGTCCATTCAACTCTTGAAAAGGTCTGGGAACCCATTGAAGTTTCTTTGACTGATCAACCCTGACTCTGGGGTCGGACCGATCTTCGCGGGCTTAGGAATAGCCTCGCGTTTCACATTGCGGGCCTGAAGAATAGCTCCGTGCTTATCCACACTATCCTCGCGTCTCTCGCTGGCTTGGTGAGTCTTCAGAAGTTTAGCTTCTGGGATAATTGCCTCGCGTGAAGGGAAGTTCTTGCACGCTGGCTTATCTTTGCGTTTAACGCAGATCATAGCTTCGCGCCTAGCACGATTTTTACGACTGACAACTATTTGCCAATCGTCCTCGCGTCTCTCGCGAGTGTCATAAGTCTTGCGTTTCTCGCAACCAGTACTGGCCTCGCGTCTCTCGCTTGGCTCAGTATCAGCCTCGCGCGGAATATCACATGCTAGCTTTGAAGAATTTTTATACTCACGTAACTCGCGAGTGTTGGGTATTCTGCGACTAGCGCAACCCTTACTGGCTTCGAGTCTTTCTCTAGGCTCAGTAATAGCCTCGCGCAGAAAATCACACGCTGGCTTTGAAGAATTTTTATACTCGCGTAACTCGCGAGTGTTGGGTATTCTGCGACTAGCGCAACCCTTACTGGCTTCGCGTCTCTCGCTAGGCTCAGTAATAGCCTCGCGTGGAAAATCACACGCTGGCTTTGAAGAATTTTTATACTCGCGTAACTCGCGAGTGTTGGGTATTCTGCGACTAGCGCAACCCTTACTGGCTTCGCGTCTCTCGCTAGGCTCAGTAATAGCCTCGCGTGGAAAATCACACGCTGGCTTTTCCTTGCTTTTAAGGCAAGTTGTATCTTCGCATTTAACGCGGTAGAGATGGGCCTCGCGGGTAGCGCGAGCAAGTTTCCGAGGGACCATAGCCTCGCGTCCTCTGGTGTTAGCTCCGCGTCCAAGGCAGGCTTTGAGGGCTTTACGCCTCGCTCTCCGGTTCCTGTTTCGGAGTTGGGTTCTGGTCAATCCAGTTCCCAGGTCTTCTTCGGCCGTCGGAAGCTTCTCCTCGGCTAGGACTTCTTGTGTGGACTCCGGCGCTATAACCGTAGTTTCCAAGGATCCCCGTCTCTCGGTGGATACCTTTCTACCCGTCACTCGGGCATTGGAGTACATACGGCGATAGTGCCGTGTCTCATCCGAGTCACCTGATCCGGAGGAGAGGAACTCCTCGTACTTCTGCTGGTCGATTTCTACAACCAGCGTGTCCACTTCAGATCCGATCATGTCGACGTCCGATTGCGCCACAATCTCTTCATCAGTGAAAGAGATGGCTCCCACTGTGGTCGCCAGTTTGTTCGCAGCAGAATTTCCTTTGCTTCCTTCCATCGAATACAGCTTAGATTACAATGAAAGTGAACAAGATAAAAAAGAGAACAAATGAGAGGATTTTATATTTCAATCTCTCTCTTTTACAATAATCGTGGGATCAGTGGCGATGGGATCTATAATAGTTCCTGTTGACGATCGGTACGTAGAACTTCTTCTCTTTCGAAGAAATCGGCTAGCTGTAGACGATCTTCTTCTCTGTCTTTCCCGAACTCAAGGCTCTCTCACGTACTTGAATTCTCCAAGACAATGGTGACCACAAAAAGGCTTCAAGGCTCTCTCGCGTACTTGATTTGCCGAAGGATCAACTCAGCTGAGAAGAAGAAAGGAGATGATCTCTGATCTCTGGATTGCCGAAAAGAAGAAGAAGACCAAAGCCGAAAGAAAGACCCCCCCTAGGGTTTCACCAGGAAGGTATTTATAGCCCCAGCAAGATTTGAGAGTTTCTATCTGAATAGAATTTGCTCTCATCAAGGATTCCAATCAAATATCTAATATTGATTTAAATCTCTTAATTTAGAATTCTGATTGGACTTGATTTGGTATTTGGATAAGCCCAAATCATAATCTCAATCAACTTGAGATTCTGGTTATCTGCTCACGCGGAGCTTTAATCGCATCAAAATGCGGCGCTAAATAACCAGTGCGCGGAGCTAACGTGGAGCTATAGAACATCTCCGCGTTTACTCAAACGCGAGGCTAAAAATAGCCAAACGCGGAGCTATGGATTAGCTCCGTGTTCTGTTGTGGAAAACTCTTTTTATTCAGAAATTTTCACTGCCAACACCTAATCCTAGCGAACTTCCTATCCATGGACACTGATAATAATTATGATATGGATCACGACAATGATAGCAACCAGTTTGATTTTGAAATATTTTTTTTAATTTTTTTATTATTTATTGAAATAGGTGGAGAGGGAGAGAGATGGAAAAGAAATAAAACGATTGATTGTTTTTTTTTTTTTGAATTTTGTTACATAACCAGAGAACTAAATCACAGAAAAGGAGAAAATAGGAGATCAGAACGTACCTTATAGGCTGCCAATTGGCGGTTTCAACCGCTGAATAGTGGCTCAACCAGAGAACTAGACTCTCTTATTTCTGCTGCTTAGTCATGAAGCTCTTCTGATCCTTTTTATCTTCCTGTATCTGTAATTTCTGCTCTCTGCACACTCAACACACTCTGTTAACCCGTAAAACGTTAGAAAAAGCAAGAAAAACACCGTCGATCCCCGGCAACGGCACCAAAAACTTTATGTGATATTTACTGCAAGCACACAGTGTCGGTGTAGCGCTGTACAGATCGTCCCACAGGGATCTAAGGTGTTTTTGCGATTCTTACTTTTTCTATAGTTCTATCGGACTAACCAAAGGTTCTAGGTTGAAGATGAGAGTTATTCTAATTAGTCTAGGATCTAGAATCCACTAGTTTCCAACCATATTCTTACTTTTATTATCTTCTTCTTTCATAAAAAGGTGACTTTTAGTTTAATCTTTATTTAAAGTGCCCTAAGTATGAGCTATCAAGTGGTGTGCAAGTATAACTCATCAAAAATACTACTTTTCATAAAGACAAACTAAATTTTTAGATAATTCAATGAAAAAGATAAAATCAACAACCGCAAACCCTAACTAAGCATAGGCTATTAAGAAACCTAATTCAACTATAACCTATCAAAGTCCTAATCTTCGAGTTCTTGTATTTTAATTTTTTTTATAGAAAAATCATGTCTTTATTATTTTATTTAAGAAGAAAAATATTAGAAAGCAATTACATGGTGGATCCTAACTTCATCTACATCCTAGAGCTAAACTAATTAGCTACACATGATTCTTGAAAGCAATAAAATCTAATCTAGAAAGCAAATAAATCTATACTAGAAAGCAATTAAATCTATCTAAAAAGCAAATAAAGAATTACAAACAATGACTTACCGCTGGAGCACGGTATTGTGGCCGCCACCCCTTCAGCAAAAACTTAATTTTATTAATGAAAGACGAGTACAAACTAAATCCTAATCTACATTAACTACTGCATAAAAACCTAAAATATAAGGATACGGCCAATATATAGGCTTCGGAAATCCTAACCCACTTCTAATACAATTGTGAAACTAACAGATTATAACGAAGCCGTGGGAAAAAATTCCACGTCTACAATTCACTATTGGGCCGCCATTTAGCGGTAATTACCGCTATTTAGCGGTAATAATATTTTTAATATTCTTGAACGTTTTTCCACGTGAAAATCTTGTCTTGTAAGTTTAATGTTCCTGACTTTATTCGACTTTGAGTCTCTGAAACATCGTAATCCCATAGTCTTGCCCACTTTAGAAACTTTTCGGACTTTGATTTCCTATTCCAACTCTGATTTCATGATATCTCCTTGTACGAATAAAATTCCTAAAAAACATACTAACAATACCCGAGTAGGATTATTTATATATAAAAATCGGTAATATGAAGGATATAAATATGCAATATATGGCACTCATCACATGAGAAAGCCCACTATCAGTCCCCTGTCGAAAATAAGAGTCTGCGCTTGATAGTGAAACTCTGGAAGCTCGTACCCGCCTTAAAACCATTCACATCTGACTCCGTCACGTATGAGGTGGCACCCAAGTAAGCTATTCTAGCTTCAACATTAGCTCAACTAAGAGGGTCCAATTTTGTCACAGCAACCTCTGGATGATCAACTTCTTGAAATAGGTAATTAGCCCACAACTTTTGGCTAATACCTTAATTCCTTATTCCAGAGACTTCCTGGCAGATACAATAGTGACACATTACCTCCTAGTACATCTCATACACCTGAGGATCCTGTCTCTTCATTAATTGTAGCTCCTGTATCATCAGAATTATCTCTTCATACGGTAGTTCTCCGGTCGACAATAAGAAGATTTCAAACATCTCGTAGAGAGCAAGACCAAGCTCAACCACAGGAGAGAAAAATATTCCGGACTTGTGATGTGATAATTTACTGCAAGCGTACAGTGTCGGTTGTAGTGCTTAACAGGTCGTCCCACAGAGATCTCAGGTGTTTTTGCATTCTCACTCATTCTATAGTCTAACGGGTAAACAAAGAGTTTCTAAATTGAAAGGATGAGTTTTAAGTTCTAAATATTAGCCTAAGATTTCGAATCCATTAGAATAATAGCTTAACAATGAATTATCTCTTTCTTCCTAACTTTTTAATTGTGCACGGTTAAGTAACACATTAAAAAGGTGATCTTTTTAATTTGATTTTAATTAGGTGCCTCTAAGTTTGACCTATCAAGTGATGTGTAAGTATAAACCATCAAAGATAACACTTTTCTTAAAAACAAATTATATCAAGTAGAAAATCTTATAAACAAAAACAAAGAAATAAACTTCAAATCCTAATCTAAGTATATGCTATTAAAAGACCAAACTTAAGTATAACTTATCAAAAAATTAGATTTACAAGTTTATTCAAGTCAATTTATTTATAGGAAAATCTTGTTAATGATTTTAAAAATAAACAAAGAATATGAATTCCAAATCTCATCTAAGCATATATTATCAAAATATTAATTAAGCAAAATCTATCAAAAAATTATGATTTACGAACTCTATATTTTATTTATTTATAGAAAAATTATAACTTTATTTCTTTTTTTTGGAAGAAGATGAGATAAATCATGTTAGATCTATTAACTAACTTCATCTACATCCTAGGGCTAAAGAAAATTAGTTACACATAATTTGAGCAAGCAAAATTCTATTTTTATTCATGAACGCAATTAAATATAATCTAGAAAGCGATAATAACCTAAAATAGAAAGCAATTAAAATAAATTAACTATGAAAAAATTAAAGAACAAAGAGAATTACCTCTGGAGTCCGGTATTGTGGTCATCACCCCTTCGGCAAACCCTAATCCTAATTTTATTAAATAAAATACGAGTACAAAACTACCGCCTTCCTTTTAGAATACAAAGATACGACCAATATATAGGCTTCGGAACTCAAACCCTAATTCTAACAGAATTGAAAAACTATAAAATTACAATGAAACCACCGAATAAATATTAGCTCATGGCGCCCACTTTGTGCCGCTATTTGGCTGCAAATACTGCCAATTAACTACAATATTAGGATAAAAAATTCTCATTTTTCTTCAGCACGAGTTTTTTCTTTTGTACTTGTGATTCTCTTGACTGTATTTGACTTTGACTCTTTAACGTATTTTAATCTTGTACCTTGCTCTCTTAGAACTCTTTTCCGGATTTTGTTTCCTACTCCGGCTCTGATTTCATATCATCTCCTTGTATGAATAGGATATGAAAAAGACACTAAAAATATCCGAGTAGTATTTATTTATATACAAAAAGAGATAAAATATGGCAGGAAAAATATATTATATCATACTCATCACACCCCCACACCTATCTTTTGCTAATGCTCGATCAAAACCTAAACCTAAAAAAGAAAAAGAAAAATCCTAACTCACTTTCGCAGGAATTGCGATTGCACTTAGCATTACAACAAGCCTTTAAACCCCTAGGTTACCCTAGTGGACGAGTTGTGTCTCGTAAGAGTTTGCAGTGAATAAACCCACAAAATTCATGAAGAAAATAGATTAAGGAATAAAGAAAAGAAAATAAGAATAATCGAAAATCAAGAAAAATAAAAATTTTATACAAAGGAAAGAAAAATCTTTTTTTATAATATTTTCATCAGTTAATCTCACTAATATACAAACTCAAGAACGCATTTAGATTATCAATTTTAAATCGAGTGTCATATCAGATACACTTATCATTTTAATTAAAAATTTAAATCCAATCTTTCAATACCCACTAACAGATAATCCATTGGCTCTTATACATTTACATGCACGTGTGATAGTCTACTTCGGCCTTGAACTCCAACTCTAACTCATGATTCATCTCCTCTCTCATAATAATTTTTTTCTTTTTTTTTCTTTTTTTAAGAATATTTCACCTTTCATGCGAATATTCACGTTTTAGGTGCAAAGTACTCGATTACTCGGTTCATACTCTTTTCTTTTTTTTATTTTAGAATATTTCATCTTTCATGTGAATATTCACGCTTACTTAGGTGCAAAATACCTAATTACTTGGATCATACTCTCTTTTCACTCTTGAGGCTATTGCCTTAATATCAGGCACACCCCATTATTTTATAACTCTTGAGGCTATTGCCTTAATACCAGGCGCACCCCATTTTTTTATTCACTTTTTTCTTTTTTTTTTGTTTAGAAAGAAAAGACTTACTAAATCGTTATCATCTTTATTCTTAACCTAATAAACTATTGTTAAGTGAAAAATAGATGTATACTTACCTCAAAACTACTGTTAGCAGTATTTATTTTTTGCATTTTAATCTTTTTCATAAATTCAGAGTGTATCATCCAATCTACTCTTCTGTCCAATTTCAAATCTAAATTTATCCATTTATCTGTAATTAGGTTGATCTACTGATGAAAATATATAAAATCAAAGGTTTTTTATTATTATTTTTTTAGTTTTTTTAATATATATATATAAATCCTAAAAATAAAATAAAAATGCTAAAAATCCTTAAAAAAACCTAGAAAAGAAAATAACAATCGCTTTATCCACTTAATATTGTCACCCTATTAACGCATGGAAAGTGGTTACGACCTCTCGATAACTTCCCACTTTCATAGTGTGTGCGTTTTAAACATAAAGTGGGTGCATTATTATATCTCATCAATCTCTTACAAGTCACAAAATTACATGTCTGAAACTTATGTCCCTCACTTTTTCTTTGTTTAACATGTAAGCAGTAATAATTTGGATAAATAATTCTTCGTGATAAACCTACCAATCATCGTTAGTAACAAGCATACATGTAGAAATACCATTAGGTGAGAAGAGTGCTATATGATCAAGTGAATATGATGGTGGCCCTTCTAACTTATGAAGTAATTCGAGCTCCTCTGCAAACAAATCCTTAAAACTTTGCTCATAAATCAATAGCACACTTGCACAAGTATCATCATGCATAGAATCAGTATGTGCCAATTAATCTAATAATATGAGCTCATCTTTGAACATTTGCTCAAATGAAGGTTCATCATTAGTGCAAGAGATAGAATGAGAGTGCAAACTTTGAATCATGTTGACCTCAATGAGGGTGCTCGATGTATGCCCATCCATATTGAATATGTTCAATGCCACAATCATATTCCCAAATGATAACTTCATGAGGCCCCTCCTGCAATCAATTAATACATTTGATGTTGTAATGAATTGTCTACCCAAGATAACGGAAATTTGATTCCGTGGATTGGAAATCGGCTCAGTTTCTAAGATAATAAAGTCTACAGGAAAGATGAACTTGCCGACCTTAATGAGCACATCTTCAACCTACCAAGTGGTCTCTTGATAGAACGATCAGCTAGCTCTAATGTGACCTTGGTAGGTTGAAGTTTTCCTAACCCCAGTTGCTGATAAACAGTGTAAGGAAGAAAGTTGACACTTGCCCCTAGATCAAGCAACGCCCTATCAAATGTAGTGTTTTCAATAGTGCATGAGATTGTAGGAGAAATTGGATCTTTGTACTTGATAGGTAAGGAGTTAGAGAGGATTTGAGATATATTTGCTGCTAGAAAAACTTTCTCAAGAATGTTTCTTACTCGTTTCTTAGTATACAAATCCTTGAGGAACTTAGTATAAGTAGGAACCTGTAGTATAATGTGTAGGAGTGGAATATTAATTTTTACCTGCTGAAATGTTTCAAAAATCTTTTCTATTTGGGGTGAAGGATTCCTAAGCCGATTGGGATATGGTACTTTCGGCTCAGGAATAGGTTCTTCTGAATGAGTATGTGACGGTGATAGAGGTGATAAAGATGGTCGTGGAGAAAGGGGTGGAAGAGATGGTGTAGTCTGCAAAATAGTATGATTGAGATCAGGGGACATGGCTACATTATTGTCCACTTGCTTGCCAGATCTGAGTGTGTGAATGGCATTGCATTGGTGGACATGCGACTAATTTGAGGAACTAGCATTAGGGTTCATTATGGATTGACTTGGAAAAGTACCCTGGCCACGTTCACTCATCTGACTCTCTAATTGTCCAACTTGCTACTCTATATTCTTAATATATTGAGAGTTCACAAGCAGTTGCTGACATGTGTTTTGAATAAAATCAGTTGATACTTTCATAAGGTTTTCCATGTGTATGTCAAGGTCAGACATATACATGTCAAACTTTGATTAAGACTTGAGAAGATTTTTAATGTACTTCTCAAGTGACTATAGTCACTTTTCTTGATCATTATTAGATCCCTGTTATGGATGTGAGTGGTTTTGTGTATGTAGTTTATTCTGATTGTTTCCATAATTTGAAGCATTTGGGTATTGATAAACATCCACATTTGGTTTTGAAAACTGACCATTGGCTGGAGGCTGCATGTTATGGTTAGGGGCCCCCTGATATTGCCCCTGACCCCATGAAAGATTTGAATTGTTCATCCAGCCAGGATTGTATATAGGAGCGTATGGATTGTTCATGGATTGTTGATACAAGACGTTAGCCTGCTCAAGTGTGGGACCCATGAAATTCACTAATAGTGGACACTCCTCCATAACGTGATTTGGAGTTCCGCAATTAAAGCATGTGGGACTTTGGATTTAATTCACTTGACCCACTTGTGGAGCACTAGGAGTCTCCAATACCTCAATTCTCCTCATAAGGGCTACAATTTTAGCTTCGGCAGTTATAGAACTGTCAACGCTATAGATCCCACCCTTATGTGCAGACATTAATGCACTGGGTTTCTCAGCGGGACTCTCCCACTGCTTATTCTTCCATGCTAGGTCCTCAAGAAAGTCCCATGCTTCATCCTCGTTCTTTTTCAGGAACTCCCCCTAACACATAGTCTCAAGAAGAGTTTTGGATGTGTAATCGAGTCCTGCCTACACGATTTGAGTCCTGACACAACCGCTACTTTTCTATCGCATGGTGGGAGCACTGAGCTAACAGATCCTTGAATCGTTCTAAGTATTTCTAGAAGGGTTCTCCCGGCACTCAATGAAATTGATTGATTTGATTTTGAATTCTTGTTGTCTTATGCATGGGATAATACTTCTTTAGAAACACTGCAACGAATTCATCCCAAGTAGTGATTGAATCAATAGGCATACTGTACAACCACTTCTTGGCATTTTCCTTGAGTGCAAAGAGGATGAAACGGAGCTTAATTGCGTCCTCCGATAAGCGTTGCAGTTTTATCATCATGCATACTTTCTGAAATTTACTGTTAAAGAGATGCATCCTCTGAATCAGAACCAGTGAATTTAGGAAGTATACTGATGTACTGCAGGTTCAACTCATAGTCATTACCCACTGCGTGTAGAAGTTTGATCCATAATGGTAATGATGTACGCAACGGGTAACATCGATCCTGAAGGATCGGGATCGGTTGGTCCATTTTATCCCCCATAAACAAATCTGATCTCAATAATTGACCAAATTGATCACCAGCCCAATGTGGTATGAACCAGCAACCGTGAGTGTATGCGTGAGTTCCTAAACTAATGTAAGAAGTGGGCTGTGGTGGAGATAAAAATGGTGAAATAGATATGATCAAATAGAAGATGTGATTTCTACTATTTCTAATTATTTTATTTTTTAAAAAAATTTATTTTACAAACCCAGGAGCCCTAAAAGCAAAACCCAAAAAATTTAGGGGAGAAAAGCTCTGGAATTGACGCTATTTAGCGGCAACTACCGCTATTTAGCGCCAAATCCAGCGATTTTAATCCCTGGCTCTTTCAAGAATATTTTCTTCCTTTTTTACTTCCTATATCTGAAGTTCCAAATCATTGCTCACTCAACACACACTATTAACCTGTAAAACATTAGAAAAAGTAAGAAAAACACCATCGATCCCCAGCAATGGCGCCAAAAACCTGATGTGATAATTTACTACAAGCGTATAGTGTCGGTTGTAGGCTTACCAGGTTATCCCACAGAGATCTCAGGTGTTTTTGCGTTATCACTAATTCTATAGTCTAACGGACTAATAAAGAGTTTCTAAATTGAAAGGATGAGTTTTAAGTTCTAAACATTAGGCTAGGATTTCGAATCTATTAAAATAATAGCCTAATAATGAATTATCTCTTTCTTCCTAACTTTTTAATTATGCATGGTTAAGTAACATATTAAAAAGGTGATCTTTTTAATTTGATTTAATTAAGTGCCCTACGACCTATCAAGTGATGTGCAAGTATAGACCATCAAAGATAATATTTTTCTTAAAAATAAATTATATCAAGTAGAAAATCTTATAAACAAAAGCAAAGAAATAAACTTCAAACCCTGATCTAAGTGTAGGCTATCAAAAGACCGAACTTAAGTACAACCTATCAAAAAATTAGATTTACAAGTTTATTCAAGTCAATTTATTTATAGGAAAATCTTGTTAATGTTTCTAGAAATAAACAAAGAATATGAATTCCAAATCTCATCTAAGTATAGATTATCAAAATATTAATTAAGTATAATCTATCAAAGAATTATGATTTACGAACTCTATATTTTATTTATTTATAGAAAAATCAAAATTTTATTTTTTTTTGGAAGAAGATGAAATAAATCAAGTTAGATCTATTAAACTAACTTCATCTACATCCTACGGCTAAAGAAAATTAGTTACACATAGTTCGAGTAAGCAAAATCCTATTTTTATTCATGAACGCAATTAAATATAATCTAGAAAGCGATAATAACCTTAAGTAGAAAGCAATTAAAATAAATTAACTATGAAAAATTAAAGAACAAAGAGAATTATCTCTGGAGTCTGGTATTGTGGTCGTCAGCCCTTCGGCAAACCCTAACTAATTTTATTAAATAAAATATGAGTACAAAACTACTGCCCTCATTTTAGAATACAAGGATACAGCCAATATATAGGCTTCGGAACTCAAACTCTAATTTTAACAAAATCAAAAAACTACAAAATTACAACGAAACCACCGAAGAAATATTAGCTCGTGGCGCCCACTTTGTGCCGCCAATATTAGGATAAAAAATTCTCATTTTTCTTCAGCACGAGTCTTTTGTATTGTACTTGTGATTCTATTGACTGTATTTAACTTTGACTCTTTAACATATTTTAACCTTGTAGCTTTACTCTCTTTGAACTCTTTTCCGGACTTTGTTTCTTAATCCAGCTCTGATTTCATGCAATCTCCTTATATGAATAGGATTACCTGAAAAAGACACTAAAAATACCCGAGTAGCATTTATTTATATACAAAAATAGATAAAATATGGGAAAAAAATACAATATATGATACTCATCATTATATATCTCTAGAATACTGAACAGGTGATAAGCGCTATGTGTAAGACCATACTGCACATTTCTGATAGCCCAGTATAGTCCAATATCCTTCAATATTGCTTCAAACTTGGAGAAAACGAAGTTTATCATTCTACTCTACCACATCATGTTTGTGGAATGGATCCATCTAGGAGTGCAGAAGTTGTGGGTGGGGTATTGTCCCTTCGACTTTAAGAAATCATTGAGGAAAGTGCCTGCTAATTGAGGAGATTCTCCAAAAGGGAAATCCTTCCCTATTCTTCTTGGTAGCAAGCCAGTGAGGAGCCTACCGGAGCCATCTTGGTAAGGACCCTGACTATCGAAATTACCAATGGGAACGTCGTCTTGATTCTTGGTGAGACTCCACTCTATTGGATGAGGTACGGAGATGTTCTGAAGATAGGTCAAAGAACAACTCCTCGCCATGTCCAGGATGAACATCGTTGTATCGCCGGTTTGACGGAGCCACTTGCACTCATCTCCGTAAAGAGACTCCTTCAAGACGAGTATCGAAAAGCCAAAAAGAAAAATTGGCTTTTCAAATTCTTCTCTATCTGCACCATCATGCAGGGCGTCACTTATCAACTACCGCAGAGTGGATGGATTACAGCTAGACATTCTGTCTCTATGATCATCACTGTTACCCTGAGTGAGCGAGGGAATTGGTCCACGAAATCCGGGTTGATTTCTACCATCAGGACCTCCTCGGAAACCGAAGTGGTGGCGATTTGACAAAGAAGTGGTTTAGGTCACTGCCAAAGAAACAAAAAAGAAGTCTGAGGATCACCAAATATTCTAGAAATTTTCTCTAACTAAAGAAACGCAGGGTTGTTGCGAAGAAAGGAACAAAACACGAGGCTAATAGCCTCGTGCTTCAAAAATGTGAGGCTATTGCCTCGCGGCATTTCACACGAAGCTATAGCCTCGCGTCTCTACATGCGATGAAGTAGCCTCGCGTCTAAATGCCCCAAGGCCGGTTTGCTGCCGCCGCCATCGTCCAATGCCGCCGATGACGAATCGAGGTTCTAAACTCCAAATTTTCTACAAAATCAAGGTTAAAATCCTCCATGGAGGCCTCATATCAAGATTCTAATAAAAAGAAAGAAGAAGAATAAGATTTGGAGAAGATTTTACCTCAAAAGATGGGTGAATCCATCCAACGTCAGCGGCTAGTGGTTATGGGGCAGATATGCACCGTTTCGACTGATTAGAGACTTCTTTGGTACCAATTGGTGAAGAAATTTGAAGAAATTCGGAGAAGAGAATGGGTTTCTTTGAAATGAAGAAAGGAAGAAGATGAGGGAGCTATTTAAAGGAGGAAATGGCGTCTAAAGGGGATAAAATTTTGCAGGGCAATTACTATTCCTCTTCAAGGCTATTAGCTTCGTGTAACAAAATCCTAATGAAGTTTGGGTGACAAAAACTTGAGGAGTTGAAGTCTAAAGAATTTCAAATCTCGTTAGGGATCAATAAATGAGATTGGAGTCTTGTAGAAGGAGAAAATTTAAAAGCAAAAGAAAAATCCACACAGAGTGGAATAGCCTTGCATTCTATTAGCCTCGCGATAATTGCAGAAAATACCAAAATGATTTTTCTTTTGTGTAAAATTTTTATTTTTCTTGATTTTTGGTTATTCTTATTTTTATTTTCTTTATTTCTTTATCTCCCTTCTTCACGAATTTTGTGGGTATATTCACTATAAACTCTCATGAGACACAACTCATCCACTAAGGTAAAATAGGGATTTAATGGTTTATTGTATGTGCTAAGTGCAATCACGATTCCTGCGAAGGTAAGTTAGGATTTTTCTTTTTTAGGTCTTGATTTTGCTCGAGGACTAGCGAAAGATAGGCATGGGATGTGATGAGTATCATATATTGCATAATTATGGCCCCATCTTTTCTATTTTTGAATATAAATAATACTACTAGGGTATGTTTTGTGTATGTCTCAAGTTAAATCTATTTCTACATGGATATGGCACGAAATCAGAGAAAGATTAGAAAAAACAAGTCCAAAAAGCGCCAAAGAGAACAAAATGACAAAAACACAAGCTAGAATACACAAAAGTTAAATCCAGTCATGAAAAATAGAAGAACACAAAGAGAGAATGAAGATCTAAAATCCAGAAGCCATGATTCCATGCTTTTCTGCTATTTGGTTGCAGAAGTGGGCCCCTGGTCAGAGTTTCTTTGTGTTGAGTCATATACGGATTAGGACTTTTTTGGTAAAAAATTAAGTTTAGCGGTCTGAGTTATAACCTCATATCAGGAGCAAGTCTTGAGTCAACGTTAAGACTAAGAGATTCAAGAGCTAAGACACATTGAAGGCTCTCTTTATGGTTCAACAATACATCTATAAGAGCTAAATGATCAAGAATATGGCGACTTCAGAATACGATTTCACAATACACCTTGAAAATTGCAGCACACAATGAAGACTACAGAGCCAAAATCAAAAAAAAAATCAAAGTATTTCAAAATTCACTATAAATCAACTACGATATTTCAAAAACTTTGCAAGAGGTACTGTAGGCACAAAAAAAATGGAATAATTAGCTGAAACAAGAGCCCTAGACACCCGCGCCCAGAAGAGTACACCTAGGAATTCACATAGAGGTGCACGCCGAGGAGCGTGTGCCACACAGTGAGTGCATTCTAGGCGCGCGCATGCCCAAGAGCATGCATCCCCAACACGCGTGCTTCCTAGCAGTGCGTATCCCTGGTGTGCGCCCCTGGAGCACGCAAATCCTAGGAGATTTTTTGTAGACAATGAAAATAACTCATTCAAAAAAAAAAGCAGCATGGAGGCGAACTAACCATGAGCACGTATCCAAGTAGGCACATATCATGAATCAATGCATCCATCACCAAATGTGCCCTCAAACGAACGGGCGACACAGACCTGCACCCCTCGCTGGATGCCTCGTGCATGTCGATAATAGCATAGGCCAGCACCGTGGATCCTGCCTGTGCCAAATGTCGTGCACACTCAGGGATCCAAACGCGCCAAGAGTCGCACTAAGGGTTACGTGCGCCAATGGTTGCACAGCCACACTGCATGCCCAGACCATGCATGCCCTAGCGCGCATGGGCCCGAGAGTGCATAGGGCTATGCGCTAGGGCAGGGCACCCATGATTGCATATGCCTAGGGCAGCGCATGCCCGGGTGCGCGCGAGCACATCAGGAGTGTGTGCGCCCAGGGTTGTGCGTACTCTGATGCGCGTGCCCAGGACTGTGCGTGTGCCTTGGGGTATGCACACCCAGGTTCATGCACACGCCCGGGAGCATGTGTGCCTAGGTGTGTGCACCCAGGGCTGCACGCGCCTCGTGCACTCCAAAGTTATGCTTCGCATGTGGATCAGTTTAAACACTCCGGAGAACATGTTGCAACTTCCCATTCCTTGTATCGTTGGGTTGATGGTCCAATTATAGAGGGATTGAGGGAACGGTTACATTCCAAGAGTCTTAAGTAGCCATCTCCAGAACACATAGAGAACCCGAGAACAAAGAAGTTAAAATTAATGTGCTTTAGATGTTCCTGCTTCCTTCTCTAGCCTGAGTTTGGTTCTACAGAGGTCAGTCAGTGTTCGGATCGTCAACAGAAGACTGCAACAACCTTCCATTGCTGTCAAGAGCCCATAAAATAAAAATGAAAAAGAGTGATCTCTTTTCCTACCCCTGTAATCCGGATCAAAAGAACTGTAATTTTCCTTTTTTATTTGTTGTAATTCATCTAATGGCAATGGAAAAGAAAATTCCGATTTCGGACATACAATTTTGTATGTTTGTGCTTTATTAACTAACTTTTCCGTTAAAATATATAAATAGTATGCAAACTAAGAGTTATACATGAGATGTGATGGCTGAGTGCTTCTGTGGACATACCCTGTGCGCAAAATGATCCAAGAAACTTCTTTGGGACTTAAGTTTTCAGAGTTAGTGTGCTCAAATGTGGTTTTCTTCTGTTAAGTATCTCACCTCCACGATAGCAAAGTATACTCCGTGTGGCTATTATTCACGGTTCACATTGCGCAAATGCAGTCGGACTGGATTTTTCTTTGATTCGTAAAGGAACCATAGGAAATAATCTGATCCTTTTTTTTTCATTTTCCTACCTTATCCTCCTCTTCTCACCAAAACCAGCATTTTCTCATCAAATCCAGCTCAGAGTATTATTACATAATTTCTGTGGTCCTCATGCAAGATAAAAACCCACTGGGTAAAGGTCCAATTCACAAGGACCATAGGCTGAATAGAACCGCACGTTTAGAACCTACTAGAGACAATATAATTATCGATGAAGTTAAATACTTACTAAACCTGACAAAACTGCCAATCGAAATCAGTGGATATCGCCCATACATGCACTGGGAAGTGCTATTTCCATAATGGTAAGTAAGGAATTTAGGGATCCGCCATAACTCCATCTATCTGAAAGGATTTGTTCATATAAATATGGCCCCATCCCAGGGACTAAGAGGATGGATTTCCAATCAAGAGAAGCATCCGTATTCAAGAGAGAGAGACAGAGAGATACTTTGTAGCCTTATTTTCTCCACCTTAATACAAGTGCATGCTAAAATGGCTATTATTAGGTTTGTATCTCGTATCTGTTGAGTATTCAGATGTGATGTTTTTTAATTAGTCTGAAATACTAATTAGATAATGATAATGCTATCCTGATGGGGTTTGGATACTAACATTAGATATATATATATATATATATATATATATATATATATATATATATATATATATATATATATATATAAATGAAAATAAGCTTACAGCTCATGCAAGTTACCTAGGCTGCAGTTCATTTCTAGTATCTCTAATAATATTTTTTTTTAAAATTTCTTTTTGATTATGATCTCGGCCCCCTAGGGTTCACTCATACGCTTCTTGGGTTTTAGTTTTGATTTGGTCTTCCATCATGTTAACACAAAATTAACTATTTTCAATGAATAAAACATTTTGTATACACTTGATGAAAGGGTAAATAAACTCCAAAATTTATAAAATTTACTCCGAAAGAAGTTAAAGAGCTAGAGATAGTAATAGTAAATGAAAATTGAAGAAAAATCATTGGATCATTATAGTTTAACCGCTATCTCACGTAACTTTTCTTGAGCTGGCGGCTCACCTACAGTAATCTAATATATATATATATATATATATATATATATATATATATATATATATATATATATATATATATATATATATATATATATATATATATATATATATATATATATATATATATCTTATGTATGTAATATGAGAGAGATTAGAACAATTGATGGTAGAAAGAGTGTTCCTTTATTATGAGAGATGTAAGAGATAGAGAGATACTTGATATTTTTTTGTAATATTTTCCTCATAATGAATCTCTCTTGTTATTTTCGTGGACATAGATCGGATTTGGCCGGTCGAACCATATTAATTTCTTATGTTTTTCTTGTATTTATTGTGTTTTCTATCCCATGTTCTCGATGTTTTGATCTCGTTGTGGTTCGAGGTCAGATTGGGTGATTCAATGCCTCATAGCTATTACTGCCAAAGACGTAAATAGAGAGCCCTCTCGGTCGAACCTCATAATTTTTGTATCTCTATTATATTTTCGTTTTTTATCCCCTTTTATCATATTTGTGCTAGGTTTGGTCTGAATAATCTAGTCGGACAAATTTCGGTGCAAACACATATATAAATCTAAATTTTAATCTGGAAATGCCTTATAAAAATCACAGTTTAGAGACTTATAGTTGCATATTTGCAAACTACATTTTCTTGCAAAACGTACAGCAAAAGAATATCTACAGTTTAGAAAATTTTAAAGCCAAATAGGTACCCAATTTTATTTTTAAAAGGATGGATAAGAATATGATCTCTCTTTCAAGATATTTTCACCATTTTGATTAGCCACAATTGATACACAACTCTGATTAAGTGACAGCGTGGCTATTGCTGTCTGCTATTCTAGGGATTAGGACAGCATTAGAGTATTATATATTTAGACGAAGCTGTTATAGGAGCTTGCCTTTGCTGAATTCTACAGATAAATTTTCCTATGATAACTTTAAACATATTAATACAGAGGGTGTTACCGTATGAAACCATAAGTATGGACACGTCCAAGATACGCTGTGAGAGTTGCTAGATGTGCTCCATACTTTTCTTAGTGAACCGCAGGACAATGAGTCATATTATTTATAAGTTTGCCATTCATAATTTTGAACCCAATTGTCCTTATAATTTTCTTAGTGAGTCCCATTCCCTCTTCTCTCTTAGTCCGGTTTTCTTAGTGGGCCCCAAATCCTTTAACTTCTTCTCATTTTCGCGTGAGATGTCTCCACAGAAAAAAAAAAAAAAAAAAAAAAAAAAAAAAAAAAAAAAAAAAAAAAAGGCAAAAAAGGGGGAAAAATAAGCAACTCAAGGAACCCTAAAACATACAGTAAATTTGCATCTCATCGTTTGCATGCAATTGCTAACGTTTTCTTGAGCTTTCTGAGATTATTTCCTTACAAATCTTGTGTGGATATCTCCGCTTTTGAGAGTTTTTTAGTAGATTGAAGAAGATAGAGAACAAAATTATAACATTAGCAAAAATCGATAAATCTCCTTATTTAGAGGTATTTTTAAAGCATTTTTGGACTCAATAAATAGCCTAATTTGAATGATGAATGAAGATCATGATTTTTATAGATTTTGGTAATATGTATAATTGCCAC
Source organism: Dracaena cambodiana (assembly GCA_036321105.1). NCBI lineage: Eukaryota > Viridiplantae > Streptophyta > Magnoliopsida > Asparagales > Asparagaceae > Dracaena > Dracaena cambodiana. The sequence continues at coordinate 5,437,407 of JAYEPQ010000019.1, read as the reverse complement.
GACTATTTTTTTGGCAGTTGGGGCAGAAACCCTGGTCGGGATGGGAATGCCGACCTAAGCAAATTCTGGTCGAGATTACTATCCTGGCCAGTAAAGTCTTAAGTCGGGGTTGATATCTCGATGGCTAATTTTAAATGGTTTTTGTTATATTTTTCAACCAAATAGTTAGTGTTTGGTCTTGAATAAGTTACATTAAAGTGTTGCATATCAATTAAACTTCTTAATTTTTTTCATTTATTATAGCTTCAAGCAACTATTGAAAGCAGTGGAGTTAAGGCCACAGACACTTACGATGATTATAGTTTGCATTTCAGTACTTGTCAGATATGTATAAGAGATTATTTTTTTCTCTGAAGCTTAATTTACTATTTTAGGGGTTTTAATTGATCAATTGAACATTCAGATTTTTGGAGGTCGAGATGAATTATGTCAGTGAGTTGGAGATATAGGTAAGAAGCTTGGGTTTGTGATTATGATTGCAAAGTCGGACAGTGCTGGATGTAGTAGACAGGGTCAGGTTTCTTTTTGTTGTGAACATGGAGGGAAGCCAAAATTCAAGAAAACAGCTAAAGATGATAGTTTTTGGGAAGTAAGAAGTGTGAAAGCCCTTTCATATTGGTGGGTGACCAATTGAGTTTAGGGATCAAAATGGAGATTGAGAGTTAAATGCGGTGTGCATAATCATGCGCCAGCGGGTTATCTTGAGGGTTACTCCTATGCAGGGAGGTTATCAAAGAGTGAGATATCCATTGTGGTTGAGCTTTTAAAGTGTCATGTTTTCCCAAGTGATATATTAGTTTCATTGAAGCATAAAAATCCGATAATATCTCTACAATGAAAACTATCTATAATGCTTGTCACAAGCATAAAGTTCATGAGCAGGGAGGAAGAACTCAGATGCAACACTTATTATACAAAGTTTCTGAAGCAAACTATATTGAATGGCATCGGAGAAATGAAGTTACTAATTCTGTAACTGATCTCTTATGGGCGCATCCTGATGGTGTTCAATTGTTACGTGCATTCCTGGGCATGATCATCATAGACAGCACGTACAAGATGAATAGGTACAACTATCTGTTGTTGGTGATAGTTGGTGTGACATCCACAAATATGACATTTGCCATTGATTTCACATTCCTTGATCGAGAAAAAGAGACTAATTACGCTTGGGCACTAGACAAACTCCATGGGTTACTTATTTACAATCTGCAACCCAACGTCATTGTCACGGACAAAGATTTAGCACTTATTAAGGCCGTGAAATCCATCTTCCCATCAAGTAAGCATCTTCTATGCAAATGGCATATCATCAAAAATGTGTTGGCAAATTGTAAAATGTATTTTCAACAGCAATTAGATTGGGAGGAGTTTTATATGCAATGGAAGTATATTATGTTGTCAGATGCAGAAGAGGAATACAACCAACTTGTGACAGTTTTCAAGAATGATTTTTAGACATGGCCCGATGCAGTTGAGTACGTAACGTCAAAATGGTTAGAGCCATACAAGAAAAGATTTGTTGTGTATTGGACAAATATGTGTCCTCATCATGAAAACGTAACCACTAATAGGGCAGAGAGTGCACATGCCAGGTTGAAGAGACAACTTCGATCAAGCCAAGGAAACATCGAGGTTTGTTGAAGCAATATTCATTCCTTATTAGAAATCCAACATACTGAGACTAAAGTATCTTTTGAGAAGAGTTTGACTATTATTCCTCGGACTTTCTTGTTACTTGAACTGAAGGAGCTACGAGGATTAGTATCAAATCATGCCATGACCTTAATTCTCAACCAAGTTAGAAGAGTTGAATTTGTTGGCGTTGATGTGATTGCATGTGGGTACATAATTCGCCAAACTCATAATCTTCATTGTGCGCATGAAATTGTAATGTACAGAAGAGATAATTGACCAATTCTATTGGAGTGCATTGACTATCATTGGAGGAAGTTAGACATTCTGCCCACCACCGTACCACCAGCTGAACATGTAAACTACAAGAAAGATGTGGATGTCTTCGTAAGTTCATTGCTTAAATCTGATAATGATTCATCACATCGAATGATTTGTAAGCTTAGAGAAATATCAAACCCCGTCAGTACCACTCTCCGGGATCCGATGGAGACATTACCTCCACGGGGAAGAATGAAAAGAAAGGTTAATAGTTCAACGCGACATGATCCGTCTTGATTTGAGTTGGTTGAATCAGTCGTTGATAGGTTCTCGCCTCCATTGCAACATGTGTGCACAGCAAGAAAACCTGGGCAACGAAAACTACCACCAAGATGACCACTAACAAAAGAGGTATTAATTACTTTAGTTATGAAATTCACCAGTTAATTGATATACAAAGGCTACTTGACCAACATTTACATCTGTGATTTTGTAGAATAAAGTTGAAGTTCCTCATCCAGTGCACTTGCTCGCCACTATGTCTCAAAATGTGGTTCCAGACCCACACCATGCCACATCACACTTGCAATATAGTGACTCACTTCCCGAGTTCTTAATACCTTATATGTTGGAAGTGGGGGAGGTCCAAGCAAACGACAATTGTGGTTTCAGAGTTATTGCGAGCTGCCTTGGGCTGGGCGAGGACTAGTGGACACAAGTTTGTAATGATCTAATGGATGAGCTTGAATCCAACAGACCTCTATATTTATGGAGATATGGAGAAGATGGACACATATCCAAGCTTATGAAAATTCTAAATTATTTCACCGATTGTCCAAGAGTCGATCACTGGATGACAATGCCAGGTATGGGGCATTTGATTGCTTCCTGGTACAATATTGTCCTGTTCTTCATATCCATAGCGATATGCTTGACTTTCCTGCCGCTCAGATCTTGACCACCCTCAGAGGCTGCTGATCGAAAGGAGATAGCTATAGTTTTGTGGCAATGTGTCATTTTGTGCTAGTATAAATCATGATATTTCTTTGTGTTCATGTCATATTATGTTTAAAAATTTGATCAAACTACTACTATGTACACAATATTGTTTCCTACAAGTTATTCTCCGAGCTTAACATCCAATTCCAAATGTGGTGGTTAACTGGTATTGCCATCATTTTTCTGATGCTGCAGGTTGGAACACACAATACTTTGGACGTATTTGTGAATTCCAGTGAATCGTTTCACCACTCGTGGCTACTAAGGAGACAATAGAGTTGTGAATGATAATTTGTAGAGGTATAGCAAGTAGTAGTAGGTTGTATATTTTGTAAACCAATTTTGTAAACTTTATAAATTTTGTAAATTTTGTAAACCCATTTTTGTGGCATCAATATGCCCAATGATGGCGATTTTGTAAGTTTGAAAAACTAATGTTCAAAGAATTGTTTATATAACTTTCAAAATACTTTATCGAATGTCGTTCTTTATATAACGATTACTTGTTAAAACTTTTATGATTAATTCAAGTTTTATTTCTCTATATAACAAAAGAAATGCTTTTAATCAATTTGTCTATATTTTTATTTCTCTAGCTAGGAGTGAAAACCCGACCTATAAAATGCTAGGTCAGGGTGTACACACTGTCCTGTTAAAGGCCAAAGCGGGTGCACACCCTGGCCAGCAATGTTGCACTTTAGTGCAAAATGAGGCCAACCGGGGTATACGGCCCAACCAAACTGGTCACTGGATAGGACTGTAACCCCGTCCAGAGCCTAGGTTTGCCGAGTTTGCAATCCAGGCCGACTAGGTTTGATTTGTACATGATGACACTGGATGGCGTTTCAACCCTGCTGTAGATCTCACTGGCTGGGGTTGTAATCTCGTCCAGAGTACTCACTAGTTGGGTTTACCACCGCGGCCAATAAGGTTGTAAAATTTCAAGGAAGAAAGCAATATCCCCTTGTGGGGGTGTACACACCGGCCAGATCTTCAACCGGCTGGTTTGTAATCTTCAATTTGTTGATTTAAAAAGAAAATTTCTAGATGCGCCCCATGTTTTTTTTAGTGAGCCCTAATTTCTTAGTGATGTAAGGGTTTATGGTTAATGATGTAAGGATTTTAAAAAGAAAATTTCCTATTAAAAATTTCCATTGAGAATAAGTTATATCGTGCGAAGATGGCGAACATTATGTATAAATCACGAATATTGACAACCATCAAACTAAAACGTCAATAACGAAAAATAGATAACTTTGACAATAACTTGAAGCTAGCATCATCATCTATTCAATACAAACAAAAAAGTACAATAACAAAAGTGAAATTGTTCATAACGTCATAATTACAAAGTTACATTTAGTGAGCATGGAAGTACAATACACTATTGCTTAACAATTTTTCTAACAAGACGACGGGTCTGTCCAACCGTTGTTGGCGATTTCAGAGATCTAGTATCGACTTGGTCTTCGACATCGGTGCAGCCTCGAATGACAGAGCGAATGGGGACTAGGGCCTTATATAAGATCTTGGGATGTTTTTTGGAATTTTGTGGACCGTCAGCAATGAGAGGATCGATAAAGTCTTCTATGTCCCTCATCCTCTGCAATAACTGTTATGTGTATTTATGTTAGAATCTTACATTAATCCATGAAAGAGAACGACAATAGTGGAAATGAATAATGAAAAACATACCTGGTCAACATCGGTTGAAGACTGTTCAGGAACTATGCCTTCATCTACATGGGGGCTTGGCCCAATGAAACACCAGAAAATGCGAGAATACTATGTTATATACTCAACCATCCAGTCACCCAGATTAGCAGCCACTGCACCTCGGTGCTCCTGCGACAAAATGTGATCTTCCCAATTTATCCACATCGCCTCCATGTGTGCGTAATTCACCAAATAACTATTACTTGTTTTACCACGACTTTCACAAATGGCTCGGAATGGTAGAGGGGGTACATATTGCCTACACCCAAATTGCCGCAGGACACGTATAGGATGGTAAGGTTCAACCGTCTCTCTAATCTTCAATACCCATATAAAATGCAATATCCAAGAGAGGGTGGGTATCTCTGAAAGCCCGATAGGAATCTCGTATTACCTACAATTTTTTAGATAACCAAACAAACGTATATCATCTTAGCATGAAAAACAATAAGTTAAGGAATGATGAAAAAGAGCATAAAAATGGAAAATATACCTCATTTGGACTAAGGGCATCCAATCTCCCACAAATAACCTTTACGTGCTCGCAGGAAACATTATTATCCCATCTACTCAGCCAACAACACGCCTGGGGCTGATCCGACTTTTATGATGTGCAGAACATAGGCAATCAGTATTGGGAAATGTGCAAAAATCCATTCTTGGAGAAGCGTTAGATAGCCAGCACAATGAGCGATATCAGCTATTGATGCAAGACCTAATTGTCTATACATAAAACAAAGAGCGACGGCTCCCCATACATACGTGTGTATAGAGTGAATATCATCCACAAGTGCTAAGTAATCAACCGACACTCTTGTCCCACTCTTATCTCCAAATAGTGTGCAACCTAGAAGATATAACAAATAAGTTCGAACGGCGCAAGTAATTCTAATTTCAGAATCGTTATTCGTGACCCCGCTAAAACAATCTTTTAGCCACTCAAAGCGAACTGAGATCCCACCCTTCGTGTTGAGCTCATCCCTAGCTTTACTTTGACTTACACCTAGGTAATTAACAACAAGGTCGACGAAAAGTGGAGGATCCTCATCTTTCGGCAAACATACAGATTTACTTATTACTGACAAGCCAAGGAGACATGCAACGTCAACTAGTGTGATTTCCATCTCCCCGAAAGGTATGTGGAAAGAATTCATTTTCGGATACCATAATTTCACAAATGTTGATATCTCAATACTACTTATATAATTGTAGAAACATAAAACCAGTGGGTACAATGAGAATTCTTTGATTAGCTCCACAAACCGTATATTCGGCTGGCTCAACCTTAGTGGCTACGTAGCTATTTTCTTCGTATGATTGATGTACCTCAATGGTTGTCTTTCCTGACAATAATTATTACATTAGATCCAACTACACAAATATAGAACTTATAAATATATGCATTAAAGTGAGTAGGCATACCTCTTTTTTAGAAAAGAAATATGCAACATGAGTCTCAAAACTCTTCAAAATTGAATGGTCTACTGGTCTACCTTCTGTTAGCAATTGGAATCCCTCTCCTGAGCCCCAAGATCGACGTTCGTGGTCTCATGCAAAGTAACAGGTTCCTCTTCAACTTGTCAATCAGTTTGAATGTTTGATGGGTTTGTCATATTGTTCTTCCTCTGACTCGGTGTTACTTGAGCGTTCGGAGGTTTCGTGCCAACTTTCTTCCTTAGATACAATGTCGTTGGCCTAATTCGAGATGGCTCAGGTTGATCTATCTGCATAAGTGTTAAACATACATTAATCCTAAATTTCAGCAATAACCACACAAAATTGGTCCACTATTGTGTTCGGCGACAATGCATTTTTTTAATTCCAAAAAAATCCTACTAAACATTATCACATCAGAGGAGATAAAAATTGGATGTTCAAATTGGATGTTCAAATTATAAAACCCTAAACTCAAAATTGGATGTTCCTATTATATCCTAAACACTACTAGCATTATTAAACAACATAGGAGATGAAAATGGAATGAGAGGAACGGATAGGAATAATACCTTGTCGGCAGGGCTCAACGTCGTCGTCTTCGTGAGCTGATCTTTATGGCAGAGGGCACGGCCAAAGTCAAAGGGCCGATTTGGGCGGTGGTCGTTGAAGAAAGAGGGGGAAGCCTGAGCAGAAAAGAAGAGAGCGAGTGGGAAGAAAGAACAGAGAGAGTGGGGAGGAAGAAGAAGAGAGAAAGCGGATAGTTGAAAACCTAATCTCCTAGGAGCCCCAGTTTTTCTTCGTGAGCCCCATTTTCCCTCTCAAAGATTGTATTGGTGGTTACAGGGGCAAAACTGGAAAAATCATAGAGCTCAGTAAGAAAAAATGGGCTAGTTTCAAACTATCCTGAGGCTCACTAAGAAATTGGGGCTCACTTAGAAAAATATGGGGGCGCATCTAGCAACTCTCATACGTTGTTTGCTTGATGCCGATGCCTTGAGTCCCTCTCGAGTGTCAGTTTCCCTCTATTTCCACCATTTTCTTAGCTCAGTCTCTTTGTCCCATTCATATCTCGTCGATAATAGATAACAAGTTCACCATTTTCATATTTTGTCACAGATCTCTTTTCTAATGGCTAAGTTTCTTTCATCGAGCCATGTCATCGAATTTGCCTTTCCTAGTATCAAAAATAATTGCTATATCTTTCTTATTTTGGATAAATTCCATTAAATAAATCATTGATTGGTGGTCAAACCCCTTGGAGTGATGACTAAATGAACTTTGATGGAGTCTAAATTTTGACAAAGCATTAATCAGACAATACCAGACCTGGTAGACTCAAACTTCAGGCTTCACAATCTTGTCCCTTGCTTCTAGCAGATCAATTTTATATATTCAAGTGCTTGACTTACTGGATGAGGAAGTTATGGCATTTCAAAATTTAAAATTATCGATTTATCCTGATTTGAATCTATCTTATCTTCTGAAATTTTAATTTGAATTTTATCCATCCAGCTACCTTGAATCTTATGAATCATATAATTGAATCGAAACAATCAAAGCATGTTAATGATAATGTTCTCATCGTTAAAACGATCCATTCGATTTTATCAGTTCGATTCAATTTAAAATCCAATCAACCTAAAAATCAACTCTATCCAAAACTAGAAACCCTAGAGCCCACCATCTAGACGGATTGGCCTTCTAGACAGTTTGGAAGGTCAAAGATATTGACTATCCAAACGATGATGATGGCATTTGATTGTCCAGAGAATTTTTATTTCAAAACTCACCGAAGTTACCTATAAATACATAATTAACTCTCATACTACAATACACACGAAAATTCAAAGAAATCTTTATAGCCTGGGAGGAGAAAGACGATCTTAAAGGTTTCAGTTCAAACTTTTAGTGACTTGATCGTCAACCATTTCAATCTGTTTCTCATTTATCATTTTCCAATCATTGTTCGCGCCAAATAGAGAAACTTCTAAACTCAATTACATTTAATTTTCATTTCAATTCATTGAGTTTTCAATCTAAATCTCCATTTTTTGCGATTTTATTGAGTTCTCCAATAAAACGTAATTTTTCTCAAAATCACTGAATCAAGTGATCGCACACATTGTTTCTTTTATTAATTATCAAAACTTATAAGATTGAAGAAGTATTGCAATTTCATTGAAATAAATGACTACAAGATGAATACACAGTTCAAATAGTAAATGTTACAACTTTCATAATATTTTGGAATTTGTAATGATAGAGACCTGATCAGAGCTCTTTATCTCCTTTAACAATCTGGCAATGATCTTGATGTGGTAATCACGAAGAATAATGAGAAAAAGTTTCTCCCTAATGTGTCATATTAGTTTAGCAAGAGAACTCCTTTGTGGCGATATGAAAGTTCTCCCAGATGGCTTGGTATAAAATCCCTCACTTGATCATAGTAAGACTTAATAGTGGAGCTTCTAGTTGGACATTAAACCTCACCTTTGATGGCTTGATCTTCAATAACTTTAACTTAGCTTGATATGAAATTCCTCTCCTTTGGACACGATAATGATGATCATAATTAGGAAGATAACGAAAAGGAAGATCAATCTCATTTTCTTTTTTATCCTCTTGATCTTCTCGAAGAATGAGAAAAATGTTGGATTCCCTTGATCTTCTCTAAAAAAAATAGAAATACTGATCTTTTCTAAAAAGGGAAAAAATCCTTCTAAAAGTTATAAATGACTTAATGTTTATTGTGCCTCCCTAGATTTACAAAATCTCAATTAATCATATCCATTAAATTTGATAGAAATAGGAATCAATTGTTGATATTAAAGTTCAAAACCAACTCAAATTTAGGTTGAAAATCTGTTGTTGACTGAGCGACCTATGGCGTCATCAATGGGTCTACTAGTGGGGTCGCTGGTGGGTCCACCAATAACCATTGGTTGAATCTCTCTGTTTAGGGTAGAGAATTGATCCATTGGTGAGTTTACTAGTGAACTCACTAATACTAGTGATCTTCCTAGTGGCTCAAGAGAAACAGCTCTAAATGTTGATCTGCCGCATTAGATCTCAAAAAAAACAACCGTATTTTTGTCTCTAAACTATGATTGAGGTAATTCATGAACTGTTAGAAAGATAATTAGAGCTCTACAACTTCTTCTAACATGAATTTTTTTTTCTTTTCATTCTCCATCAATATCAAAATGACCGTGAAGTTGGTACTACTGCACAGCCTTCTAGCCATTTTTAATTTCCTTTTTTCTTTTTCTTTTTTTCTTGCAAGATTTTTAACAAAGAACAAGTAAGAAGTATTAAAAATTACTATTCTAGCAGCGATGAACCTACTTTTTCTCAAGCCATGGGTGAACCTACTTTTTCTCGAGCCACGGGTGATTTGGAGGTGATGATCACAATCATCATTTTAACAACAACCTTGAGTTGTTATGCATCAAAATCAACTGTCAGGAATATCAAGATCGCAGTAAACTACCATCAACAAACACTTTTTGAGGCAACATTGTGGTTGCAAAAGTAGTTATGGTGCTAGCATGGACAAAATACAGCAATGCAAGGGGATATGATCCAGCAATGAAAGGAAAGGAATACACAATGTTCTCTTTAATTTTCCAAGATCAAAATATTATCTTCAATCTGATGGCAAATCGGATAAGCGGTGATCTTTAAGAAAGACAAGGCAACAACTCGGACATTCAGATTGATAAGCATGTACCTAACCATCCAATCAAATTCAATTTCCAAAGATATACACATTATTGGGAACTCATTGAGAGACTCCAGAGCTATGAGTTTTGTTTAAAAATAAGTATAAACTAGGGTTTTTATGCATCTCAATATAAGCATAATTGTCACGGTCACATTTAAGCACAATTGAAACAAAAGTAGTTGAGGCAAGGAAGACTATCAATTTTGCTAAATGTTGAGAGAGATTAACTTATATAAGAGTGCCTGCTGTTCCTACATGTGGCTGTTGTTGAGCCCATTGGATTGATATGTCTCATAGTGCGATATACATGCTTGACTCCTTCAAAACAGAATCTTGTAGCTATGCAGTCTGAACATCATGACGGTACCTACAGGAACCATAAAAATCCTCAGAGCATTCGTTCCCTCACTTTTTAGCATTAATAGGAATGGTAATGGATGCGTTCATGGCTCAATTTTTGGCACATCTTATACAAAATTATAAATTAGAAAAAAGAAATTTTCATTTTTAATTCAAAATTTTATATAGAACAGTTCAAAAATCAACCCATGAATGCATCCATTACCATCCCTAGGCACTCTACCTTTACATTCATACGACATTCCTAAATTTAGTTGCAAACATATCCAGCCCCCGAACCGCCCCCCCCCCCCAAAAAAAAACAAAGTAAAATAATAACCTGAGAAAGTTGCCATCCAACATGCTTCATTCAATAGAATGTATCATTTACAGTTATGAGCATCAATAACTGAAAGAGTTCCGGGACACAGTGGCAGAAAGAAGAAACAGCTAATATTTGACAAAGTTCCTGGCAAGGGAATCCACAATGGAGAAAATTATTCGAGTGAATGATCACCACCTTTTTGTACATTACATTCAAATCACATCCATCTTAGAATTACAATCTCCTTTAAGTAAAGAACTATTGTACACTGAAAATTTTAAAAGAAAATGACAGCTCTATTGTACACTGAGTTAATCGGTTAAAAGATCAACATCCCTATTCTACACATCAGCCATGCTGCGGCCATATTAACTGACCCAGAGACCTTTTTCTTTGATCAAGTTCACCTTCATGTGGGCAATGCTATGTCTTACCTCTACAAAGAAGAGGTTAGTTTCAAGAGTAGGTGAGGCATGCAATGATCTACTACTTGTTGCCATCACCATCATCTGACCCCTCTTCTTCATGATCTTCTTCCTCTTCATGATCTTCTTCAACCTCTTCCTTCTCCGAACCATCTTTCTCCTCAACATGATTGTCATCTGAGTTGTCATCTGCAGCATCACCTTCGTCCTCCTCATTATCCTCATCATCTGACATGTTCTTTATTACCTCTTCTATTATACTCTTCACTTCTTCTTTTCTATCCGCAAGACTGATCTTGAAGTGAGATTCTGCAGATAAGTACACATGTACAATAGTGTCACAAGATTCACAAACCAACAATCCTGCTTTGCATTAGGGCATTATTGATTTGCATACCGGCATCAAAATGATGCATTTGTTGATACAAAAAAGAAAATTCCATATTATCGAAAGAAAGGGAGAAAATAAGCGAAAGGAAAGAAAAAGTTGGAGTGAGAGCCACTGTGTTTGCGTCAGGGGTGAAAGCATTCTTGTGTCAAGAGAGCAAGGGATTGAGAATAGCACTTATATTGACATTTAGCTATATAATTTTTCTGTGCAAATGAGTACAGAGAATAAGTATCACTAGGAGTTGAGCTGAGAATACCTAGTTGTTTCAGAATATCAGCCAAAGTTACCTGCATCAGAAACAGTATTAAGTTCCTCTTCGTAAAATCAAGAAATGAAAGAATACACAATAATAAATAATACACTACTCACAACTTCAAAGTCAACTTCTTTCAAGATGTCAGTAACCACAGGAAGCATAACCTTTCTACTGGGTCCCTTGATAGCTTTCGCATGAACCTTTCTTTTACCTTATGGCATGCCAAACTAGTCTTAGAAAACGATGTTATGTGCAATAATAAATTCAAGAAAAAAAAACAGGCTCATCATAAAATATAACACTCTGATCATGAGGTGAAAGCTCGATCAAAATAAGTTATGCAAATTTACCACTATGACCTGCCATGCATAAATTTTGCACCCTTCCAACATATCATTAAGAATTGAAAAGGTAAAACAGATGGTAAGGGTTCATGGAAGTCCAGAACCCAAATGATACCAAATTTACTATTACTGTCATACATAAGCTTTGTGCATTGTATTTAAGTTCATTCCATGCTCTTTAATATCATATCCCGTTTTTTCCAGTATCTATCTAGGATAGTCATTGACGATGCATCTTACTTTGGGATTATCATCACAATTGCTATCTTTCTCCACAAATTTTTCTATCACAAATTGAACCTTGACTTCAGTGGAGAGCAGTTGTAATGTAATAAGCAAATGCGTGGTACTAGAAGTAGAAATTCACAACTAAACAGGACGTCCAGTTTACATATATCAATCCCAGAACACAAGTAGAAACTAGGATGCCCTCTAGCTTCTAGTAGCAAGATGGAATCCACACTAAAGGCAGACAGATAAAAACATTCTAAGCAAGGGCCCAGAATAGGGTTGCACATGCACAATATGCATTTTTTGTAGCATAAGCAAAGATTCCATCATCAAAGCAGTATCAGCTAATAGAGGTACTCTTAGACTATAAGGTGTTAGCAAAAATATAGGAATAATACCAATGCAACAACCAGCGGAATCAAATAGTTAACCGAAGAGAAAAATAGTAGAGACAGAGAACACACAGATTTAACGTGGTTCGGCAATGTGCCTATATCCACAGAGACACGATCGAAAATTTCCACTATATCAAAAGAGGATTACAACTTTCTAGTTCTTAACTACAAGAGAAATTGGCAATGAAATCACACAAGAATTTGAGATCAAACCCTAACCTCTTGTTATAGTGATTTCCTCTGTTCTTCGGCCGCCGAAAATCCCGAAAGAAGCCCCCTGCCTTCTTTTCTTCTCTTTCCTTGCTTTCGGCCAAAAAAACAGAAGCAGCCGCCCTTCTTCTGCTTGCTTCAGGCCGCAACCCCTTTGGCTGCCACTAATTATTTGTCAATTGCAGCCACAAAATAATTGCAGCAGCCACAATTATTTTCCTTTGGTAATTTCTTCCCTTCGACCGCAATTGAGAATAGCAAACCTCGGCCTCCTTGTTTGCTGCAGCCGCCACGCAACAAAGCAAAATTAACTTCGGCCAATTGCAAGCCCTAGTCGCAAACCCCCTTTATAGATTATATCTCATAACAGGTTTGGACCAGTTTTTGACCCGTTTGGGCGGACTGAACTCCTTGTTGTAATAGAGCTCCATTAAAAAGAATCTCCCACTTGGAGACCTATTGCAAAAATTATAATCTCTATACATAATAATTCTTGCGTCCAAAATTTTTACCTCGATCGTCTAAAGTCCTAATTTCAACATTCAACACAAATGCACCAAAGTTGAGCAATAGCTCAGCTTTTTCCCAATATCTGCAGGATTCTTACTACCCTCAATCTTCTCCAACTTCAATTGATCATCCTCTAATAAGGATCTAATTAAGTGATATCTCAAGTGAATATATTTAGTCCGTGAATAATACGTCGAGTTTTTAGCAAGATGAATTGCACTCTAACTGTCACTGAACAACCTGCAATCAACTCTTTCAAAATCCAATTCACTCATCAATCGCTTCAACCAAATAAACTCCTTACTTCCTTCTGCAGCTGCCACATACTCAACTTCTGTCAAAAATAATACAACAATTGATTGTAATCTTGAAATCCAGCTTACCGCTGTTCCTCATACAGTAAAGACATAATCTGTGGTGCTCCTGCCATTGTCTCTATCACCCGCATAGTTCGAATCCACAAAACCTTGCATATCAATGTTATCACCCCCAAAACACAAACAATAATTTGAAGTACATTTCAAATACCTGAAAATCCACTTCATTGCTTGCCAATGTTCCTTCTCAGGATTCTTTATGAATCTACTCACAACTCCCACTGCATGTGCAATATCTGGCTTTGTACTCACCATTGCATATATAAGACTTCCAACGGCCGATGAATAAGGCACATTCTCCATATGTCTCATATCCTCATTTGTTTTAACACCTTACTCCTTTGACAGTTTAAACTGACTACCAAGAACTATAGTTACCAATTTTGTATTCTCCATGTTGAATCTCTCCAACACCTTTTTGATATACCCCTCCTGAGATAACCACAATTTATTACTTTTCTTATCTCGGGTAATTTGCATCCCAAGAAGTTGTTTTGCCTCATCCATATCCTTCATAGAGAATCTCCTTGCCAACTTCCTCTTCAGATTAATGATTTTCTTCATGCATGTACCTGCCACAAGCATATCATCTACATACAAAGTAAGTATAATAAAGTTACCGTTCTTAAACTTTTATAAATATACACAATGATCTGAATTGTATCTGACAAAATCCGAATCCAATATAAACTTGTCGAACTTCAAGTACCATTAACTCGGCGCCTGTTTCAATCCATACAAGCTCCTTTTCAGTCGACATACCCAATTCTCCTTTCCTTTAACTTCATATCTCTCTGGCTGTTGCATGTATATTTCCTCTTCCAAATCACCATGAAGAAAAGCAGTTTTCATATCAAGCTGCTCTAAATACAGTCCTTTCACAGCCACAATACTTAGTATTGTTCTGATAGAAGTTATCTTGAAAATAGGTGCAAATAGTTCATTTAAGTCAATACCTTTTCTCTGACTGTATTCCTTTACCACAAGTCTAGCCTTGTATCTTTGTGTCCCTCCTGCCTCATGTTTCACCGTGTATACCCACTTGTTATGTCATACTTTTATTTTTTCGATCGCTTCACCAAGTTCCATGTATGATTCTCCACCAAAAAAGACATCTCATCACGCATGGCATGCTCCCACTTAAGACGAAAGTTATCCTGCATAGCCTCTTGGTAACTCTCTGATTCACCTACATCAGTATATAAAACATGATATAAAGAAAGACAAAATTTTTGGATTGGCTTCCTTATCCTAGTGCTCCTCCTCAAAGTGGAAACACTCTCTAATGAATAACTGGAACCATCTACTTCAGCAGTGGCTCTCTCTTCTGTCTGGTCTCATCTAAAACTTGTGTATTCTCAAGTGTAGCCATTTCTTTTTCTTCAGATGTAGGTATTTCTTCTTTTTTTCATCCATGAGATTTATCCCATCATGTGGCTCATCCAGCTCTAAGTGCTCTTTCTCAACTATTTTCTCACTTTTCTTCTCCATTCGGTTTTTATACATACAACCATCATTGAATACTACATCTCTTCAACGAATCACCTTGTTATGCTTATAATCCCACAAGCGATAACCATATTCATCACCACCGTATCTAATGAATGCACACTTCTGAGATTTAGAATCAAACTTCTTTCTCATCTCATGATCCACATGTGCATATGCTATACAGCCAAATAATTGTAAGAATGAATAATTCACAGTCTTACTAGACCACACCTCCTCTGGAATTCCTTCATCTAAAGCATAGGTAGACTTCTATTGATCAGATAGACTGTTATATCTACAGCGGCTCTCCAAAATTGCAAAGGCAAATCTGCATGTAGTCTCATACTCCGAGCTTACTCCAAAATGGTTCTATTTATTCTCTCAGCCACGTCGTTGTCCTCGGTACAGTCTTCACTCTCCTGATCCTGTGGGAGAGCAATAGTCATCGAACTCCCTATTGCAAAATTCCCCACCATTGTTTGACAACAGACATTTCACTTTCAAACCTATTTCATTCTCAATAAGAGTTTTCCATACCTTAAAAATCTTGAAAACATCAGATTTCTTCTTAAGTGCAAATACCATATTTTTCTTCTTGCATCATCTATGAAAGTAACAAAATAAAAATTACCTCCAAAAGACTTCGTCGAATAAGGCCCCCATATATCTGTATGCACCAACTCCAATCTCTCGGTTTTCTTCTCTTTGCCCTACTTCATAAAACTAACTCTTTTCTGCTTCCAAAACACACAGTTCTCACAGAAATTAAAGTTAACATCTTTCATATCTGCCAACATACCTCTGAATTGCAACACCCTCATGCCACTCTCGCTCAAGTGACCGAGCCTCTGATGTCATAAGATAGATAGCCTTCTCATGTCATAAGATAGATAGCCTTCTCATTCCTCACGGTAGCCAAAGAAACAACGTGATCCACCGAGTTTGAGAGTAAATATAGAGTTCCCACTCTCACACTCTTGACCACTATCATTGCTCATTTACTGTTCTTTCACTGTTTCCTCTCAAATGAGATTTGATAATCTTCGCCATCCAGCTTGCTAACAAATATCAAATTCTTCTTCAAATCTGGTATGTGCCTGACCTCTTGTAAAAAGCACCTTTCCACCAATGTGCAATTTCAACTGAATTATCCTCTTACTGGCAATTTTGCATTCCTACCCATTACCAACAGTCACATGCCCAAATTTATCTTGGACATAATTATCAAACCATTCTCTATGAACAGTGCAATGAAACGAAGCCCCTGAATCCACAAACCACAGATCTGACCTCAATTCTGTATGAGCAGACAAGCATAAGTCATCATACTCCTTGGATTCACCACATTCGCTCCCTCCTTGTTTTTGTTTGGACAATCTTTCTTCATATGATCATCTGTCTTACATTTTCAATAAACTAACTTTTTCTTGAACTTTCTCTTAGATTTTAATCTCCCTTTTTATTTCGACTCTCTACTTAAATTTCTATCCCTTTCCTTATTTCTGTTATTATCAACAGACAGAGCTTGTAGAAACTGTACTCTCACCCATACTTTTTTTATCAATTCATCATTCATGATTGTACTCACAACATCATCAAATTTAAGAGTAGTATTGGAAGTATTGTTAATGGCCATAACAACATTACTCCAACTATCCGGTAACTAACACATAAACATCAAAACTTTAATGTCATCAGCAAAGACAAAATCTAAAGATTCAAATTGTGCCCATAATATGTTAAATTCATTCAAATGATTAACAACTGAACTATCAGAAAGCATTCTCAATTTAAACAACTTTTTCATTAGAAACAGTCTATTTGAAACAGACGGCTTTTCATAAAATTTAGCCAATGCTAACATCAAATCTAAAGTAGTCTTCTCCTTGGAGACGTTGAACACAACATACTTTATCAGGCACAATCGAATCTACCCCAAAGCCCTCCTGTCAACAATTCTCACTCCTCATCAGTCATTTTTTCTGGTTTTTCTCCAAACAATAGTTGATATAAATTTTTCTGATATAAATCTTCCATCTGCAACTTCCACTATTGGAACTCTGTCCAATCAAATCTTTTAATTTTTTCCTTCCTATCTTCCGCCATAACTCCCACTCAAAATCAACACCGATCTGAGCAAAATTTGACCTGAACCAGGGCTCTGGTACCAATTGTTAACAAAAATATAGAAATAATACAAATGCAACAACCAGCGAAATCAAATAGTTAACCGAAGAAAAAAATAGCAGAGATAGAGAACATGCAGATTTAACGTGGTTCAACAATGTGTCTACATCTATGAGGACACAATTAAAAACTTTCACTATATCAAAAGAGAATTACAACTTTCTACTTCTCAACCACAAGAGAAATTGGCAATGAAATCACACAAGAATTTGATATCAAAGCGTAATCTCTTGTTACAGTAATTTTCTCTGTTCTTTGGCAGCCGAAAATCCCGAAAGAAACCTCTTGCCTTCTTTTCTTTTCTTTCCTTGCTTTCAGCCAAAAAAACAGAAGCAGCCACCCTTCTTCTGCTTGCTTCAGGCGGCAACCCCTTTGGCCGCAACTAATTATTTGTCAATTGCTGCCACAAAATAATTGCAGCAGCCGCAATTATTTTCCTTTGGTAATCTATTCCCTTCGGCCGCAATTGAGAATAACAAACCTCGGCCTCCTTGTTTGCTGCAGCCGCCACGCAACAAAGCAAAATTAACTTCGGCCAATTACAAGCCCTATCCGCAAACCCCCTTTTATAGATTATATTCATAACGGATTTGGGCCGGTTTTGGACCCGTTTGGACAGACTGAACCCGTTGCGGTAATAGGGCTCAATTAACAACATAAGGAACTGTGATAAACACAAAAAGATTTGACAAAACTTCAAGATCTGCTGTCAACCTAAGAATAATTTTAGATTGTCCATGGTTACCAATTAGCAAAAAGCAGGCAGGAAATATAGTGCACCAGTTTATGCTCATTTACCAGAGTTTATTTTAAAAGTATCTATATGAAGAAAAACAAATTCTATGGGAGATGACAAGACTAGCTATAGATAATTACCTTCATCTATGAGAAACATTCTGAACAATGAAGCAACCAAAATGATAATCAGACCCTCAAGAACGTTTAAGCAGATTAACTCTATGAAAATTATCTATACACCACAATGTGATACTTTTGCATATCAAAAGTATAATAATATAAGCAGATTTCAATATGTCAGCAAAAGATAGTGTTCTAATTACACCAGTGCACTTATTTGTGGTCTTTGTAGGCAAGCTAGAGTACATATATACAACACATATTATTCAATATTTCTGTTGACATTAACGAAAGGAAGCACTGTTCTCAAAGAAAAAAAAAAAGAATCAACGTACTAATCTATTTAACTATTTCCTAACTTGGACTAACCTTTTTCCCTGGTTGAAGACTTTGGCTTTGTTATCTTTTTCTGTATTGCCTTTTTGCCCTCAGTTGATGGTTTATCATGACCTTTCTTATTATTCGCTTTCACAGATTTGGAGGTTGAAGGACGAGCTGAATCACTAACAGCTAGAGACGCACTCTTCTTTGAAGATTTTGAAACTTTTTTGGGTGCTTTTGCAGAATCTTTTACTGAAACAGCAGCTTTCTCCATTGCTGCAGACTTGGATTCCTTCCTAGTAGGACCATTGTTTGATACTTTTTTGCTTTTTGCAAGTGCCTTTGATACACCTTGAGAAGCTGAAGCACTTAGATTAGACTGTGAAGTACTTTTATTAGATTTTCTAGAATATTTACTGGAAGATGAGGTTTTTTGCTTGATCTTGGTGCTGCCAGATGCCGCCATCTTTTCAGAACTCTTTTTTCTGAAAGGCGGCTTGTTCTTCACATGGTCATTCTTCTCAGAATCACCAGATTCACCCCTATTTTCATCATCTTCATTAACTTTAGCATATTGTTTTCTTCCACTTTTTGCATCAGTCTTCGGTCTCTTTTTCTGTTTCTGCACACCAAAAGGACCTCTTAGATATCAGAAGGTAGCAGTTGAATCAGATCAACTTACAAATGTAACTCTGTACAACCACATACAAGCATCAAGAGTATCTTAGCTAAGAAAGAAAAGAATGAAAATAAGCTTCCAATGTTTTGCCTAAGCTGAAGATTCCAGCAGAAAAATTATAAACGTAATTTATTCAAACTGAGAATGATATCAATATTGGAAGGACCAACTCAATGTTGCGAATGGAGCCCTATTGCCACAATGGGTTTCGGTACACCAAAACGGGTCCAAAACCAACCCAAACCCGTTACGATATAATATACATATGGGGTGTGGTGCTAGGGTTTTGGATTAGCCGAAAAGAAAAAAAAACAAAAAGCTAAGGGTCTTGTGTAGGCCGTGGTGTTCTTTTGTGGCGGCTGCTGCTTTCTCTACTTGCAGCCAAACAAAATCAACCAAAATAATTTGGTGGCTGTCATGTGAAGCAAAATAATTTTGCGTGCCCCAAGATTTTCCTTTTGAGGTATAGCGGCTGCAATTCTTGGCCGAAGGTAGTATTTTTTTTTTGGCCGAAGGTGTTTTGGCGGCGGCTATAGCACAGGTACAAGATTATTATATTCCTTTTGAGGTGAGCATTTGATCTTGTATTTTGTGTGATCTCATTGATTTCTCTCCTGTGGTTGAGAACTAGAAAGTTGTAATCATCTTTTGATATAGTGGAAGTTTTCGATCGTGTCCCCGTGGACGTAGGCATATTGCCGAACCACGTTAAATCTGCATATTATCTGTCTCTGCTTTTTTTTTCTCTTCGGTTAACTATTTGATTCTGCTGGTGTTGCATTAGTATTATTCCGCTAATTTTGCTAACAATTGTATCAGAGCCCTGGTTCGGGTCAGATTTCACTCAGATAGGTGTTGATTTTGAGTAGGAGTTATGGCAGAAGATAGGAAGGGAAAGATTGAAATTTTTTATGGGACAGACTTCCAATGGTGGAAGTTGCAGATACAAAATTATTTATACCAAAAGAATTTATATCAACCACTGTTTGGAGAAAAACCAGAAAAGATGACAGATGAGCAGTGGGAATTGTTGGACAGGAGGGATTTGGCGCAGGTTCGATTATGCCTGGCAAAGCAGGCTGTGTTCAATATCTCCAAGGAGAAAATCACTTCAGATTTGATGTCAGCGTTGGCTAAATTTTACGAGAAGCCGTCTGCTTCAAATAAACTGTTTCTAATGAAAAAGTTGTTCAACTTGAGAATGCCTTCTAATAGTTCAGCTGTTAATCATTTAAAAGAATTTAACACATTATGGGCACAAATTGGATTCTTAGATTTTTTTTCTTTGCTGATGATATTAAAACTTTGATGTTTATATGTTCATTACCGGATAGTTAGAGTAATATTGTTATGACCATCAGCAATGTTTCCAATATTGCTCCTAAATTTGATAATGTTGTGAGTACAATCATGAATAATAAATTGATGAAAAAGAGTATGGGTGAGAGCACAGTTTCTACAAGTACTGCTCTATCTTTTAATAATGACAAAAGGAAGGAAAGAAGCAGAATTTTAAGTAGGAAGTCGAAACAAAGAGGAAGATAAAAATCTAAGGGGAAGTTCAAGAAAAAGTTAGCGGCATGAGGGTATTGCAATTCAGAGGTAAGTTGACAGATATGAAAGATGCTAACTTTGATTTCTGTGAGAACTGTGTGTTTGGAAAACAGAAAAGAATTAGTTTTATGAAGGATGGCAAGGAGAAGAAAACCAAGAGATTGGAGTTGGTGCATACAGATATATGGGGGCCTTTTTCGGCGAAGTCTCTTGAAAGTAATTCTTATTTTGTCACTTTCATAAATGATACAAGCAGGAAAATATGGGTATTTGCACTTAAGCAGAAATCTGATGTCTTTAAAATCTTTAAGGTATGGAAAGCTCTTGTTGAGAATGAAACATGTTTGAAGGTGAAATGTCTGTTGTCAAATAATGGTAGAGAATTTTGCAATAGAGAGTTCGATAACTATTGCTCTACCCACGGAATCAGGAAAGTAAAGACTGTATTGAGGACACCGCAGCAAAATGGCGTGGCTGAGAGGATGAATAGAACCATTTTGGAGCGAGTTCGGAGTATGAGACTACATGCAGGTTTGCCTTTGCAACTTTGGGGAACCGCTATAGATACGGCATTCTATCTGATCAATAGGAATCCAGCTAGTGTTTTAAATGGAGGAATTCCAGAGGAGATGTGGTCTGGTAAAACTGTGAATTATTTATTATTAAAAGTATTTGGTTGTATAACATATGCACATGTGGATCATGAGATGAGAAAGAAACTTGATTCTAAATCTCAGAAGTGTGCATTCATTGGATACGGTGGCGACAAATATGGTTATCGCTTATGGGATTATGAGCATAATAAGGTAATTCGTAGCATATATGTAGTATTCAATGAGGGCTGTATGTATAAAGACCGAATGGAGAATAAGAGTGAGAAAACAGTTGAGAAAAAGCACTTGGAACTGGATGAGCCACAGAATGGGATAGATCCCATAGATAAAAGAAAGGAAAAAATACCTACATCTGAAGGGGAAGAAATGGCTACACCTGAGAATACACAAGTTTCAGATGAAGCTGAATAAGATAGAGAGTCACTGGCGGAAGTAGATGGTTCCAGTACTTCATCAGAGAGTGTCCTCACTTTAAAAAAGCCATTCCAAAAACTTTATCTTTCTTTATATCATATTTTGTATATTGATGCAGGTAAACCAGAGAGTTACCAAGAGGCTATGCAGGATAAATTTCGTTTTAAGTAGGAGCAAGTCATACGTGATGAGATGTCTTCTTTAGAGGAGAATCACATATGGAAATTGGTAAAGCGATCGAAAAAGATGAAAGTATTGCATAAAAAGTGGGTATACAGGGTAAAACATGAGGCAAGAGGGACACAAAGGTTCAAGGTTAAACTTGTGGTGAAGCGATACGGTCAGAGAAAAGGTATTGACTTCAATGAAATATTTGCATCTGTTGTCAAGATGACTTAATAATACTGAGTATTGTGACTGTAAAAGGATTGTATTTACAACAGCTCGATGTGAAAACTGCTTTCCTTCATGGTGATTTGGAGGAGAAAATATATATGGAACAACTGGAGGGATATGAAGTTAAAGGAAAAGAGAATTGAGTATGTCGACTGACAAGGAGCTTGTATTGGTTGAAACAAGCGTCGAGGTAATGGTACTTGAAGTTCAACAAGTTTATGTTGGATTCAGATTTTGTCAAATGCAATTCAGATCATTGTGTATATCTACAAAAGTTTAAGCATGGTAACTTTATTATACTTACTTTATATGTAGATAATATCTTATGACAGATACATGCATGAAGAAAATCAATGATCTGAAGAGAAAGTTGGCAGGGAGATTCTCTATGAAGGATATGGGTGAGGCTAAATAACTTCTTGGGATGCAAATTACCCGATATAAGAAAAGCAAGAAATTGTGGTTATCTCAGGAGGGGTACATCAAGAAGGTGTTGAAGAGATTCAACATGGAGAATGCAAAACCGGTAACTACAGCTCTTGGTGTCAGTTCAAACTGTCAAAAGAGTAAGGTGCTAAGACAAATGAGGAGACGAGATACATGGAGAATGTACCTTATTCATCGGTCGTTGCAAGTCTCATATATGCAATGGTAAGTACAAGACCAAATATTGCACATGCAGTGGAAGTAGTGAGTAGATTCATGAAGAACCCTGGGAAGGAACATTAGCAAGCAGTGAAGTGGATTTTCAGGTATTTGAAAGATACTTCAAACTATTGTTTATGTTTGGGGGGTGATAACATTGATGTGCAAGGTTTTGTGGATTCGAACTATGCGGGTGATAGAGACAATGGCAGGAGAACCGCAGATTATATCTTTACTGTAGAAGGGACAGCGGTAAGTTGGATTTCAAGATTATAATCAATTGTTGGTTTATTTTCGACATAAATTGAGTATGTGGCATCTGCAAAAGCAAGTAAGTAGTTTATTTGGTTGCAGCGATTGATGAGTGAGTTGGATTTTGATAGAGTGGATTGCAGGTTGTTCAGTGATAGTCAGAGTGCAATTCATCTTGCTAAGAACTCAGCATACCATTCACGGACTAAACATATTCACTTGAGATATCACTTCATTAGATCTTTGTTGAAGGATGGTCAATTGAAGTTGGAAAAGATTGAGAGCAGCAAGAATCCTGCAGATATGTTGACAAAGCCGGTTGATGGGAAAAAGTTGAGCTATTTCTCAACTTTGGTACATTTGTGTTGAATGCTAAAATCGGGACTTTAAACGATCGAGGTAAAAACTTTGGACACTAGAATTATCATGTATAGAGATTATAATTTTGCAATAAGTCTCTAAGTGGGAGATTATTGCTAATGGAGCCCTATTGCCGCAACGGATTTCGGTACACCGAAATGGATCCAAAATCGGCCCAAACCCATTATGATATAATATATATATGGGGTGTGGTGCTAGGATTTTGGATTAGCCCAAAAAAAAACAAAGAGTCAAGGGTTTCTCTTGTGTAGGCCGTAGTGTTCTTTTGTGGCGGCTGCTGCTTTCTCTACTTGCTGCCGAACAAAAACCAAAATTATTTGGTGGCTGTCACGTAAAGCAAAATAATTTTGCGTGCCCCAAGATTTTCCTTTTGAGGTGTAGCGGCTGCAATTCTTGGCCGAAGGTGGTTTTTTTTTTTTTTTTTTGGCCGAAGGTGTTTTGGCGGTGGCTATAGCACAGGAACAAGATTATTATATTCCTTTGAGGTGAGCGTTTGATCTTGTATTTTGTGTGATCTCATTGATTTCTCTCTTGTGGCTGAGAACTAGAAAGTTGGAATTATCTTTTGATATAGTAGAAGTTTTTGATCGTATTCCCGTAGACGTAGGCATATTGCCGAACCACGTTAAATCTGCGTGTTCTCTGTCTCTGCTATTTTTCTCTTCGGTTAACTATTTGATTGCGCTGGTTGTTGCATTAGTATTATTCCACTATTTTTGCTAACACTCAACACTGAACTCGTTATCTTAGTTGGCTCAAACAAACTTCCTAAAGTTCACAAGGAAAGCATAACCTCATCAAAGAGTGCCCCCTACAGGTAAATCAGCGATTCCTCAGCAATCCCAAGAGTACAAACAATTTGCTGATAAGCATAGCCATGATTTAGCATGGTCAGTAAGGATGAAAACCTACTGTACAATTGAATGAGCATGGAAAACATATATTCAAATGTCAAATTTTAGCGACCATGTCTTAATAGAATGGCTCTTCCTTCCTTTCCGTAAATCAAAACCATTTGGCTATACATAATCTTATGTAGCAGTCCCTTTAGTTCATATCTGTAACATCATAATGACTTTGATAGATATTTAGTAATGGCATACCCAGCAAAATAAGATTTACCGCAATATATTTTACAATCCACAAGCATAGTCTTATTAGGAAATAAAAATAAAGACCTAGCAGTTTGGCAGGCTATATACCCCGCCAATTAGTATCTCTATATTACGTAGATACTTTTGAGGGAAACATGATTTTATATATATATATATATATATATATATATATATATATATATATATATAGAGAGAGAGAGAGAGAGAGAGTCACCTTATGGAGGCACCCCTAGATCTCAACATAGAGGGCCTACATGGACTATCCAAACCGTTAGTTATACTTTTTGTGCTCTAAATAAGTGGTGTATAAAATACCATGTGATTTAGACACTTCTTCGGGGTTAATAAAGAGGTTTCATTTGTTATGTTGTTGAAAAACCGTTGATTTTGTAACACTATCCAATGTGTGGAAAAAAAAACATATGAAAATTCAAATTTTTTACACCACTGTTTTAGGATGCAAACACAACTAACAATTCTAATCATCTAGATATGTTGGGATTTAAGAGCGCCTCCATAGACAACTTCCTATGGAGGCACCTTAGGTACGCTTTTTATGTGTAAACAGTTCTCAAACTAATCTTTGTGAGAATCCCATCGTAGGCCATCCCTATGAAAGATCCAAGCCGTCCATCCCAATCTATACATTTTAGCTTATAAACAAAAATTCAAGTTATTCGGACACCATTTACCCATGCATTGAACGGTTTCTTTTTTTTCTCTAGCTGAAATTACATATTTCTTGAAGCCCCTCAAGTCATGGGTAAACAATATAAGAATAACTTCAATTCATATTTATAAGTTAATAAATGTGTAGATCGAGATGGACGATTTGGATCTTCATTAGGGATGATCCAAGATAGGGTTCTCATGAATCTTAGTTGAGAACTGCTCTCATAAGAGCGGCCCCCTACACATGCACTCACGTATGCACGCACGCGCACACCACACACACAAAACTAATATCCACAAATAACTCATTATATGGACAAAAACCTTAGTTTCTTCTTTATCAGAAGTTGCTTCGTCAGATGCTGCCTGAGCATCTTCTTTTGTCCTCTTTCGTTTTTTGCCTTTCTGAAGAAAAAGAAACTAAATGTCATAAAGATTTCAGAGGTCAGGAGATTTAAAAAAGCTATGTCAGCATTGCGGAGTATAAAGACCTGTTCTTTTTCTTCAAGTACAACATCTCTGCTAACATAAGGAGATTGTAGAAATTCCAGAAGCTTTTCCAAGGCTTCTTCCTGAAAGGACGGAGCAGTTTTGTAAATAGGCTATACAATTACAAAAGAAAAGAGCAAGTGCAGTATCGATCAATAAGCAACTAACCTTTTTAGTTAGCCAATTATTTACAGGAATATCAAATAATTCACAGAAAAGCAACAGCCTGTCTTTTGTACATTTTTCAAGCTTTTCTTTCACCTTTGCCTTCTCTTTTGCCTACAAAACATATGATCTGACCAGTAAATAAATTGTATGAAAATAAAATATAATACTTTATCTAGAGATATATTGCTTGAGCCTCAAATGTGTAAAGTACATTTAGCACCAGAAAAGTGTAATTATATCTCATGAATCACATGTAGATGTCATAGCCCGGTATTGGAACACAGGACAAAAAAGAGCAAAATACATTACCAATGACGTGAATATGATAAAAGAAGAATATTCCTACAACACATACATTACTGTACCTCGTTCCCGGCCCAAACAAATCCAGAGAACTGCAAAATGTGTTGTTTCACAAATTTGACCTGAAAACGTAGAACTTCAGTTCCAATGCAGATATAGATTGAAATAACAAAGTTTCAACACATGCATCAACCAGAATACAACTATAGACTACTATATGCTTAATATAGTAAGTAGAGCATCAACAAAACATTACATTTGACTTTCTTCCGAAAAGGATTGTATGAAGAACATTAAGGTTGTCATCGGTCTTTCTTTTTGACATCTTGAAAAGCACTGCAATAGTTACAAAAATCAGGAAATAAATCACTGACCAGAGTGATAGGCTATTAAGTGTGAAAATAGTAAAGAAAAGGTACTTGATGACGAGTACATTTCCTGTTTATTACAACATTTGTGGGATAGAAATGCAACATAGAGCAGAGTAATATGGAACTGCTCTAACTGAAGAAATATACATGCCTTTCAGATTTATACTTTGAAAGAAGGTTTGCAACAAAGGATAAAGGATAATAGGAAAGTGCAGCACAAATAAGAGGTCACTAAAACAGCACGAGTGTATAACTAGCATGCATCCATGTCTTTTCGTATCACCATCATCCACTTTTTTTTTTGGTCGTCCCTTCACTTTTTTAAGTTGTCCTACATTAATAAACTCCACTCATCGAACTGTTGCATCTGTAAGTCTCCATTGCACATGATCAAAACATTGTAAGAAATTTTCTCACATGTTCTTTTCAATGGGAGTTACGCCCATCATAATACGAACATCCTCATTTTTTACTTTATCTCTCCTAGTTTTACCACACATCCACCGAAGTATGGGCATCTCTACTACGCTCAATTTCTGTGAATGATATCTCTTTATAGCCTAACATTATGTGATATAGCAAAACCGGTATAATAACAGTCCTATAAAAGTTTTCCTTCAACCTTAACGGAATGTTACGATCACATAATATTCCTGTTACGCTCCTTCATTTCAACTAATTAGCTTGGATTTATGGTTGACATAACTATCGATCTCTCTATTGTTTTAAATAATATAACCCAAGTATCTATTTCTACCTCGTTCAATATCACAGCATTATAGTCACGGGTCATTTTCTACTAAATATATATATATATATATATATATATATATATATATATATATATATATATATATATATATATATATATATATATATATACACACTCTATTTTGGACCTACTCAATTTAAAATCTCTAGATTCTAATATTTACCTACATAACTCTAACTTTGTATTCACCCCTCCTCTTTCTTTCATCAACTAATACAATATCATCAGCAAATAGCATATATTAAAGTATCTCATCCTGAATAGCTCTAATAAGCTCGTCAATCACCATGGCAAATAAAAATAGACCCAATATAGATCCTTAATACAATTCAATTGTGATTGAAAAATCAATTGTTAAGCCACACAAAGTTTGACTTTTACGAATAATACATCATACATATCTTTAATGTCTATATACTTGATGAAGACTCCCTTCTTCATTAATGTCCATCATATCACCTCTCTCGGTAACGTATCATAGGCTTTTTCCAAATCAGTAAAGACCATTTGCAAATCTCTATTTCTCGCTCGAAATCACTCTATAAGATGATGAAGCAAATGAAGAGCTTCTGTCATCGATCGACATGGCATGAGTCTAAACGGTTTCAAATATCCTGACAGCATGTCTTAATCCATGTTTAATTACCTTTTCACAAAGCTTCATAGCGTAATACATACATTTTATTGCACGGCAGTTAATAGAACTCTAAATATCACCATTGTTCATATAAAGAGTAACTAGGTTACTCTTCTCTAATTATTTGGTGTCTTCTTAATTTGCCTGTTAAAAAGATCTATCAGCCCTCTCTCCTAAATATCTCCATAGCTCAATAGAAATTTCATTTGGAGCAACAGTTTTTTATTTTATCCTCTTCAAAACCTCTTTTACTTCATATTTTTTAATTATGAATACAAAACTACAATTCATATCCTCACACTGATTAGTAAAATCTCCCAAATCTTCAGTAAAACTACCATTGTACAATCTATCAAAATAATCTAATCTTTCTATAATCTCCTTCTCAAACAGTATTCTAAAAACATAGTTCAGTTACTCACTCGGTCCGAGACCAAGTAGCGAGTACACGGAGAACTCGGCAATTCCATCACCACCTCATCTCTCACATATTAATATTGTAGCGAGTTACTCACTCGTTCAGAACTCGAAATATTAATATTTCAATATATATATACTAAAATTGTCTTCAAAAAATATTTAATTTCACTACTGAAAATCAAGATACTATGAATATTATAAAACAAGGTTTCATACCTTTCCAATATTATCTTAGAGTTATTTATCAACTAATCAAATTTGTAATTTTTATGAAAAATAATTCCATCACCACCTCATCTCTCACATATCCAATAATTTTCTAATTCGGATTGCAGAAAAAACAAAGAAAAAAATATTGGATCAATAAGAAAAGATTTCAAACAAAAATTAGCAAAATAGATGTCTAATTTAGAGAAAAAAAATTAAATGTTTCGTCCCTTCTATAGATCCTATAATTCAAAAAAAAATTGTAGAAAAAAGATTGCAGAGAAATGTGCGATATAAATTTAAAAAAAAAAGATTTTAGATTTATCAGATAGAATGAAGAAATTGTAGAAAAAATCGGTAGAGAAAAAACGAGCGAGTTTTTCATAGTTCAAGTCTGAAACTCAGAACTCAGACAAATACTCGGCCAAGTTGGTTGAGTATTCGCTCTGTCCAAGTTTTCGACCGATTTCTCTCAACTTGACTAGTTTTCTAAGCGAGCCCGAGTACTCCGATAAGTACTTGTCCAAGTAATCTGGGTTTCAGAATACTGGTCTCGAACTAGAACCTTCAAAATCTCATCTTTATCACTTTATAGTAGACAAGTCTCTAGACTTCTATTCTCTTTTCGAGAAAGTTCATATATATCCTTTTTAACCTCTGTATTGTCCAACTTCCGATACACTTCTTTATATAATTTAGATTTTGCATCTCAAATAGCTTTCTTAACCTCCTTAGCTAACTTATTCCTCTCAAAACTTGTTGCATCATTAATCTTCTTCAAATCTTTATAAAAGTCATGTTTGATATTAATAGCATTTTTTACCTCTTCATTCCACCATGATATCCTTACATGGTTGAGCACTATCTCTCAACTCACCAAGTATATATTTAGCTATCTTCTTAATGCAACTAGTTTTTTTATTCCATATTATATTAGGATCATTATATGGGCCTTTCATACCACTCTATCTACAAAAATCTTTTGGTTACCTTCTAACTGTTACCACTTAATCTTTGGATCAAATTTATACTTAATCTTTCAAAATTTTCTCCTAATCTAAACATCTAAAATAAAAATCTATATTGGGTTGCATCACTCTCACTTGACACTACCTTACAATCAATGCAACTATCTCTATTTATCCTCCTACTTTAAAAGAAATCTATTTTGCTTGCACATAATCTACTTCTAAAAGTAATTAAGTTAAAAACTCTCTTTTTAAACTAAGTATTTACTAAAATCAAATCAAATTATAAGACAAAACAATAATATTAAGTTAAGTTGAATCCTCATCACATAGCATGTAATATGTGGTGGTCCCATCCCATTACAAAGCTTTTCATAAATAAACTATGCCATCATAGACAAACCACATTAAGAAGACTATATTTATATAATTTTTTAGGGTTTTATCATATCGATCCCTTAAATTTTCCATATTTAGATATTGGTCCCTTAGTTCTTCAATTTTTTATTTTGGCCCCTAAAACCCTTATGTTACCCCACCTTAGCCCCTCAAGTTCCATTCAAAACCAAAAGAATTTTCCTTCTAAATTAACTTTTTATCATTTTTTCCCTTACGCTCATCAATGTTTTAAATACCGGCTGGTAATACTGGTATACCAATCGATATATCGTTTTTTTTAAGAAACGAGACGATAAGCGGATTTTTTTATTGCTTACCATTTTTGACCAGTATGGGCCGATATATCGGACACGTAGTAATATATCGACCTATATCAAGATGGAAAATACCGACCGATATATTGAAATATCGACCAAACAAATTCACCTCCCCCCGATAAAACCCATTAACTCAAACCCGACTCGTTTTCTCAGTTAATAACAGGGATCAAGTTTTCTCTTCGATCCAACGAAGAGAAAACCCCGATCCCGTTCTCTCTTTTTTCCCGCACTCATGTGCACTAGAATCGCCTTTGATGACTCCAATGAGTCAGTATTCTAAATATCGAATATTGGTGATATATCAGTTGGCCAAATTACATACTGGGTACCAGATACTGGACGGGATATCATGATATGACTCTAAATACCGAATGTCATATCAGCATCATACTAGTTAAAGAATAATCATATAATTGCCTATATAGAACATATTAAAAACATATAAAATAAGTTTAGCATACTTATCTTGGCTTATTTGCATTTTACTTATGAATTTGTAGATACCGTTTAGAATATCCGCATATGCACCAAACGACATATAATCATAATTCAAGTGAATAGTCAAGTTCAACCTTCAAAACACAAAGAGGAAATCAAAACATATAAAAGCATCATATTAAAAACATCAATCAAATTACCCAATAAATATAAAATTAAGAAAAATAAGTTATCAAGAAAAAAGAAAGTGCTTTTACAATACAAAAGATATACAATTTATAATATTGTCTTTTAAATAAGTTTATCTAAAACATGCTAGAAACTTTAAATATCAATCTTTACACCTCATTTTCTAGCTCGATTCAAACTCCACTGGTTCATCCAAAAGCATACTTTCTCCTCATCATCTGATGACGAATTTGATGATGATGACACAAATTCTTCTTCCTCATCTTCATCTGATGCGGGCCGCTGCTTAAATTTTGAAGATAAAGATACTTTCCACTTAGAAGTTCTAATAATTTTGGACTTGCATGCCTTAACTATTTCACTCTTTTTTTTCGAATTAGCACCCATGGCAATTGAAACCTGTCGAAAAGTTAATTGCTCTCCAGAAAAGACATCATCATCCTAGTCTCATATGAATCGCAATTCTTTTTCTAAGGCATGAATCATTCGGTGACTTTTTTTCCCTTCATTACATGCAACTAGGGAATCTCTTTTTGGAATTGAAAGTTTGTTCTTGAGCCTTACGTTAAACTTGACGAAGACCAAGTCATATAATTTCTTAGAATTTAGCCTATTTATTTTTTTTTTTGTATACACCTAAAGAAGAGATAATCACATTAAATTCGTTGAGAACATATTTGTTTAGAAAAAAGAAATATTTTATTAGAAAAGAGCTAATCGTAGTATCATCTCAAATGTGTTGAAATTCCGTTCACAACCGAAGATCTGGTTGTCAGACTCGCAATCCTTATTGCCATGGTCCTTAATTTGGCAACATCTGTCCCTAAAATTACCACCATTGAAATAGCAATAAATATTTAGAAATAACTATTAGTTAAATAGTTTCTTAACTGAAAGTTGGTTGAATTTTATATTTCTTAAATTGAAATGCATATCTGAATTAATGATTCTTTTTACGGCTATATTTGCAAAAGACATTCCAAATGATCTATTTTGATGTTAATATATTAGAAGTTATTGTGCAGTCTTGTCAATCTCTCATGATATCTGGATAGAATCTATGTATCATCTCAACGAAACCCTTCATGAATGACACATCAGCATCAATCCCGGTCTGTTTCATATAGTAATACAAAGGGTTTAAGAGATATCCAACTCTATATAGAGAACCCTTAAGTTTTTCCTCCAGTGTTCTAAAAAACGTTCTATGCGGGCGCATATGCTCCCGCATAAACGTTTGCGGTGTAAAACCGCACAAAGAAGGCGAAAATCGCCCTGTCCATGCGGACAGGGCGATTATGCGGATTATGCGCTCTATGCGGCCGCATAATCCGCGTAGGGCGCATAATCGTACCCGACCCGACCCGCAAAGAACGTGGGTTAATGGGTTTCGAACTCGTTTTAAAACCCGACCCGACCCGACCCGTATCAATTCCCTTTTAATTCCCCCTCTCGTTTTTTCTCAATGAGTCCATCCCCATTCGCGATAAAAAACCCTAGCGCCCAAATTCCCTCTCCGATCACCCATTCCCTCCCCGATCACCCATTCCCTCCCCTCCGATCGCCTTCGACGTCGTCAATCGACTGATCGATAAGGTGGATAACTTCGCCGACCCTTAAAATCCTTTGTTGTCGTCCCGTTTGCCTAATCGATCGAGTCGATCGAGTGATCGCTCGATACCATGAATCCCCTCGGGCCTCCTCCAATCGTGCAGCGGCGAGCAGTTCTCTCCCTTCCTTCGTGCCTCCACCTCCTCCGGTCTGCTTCTCCCCTCCGGCTACCAGTCCCCCCTCCGGCAGTCCCCCCTCCGGTGGTAAATCTTCTGTAGCTGCTTCAATTTCATTTTTTGCTTGTTTAATTTTATAATTTATATGCTAAATTTTGTACATAATTTTTTTTTATAATTTTTGTTTAGTTTCGCTAGCTGCTTCTTTAATTTATATGCTAAATATTGTACATAATTTTATTTATAATTTTTGTTATGTAGCTGCTTCATTTTTGTTTAATTTATAATTTATATGGTAAATTTTTTTAGAATTTTTCTGATGCTGCATAATTTCTGTTACATAATTATTGCTGCATAATATTTTCTGCAGCTGCATAATTTTTTTCCTGCTACATAATTACTGTAGCTGCTGCATAATTTTTCCCTGCTGCATAATTTTTTGAACTTGAATTTTATTGCTGCTCCAATAGTTTGATAATAATAGTTTTGAACTTGATATTCCTATAGTTTCTGTAGCTGCTTGATAATAACAGTTTGATAATAATATAATGACTGTACCTGCTTCATTTATATTCCTATAGTTTAGATTATATTGGTTACTAGTCAAATTTGAATCAAAATGATACATTTTATAATCAAGTAAAACCAACGAACAAATTTGTAAAATTATTTTTACATAGATGTAGTAGAGTATTAGTTTATTTGAATTATTTGGCGATTTGTTAATTGTTGAATTATTTTTTTGAATGAGAAATAATTGTTTTATAATTTTTTAGAGTTTTATAGCATTAATATATCCATTTTTTAATAATTATTATATTAATATATATTAAAATATTAATATTCCGCATAATTCCGCGTAATCCGCATAATCGGCGCGTAATCCGATTATGCGTTATGCGGTCCTGGACCGCACGCATACTGAAAACGCATTCTTGAACATTGTTTTCCTCCCATCTTTTATAAATAATTTTTCATATTGAAAAATATTTTTCTCTTCACCTCTTATAGTATCTCTTATTTTCTCTTTCACAGTCTATAGGCCACCATACAAAAAATCCATTGATGGGATCTTGTCCCCATTAACTCTATACAAAATTTTCACCATTGGAGTGAATAATTTTAGCGCAATATTTGTACTGTCCCAAAATTTATTGCTAGCAATTATTTCTGCAACTTAAACATTCAAAAAAATTTATTAAAAAAATATGAATAACATATAATTTAAATATATAAGATCAATTTATATTAATTTAAATATATACCATCTTACATGCATCTTTTCTGGACAAAGCGCAATTCATCCACTCATCAGAAATAAACATATGCTACAAGTCTTTCTTCTTCTTTTTTATTGATGATAAAGAAAGAATGTCGTGGCAAATCTAATTGTACCCGGCCTTATTAGCTTTCCGCCAATCACCTTTCTCATAATATCTAAGGACTTGGTGTGGCTGTATATATACACGGAGACTGATGTCTCCATCATGATTGTACTTTGGATATGTTAAATTTTTTTCAATATCTACAAATATCAAATTTAGTGTATGTGCTACACAAAATGTCCAAAATATATTTTGATGTGTCAGAACTAATGTATTTGCTGCAGTCATATTATTTGATGCATTATATGTCACAATCTGTATATTTTCTACACCAAACTCATTCATTTCCCCTCTCCACAAATTTGTGGATATAATTGTCATCGTGCTTGTCAGAGTAAGCATGTTATAATAATAAGGCTGTCCCGATCAGACAATGCACAACAATATTCATTAAACTTCTCTCCTTTCGATCTGACAATGCATCAGTCATAAGACTGCAGCCATTTGTTCGACAACTCCGTTTAAATTAATCAAAAGTTGCATTTGTCTTATCGACTTTTCTTTGGAGGAAAGTCTCGCTGAGCTCGTTTTCCGCGAAAACATAAGATCTTTCCATTGCCATTGAATAGAAAATTACAAATTATCAAAAATTTTATTTTTCTTTTTTGGTTATAATGAAAAGAAAATTAAAGAAACAGACAGAGAGGACTTATATATCATCATTCTCTTTTTACAAAAGAGAGTAAGATTCGAGGCAGTTATGGGAATCGGTCATTTCCCTGTTGACGACCTGGCACTGATGGTTGGAGGCAAGCTCGTTCTTCTTCTCTTCTGCTCTTGGAGAAGCACAAACTTCTTGCACATGAAAGAAATCTAGCCACAAGGTCTTTTTTTCTCTGCCAGTCCCAAAACTTCAAGGCTCTCGGAAGTCCTTTTTGAGTTCTCATGGGGGTATTTATAGGCCTCTCAAGTTGTTAAAGTGATTTCCCTATAGATAGAATCAAGATCTAATTTCCTTATTGACAGAATCAAGATCTCTTTGTAATCTTGCTGAGATATTCGAATTTTCTCTTAATTTGATTTGCTCTAGATTCATTGTATTGGGTCCTATTTCTGTACCCAAAATCAATTAAACTCAAATTAGAAATTAATTAGAATTTGTAGAATTATCAAACTCAAACAAAATTAAATTAGAATCCTGCACCCAAAAATTAATTTGATTCTAATTAAAATTTGGGTCTTATTAGAATTTGTAAAAAGAATGCAAAATCACTTGAGGCGAGGCCAAATAAATTGTGTACGAGACTGGGGTTCACCGCGCGCGAGGCGGGCGTCACCAGCCTCACCCGCGAGGCTGACCTGGCCAGCCTCGGGCGCGAGGCTGACCAGGCCAGGCTCGCCTGCGCGAGGCTGGCGAGAGGTCAATTTTTCTTTTTTTTTTGGGGATTTTGGTTTTGATTTGGGGACTTGAACAATTTTTCTCGTTCTACAAGACCCCCTCCAAAATTTTCAAAATTGTCTCTTGAAAATTTTGAAATACTTTGGATTCTTATCCAAACTTGGTCTCCTATTTCTATTCAAGGTTGGAATTCCAATCCTACGCAAGGATTGGTGTCATATTCCTAAATTATTTACTTGAGCTCCTCTATTTAAGGTATATTGTTAAGCATATCAAGATTGCTTAGCATGTTTAACGAGATACTTCTTTCCTTTTCCTTTTCGGCATCAGGTTGTTTTTGCCCCCAGTATGATAAGACTGGTCAAGGATTTTAGTTTCCTCTTGCCTCTTGCCTCAAGAGCGCTGAGCTGTCCGCACATTCTTTCTTATCATAATAGGTATCTGTTTAATAGATCGTTGGATTGTGATTGGGTGAGGGTCGAAAACTATGGGCAAAAGTGTTCAGAAAACGTACCTATGGGGTCTTAGCAGAGATATTCAGAAAACGTACTGAGGTGACCTGGTTAGAGTTAGAAAACCATTAGCAAAGGTGTTCAGAAAACATACTCATGGGGCCTTGGTAGAGGTGTTTAGAAAACGTACCAAGGGATTTCGGCAGAGGTATACTGTTAAACATACCGATTGGGTCTCAGCAAAGGTGTGCAGAAAACATACTGAGGTAACCGTGTTATGGTCGAAAAACCATGGGCAGAGATATTCAAAAAACATACCCATAGGGTCTCGGCAGAGGTATTCAGAAAACGTACCTATAGGGTCTTGGCAGAAGTATTCAAAAAACGTACCAATGGAGTCTCAATAGAGGTGTTCAGAAAATGTATTGAGGTGACTGGATTAGGGTCGGAAAACCATAAGCAGAGATATTTAGAAAACGTACCCATGAGATCTTGGCAGAGGTGTTCAGAAAACGTACCAAGAGGTTTCGGCCGAGGTGATTGGATTTATATTATGGAGTAGCTCACCTGGCTGACAGACAGAGCCGGTGACTCGCTTGGTTGACAGACAGAACCGGTGATCGTGTTGGGACCATAGGTGTATTATTTGTGTGATTGCTCAAATCTCGTTGTCAAAGGTAAGAATTTAACATGATAGGTTCGATTTTATTGAGGTGAGATGAATTGAATCTCGCTGTCAGAGATAAGAGCTTAATATGACATATTTGGTTGTATTGAGGTGAGATGATTTGAATCTCGTTGTTAGAGATAAGAGCTTAATATGACATATGTGGTTGTATTGAGGTGAGATGATTTGAATCTCGCTGTCAGAGATAAGAGCTTAACATGACATATTTGTTTGCATTGATATGAAATGATCTGAATCTCGCTGTCAGAGGTAAAAGTTTAACGTGACAAATTTGGTTGTTTTTTATATGAGATGATTTGAATCTCACTATTAGAAATAAGAGCTTAACATAATATGTTTACAGAATTTTAGCAAACTCCCAGTTATTAACGAATTTGACCTGCCTTTACCAATCGTCGTTTGCGTTGGGCTAGCCATGCTATTCCCCTCAATATGATGAGTTGTCGAGGGTTTTGTTTGGACTTAGATACCAAATACTCGCTCTCCCTTTTGCCTTAATGGCTATGGGTTTATTGATACCCCCAATATGATAGGATTGGCGAGAAGCTTATTTTCTTCTCTTTGCTTTTGAAGCATTGGATAGTTCATATTTTTTACTTCAGCATGAGGAGTTGTCGAGAATTTGAATTTCTCTCTCCTTTACTTTTGAAGCATTGGGTTATAAGTATCCTTATAGGATAATATTATGACAAATTTGTCATGCAATTTTTAGTAAACCCTCAGCTATGAACGGATTTAATGTGTCTTTACCAATCGTCGTTTGCGTTGGGCTAGCCATGCTATTTCTCTCAGGATGATAAGTTGTCGAGAGTTTTGTTTGGGCTTACATACCAAATATTCCCTCTCCCTTTGCCTTAATGGCTATGGGTTCGTTGATACCCCCAATATGATAGGGTTGGCGAGAAGCTTGTGATTTCTCTTCCTGTTGCTATTTTTGACAATATTGGATAGTTGATTCATTAGCCTTCCCTTCGTTTTTTTTAAGATGACTATATATAGTACTTTTTTAAGAATTTGCCGTTAATAGGCATCATCATCCTGCCGCCGTTTTGATTGATCAGGCGATGAGCTCCGTTTGAGTAGACGGTTTCTACTACAAAAGATCATTCCCACTTGGGTTCAAATTTTCGTTTAGTCTTGTGGGTCATAATCATCAATCTTTTGACAGTTAAGACCAAATTTCCTTCTTTAAAAGTTTCTCGTTTAACTTTCTTTTTAAACGCTCTCGAGATGTATACTTGATACAACTCGATTTGTTGTTGCACATTCAGGATGCAAGTTTGTCATATATCTGCAGGCTTAGCCTCGCATTTTACGCTGGCATAGCCTCGCGACTAGGCTAGTACAACTTCGCATCATACGCAGGGTTGGACTTGTGTGCTGGTTTAGCTTTGCACACTGAGTTAGATTCATGTGCTGACTTAACCTTGCACACTAACTTAGATTTGCATTTGTTGCGAGCATAACTTCGCACTCAACGCAAGCATAACATTGCGCTTAGCTACTTCACAGGAGCTTAGTCTCGCGTCTTGATCTCTTTACGCGGGCTTAACCGCAATGTTTACTAGATACGGATCCCACCCCCTGTATGGTCCTCATTTGATTGGTTACGTCACATTATAAGTCAATGGATCACCTTATTCTTTATCAGATATTATGTAAGGCCCCTGGTTGACCTGGCGCCTTAAGTCTCTGATGCAAGCCTTGACCTTCCGCTTCTCGAAGTTTATGCGGAGCTGAGAGTTAATTCCATATTTTGGCCGTGAATATAGTCTCGCATTTAGATGACTTTACGCTGGCTCGACATCACATTGTATGTGGAGTTTGCTTTGCTTTGCATATAAGGTTTATTAGTTGGGTCCCACCCCCTGTGTGAGCCTCATTTGAATGGCCATTGTAATTCAATTGACCGTCTTTTTTTTGAAGTTTCCACGAGGCTGATAGTTAACTTCGCATTTTGGACTTCTTCATGTTTTGGATCTACCTTGCGCATTGTCTATCGCACTCTGGCTTATCTTTGCGTATTGAGAGTTTTATGCCTAGCTACATCTCTTCCAATAATAAAAGTCACGTGGTTTGCTAGATCGCCTCGTGTATGTGTTATCCTCTCGTTTCAACTAGTTTACATGGGGTTGCAAATTAACCTCGCATTTTGGAGCTTTTGCAATTTTGAATGAGTTATATACGCTGGCTTTGCTTTGCATAATCTTACGTTGCTCGCAGGTATTAGCCTCGCGTTCTTTACGCTGGCTTTATAAAATCTTTGTTGGGCTGGATATGGGTCTCACCCCCTTCATGAGACTTGTTTGGCTGTCCAAGAAGTTCGTCATATAGTCATTAACCAGTGTTCTAAATATCGGATACCGGTTTCGTACCGGTCAACAAATTACATACCGGTTACCGGATACCGGGCGGGATATCGCGATATGAGCCTAAATACCGGAGTGTCATATCGGTGTCATACCAGTTAAAGAATAATCATATAATTGGCTATATAGAACATAATAAAACACATAAAATAAGTTTATACTACTTACATTGGCTTATTTACATTCAACTTACGAATTTGCAGATACCGTTTAGAACGTTCGCATATGTACAGAGCGACATACAATCATAAAATTAAGAAAAATAAGTTTTCAAGATAAAAAAAAAAGTGTTTCTACATGTGTATTTATGTGTATTTACTGTTTTAAAACATTGCAAATATATGTCAATGTTTACAATACATGCTATGTGATGTCTCATACTCGTCTCGTGTATTTCGCATCAATTTGTGTCATATACAGTTGCAATCTCCCTTCACTTTAATGAACAAAACTAAACATATATTTTTTCACATAACCAAACCTAAGAAGCAGTGAATCTATAATTAAAGAATCTGCAACAACACTAGTGAAAATTGTATAAATAGTAAACAAAACTAAAATTATATTACTTCACATCAATTTGCATCTATACTATGAAAATTGTATTAAATTGAATATGCTACTACATTCACTGTTCCCACCATGTTTAAGACATAATTAAAGAAATTATAATCTGCAACAGTGAATCTAGCATGAAACAGTGAATTTGCAACAACAGTGAATACATATAAATAGTAAATACTCAAATTTATAAATTTTATTTAGCATGAAACTCATACACACAAAATCATTTTTTGAATCACTGATTCACACTGAATCAGTGATTCGATTCACTGATTCAGTGTGAATCAGTGAACCAAATCACTGATTCAATGTCAAGTCACTGATTCACATTGAATCAGTGATTCGGTTCACTGATTCACACTGAATCAGTGAATCGAATCACTGATTCAGTGTGAATCAGTGATTAAAGAAATCACTGTAAACTACCCGCCGATATACTGCCCTCCCAACTTAGCAATTCCCCTCAAATTACACAAAAAAAAAATCTAACATAAATCGCAATCAATTAAACCTAAATAGCACAATTATAAAAGAAATTGACGAACTTTGTAACTCTAAATCAAATTAACATTAAAAAAACAAACTAAACTTACCTGGCCGACGACGACTGCCCCACTGGAGAACGGCGAGCACCTTTCGAAGACTCCCAGAGTAGGAGAAGAGCTATCGGAGAGTGGAGAAGAAAGATAGAGAGAACATGAGAGAGATTTTTGGATGGATTGGAAAATTAGGGTTAGGGTTCGGACCGTTCGGCTCGATCGGCCGACGAACGCGGGGAGAGAATGAGAGAGAGAGAGCCAGAGAGTGGAAGAAGAAGAATCAGAGAGAGATTTAGGGCTGATTTGGGGAAATTTAGGGTTAGGGTTTTTCGTCGCTGGGAGGGAAAGCTCGGATCGCCGGGAGAGAGAAAAAACGCGAAAAAAATGAAAATTTTCTCCCTTCCGACCCGTTTTATTTCTTAACGGGTCGGATCATAACGGGTTAACGGGTTTAATCCGTAACCAAAACACAAAACCCAATAACCGATATTATCCAATACCGGCCGGTATTAGACATCTCGATACCGGCCGATATATCGCCACGTGGCCGATATATCGGTCCATACCGGTCCAAAACGATAAACGGTAAAAAAATGCCCATATCGTCTCGTTTCTTCATAATTACCGATATACCGGCCGATATATCGGTATATCGGCCGGTATTTAAAACACTGTCATTAACTACTTTCTTTTTTGTAACAGACTATGCGGGGCTAAACCTTAGCCTCGCATTTCTGTTCACTTTTGTATTTTGGATGAGTTCTATGCACTGGCTTAGCCTCGCGCACTAGTATAACCATGCATGCTGGTTCAGTTTCGAGTTAGCCTCGGGTCTGGATGATTTTAGCTGGCTTAGTCTCAAGTTAGTCTCATGTCGTAGATGATTTTACGCTGGCTTAGCCTCACGTTATACGCTGGCATAGCCTCGCGTTCTTACTTTGGGCTGTTTGGATTTCAGATTCTTACCCCTAGTATAAAAGGTTGGCGAGAGTTTTACTCACTTCCCGTTGCCTTGGTGGCATTGGGCAATAAAAATTCATATGTTTTTTTCTTCTTTTCTTTTTTTGAATTTTTTTCTCTTTTATCTTCTTTTTTTGAATTTTTCTCTTTTTTTTCTTTTTTTTGATATTTTTTGGTTTTTTTAATTATGACAGTCATTTTGATATTAAATTTTGCAGATTGCATTCGCGGACACCTTCTGTTCAGGTCTCACTCATTTGCATCGATGAGTGCCTGAATTTTATCTTTCAGATCATATCAATGCTTGGTCGGGTGCCCAATATTTTAATGGTAGAAGCAATACTTGGAATCATCTGTTTTTCCAACTTCCTTTGGCTTTTGATTTTCGGATAATCTAAGCATCTCCTTTTTATTTAGTAGGTGGAACAATGTGACTGCTTGTTCATCTTTAAAATCGTATGTCCGTTGCAACCTAAAAGAATCTCGATTATTCTGTGATTTTTTTGTTTGCAACACGTCTGGTGGTCATTATCTCCTTTCCTTTAGGATGGGACGATTGTGGCTGCGGCTGATTCATAGTCATCCTCCTCTGAGCATGGTATTCATTAATATGTCAGATTATGTCCTCCGCTTGCTGCTCTTGTTTAACTAGATCCTTCCAAGTTTCAGACTCTACTGCTCCCATTTTGACCAATATCATGGTCTGAACATTGTGTCTGCAAGTTTCCACCAGTGTTTCTTGTGACATACTATGCGGGCATCGTACTAATATTTCACGAAAATTCTCAACGAAGCTTTTAACCGTCTCATCATCTCTTTATTTATTTGCCAAAAGAGAGTGGATGGATACTTCAGTATCGTCTTCAAAGAAACGGGCTAGGAACTCTCTCTCCATGTTAGAACAGGCATTGATAGTTTCCGGGGTCAGCTGCATAAACCAAGTGAATGCAAGCCCTCGTAGAGTACGTGCGAAGATCTTTGTCATCACTAGATCATTGCTCATTAGATGGCCGGTCTGAGAAAGAAAATAGTATATATGCTGGCTCGGAGATCCCTTCCCATCATATGACTCTAGCTTGAGAGGTTTATATTAGCCGAAAACGGGGCGGAATCCCACTCTATCGGGTAGGGTCTCGTAATCCTTGTTTCCTGTAATCCTTTTCGGTGCATTAATGTTTCTATTTGACTTTGAAGCTTCTCCAATTGTTCGGTGCGAGGATCAATGAAATATTATCCTCACTGCCTTTTCCCTCAGCATATGGGTTGGATTTGGTCTCATCCTTCTTAGTTTTATCAGAAGAGGAAGAGCCTCCTGCTTTGTCTTCTGTGTTCATTTGCTTGTTTTCCAAGACCTTCACGAGCATCGCTTTGAGGTCCTCGATACTTTTTTGTTGCTCCTGAATGAAGCGTTCTTGCACCTCAATCTTTTGACTCATCTCGGTTGACCGTTCGACCATATAGACCGTCCTCCTGCCAGACCAAAAGGAAGCATGTGATCGCGGCGTTGCTATGGCCGAATGATCGCTGAACACTTCATATTCCGCGTCAGAAGTCCCAGCCAATCTTTTGTAATTGCGGGGAGCTGTCACACCTGACCTGAGGCATATATTATGATAGATTTCCTCTGCTTCCATATCAGAAGCATACTCTTCGATGACTGGTTTCTTGCCCTTATCCACCATATTCGACGTGAAAGCGGACAAGTCTTGATCTGAGTCAGAATTTTATTTTTGCAGTCGTCTTCTTTCTGAAATATTGGATTTCGGTGCTGACAACCGATTAAATGCAGATGGTATTGGGGCATGACAATGACAGTGAATCAAAACTATTATGATTAACTCCTTATAACAGCAGAACTGATGGGATCATACCACCCTTCTTTTATTCGAGAGATACCTCCGTAAATCCAGAGTCTC
The DNA here is from genome assembly GCA_036321105.1 of Dracaena cambodiana. Lineage (NCBI taxonomy): Eukaryota > Viridiplantae > Streptophyta > Magnoliopsida > Asparagales > Asparagaceae > Dracaena > Dracaena cambodiana. Next base: position 5,394,633 of record JAYEPQ010000019.1, on the reverse strand, counting down.
TTCTCGTGGTGCAAATATGACTGCCTTTTGGGGACAGGGCCCGCTTCTTGAGTAATGTCTATTTGTCCAGACATGCTGTAACACCCCATTTTCTGAAGGGATACGAAAACGGAGTGCATTACCGGCGGGCACGTATAAGTCGACGTGCACGAGACCTATAAACATGTAAAAGAAATGAATGAAACTGAATACTAGTCATCAACCAGGATTTTAGAAGTTAGTCTACTGCCAGTGTTCTAAATATCGGCCGGTATATCGGTATACCGGCCGATATATCGTTTTTTACAAAGAAACAAGACGATATGGGGTTTTTTTTATCGCATATCGTTTTTGACCGGTATGGGCCGATATATCGGCCACGTGGCGATATATCGGCCGATATCCGGTATGTGAAAAACCGGCCAGTATGGCTTAATATTGGTTTTTTGTTAACGGGTTACGGTTGCTTTTGAAACCCGTTAACCCGTTGGACCCGACCCGATAGGAAAACATAAAAATCCGATACTCCTCTCTTCGCGACCAAAAAAAACCCTAATCCCTAATTTCCTCCGTCGCAACTCCGTCGCAACCCACTCCTCTATCGCCGGTTTTCGCTTCCATCGTCGCCTCTCCGGCTCTCTATCCTCCTCAATTGGTCGATCGACCGTTCCTCTCGGAGAATTTTTCGCCGTTGCTGTCTCTCCCCGAGCAACCGACTCGATCTGATTTCGTCCATCGCCGTCTCTCCGGCTCTCCATCCTCCTCAACTGGTCGATCGACCATTCCTCTCGGAGAAAATCACCGTTGCTGTCTCTCCCAGTCCCCGAGCAACCGAATCGATCCGGTTTCGTCCATCGCCGTCTCTCCGACTTCCGTCGACTCGCCGGTGATCTATCTCTCCCTCTTTCTCTTGCGTGCTTTCTAGCATCTCGACCTTGAATTTTGGTAAGTAGACTTCAATTAATTTTTCTCTAAATTTTTGTTTAATTTTAGTCTAATTTTATTTTAAATTTTAGTTTGTTATTGTAATTAGTGTATTTGTGTTTTTAAATTAAGAATGAGTTAGGGAATTTTCATTTTTAAGTTTGGAATTGATGCCTAGGGCAGCACCCTTCGGCCAGTCACTGTGAGAGTGCTCGGCCAGTCACTGTCACAGTGTCACTGAGCTACAGTATAGTTCTTGGGTTCCCTCCGCATTTTCTTTATCCTCAGACTGAACTGTCACAGTAACTAAGCAACATATTGGCATTGGTTCAACATCTTGGGGGCAATAGAGTTAGACCAACTTGTTGGTACATAAGAGTGGATAATGTGACATTTTGATTAAGCGACTTAACATCTTGATTAACTAGATTCACAAGGAATTTGGTTAAGTTAGTAAAGAGACAAATTTGAATTGTAATTAAGAGTGCATAATGTCACATTTGGCATTTTATGGTGATTAGAGATATTTAATAATGTTTATATAAAAATTGATAAAGTAAGTATGTGATTTGAGGTAGAAAATTTTAAGTGTTTTGAGTAGATAAGAATTTGAAAATCTCCTAAAATACCGGATTTTCTATTTTGACTATTGTGAATAAAAATAATCTTGTCTCTATAATATATTCGATTTTGACTTTATAATAAGGATTCTCTAGTTTGTATATGTTTCAGGTATAGAATAAGATTGTGTATCCAAATGTCCAATAAAAATCTTGAAATTATATAATTATTTTTTTATGATTATGTTTATATGGTTATTTTTTTAACTTAGATTATGTTTATTAAGTATTAACTTTATTTATTTTAGTAAAAGCTTGAATTCTTAAATAAATTAAGTTAATATAAATTAAGTGCAACAATTATTTAGCTATTTAATAAATTAATTGTTTGTCTTTTTTCACTTCACTTTTTTAAAGTCAGAAATAGTTTGAAAGATGTCCTCTTCTGGTGCTTCAAATGTCCAAAAGAAGCGAGGAGGTAAAGATCCAGCTTGGGAATGGGAAAAAAAGTACCCAATAAGCCCAATAAAGTGGAGTGTAATTTCTGTAAGAATGAATATGGGGGAGGCATTACCCGCCTGAAGGAACATTTAGGTCATGTCAGCGGGAATGTCAGAGGCTGTCCCCTGGTCTCAGATGACATGAAGCAGAAAGCACTAACAATGCTAACTAAAACTAGAGAGGTAAAGCAAGGAAAAGCAACAGAACTTTAAAATTTGTTAAAAGAAGTTCGTGTTGGGGAAGAAGAAGATGAGGAGACAACTCGAGAGGAGTCATCTTCTCGCAAAACAACAGGTTAATCTTCACGCAAAACAACAGGACCGATGGATCAATTTGCAATTCGATCGGTCGAAGAAGCTGTAGAAGCAGCTCAAAAACAGCCTACCGTGCCATCAGCCTCCAGAAAAAAGGCCAGAGACGATGCAATTCGATACATTGCCAGGTTTTTTTATGAAGGAGGTCTTGCATTCAATATTACTACGCAGCCAGCTTTTATGCAGATGGTCCAAGCCATTGGCATGTATGGACCAAACTTACAGACTCCTAGCCCATACGAGCTAAGCGAGACTTGCCTCCAAATAGAGGTCGAGGAGACAAATGCAACTCTTGAATCATTCAAACGGAGTTGCCGAATAAATGGCTGCACTTTAATGACTGATGCGTGGTCGGATCGGAAAGGGAGAAATTTAATGAATATCGTTGTACATTGTCCGGCCGGTACAGCCTTCTTATTGTCTCAAGATGCATCTTCTGAGAGACACGATGGCAGTTACATTTACAAATTTGTGGAGAGGGGAATGAACGAGGTTGGCGTAGAAAATGTTGTACAGATTGTGACAGATAATGCCTCGAACAATATGGCTGCAACAAATACATTGGCTCTGACGCATCCAAATATATTTTGGACACCTTGTGCAGCACATACAGTTAATCTGATGCTTGCGGATATTGGAAAAATTAAACATATCCGAAGTGCAATTATGATGGGGAGATCAGTCTCCGTGTACATATACAGTCACACCAAATTTTTAGATATAATGAGGAAGGCGATTGGTGGAGAGCTAATAAGGCCAGGCACAACTAGGTTTGCCACGGCATTTCTCTCTTTATCATCAATCAGAGAGAAGAAGGAGCTGCAACATATGTTTATTTCTGATGACTGGATGGATTGCACTCTGTCCAGAACAGATGCAGGCAAGAAGATATTTATTTCAATTAATATAAATTTTTATTTTATATTTTTAAATTATATGTTATTGACAAATTAAAAATACATCTTTTTATGAATGTTTAGGTTGCAGAAATAATTGCCAGCAACAAATTTTGGGACAACACAAATTTTGCTCTAAGAGTATTTACTCCACTAGTGAAAGTTTTGCGTAGAGTTGATGGGGACAAAGTCCCTTCAATGGGTTTTCTGTATGGTGACCTAGAGACTGCCAAAGAGGAGATAAGAGATGCTCTAGGGGGTGAAGAGAAGAAATATCTTCCAATATGGAAGATTATTGATAGGAGATGGGAGGAAAAACTGAAGGGTCCTCTGCATAGAGCTGGATATTTCTTGAACCCTCTGTATTACTATGAGAAGCAGCCTGAGATTGATACTGATGGGTCGTTCATGTCGGGCTTCGTTGAAGTGATGCACAAATTCTATCCAAATGATAATGATAGACTTGATAAGATTGCACAGCAGCTCCCAATCTATCAAAATCAAAATGGATCATTTGGAATGTCTTTTGCAAGGGCAGCAGTAAAGAGAATCATTAATCCAGGTATGCATTTCACTATAAGAAATGCAAAGTTAAATCTATTTTTCATTAAAGAAACTATTGAATAGCTAATAACTATTTATAAATATTCATTGCTAGCTCAATGGTAGCAATTCTACGGGACAGATGCTTCCGAATTAAGGATGATGGCAATGAGGATTTTGAGCCTGACAACCAGTTCTTCGGGTTGTGAACGGAACTGGAGCACATTTGAGATGGTATTACAATTTTAACTTTTTTAATTAAATATTTCTTTCTCCCAAATATATATGTTTTAAACGAACTTCATGTGTATATCTTTTATTTAGGTGCATACGAAGAAAAGAAATTGGCTAAGTTCCAAGAAATTGCATGACTTAGTTTTTGTCAAATTCAATGCAAGGCTCAATTGCATGACTTAGTTTTTGTCAAATTCCAAGAACTTCATGTGTATATCTTTTATTTAGGTGCATACGAAGAAAAGAAATTGGCTAAGTTCCAAGAAATTGCATGACTTAGTTTTTGTCAAATTCAATGCAAGGCTCAAGAGCAAACTTTCAATCCCAAACAGAGATCCACTAGTAGCATACAATGAAGAGGAAAAGATCACCGAGTGGTTTATACCTGAGAAAAAGAATAGCGATCCTTATGAGACTAGTGATGATGAAGTCTTTCCTGGAGAACAACTGACTTTTCGACAGGTGTCAATTGCTATGGGTGCTAATCCGAAGAAGAGAAAGAGTGGAAGAGTTAAGGCATCTAAGTCGAAGAGTAGTAAAACTTCAAAGGGAAAAACACCATCATCTTCAAAGTCTAAGCAGCGGCACGCATCAGATGATGACGATGAGGAAGAAATTGACACATCATCATCAGATTCGTCATCAGATGATGAGGAAGGCATGCCAACAAATGAACCAGTCGACTCTGAATCTAGCTAGAAAATATGTTGTAAAGACTGATATTTAAAGTTTCTAGCATGTTTCAAATAAACTCATTTAAAGGACAATGTTGTAATTTTATAAATTATATCACTTATGTATTGCAGAAATACTTTTCTTTTATCTTGAAAACTTATTTTTCTTTATTTTATGATTGTATTTCGCTCTGTCTCTGTGCATATGCGAACGTTCTAAACGATATCTGCAAATTCGTAAGTTGAATGTAAATAAGCCAATGTAAGTGCTATAAACTCATTTTATGCATTTTATTATGTTCTATATAGCCAATTATATAATTATTCTTTAACTGGTATGACACCGATATGACACTCCGGTATTTAGGGTCATATCGCGATATCCCACTCGGTATCCGGTAACCGGTATGTAATTTGGCTGACCGGTACGAGACCGGTATCCGATATTTAGAACACTGTCTACTGCCATATAAAAGAGAAGATATACATGTCTAACATAAGAAGCAACAACTACAATACTGATATAAAAGTTGAAAATAAAGTCCCAAAGGGGTGATACATACCAAACCAAAAATACAAAAACGGAGGCCTATAAATCTATTGCTGCTCAACTGCTCTAGAAAGTACGGATCGTGCAATAGCGGATCCTCGCTCATATCTTCAATATCTGAGCGTGTGAGGGAGCTCAGGGTCAAACCCAGCAAGTAAAACAATAAGAAGTACGGAGCGTGTAATATAAACAAATAGGTTAGATATGAGTGTAGATATGAAAGTATGCGCATGTGTGAAAAATATTAAATGATCAAGTAATGATATCAAGGAAGAATGTACATGCATATCAAGTCTAAATTAATATCATATTTTATTTTATATTTGAACTAACTGGTAGAAGAAATAAACATGTATCATAGGGAGTGTGAAATATACACTAACAAGTAAAATATGAATTGATATAAAAATTATATGCACATGTATAGGAAAGAGTAATGATTAAGTAAAAATATCAAGTAGTGATATACATGCATATCAAGTCTAACTTAATATTATATGTTATTTTATATTTGAACTAACTGGTAAAGAAATAAACTTGTATCATAGGGAGTGTGCAATATGCAGTAACAAGTAAAATATGAATTGATATAAAAATCATATGCACATGTATGGAAAAAGTAATGATTAAGTAAAAATATCAAGTAGGGATATACATACATATCAAGTCTAACTTAATATTATATTTTATTTTATATTTAAACTAACTGGTAAAAAAATAAACCTGTATCGTGAAAGTACCCGTGCATACCCGGGACCCGGCTAAGATGTTAGCGCTGAACCAACTGTGCCGCTAAACACTCAAGCAGATACCGATTACTGAGTAATCGGTCGTCCTATCAACATGGACTAAACAAGAGATGATGGCTCAGTACCATCCGGGCGCCCCCGCGGATGGGCCCCTATTTCGGTTGCGCAACATATCCTAAATATTTCACGATACAATATTTGTCCACCCTTTAGTTCTCCCATAATCCAAGATTTCAAGTTATATTACATAGAAATCAATAAGGAATATGATGAACCAATCATATCAAGGTTAATACATATACATGTCTAGTAACAAGTAAGATGTGGTCTATATCAAAATCAAGTTAACAGGCAAGTCAGGATCCATGGCACTATTAAGACATGTGTATATACTAACAAGGAACATCCGACATATTTTCATGTATCTTGTACAAGTAATTAGTATATATATGTCAAGGCAAGCATGATGGAGTGTCAAAATCAAGTTAATAGTCAAGTCAAGATCCATGGCATTATCAAGACATGTGTATGTACTAATAAGGAAAATCCGATATAATTTCATGTATGTTACACAAGTGACTAGTATGTATATGTCAAAGTAAGCATGATAGTCATAGAATACTAGAAGGTGTTATGCAAATAATGATCATGTATGTAAACCACCCATATATACAATTATGCATATAAATATGTATTAGGTAAGTGGGTACTAAATTGTAAGAATAGAAATTAAATAGGCTTAACACTACTATTATAACGATTGTTTTAACAATGAATGAATTTTCCAAATTCTAGAATGATTTCATGGTATGGAAAATAGTAAATTTATTAAATCTTAATAATGTATATGTTTCAAGTAAACATGAATTAGCATAAAGGAATTATGACCCAATATAATAGCTTGCATAAAAGAAATATTTTAGTAAATTTAATGTAAAACTTATATGAAACTCTCTCTTTAAAACATAATAATGAATAAATAAATAAATATATATACATACATATTTTCTAATGGCAAGTGGAAAATGATTTTAAAATCATTGCATTATACAAGAACTTATGTAGGAAACTTCAAATTTATACCCAATATGATGAACATTCATAAAGGTGGTTTCTTTGTAATTTCAAAATAAAACTTATAGTTTAAGTTTGTAACTTATAGTTTAAGCATAGGAGATCTTAAATAAAATCATAAATTTAATACATAAACATAAAGTAGAGTGTAAGAATCATATTTTTATATTTAAAATAATCATAGAGAATTTTGTATAAAGATATCACATTTCTAAAATTAAACAAATCAAGATTCTAAATTGGCTATAAAAGATTTTAGTTACAAAATAAAATTAAAAATTAAGCATATAGTTTAACTTTACAACTTATAAATTTAAGAATGAGAGATTATAAATAAAATGATAAATTTGATATATAAATATAGAGTAAAGTGTAAAAATCATATTTTTATTTTTCTAGAATAATCATAGATATTTTTGTATAGAGACATTATCTTTTTAAGTTTTAACAAATCAAGATTCTAAGTTAACCATAAACAATTAGAGTTAGAAAAAAATATGAGAGTGGATGTGATTTTACTTGCCTTGATGGGTAGGAAGATAAGCCTATTTTGAGGCTAAATAACTTCTTCTCCTTTTCTTCTTCTTCTCTTTTCTTCTTCTCTTGAGTTGGAGTAAAAAAAATAAAAGAAAGAGATGAATGAAAAATGAAGGAGAGAAAACAAATGAAAGGAAGGGAAAAAAAATATAATAAATGAGGGATATGGGGGATAGATGATGGTTTGTCATGCTTATCCAAAAGACAAGCATGGTAAAGTAAGATATGGGTGAATAAAACAAAATAGGCATAGGACAAATGAATACTAAAAATAGGTTATTAGAGTTGTTTAAGATTATAATTTCAAATTAAAATAACCCAAAAAAAAAGTCAAACTTCATCTTTACAAGTCAAAAAAAAAGGGGATTAGTAAAAATATGTGTAGGACCCACCGGTGATTAAAATAATATTATTTTAAGTGACTTTTAAAAATTTTAAGAAAATCACAAAAATATAGAAAAATGAGACAAACACAACACATTCATTTTGGGATTAATCTAATATCAAGAATGTAAGTTATGATGAAATTAGGTTGTTACACATGCGGTTCAGCGAAGTTGAGGAAGTTATACCTGTCAACCTCCAGACTAGTTCTATGTCCAGCATTAGTTTTAATATGTCTTGTATGAGATTGCTGGATAGCCTGACATTCTTCTATTCATATGCGAGGCTGAGGCTTAACGCTAGCCTCTCGTACTGAATGATCCTCGCATGTTGGACGAGCCTGGCGTGTTGATCTAGCCTTGCACGCTGGCTTACTTAAACTAGTCTCGTGTGGTGGCTTAGATTTAGTTCGATTTTTAAGTTTACTGGTGTCAAACTGGCGTCTGATCTTGTTTATACCAGACTGATATGTTCTAGGCTGGCAAGGCTGAGATTTGCTAAGATGACTTTTGCCAAGCTGCGGACCGCTAGGCTGAGGACCGCTAGGTTGCGAACCGCTAGGCTGCGCACCGCTAGGCTAAGAACCGCTAGGGTGAGGCCTGCTAGGCTGAGATTTGCTAGGCTTAGGACCGTTAGGCTGAGGCCCGCTAGCCTAGGGAGCGCTAGGCTGAGCTTTATTAGGCTGATGACCGCTAGGCTGATGACTGTTAGGCTGAAGCCCACTAAGCTGAGGAGCGCTAGACTGGCCTTGAGCGTGACATCCTTCTTGCTTCATGATAGGCTGATTTTGAGTTTGGCATCCTTCTTACTTTATGCTAGGCTGATTTTAAGCCTGGCATGCAAAATGGGCTTCGAGTGCTTTACAGCATGCTCTCCGATTCCAGTTGCGAATTCGGAAGCATCTTTGCGTCGCGATAAATTCTCCTTTGGCGTCATACACAGCAAACTCCTTGAATATTGAAAGGGAAACAGTTTGTTCTGATAGACCAGAGTTTAAAAATCCGAGTGGCTGTTGATGAATCAATGTCTCCTTATTATCCAGAACTATCAGGTCATCTTTTTGTGATTTTGAACATCTTGGGCCGACCTCGACCTCGATCACCAACTTCTCCATCGTCTCTCCAATTCTGTTGACGTCAGATTGGATCACCATCTCCTCTTCAGTATAGGAGATTTCTCCCACTGTTACCAGTCTGTTTTCCGCAAAAATAGGGGATCCTTCCATTGTCATTGAATAGAGAAAAATTACAGATTATCAAAATTTCTCTTTTTCTTTTTTTATTACAATAAAAAGAAAATTAAAGAAACAAACAGAGAGGACTTATATATTGTCACTCTTTTTTTACAAAAGATCATGTGATTCAAGATAGTTATGGGAATCGGTCATTTTCTCGTTGACGATCTAACGTCGATGGTTGGAGGCGAGCTAGTTCTTCTCTTCTGTTCTTGGAGGAAGTACGAACTTCTTGTGTGCGAGAGAAATCTAGCTAAAAGGTCTTTTTTCTCTGCCGATCCCAAGGCTTTAAGGCTCTCGCACGTAACTTGAATTGCCAAAGATCCTTTTTTAATTCTCTTGGGGGGTATTTATATGCCCCCAAGTTGTTAAAGAGATTTTTTTATAGATAGAATCGAGATCTACTTTCCTTGTAGATAGAATCAATATCTCTTTGTAATCTTGATGAAATATTTGAATATTCTCTTGATTTGATTTGCTCTAAATTCATTGTATCAGGTCCTATTTCTGTACCCAAAATCAATTAAACTCAAATTAGAATTTAATTAGAATTTGTAGAATTATCAAACTCAAACAGAATTAAATTAGAATCCTGCACCCAAAAATTAATTTGATTATAATTAAAATTTGGGTCTAATTAGAATTTGTAAAAAAATGCAAAACACTCGAGACGGGTCCGAATAAATTGTGCACGAGACCGGGGTTCACCGCGGACGAGGCGAGCGTCGCTGCGCGAGGCTGACCTAGCCAGCCTCAGGCACGAGGCTGGTCAGAACAGCCTCGAGCACGAGGCTGGCGAGAGGCCAATTTTTCATTTTTTTTGGATTTTAGTTTTGATTTTTGGGATTTAAACAATTTTCTCATTCTACACTCGTACAGGCTAAAAGTTTGTAAATTTGGTTCAAACTTGCCAACGGCTTGGACAATCTGCATAAAGAATGGCAATATAGTAAGATTAAATGCAAGTCCCCCTTCATAAAAGAAATCTGGCCATGTACCAAATTGCATCATCTCTGCATAGATGGATGGCACGGTAAGTTGTTTTTGGGTAGCTTCCACTGCCTTCTTGGCCGATTGAGTAGCAAATTGATCTATCGGTCCTTTTCCCTCGCCTGACTAGATTGACCTGTGAATTTTCGAGAAGATGACTATTCTTCTCGAGTTGTCTCATCATCCTCTTCTTCCCCAATACGAATTTCATTTAATAAATTTTGAAACTCTGTTACTTTCCTTTGTCATTTTAACTTCATTTAACAAAGTCAGAGTTTTCTACTTCACGTCATTAGAGACTAGGGAACAACATCTGACATTTCCGCTGACATGACTTACATGTTCTTTTAAACGAATAATGCCTCCCCCATATTTGTTCTTACAAAAAACTGCACTCCACTTTATTAGACTTTTTGGGCACTTTCTTTCCCCAATCCCAAACTGGATTCTTACCTCTCGCTTCTCTTGGACATTAGAAGTAGTAGAAGAAGACATCTTTACAGCTATTACTTACCTAAAAATTTAAAAAAAGTTTGCATCAAATTTATCAAAATTCATAATTACTTATTATACCCTTCAGCATTAACAAAGTATACTTAAGATATTAATTATGCAATGTACTATATACACAAAGAAAACTAAGGTTTAGATTAAAAAATTATTGAATTAAAAGTACCAAAATTTATCCAATATACTATAGTCTATACACACAAGGAAAACTAAAGTTTAGATTAAAAAATTATTTAATTTTAATTAAAAATTTAAAACTATATAAAGAAAACTTAAGAAGTTAAGAGGCTAATTATCCAATATATATACATGATAAGAACCTCCTTGTCATCCAATATACATATACTATACACATAACTAAGGAAAACTAAATTTTAGATTAAAAAATTTGTTTAATTAACAACTAGATAAAGCAAACTTAAGAAATTAATTATCCAATATACTCTACTCATAATATAAATCTCATTTTCATGAATCTCTTCCAATGTATTGTGTACTATATACATATTTTTGTCACAAAGAAAACTAAAGTACATACTAGTAGCCTATTAAATAATAAGTAGTAACTAGTAGCTACATTACATTACAAAATACAAACTAAACTACATGACCAATATCCTATAATTAAAAATTTAAAACTACAAATTTTTAGTATTAATTGACTATTAGAGACATACAACATAGCCAATATGTCAACAAATCAGTAAGCACTCTCTTTAAACACTCTCTAGTCAACAAATCCTCAAATACGCAAATCCCAATATAGTCAAATTGTTATGTGGATCACTGTGTGTCACTGATTCAGTGAACGACCCACTGATTCAAAGTCGTTAACTGAATCAGTGGGTCTAACACTGATTCAGTGAACTAAAACCAGTGAATGAATCAGTGGGCCAAAGTCTTCAATCCTTCTTTAATTAAACCAAAACTGCACAAAAATTAAATATTTAAACACCAAAAACAATCAATTACATCAAAACAAGCACAATTTTAAGAGAAATTGAAGAAATTGTAACCCTAATTAAAATTTAACATGAAATTAAAAAAATAACTAACCACAACTTCGAAGCGACCGGTGAAGTTGAGAGAGGTTGAGAAAGATCGTCGGCAAAGCCCGAAAATGAGGTCGGAAGCTTCAGGGGGGTCCAAATTAGCCGCCGACTATGCGGTCGGAAGCTAAAATTGCTTGCTCAGAGAGTGATCGGAGGGTCAGAGATTGGCCAGAGGATGATTGGCAAGTGATTTTGAGGTGGATTTGGAAAATTACGGTTAGGGTTAGAGCTAATTTGTCGATCGATTGAGGAGAGAGAGAGAGAGCGAGCAAAAATCAAAGTTTATTTTCTCCTCTCGACCCGTTAGTGGGCTTTTTATGTTCCTAACGGGTCGGATTTTAATGGATTAACGGATTTAACCCGCAACCAAAACCCATTCGAAACAAACTGATATTGCTTAGTACCGGCCAGTATTTTTCATACCGTTATCGGCCGATATATCAGCCCATACTGGTTCAAAATGAGAAACGGTAAAAAAATACAATCCCGTCTCGTTTCTTCATCATTTCCGAGATACCGGCCGTTATACTGGTATACTCGCCGATATTTAAAACATTGCGATGAGCTGCCGACAACCCTCTGATCATCTCTCCAGCCCCAAAATCCCTTTCTCTCCCTCTCCCTCACTCCTCCAGTCGTTGGATCTCCGATTCGCCAATTCGACCAAAATTCAAAAGCTCAAAACTAGGTTCGTCGGCCAAAGACTGTGTCGGCTAGTCATCTACAGACCATTGGTAAGTCATTCTCCTTATTTATCAATTTATCAAGTTTCTTTTATGAAAAAAAAGATTTAGATCAACATTTATTAAGTTTTTCTTTAAATAAATATAGGCATGTGAATTTTTTGAGTTTTTGACCCACTGATTCGCTGAATTAGTGGGTCGAACACTGATTCACCTCTGTGAATCAATGTTCGATCCATTGATTCACTGAATTAGTGGGACAATCACTGATTCATGGCTATGCATCAGTGATCGATTTGCGATTTCAGTGAATTAGTGGGTCGATCACTGATTCACAGCTGTGAATCAGTGATCTATAAGTAGTGAGTCTTGTGATAGTGTGTGTGACAAATAACTAACAATTAATATATGGCATGTGCAAGATTTGGGTAATAATGTATTTCGGTAATTTTTGTTAGGGTTAATTGTGTATGTGAAGTCACAAGACTCACAACTATGTATGTGAATGTGAAGTTATGAAAATAATTGATGTGGAGAAATAATTTGAATTATGTATGTGAACTATGACTCTGTGAATATGTGAATATGTGAATGAGTGAATGTTTTATTCTTTATGTGGACAATAATTAGAATTATGTATGTGAAGTTATGAATTTAAGCATGCATGAATGAGTGAATAGTGATGCGGAAAATAATATGAATTGTATATGTGATCTGTGAAGAAGAGAAATTATGATTGATGTGAATGTGTAGTGTTAGTTATAAACTATAAGTCATAAATGATAATGAAGTGTCTGTTTTGGTGTGTGCTTGGATAAAAATAATAATTGAAGTTCTTATTATAATTTTTTTTTTAAAAGACTATCATTGACGTGAAGGGTATATTTTTATTTAAAAGACTATAATTGATGTATACAGTATATTAAATAATTAATATCTTAAGATTAAGTATACTTTGATACTTGATGTTGACGTGAAGGATAAATTAAGTAAATAAATATCTTATTTTTATTGAGTGCAACAGTTATTTATCTCTCTAATCATTTATATTTTATGTCATTTTTTTGGAAATTTTGAGATCAATAATAGCTTGAAGGATGTCTTTTTCTGCTGTTTCTAATATCCAAGAGAAAAAGAGGGGGTAAGGATCCAGTTTGGAATTGGGAAAAAAAAGTACCCAATAAATCTAACAAAGTAGTGTGCAATTTTTGTAAGAATAAATATGGAAGAGGTATTACCCGCTTAAAAAAATATTTAGGACACGTAAGCCGGAATGTCAAAGGTTGTCTCCTAATCTCTGATGACATGAAGTAAAAATCTCTGGTTATGTTAAATAAATCTAGAGTAGTAAAGTAAGGGAAACTAACAGAACTTTAAAATTTATTAAATGAAGTTCGTATTCGGAAAGAAGAATATAAAGAGAAAACTCGAGTAGAAAAGTCATCTTCTCGAAAATCCACAGATCAATCTGCTCCGGCGAGGGAAAAATGACCGATGAATCAATTTGCTACTCGATCAGTCAAAAAGACAGTAGAAGCAACCCATAGACAGTCTACTGTGCCATCCATCGAACAATATGGTTGCAGCAAATATATTAGCTCTAATACATCCAAATATATTTTACATATCTAATGCAGTACATACACTAAATTTGATGATAACGAATATTGGAAAAATTAAATATATCTGAAGTGCAATCATAATAGGAGATTCATATCCGTGTACATATATAGTCATACCAAGTCCCTAGATATTATGAGGAAAGCGATTAGCAGAAAGCTAATAAGGCCGGGTACAACTAGGTTTGCCATAATATTTCTCTCTTTATCATCAATAAGGGAGAAAAAAAAAAAGAGTTGCAGCATATGTTCCTTTCTGATGAGTAAATGAATTGCACTCTGTCCAGAACAGATGCAAACAAAAAAGTATATATTTATTAATTACATATATTAATATAAATTGTTCTTACATATTTAAATTATACGTTATTCATAATTTTTTTGTAAATTTTTTTAAGTGTTTATGTTGTAGAAATAATTGCTAGCAATAAATTTTGAGACAACACAATTATTGATCTAAAAGTATTCACTCCATTGGTGGAAGTTTTGCACAGAGTTGATGGGGACAAGGTCCCATCAATAGATTTTTTGTATGGTAACCTAGAGACTACAAAAAAGGAAATAAGAGAAACTCTGAGAGGTGAAAAAAAGAAATATCTTTCAATATGAAAGATTATTGATATGAGATGAGAGGAAAAATTTAATAGTAGTCTGCATAAAGCTGGATATCTCTTGAACCTTTACTACTATGCGAAGTAGACCGAGATTAATGCTGATGGGTTATTCAAGAAAGGCTTCGTTGAGGTGATGCACAAATTCTATCTAGATGATCATGAAAGAATTGACAAGATTGCACAACAGTTTCCAATGTATCAATATCAAAATAGATCATTTAGAATATCTTTTGCAAAGGCAACCGTAAAAAAGATCATTAATCCAGGTATGCATTTCAATTTAAGAAATGCAAAGTTCAAATAATTTTTAATTTAAGAAACTATTTAACTAATAGTTATTTCTAAACATTTATTACTAGCTCAATGGTGAAAATTTTATGGGACAGATGCTCCCGAACTAAGAACCATGGCAATGAAGATTTTGAGCCCGACAACCAGTTCTTTGGGCTGTGAATGGAATTGGAGCACATTTGATATGGTACTATGATTAGGCCTTTGTTCATTAGATATTTCCTTTCTTCTAAACAAATAACTTCTCAACGAATTTCATATGATTATCTCTTATTTAGATGCATACGAAGAAAACGAATAGGTTAATTTCTAAGAAATTGCATGACCTAGTCTTCGTCAAATTCAATGTAAGGCTCAAGAACAAACTTGCAATTCTAAACAAAGAACCCGTCATTGCCTATAATGAGGAAAAGGTCTCCAAATAGTTCAGGCCTCAGAAGAAGAATGGCGACCCATATGAAACTAGTGATGATGAGCTCTTCCCTAAAGAGCAATTAACTTTTCGACAAATTTCAGTTGCTATGGGTGCTAATCCGGAAAAAAGAAAGGGTGAAAGATTCAAGGCATCCAAGTCCAAATACTCTACGAGAAAATTATCTTAATCTTCAAAGTCTAAGCAGCGGCCCACATCAGATAAAAATGATGAGGAAGAATTTTTGTTATCATCATCAAATTTGTCATCAGATGATGAGCAAAACATTCATTTGGATGAGTCAGTGGAGTCTAATTTGAGCTAGAAAATGAGTTGTAAAGGTTGATATTTAAAGTTTTTAGCATGTTTTAGATAAACTCATTTAAAGGACAATGTTGTATATTGTATCACGTTTGCATTGTAGAAACATTTTTCTTTTTTCTTGAAGCTTGTTTTTTCTTAGTTTTATGTTTATTAGGTAATTTGATTGATATTTTTATTATGATGATTTTACAAATTTTGATTTTTCCTCTATGTTTAGAATGTTGAACTTGACTATCTATTTGGATTATGTTTATATGTAGCTTGGTGTATATACGAACGTTCTAAATAGTATCTACAAATTTGTAAGTAGAATGCAAAAAGGCCAAGCTAAGTACTCTAAACTTGTTTTATGTATTTTAATATGTTCTATATAGACAATTATATGATTATTTTTTGACTGAAAAGATACTAATATGACACTCCGGTATTTAGAGTCATATCGCGATATCTCGCCCGATATCCAGTGTTCGATATATAATTTAGCCACCAATATATTACCGGTATCCGATATTTAGAACACTGATGCTCATACCTTCAATATTAAACCTAACATCTAAAACCATCTCTCTCCCCCCATCTCTCCACCCCCTCTCTCCTTGTCCTTCCTATTAACTTAGTGCCCTGACTCTCAAAAATTTCTCCCTAATTACTTTGTCATAAACTGCACAAACTCCTCTCTCTCTCTCTCTCTCTCTCTCTCTCTCTCTCACCCTCGATGATCAAGTGTCTTTGCAGTTGAGATCTCCCCAATGGTCAAATTTCTCTATCCGGAATGTAGATTAGCTTCTATTTGTCACTGATTTTTGAATTCCTGTTACGTTAATTGCATTTATCACTTTGTCTTAAAGTTTCATATGTAGGAACTCTATATCTAGTCAATGCCATAACCAAGACTCCCTAAGGCCTCATTTGGCAGTAAGGGTTCAAGGTGTAGGATTTGGGGCTTTTAGTAGAGGGTATAGAGAGGTGTTGTACGTAATATGCAGCTGCTAAATCTAGAGAAAATATCATATGGCATCGACTCGATGCATATATTCTGATTGTCTCATACTAAGCTGATGTTTGAAAGATATTATTATGGACTTTGTCCCCGACCTTCCAGTTCTTGAAGATATTTCATTTCCATACCATACTAAAAGATTGTTAGATAACAAAATGAATAAGAAAAATCTTAGGAGTACAATGATAAGAAAGATTGTTATCAATAAAGTCACTCTTTTTGAGGGATTTAAGAAGAAATAGTTTACATAATCATGTATTATATACACTCCGTTATCAAGAATCATTTAGACTAAAATAAATATGCAGTGCCCATATTGCATGAGTTAATACTCTTACAATGTCTACTTTTCTCTTCAACATCAAGTTGAATATCGATTAGCTCCTGCCCATCCGCAATTTTCAAGATATGATAGCTGTATTTATCGCCCTCATATTGTCATTTTATGTTCACAACCAATATTTATGATTAGTGCCATAATCAAGAATCCTGCAAAGATCATATGGTATCTTCTCCTCCACCGTCTTCCATTGCAATCTGTTTGGTAGCTTAGTTTAACTAAGTATAGTTGAAGCTAATAAATCTATATTGTTGGAAAATTATTAATTAAAAGGATTAAATCTCATATTTTTTTATTATTATTTCTATTAAGAGAATAATTGTAATGGTCATTTTAATTATTGATTAATATTATGAATTAAATGTGAGTTTAATTTCAACCGTCACACAAAATAATAGGTGATTTCAAACAAACCATTAAACCATGTGGCCTATCCTCTCTTATATAAAGAGGAGCTTAGCGAATGTTTTTGGAATTAAAAAAGAAATAATTAGTCACCTCTCTCTCCTTATCTTTAATTATATACCTAAAACAAAATTCTTTTTCTATTCTATCATTCTCTCAAAATTGGGCATATCAGAGATAACAACTTATGGTCAACTCACTCGAAACTCGTGCACTAAAGGACTCCAGTAGATAAGAGATTGTACCGCTACTAAATATATTTGTCTTGGCTAACCGCACGAGGTTGACATACATCCTTTAGGACATTGATTATATTAGGAATGACTAACAACAAATTAAGTTAGGAAAAAATACACAATAAGTTCTGTCAAGGTTTAGGATGCTATTCAAGTCATATTAATCACAAAATATCATATGGATCCAAGCACTATAGGCAGCAATAAATCCTGCCAAAATTTAGGATTCTATTTAAGGCACATTAAATAGAAAATCAAATAGATTCTACATATCACAATATTTAATTTCGTGCTAAAGTTTAGGGATTCCATTTACTCTTATAATTACCACTTGTTATTTTTACAACATGCACTCATTTATATATATTCTGGTCAAATATACAGAAATAAAAATGAGTTGAATTTTAAGCATATTCCATCTCTTTTATGGTATAAGAACTGCTCCCTAACAAGTACTGGTTTCCAAACACCATCATAGCTAACATAACAGTTTCAAGCTCCACCACTCCTATTGTCACCATCATCACTTCCACAAACTCCACCATACCCCTATACATCATAAATTTTCCTCTCAAATTCCTAAGTCCTAATCCTGTCAAATTACCCCAATAGCAAGCTCAATTTGATTGTATCCTCATCGGCTATGACCTTCAAGGTTACGCAACAACACATTTCCGTATCCTATGTTCCAACTTCAACTCCACTTCCGACACTGTCGGCACAGCTCCTACCATCACTGTCCACCATTGGATCCGGCAGGATAAACTAATTATATCGAACATATTCTCTTTGGTCAAGCACCAACAACAAGCCATTGATTGTTGTATCGATGATATGCAGTGATGCATGAGACAAATTAAAATGTCTCTATGTCAGCAAATTGAAGATCAGGGTTCTTCAATTGAAAGAAGAGCTCGTTGTGATTAAACGTGACACGCTCTGTGACTGATTTTTTCACGCTATCAAACTCTTAACAGATAAATTCACTCTTATTGATCGTCTCCTATCAAATGATGATCTTACTTTTTATGTCTTTCATAGCCTCAGTTCTGAGGTCAAAGAGTTTGCTACTCTGATTCGCACTAGGGAGACCTCACACATATTTAGAGAACTACATTATATACTAGTTGGACATGAAACCTATCTCCGGTGCCTTGACACTACTGGTCACTCTTTGATTATAAATGCAAATTATACCAACTAGTAGAGTTACACGATTCCAGCCCTAATCGTTCCAGCACAACAATTCCGATACGTTCAAGTCCTCAAGCCCGTTTTGTCTAGCAACCCAAAAGAATGCTCCAGCCCAATCTCAATTCAACTCCAATGCCAACACCCATCCTAGATCTTGCTCGGGCCCAACAGATTATAAAGGCAAGTGCCAGCTTTGTAAACAAGTAGGCCATTCGACCAAAAGATGTTCAAAGTTCCAAATTTTCATAAGTTGTAGCCAATTATGCCTCGGCCTTTTTCAACAAAGATGCAACATGGCTAGTATACTCAGCAACATCTCACAATATTATATTCGATCTCTCCAATCTCGCAATTCACTCAGAGTACGACGGTACCAATGAAGTAATTCCTGGGGATGGTTCAGGTTTGCCTTTTGTCTCACATATTAGGTCCTTAACCTTTAAATCTCCTACTCGAATTTTCTAACTCTATGATACTCTTTATGCTCCTTACATTAAAAAAAAATTACTTACCATGTATCATTTTACCAAACAAAACAATGTATTAATTGAATTTCATCCTAATCATTATTTTGTGAAGGATCAGAATACAGAAGGTGACATTTCCACAAGGAGAATAAAAAAAATAGGCTCTACACTTTACTGGCATCACTAGCATCTTTCATCAAAACCAGTTGCATATGCCCATGAGTGCAACATAATTGACGATTGGCACCAACATCTTGGCCACCCATCACACTATATTGCCACTCATTCTGTCCACTCTTTCAATTTACCAATCAGCACAAATAATTTTTTTCAATTATGTAATTCATGTTCCGTAAATAAAACACATAAGCAGTCATTTTACTCTACTTGTTTCACTAATCTCCCTTGGAATTGATTTATAAGGATGTTTGGGCCCCTTCCCTCATGTTTGATAATGAAGGATCCAAATACTAACTCATTTTTGTTGATCACTACACAAAATACATATAGTTTTATCCAATGGCCTAAAAGTCAAATATGAGATGCATTTTTCCACTATTCAAACACTTAAGTGAAAAAACAAGTTCAAAAGCCCATCAAAAGGCTATACTCAGACAATGGGGAGAATATATTGCTCTCATAAAATATTTATCAATATACAGGATTAGCCACCATACAACAACCCCGCACACTCCACAACAAAGTGGAGTTCGGAGCACTGCCATCACCACCTAGTTAAGATTGGTCTTACTCTTCTCAATGATACTTCCCTTCCTCATTCATACTAGCCCTATGCCTTTCAAACTGCCTATCTAATTAATCGAATGTCCATTGATTTACTTCAAAACAAATCACCATTCGAGGCATTATTTGGCACTTGCCAAATTACCACAAACTTCACCAATTTGATTGTCTATGTTTCCCTTTCATAAACCCCTCCAACTCCAATAAACTTAAGTCCAAATATGTTCCTTCTATTTTCTTAGGCTACTGACAGGCTCAAAATGCCCATCTTTGTGAGGTCCTATCTACCCGGCATTTGTATCTCTCTCGTATGCTATTTTTTTTTGCTAAATCAAACAAATCTAACTCACTATTGATAGTGCTACCATCAAAACCTGCAGTGCAGCCACCCACGGTCATCTCAACATCATTGTCGATGTCATTACCATTACAGCCAACAATGTCATTGATGCCGGAAACGACCCAATCTTCACCTATAATTTATCAGTCTCTCCTTTGATTTCTACATTATATCCTAGAGTTGAATGTAAGCCCTCCCCCAATTACTCGTATGTTCAAACTAAACAAAGCCTAACCCACTCATCTCCGACCCATCAATCGCTACCACAAATCCAAATTCTCAGCCCATCTGACCACCATATAATGAGAGACATGAATCAAATTTATAAACTTAAACAGGTTTATCCAATTACAATGCATCCTATATCCCATGTCCCAAAACACATCTATGTGAGTCAAGCAATTGGGTACTCTCAATGGCGTGATGCTATGCCCCAAGAATTAACTGCACTTATGCGCCATAGCACATGGGACTTAGTTCTCCGACTGACGGATCACAATATAGTGGTTTGTCAATGAATATTCAAAGTAAAGAGACATCCCGATAACAGAGTGGATAGATTCAAAGCAGACTTATGGTAAAAACGTCCCGAACTGGGTTATAATGAGACATTTAGCCATACTGTAAAACTTACAATCATTCGAATCATTTTATTTGTTGTTGTTATGCAGGGGTGGCTACTACGACATATGAATGTCAGTAATGTCTTTCTTCATGGTGATTTAGTTGAAAATGTCTATATGTGCCAACTACCAGGTTTTATTGATTTGGCCAAATCTAATCATGTTCGCAAGTTAACAAAGATCATTTATGGACTCAAGCAAGCTTCTCGACCTGGTATTTTGCACTTAAATGAGTACTCCTTAATTTTGGTTTTCTTAATTCAGCTACTGGTACTTATGTATTGAAAAGCAAATATCACTGTCTATTTTTTTGGTATATATTGATGTTACAGAGAATGACATTGCTTCTATGAGGCCTTCGGTTTTCTTTCAAAGATGTGGGTAATCCTCATTACTCTCTTAGCATCAAAGTGATTTTAAGCAAAGCTGACTTCTTTTATCTCAACAAGTATATAAGGTACCTACTGTTCCGGACACATAGGATGCAAAGGATGTCAACACCTGCTATCCACTTCTATTCCTTTACATCTTACTGTGGGACAGCTTATGTTTATAGTACGAAATATTGATAACTAAGCATTATAATATTTATCTCTAACACATCCTAATATATCTTTAGCAATCAATAAGTCATCACAATTCATACACAAACCCACCAAACTCATTGGACAGCAACAAAATGATTGCTCCTTTATGTGAAAAATGCATTGTTTAATGGAATTCAGCTCACCCGAACAAGTACACCAACCTTACATGCCTATTTGGATGCGATCTGGACTGGAAACTTTGATATTGAAGTTTTAACTCGTCAAATGTAATCTTTTTGGGCTCAAATCTCATATCTTAGTGCTCGAAGAAACAATGAGCTACTACTAACTCCTTAACCGAGATTGAATATCGAGCACTTGCAATGACGGCAACAAAGAAAACGTGACTACACAACCTTCTCAATAAACTCGGGTACCCAATTAAAGCATCTACTCTACTATGTGATAATCTTAGTGCTATGCATCTTAGCTTCAACCCAGTTCATCATTTCAAAAAAAAGCATCTGATATATATATATATATATATATATATATATATATATCCATTTTGTTCAAGATCTAGTTCAAAAAGAAAAAATATTGGTTCAACATGTTACACAGCTGACTAGCTTGCAGGCATTAACTAAACCAGTATCTCGATAGTGCACTAGATATTTACAAACTAAGGTTGGCCTTACTGATGGCAACCCAATCTTGCAGGAATGTATTAGGAATGAATTAGAGCAAATCAAGTCAGGAAAAAACAAATGTGCGATAAATCCTCCCAAAGTTTAGGATCCTATCAAGCCATATTAATTACAGCATATCACATGGATGCAAGCACCAAATGTAACAATAAATCCTGCCAAAATTTAGGATCCTATTCAAAGCACGTTAAATAGGAAATCAAATAGATTCTCCAAATGCTTAATTTTGTGCTAAAGTTTAGGGATCCCATTTACTGCTGACGTACAACTTGTTATTTCAGTTGTATATATTGTGGTCTAATGCACAGAAATAAAATAAGTTGAATTTTAAGCTTATTCCATCTTTTTTAGATTACATGCCTTCCTCTAGTCCGATAATATTTTTAATTTTTATTAATTTATTTAATAACATAAATTGTTAATTTTTCTAGAATTTATAGGAAAAATTCCAACAATCTAAAGGACATATAATATCATAATTCAAAGTTTTGATTACTTGATGTAAAAGTATGTTGTTATTGTTGTTTAATCACTTTCGGAGAATTTTGTTCTATGTTATTTTACATAAGATTATCTCCTTTTGATAACCACGAGCTAGCAAATTTTCGACATGAAAGATAAGTATCTGACTATGTAAATTATTTGTTTCAATAATATATTTCATGTTCACTGAGATTAATATTGAGTTTTAGATAATTTTTGAAACTTGGATGTAAAATTCTCTCTGCTTATAATCATTTTTATTTTATTCATCTACTAACTTAGATGATACTTTACTATATTAAAAAAATATATTCCTCTACACTAGGATGCATGCCAAAAAACTGTCAATTAAGTCTGCATTATTATTATATTTAAATCTCAAAGTCAATATTTTATCAGCTAAGGGCTATGAGCCTATGATAAAGCCAATTATGACTTAATTAATTGTATAATTCAGTTACAATATTATGCAATAAGTTATTCATGACAAAATTATTAATTGCAATTAAATATTTATTATAAATATTATTTATTACTCCTCATGTAGAATGAAACTGTTATTCTTTAGTTTATTTTGTAGACTTGAAAAGAGAATATATTTCACAATTAATTATGACTTTGCATATTATTTATCACTATCCACTTAAATTGGATTTTAATTACGAGCATAGTGAAAAGTTTTTCCCATATGATTTTTGAGATTTTTTTTACACAACGAAAGCTTGTTTGAGATTAAAAAACGTACTAAAACTTTCTTCTCTCTTATATTCTCATGTGGGACAACAGATATGCTCGAGTTTGGTTATATGACTCGAATTTTCTTATATGGGGTTAGAAATGTGATAAAGTTGTCTGAAAGTCATTAATATAATAATGGTCAATTAATTCCCCTAAATAAGTACTAATTTGTTATGTTTTATAGTTTTAAATGATTTTAATTAGCAAATGTAAACACAAAATAATAGTGTGTCATTACTGTAAAATTAGACACCTAATGTGAAATAAATATGCTTAAATATGATTGATTAAGAAACTAATTACTATAAATGGCCTATTGAGTTTCATATTATGTAACTAGTATGATCACCTGCTAAATTACTCTAGAACGAGCAAAGACTTCATTTAGTAGTTATTTTATGTTTTCTCATTATTGTTTTTTATTTTGTAGTTTTGAATAAACAAGTAGTTAAATGCTACTATTGATATCAATAACTTTGTGAAAGAAGTCTAATATGTCTATAACATATGGAGACAAAATCTGTTAGTTGTATCAAACCTATACTTTAATTTGAAAGATATTGATTTTTATATGCATTAAAATATGAAATTAATTTTATCAGATGCATTATTTACAAGCACGTCATTTCTAGCACCCACGTAAACAATTTATCATATTCTAAAGAGTGCCAAATTTTAATTGTCTTGCATATTTGGTCTAAGGAAAGTTGTTTTAGTGGCAAATGCCCAAAGTAGAGTTAGTTACATAATAAAGAAGCGTACGAAAGCATGAAAACCTCCCAATATATTTTCACTTTCTTGGCCAAACAGACATGAATATTATTTAATTTAGTAAACTTGCAGTTTGTCATAGATACTTAATCTAACACAAATATTTTTCTAGCACAGAAAGTTTTAAAATGCATAAGAATTTGTATTTATATCTTAAATCAAGATAATGATAATCGCAAAAAAAATAAAAGATTTAAACATTGTGAAGAAATTAAAACAGCAAGGTAAATCTAGATGACTTATTGCATAAGCAACCAAATTAATTAACTAATTTTTTGCATTATTGTTATGCAATACTATGCATATCTCTTTGTGCATAAAAAATGCAATATTTAATTCTAAACGTCTCAATGATATTTATAAATGACTGATATTTATAAATGACTCAATACATGGATGGTTTTTGTATAAGCAACCAAATTGCAAACATGACCAAAGTTAATTAATCAATCTTTTGCACTATTTTATTTCAGTAAAGGCAATTGCATATTTCTCTTTATGCATCAAAAACTTAATTTAACTCTAAGCATGTCTCAATAATATTTATAAATGACTGTAAGCATGCAACAATTAATTTATTGGTTAATTTATTTTTGAATGAATTTTATATATTATACTTAAACTGAAAAATATTAGCATGATATGTTATTAATGCATGTATGTGTTATAAAGCATGATAGTTTCATTTTTATTGTTGCTATTAATTATTAAAACATTTACTCATATATGGGAATTTTCAATGATGATTGCATGTTAAATGAACAATAACTGCAGAGCCATATAAAATAGATTTTATATCCTTATTGATAAAAGATCCATCTAGTAGAGTAGTCGTAAATTCATCAAAAGGATGAGATTAAGCCCATATAAGGAGATCACCGATACCGGGAATCCAATCTTTTGATCGACAAGCTAGTCCATGATAAAAGTTCAATGTAGTAGAAACAAGATAGACTTGTGATACTCGTAAAGCACTGACCCTTAAAGTTTTTTTCTTATAAGACTTGCACTAATGTATATTTGTATACCTCATCTCCGTTGTTCAAAAACACGCTTTATGCGGCCGCTTATGCAGCTACATAAGCGAATGCAGAATAAAACCACATAGAAAACCCAAAGAATTGCTACTATTATGCAGATAACCTTGTATACGGACAGGTATACGGATTATGCAGCTTATGCACCCGCATATACATAATACGTTTAATATGCTGATAGATTTTCGAGTTTCAAAATATAAAAACATAATATCCGATCCTCATTATCTTTCTAGGTTACGGAAGATGCGATTTTCCCAGTTCTCACTATTAAACATTCATTCTCTACTCCTAGCAACTTTCCTTTCTTCCTTTCTCCCTGATTTATCGATTAGACTCACTCTCACCATCAGCTCTCATCGAGACTCACTCTCGCTATCACTAAAATTCTTTCGACAAGTTATCTTTCCTTCAATTTTCTCTCTTTGATTTTCCCTCTCACCGATTCTCTCTTATCAGCCTCTCGCTCTGGCCAATTTACTCTCTTCGCCTCTCCCCCTTGCGGACTCTCTCCTCAACCTCTCGCATTCGCTCCCTCTCTCCTAAATCCTCAACATCCGATCTCCTACTCTCGCCTTACTACTGAGACTCTACTATTAATCTCATATTAATTTTGATTATATATTAAAATTAAGATTAGAGAATTGGAAATCTCAAGCGAATTTTGATTTAAATTTGATTATGAGATTATTTTAAGTATTATTATTGACTTGTTACTAAGAAAAGCTAAGAAATTAAGATAGTTTTTTCAAAAGATTTTTATTTTATAACACTCAACATATACATTTTTAACTATTGTTGTATTAATATATAATAAAAATATTAATATTCTTTGTAACTCTGCTTAATAGTCCTAACTGACTTTGCACTTACTTCCTATGAAGCCTAGACACTTCATAATAAGTGTCATGTCCGTGTCAGATACCTATCAAGTATCTGAAACTTGTCATTACGTAATAACACACTGAATGATGTCGGACTTTAAGAATCAAAAGATTTACGTGTCAAAGCCATATTCACTTTCAAAAAGAAATAGAGATCACATGTCGAGATTGTGTCCACTTTCAAAAGGTCACGAGGATTATGCATTGAGCATTATAGAGTCGTATATTACCTGAAAAAGACATAAATATTTTTTTGACATGAAAAGAATAAACTAATAGACCCAAATATCTTGCAAACTTATAGCCTTTAAATATTTTATTCAAGATATTGGTCCACTAGATTGAATCTATGTTTTAAATCATTAAGATTTTTTCTTTCTTTCTACTTCAAAGAAAATAATCTTAACGATTTCGAGTGTTAATATGCATTATATAGATCACATGCATTAATAGACTCATATTTATATCATCATGCCTCCATGTCTCAGTGTCCTACTTTTTAGAATTTGTCGTTCCCCGTGCCATATCTATTTTGCCCATGTCCATGCTTCATAGCTTACTGCAAACCCCTCACCAACTTCGGAAAATGGTAGGTCAATAAAACACAAGTTCTATAAATTTTGTAGTTCTGTATGACATCAGGAACTACATATGTTTATAATTCATGTTAAACCAAGTCGTGTCACAAAAAGATTCATGAAGTAGGGTCCATTGCAAGAATCAATCATCAAGAATGCTCTTATATTTTGCCTCAGAAGCTAAACGAAGATTCCACGAAACACAAGCAATCCAACTTAAAAACCTTTGGATTTCTATTTTGCGGGGTAAAACATGCATTACAAAAGTAACTGTCTTGAGGCCACTGAAAGCAAGCACAATATTCTTTACAGTTTAATCTAAAGTTCTCAAGTTTTGCATGGGTAGCATATCCCCCAACAGGCATTCATTATAGAACATAAGTAGATCTTTCAGAGACTAGTTATAATAATGATATAAAAGCCCAGATACACTTCTCCCCATCACTCTCTTTTCGACCCAAAACCATGAAACAGGGTTGATACTCAAATTATAAGCTAAAATTAGAAGCTTGTGGTTCCATCTTTATGCTACTAATGCATGAACACACCTAGAACTATTATCTACAACAGGTATTGTCATTAATATACTATTACTATAGAACGCTGTATGCTGATGGCATCCTGTATATATATTAACTATTTGCAAGAATCCCTACATTATAGTGAGGAGCATTAACAAAGGATATGTGCCTAAAACTCAATGGCATAGAGAATGGAGATCCGCAAAATTTGGAATGACCCAGAGCATAGTTTCAGTGCCATGACTGAGGAAATTTGCCAACAGGATAAGAGTGAGGTGGGAATTAATGGGTTTTGTTGGCAGCTTTCTTCTTCTTTACCAGATTGTCCTCATGGAAGATAAAGACTTCTATTGTAAGATATTGTTATGGCAGTTGGAGTTAAGAGGCAAAAAGTGAGAGTCCTAACAGTCAGATTTTAGTAAGAGGTGATTGTAACATACCAGATAATGCAGTGCTAGTGCTCACATGGATTAGTCAGCTAAAATAAATCCTCTAATATTGCTTTTCCCTTATAAATGGGCGTTATAACTTCTATTGTAAGATATTCTTATGGCAGTTGGAGTTAAGAGGCAAAAAGTGAGAGTCCTAACAGTCAGATTTTAGTAAGAGACGATTGTAACATACCAGATAATACAATTGATGGTGCTCACGTGGATTAGTCGACTAAAATAACTCCTCTAACATTGCTTTTCCCTCATTAATGGGCGTTATAACTTTTAGATTAAGAGGTCTCTATCACAAAAATGTCGAGCTAATTTCATCCAACAACAAAGAATCAAATTCCCCAATTGGTTTCTGCCATCAACCAGGAATCACATATGGGCTAATTTGATTTTATAAAACATAATTGTCTTTTCCATTTGATTTACATCATTGCCGTCTGCTCGACATCTGTCAACACGGTGAGATTCAAGAACGAATTGCTGAGTTCTTTAACATCCTAAATCTGAAACACTAAAATACTCAACATCAATTTTTATACACTAAACCTAAATTACTAAAGTATATAATAAATTACTAAATTTCAGTATCAAGAAACCATCATGATTCCTTTTCTAATTCAAATTATAACTTCAAGTGGTTAACAAGAAAGATTGAAGACAAGAAACAAATGATTTTTCCCATAAAAATTAGCATCAAGAACCAAAAATCTTGCATTGCAGCCACTAGACTTGTATGAGGCAGAGTATGCCAAAACGATTCTTTATAAATTGATAACTAATTATTTTGACCAAAACTCTCCAATTTCAATACAAAAACTTAAGCGTCAATTAAACTGATCGTATCTCCTAATCATCAGTCCAAATTTACGATGACAAAAAAAAAAAAATCATAAAATCAAGACCGCCCACTGTACTTCGAGTTATCCAAATACATCTACTTCAAACTATCCCACAAAGATACCAAGATCGAGACATAAACTTAGAAATCATGAAGCGAGATACCAAATTTATGCAGAAACAGAACAAAATTCAAAATATTCGTACCGTTTGGGATGTCCCGAAGCTTCTCTCCAGGTCCCTACAGCACAGAGCACAAGAAAACCAAACACGATGCATCAAAACCCTAGCTCCAAACCAGAGCCTAACCAAATCAAGAAGTCATCAAGAAAAGCGATCGGGATCAATACGAAAGACGGCCAAGTAACCTCCATTCCGTTACCTCCTCGATCGTCGGGTGCTTGGGCGCCGGAGTCCTAGTGGGATAGGACACCAAGTACCTGTCCGCCTGCTTCCTCTCCCTCGTCGAGGACCTCTGCTCCGCCTTCTCCTCGCCCTCCTCCGCTGCTGCTGCCGCCGCTGCCGCTGCGGCTTTCGCTTTGCCAGTCGCCTTGGCAGACTTCTTCTTTGCTCGAGTTTTGGCCATGGGGGAGAGAATCTCTGAAAGGAGAGGATTGGAGTTTTTTCCAGAGAGAGCGGGGGGAGCAAAGTCCCGGATTTTGAAATTTTTGGTGTCTGAAATGAAATGAATCTGAGCGGGTGTGGCTTAAATTTCGGTGTGCGGTGTCAACGGTGGTAAGAAGAGAGATTCAGAGATCCCATTGGGATGGGCCTGGGCTTGCTGCAACCATCGAATCTCAACCGTCGGATCTGATCTAACTTTTGATCTAGGCCCGTCCCACCAGTACAACAGCGTAGGCCCAAGAAATACTTGGAATCAAACCTTCTACTTTGGAAAGGCTGCTTGTCATATTCTGCTATTTTATCCGGTAACTGAAAATGTAACGGCCTACCAGCAGAGGTAGCGCATGTAAAACAGTGCAGCCTTGCCGGGAAAGCAAGTATAGGTAGGAGTGCGCAAAATTCCGAAAAAACCATTCCGACCCGTGAAACCGAATTGAAGTGAACCAATCGGATCAGTTCTTTCGGTTTTCGAGTCAGGTCGGGTGAAAATCTGGACTTATAATAGGTTTTCGGGATAGGTTCAGGTGGCTATATGTTTCAACCGAAACCCGACCAAATTAACCAAAACTTGAAATTTGTTATCTAAAATTTTTATATAAATAGCAAATACAGCAATTCCATCATGGCAGAGCTCTCCTCCCCTTCATGAATCCCAACCCAAGCAGCGCCCTAGCCCTAACCCTAACACCCACCTTAGTCCCTAGCTCTCCTTCGTCCACCCGGCTCCCTCTTCGGCCTCCACCCACCGTCTCTGGCAATGCCGACTTGCCATATAACTATCCAAAATCGACATAAATATCGCTTGTTACATCATTCTAACAAACTCTGGTTTAACATGTTCAGACACTAATTTGCCAGTTATTAAGGAGGATGTATCGTAGCTGGAACTATATTTCGAGGAGTTAGTAGGTACTCAGTTGATTCTTTTGCTGCAAGGCTCTTATTAGAGAAACTATATTATTTATTTTCTATTATTTCAGTAGACTATACATATCATCCATTTCGATCGGTTGATTGTTTTTGAGACTAGAAGTTAAAAATTATAATAAGTATTATTATCATTTGGATCCACTCACATCCTCCAGTTTGATTGTTATTTTATTGGAATAAATTATTTTTGTGTTTTCATATCTGTGCATATGTATATATGACCTCGTGGCACTAGCATTTGATTAATTAATTATACTTTAGGTTTGGCATATTCGTTTATGATACGTCACCAAATGCTATTCATATCTAGGGGTGCAGGTCATTACAGAAACTTTCGAAATTTCAATAATACCTCCTTTTGATACACTTATAGGTCTAACATAACAATAATACTTTTGGCCATAATCAATCTATTGATCATAAATATGCGATCTAACTCTCGAATAATCACCAAACTCGATATAACAACATTGTATCACGTAATACATAACATCAAACATATTATCACAAACCTAAAACATTCACATTAAAATAACGTGTATATCTATCAATAACTCGTATCATATATTACAATACATAAGATAAGTTTAATACTTAATGTACAATAATACTCATTTAGAAAATTATATAGAAGTTAAATACATTTGTTTAGCATATATATTCAACCAATGATGTTTAGCTTGCATATATAACACATGATGTTTAGCAGTCAACAAACAACAATAACTTCTCCCCCATGACTTAGCTCACTCATCAAACTACATCTTGATGTTCATGTCTTTCAAACTTTGGCTATCTTGGTTGATCTTGTTAAATGCTCGTCTGATCGTGAACCTAACCTATATAGTAAGTATAGATATAATTAGTTAAAAAAATTAGTTTAAAAATAACAAATAAACCAGAAAAGCACAGAACTCCAAACTAACATATGACCATTATATAAACTTAATATTGGAAATCTAAGCTCCACAAGTGATTTTTTCTTCCTTTAAGAGATTAAAGTGTGCATGTATGTGCGTACATGTGTGTGCGCACATGTGTGTGCACCTATGTGTGTACACGTGTGCGCGCGCGCACTTGTATGTGTACATGTGTGTGCACATGATATGCAAGCATGTTTGCACCTTAATTTGTACATGTTTGTGTGCACACGCATGTGTACCTGTGTGTGCATATTTGTGTAACTGTGTGATCCCCATTTACAAGGAAAGTACTAGTTTAAATAGGCTGAAAGAGCACAATTTTTTATTTTCACCTATATAATTCAGTTATATGAAATTAGATCTGAAGGTTATGAATTCAGTTTTTTTAATACTTATTATTTGGGGACTTTGACTGGGATAATATGGCATATGTAATTAAAAAGAAGAAAATATAAAAAAGAAATGGAAAGTATTTGGAAGTGATTTGGTATTATGTAATAATTCAACAACGAGGAGAGTAAGATTTCTCCAACCCTCAACAGCAGGATGGACAAGATTTAAAAATAGACATCATATTGTTTGAAAGAAGTATCTAAAATAAAACATCCTTATATTTAAAACTGCATTAAAAATGGATACATGTACATTCCAAAATCTACTATATCAAGAGGTCAATACCTTGGTGATGCAGGAAGAAAGCGGATAAGGAGTTAGGGTTTAGAAATTTGGAAAAAACAGAAAAAATTAGGAAAGTACACAAAAGATTCATAAATCCACCTAGACGAATCCACGCCCACTACCAACAAATTCATGGAAAGAACTCATACAAAATCCACACAAGAATTGTCTGAAAATTTTATGCTCCATTTATCATCTCCAAAATACTTCATACAACGTTTATTTGTAGTGAAAATCCAAAAGCCTAATCCTAATAGAATCCTATCAAATAAAATTCTATCAAATCTAAAACAAATCCTATCATATCTCAAAAACAAATAAAATCATCTCATATCAAAAATCTGATCTTCATCAATTCTCCCGGCTTAAAGCATTCATCCATGATGAATGCAGAGATAAGAAATTGTTAAACACATCCAGATTGAACTGATATGCATCTTTCTACAAAGGATTCTAATTGGGTCATGGTGGCAGTCGAGGAATTGTAACTTGCACATCACATCTGAACCAAGGCAGTAGAGGGGGAATTGGTTTCTTGCATGAATCAACTTTCAATGACTGTAGATTTGAAGAACCACTTGTAATGGAAGTAATAGAATGAATCTCATTGAAAGTCGAGTTGATATAAGGATCTCACAAAATATCCTGGCCATGAATAGTGAAAGCAATCCTTGTTTTCGGTGGAATTTGCTTCTTCCTTTCATTACATTTGATTTTAATATTACAATAATTTTCAAGATTACAATGAAAGAATTAAAGAAAACAAACGAGAGGATTTATATACCATAACTCTCTTTATAAAATATTTTGGGTTCTTGCAGTAGTAATGGAATCTAACTCGTGGACTCCGTTGACGATCTGACATAGATGGGAATTTGAAAATAACATGAGAATGCTCTGCTTACTGGATTTTTGGAGCGCGCCTAGGCACGTTGAATTGTCCGGATTGACAGGTTTATGCACACTCGAGAGCACGTCCAATACACACTGAAAAGTACGTGACATTGGGTGTCCCTAGACATGCCTTCCACAATCCCTCTTGATACATATTTATAAGTATGAGGTAGTTAAATCACTTGCCTTGTGGTTATGGTTAAATATTTGTTTCTCTTTTAGAAAGATTTGAAAATCTCAAGTTCATTGAATCTGGACCTGATATGATATTGAAAATTTGGTAGAATCACTGATTTGATATATTTGGTTATGATTTAGATACCCAAAATCAAGATCAAGCATGACTAGATAAACCAAATATGATCTCCAGCCGATTAGAGATTTCTTGATGCGATCCAATGGTTAGTCTCGCATATGAGATTTTTTCTTTACTTTTACTATTCTATGGGACCCCCTCCAAATTTATTGAAATCTCGTCGTCAGCTTGTAACGAGTTTCAAAATGCTTTGGATTTCTATGTCGTAAGTTTATCATGAGTTTGCACCATTTATTGACCGATGAGTTGTTCAGTGACTGTAGTATAATAACAATTAAATCGTCAATGAGTACTAGAGGTGATCATTAACATAGTAGTTTTAGGTGATCTTGTTAATGTAGCACGTTGAGGGCATCCATTGGTCGATCTTCTTGATAGATCTTCTTGGTGGCATCTGACTTTTTCTTTTTCTTTGGCCTTAGGTATGATCCCAGACATCTATACATTCTTCTATGAGGGGGGAATCAAAGGAGCAAGTTGATTACTCTGGAGTTAGTGGATCTGTGGGTGATTTGGGAGGTTCTGCAAATGAGTGCGATGCTGATTACTTCACGCTCCAGCCTGATTCAAGCAAATTCTCCCATCTTAGGCTGAACGAGCTAGAAAGTGGCATTGATAGACCATTACGCCCTGTAAAACTGTGCCGAAAACTTCAACTCCTCTAGAATCGATGGTCTCTCTGCCATCTCCTACTCCACCTACCTCTAGTTTCGCTGTCATCTTTCCTGTTGTCATTGGTGTGCCTTCAACTACTCAATCTGGTGCGGTGACCCCATAAGTGGTAATGACCGAGAATCTTTCCGGTATCCTTCCATTAATGTCAGTTTATCTACCAATGGATGCGAAAGATTCTTTGCTTTTTTCATTTGAGGTGGCATCTGATGTGAGAGGAGGTTTAGGTGACGGTCTATCTTAACTTCAAGGCGGCTAGTGAAAGTCCTAGTTTTACTCGAATCCCCAACTCAGCTAGTTTTTTTGTTGCAGCTGCTAGCTCCGCTCATCATGACTAAGGTATAAGGATGAGCTCATATGCCATATGTTGCAGTAGAAGCCACGATTTTGCCTATGGTCCCGGCGTTGGCATTACCTGCCCTCAATCTTGCTACCGAAGATCCAGTTGAAGAATTCTTCAACTTCAGTGTTAGCGAATTTATGCAACTGCAAAGAAAATGCATCAATATGATTTTAAGTGGACGTGACTTCCTAAAACTTAGATGCCTAATGCTGACTTGCTACCTGGGCAATATCAAAAGAATTGGAGGCCCCAAATGAGTAGCTCATTATCAAGCTCGTCTAGAAGCTCTGGAAGAACAAGTTCTGGTACCGAACACACTTCGCCAAGCAGATGTGGCAGTGATAACTAAAATTGAAGTGGTGAGGCTACGAGTCAACTTTATGCTTGATAAGAGGAGCTGAGGCGCTAGGAGGAAGTTTGGTCTCGTGAATTAGCCGATCTCGGAGCTAACCAAGAGCACTTCTTGTAGTTCTGGAGAAGACTGACTTTGAGATAAAGGCTAGCCAGGTGGTGATCTCGGGCTCGTGAGCATGTGATCGTGTCAGGATCTAGGGGTTTGGCAGAGGCACCTAGTTGCACATGCTAATATAATCGGGTTAGGATCATGGGGTGGTTTGTCTAGATTGCTCAAGTACGTACACACAGCTCGGACTTGAACCGGTAACGTGTCAGGATCAAGGGGTTTGGCAGAGGCGCCTAATTGCACATGCCAAGATAATCAGGTTAGGATCATGGGGCAGTTCGTCCAGGTAGCTCAGACACATCCGTGCAACTCGGACTTGAACCGGTGATCATGTCAGAAATCAAGGGTTCGGCAGAGATGCCTAATTGTATATGCCAAGATGTCGGGTTAGGATCATATGATGGCTAGTATGAATGACAGAAAGAGCTGGTTGGTAGAGGCATATAGTCACACATGTTGAGATGATGGGTTAGGATCATGGGGTGACTCGTTTGGCTAACAGACAGAGCTAGTTAGCAAAGACACATAATCATATATGCCAAGATGATCACGTTAGGATCATGAGGTGACTCTTCTGGATAAAAGACAGAGTCGGTGATCAGGTCAGGATCACAAAGAAGATTGTTTGGTAGAGATAATTCAGATCTTGCTGTCAGAGATAAGAGCTTAATATGACATGTTTGTAATGAGTGACCGTATGAAGTGATATGAGTGAAATAGTTTAAATCTCGCTATTAGAGATTAGAGCTTAACATGACAGATCCACGAAATTTTTAGCAAATTTCCATTTATCAACGAATTCCGTGTATCTTTACCAATCGCCATTTAGGTAAAGATCGCCATTTACGTTGGGCTAGCCATGCTATTTCTCTCATCATGATGAGTTTGTCGATAATTTTGTTTGGATTTAAATGTCAATCGTTCCCTCTTCCCTTTGCCTTTTTGGCTTCAGATTGTTAATGTTTATGTTTCTACCCAAGTATGATAGTATTGGTCAAGAATTTTAGTCTCCTCTTGCCCCTTGCCTCGAAGGCATTGGGTTGTTCGCATATTGCTCCTTATCATAATAGGTTGGGGAGAACTTTGTTTGGGCTTACATACCAAATGTTTCCTCTTTCTTTTGTTTTTAGGGCTCCAGGCTCTTGATTTCATACTCTTACCTCCAGTATAATAGGGTTGGCAAGGATTTTGATTTCTTTTTCTCTGTCATTATGGTTATGGATTGTTCATACTTTTTACCTCGGCATGATACATTTGCGAAAAACTTGTTCTCTTCCCATTGCTTTAGCAGCATTGGACAGCTCATGCTTTTTACTTCAGCATGATGAGTTATCGAGAATTTGGTTTCCTCTCTCGTTTGTCTTTGCGGCTATGGGTGGTGATGTATCCTTATAATTAAATAAGAATGTTACGACAGATTTGTCATAAAATTTTTAACAAATCCCAGCTATTAACGGATATGTTATGCCTTTACTAATCATCATTTGTGTTGGGCTAGCCATGCTATTCCCTTCAGTATGGTGAATTGTCGAGGATTTAATTTTCTCTCTCCTTTATGGGTCTTTGATGTCTACTTTAGTATTTCTTCAAAAATTTTCCATTTATATGCATTATTATCCTGTCGTCGTCTTGATTGATTAGACGGTAGACTCCATTTGAATAGACTATTTCCACTATAAAGAGCCCTTCCCATTAAGGTTCAAATTTTCCTTTTGTTTTATAGATCATGACCATTGATTTTTTAATAGCCGGACCAATTCTCCCTCTTTGAAAGATCTTTGTTTAACTTTCTTGTTGAACATGCTTGAAATGTGCGCTTGATTCAATTCGATTTGTTGTTGTGCCTTTGAGTGCTCTTCGTCTAGAGTTTCCAACTCTTGAAGCCATTCTCGATACTTTTCTTTAGTCGTCATTCTTATAGCTAATACTATGCGCAAAGACGGAATCTGAATTTCAAACGGTAAGAAGACCTCTCAACCGACACAAAAAGAATGGCGTAGTTTTTGTCGGGGTTCATACCGTGGATCAGTAAGCCCATAGGCACTCGTTTAACTATTTATCCCAGTTGCGTCGACTCAAAAAAAAACTTCTGGAGGAGTTTTACAATGGTGTTATTAAAAGCTTCAGCTAATCTGTTGGCTGTTGGGCCTTGGATTCTGAATTTGTTGCAGAATCGGGAGAAGTCTTGACTAGCAAACTGGGTCCTTTATTATGATAATCTACTGAGATATCCCAAAGTAGTAGATCATATGATGTTTGACGAATTTAACTACATTCTCCATTTTGACTTCTCTCATCAAGACGACTTCAGCCCATTTAAAGAAGTAATTGGTTATCGTCAATATGGACCATATCCTTTGGACGAGGGCGGAGTGATTGGCCCAAAGCTGTGTAATCGTTTTCAGTAGAAATAACCGAGTCTTCTTATGCAGACCTAAAGTTTTGGGGTTGTTGGGTACTGTGAGTCCTGCCATGAATTTCTTCAAGCACTTCTTGAGTTTCCCTCCCAGCGAAGTAAGATATCATCGTGTGATTTGCGGTATAGGGTTTATAGGACTATATCATAGTAGAGTTTAGTTGCCTTCTTCTTTACTGAGGCCATTTCCTTTGGATGTTTCAGAAGTATGTCATATGGTGCGTAATTTATGAATGAAAGTGCTAGTCCAGGGGCTCAAGACTCAATCTAACCTGGTACAGTTCATTTGCCTCAATACTGTTTTGGGGCAAAGAAGATCATGGCTCACGATAGTGACGTGCTTACTAGACTCAGGTGACAGCGCAAAAGTCACGACGAGTGACACGAGGTCATCTGCATATTCTTGTGTCACGGTATATGATCGATGTAAGATTTTTTGAATTTATTGGCCATTTTGATTATCACTTGATGATAGAGTATAAGAACTTCATATTAATCTCATACTCTCTAGTCATCTGGTTGATTATAAGTTTTTAAATCACCATCTGACATGAGGCACTTTATCTCTAACTGCTGAGCTATTTAGAGATTGATTATAAGCGCATTGTACTCTGTCGCGTTGTTTGTGCATGGTTTAGTAAGAGAGTACCTTCGGAGGATCACATATTTGTGGGGAGATATCAGTACTACGCTCACTCCTGCTAAAACTCTTTTTTACACCATTAAAGAATAGTTGCAAGGCTTGTTCTTCAAAGATTATATTAAACTTCAGCAAACTCTGTTTCTGAAGAAATAGGAGTTTTAATATATCCCAACTCCTTGAGAGAAATAAGAATTGTAATATGTCCCAACCTCCCTGCAAGAAATAAGAGTTGTAATATGTCCCAACCCCTTGCAAGAAATGGGAGTTGTAATATATCCTTACCTCCTGTAAGAGTTAGAGTTGCAATATGTCCCAACCTCCTATGGGCCCTTGGATATCTGCTGTCAATGAGATTTTGGTGTAGATCTGGATCTTCTTACAGATTTGATCCTGTTGAGATTTACACTTTGATAGTGCTACACGACATCTACTTCGTGTTCAGGTTGCAAGTTTGGCCTCATTTCCTTTTAACTATGGGCTTAACCTCACATTCTTAAGCTGGCATAGCCTCATGATCTATGCTGGGTTTAGCCTCGCGTTCTAAATGATTTGCGCTGGCTGCGAGGTCCATAGAAAGTCAACGGACTGCATACTCATAGGAGAATGAATATGCAAGGCTGCTGGTTAGCTTAAAGTCCAGTATTTTTAACTCTGGTCTTAGCCATGCATTTCAAGTGTTTTACGTGGGGCTACGCGTTAGCCTCACGTTTTAAGACTTCTACGGAGGCTGAGTGTTAGCTTCACTTTCTGGTTTATCTTTGCACTCTGAGTTAACCTCTCGCATTGTATTAGTCGCATGCACTGGTTTAGCCTTGCACACTAAGGGTTTTATACTAAGCTGCAAATTAGCCTTGTGTTTTGCATCTCTTTTAACAACGAAAATCATGCAGACTGCCAGATAAGCTCACATTTTGATGTTCTTATGCAAGTGTTATCCTCGCATTTAAACTATTTTATGCGGGGTTGTAGATTAGCCTCACGTTTTGGAGCTTTTGCACTTTGAATGAGTTCATGGGCTGGCTTAGCCTCACACACTAGATTATCCATGCACGCTGGCTTGGGTTCGCATACTAAGTTAGCTTCACATTCTTGTTGTAGATTTAGCCTTGCGTTTTAAATGATTACGTTGGTTTTGCCTCGCATTGTAACGCAGAGTTTTCTAGATGTGGGTCCTACCCTCGGTGTGGGACTTATTTGGCAATTCATGGAGTCCATCATGTGGTAACAGATTACTTCCATCTTTTTGATAGACTACGTGGATTGAGATTTAGTATGGCGCTTCAAATCTCCAATGCAATGCTTACTCTTGCATTTAATGTGAGGCTGAGTTTTAGCTTCGCGTTCAGATATTCCTACGTGGGGCTGAGTTTTAGCATCGCATTCAGATATTCCTACGCGAGGCTGAATTTTAGCCTTGCGTTCTGTCACTTCTATGCAAGACTGAAATTTAGGTTTGTATTCTAGTGCTTCTGCACTAGGTTGAAATTTGCCCTCGTATTCTGGCACTTTCGAGCTAGCGTAAAACTTAGCCCTCTCATTCTAGATTTTTCCAAGTAAAGAAATTTATATAGGGCTACTAAGTATCATCTTCACATCCCAACTATTTTACGTAGGGCTACAGGTTATCTTCGCATTCGTAGAGCTTAGACTTAGCCTGTTTTATTCACTTTTGAACATTGAATGAGTTCTGTGAGCTAGCTTAGCATCGCGCACTGAGTTATCAATGCATGTTGGTTTGGCCTTGCGCACTGAATAAATTTTATGCTGGTTTGGCCTCGCATTGTGCACAAGGTTTTGCCTCGCATTATACGTGGGGTTCTCTGGATGTGAGCCCCACCCTTTTCGGCCTTCTTCTAATGGACACGACCTTTAGTCTCAGGTGTTGCTTTAACCTTGCACTTTAGTGCTCGTTTATGAGCTTTGCATCTATTTTAACGGTCTTGAGTCTTTGTATTAGCTTGACTTAAGCTTGGCTTGATTCTCGACTCATTCTCCACATCTCAAAGCCAACCCGAAATGGAAAGAGGCCTTGCAAGAAGACCTTAAGCACCATCCATAATCATGATCTCCCCCATGATCTCCAGCAAGATCAGGCACCTCCAGATCGTTATCAGGCTGCTTGCTGTCTGCTCGAACAAAGAGGCTAGCCTCAACTAGCCGATTTGGTTAAGGGTGATATTAGAGGCGGCAAAGAGAGCTGTGCTATATGCTCCATGGCTGCTGCCCGCCGATACTTTACAGATATGTCAAGTCTAATAATATATTG
Organism: Dracaena cambodiana; assembly: GCA_036321105.1. Classification (NCBI taxonomy): domain Eukaryota; kingdom Viridiplantae; phylum Streptophyta; class Magnoliopsida; order Asparagales; family Asparagaceae; genus Dracaena; species Dracaena cambodiana. The sequence continues at coordinate 5,354,942 of JAYEPQ010000019.1, read as the reverse complement.
TTAAATGCTGAGTTTGAAGCCCGTGTTGCTGATTTTGGCCTCCCCAAGTTCTTGAGGGACATTGGAGCCTCAGAGTGCTTGTCTGCCATTGCTGGATCCCACGGCTGCGTTGCTCCAGGTATGAAGTCTTGAGCTCGTAATTTAATCATCTTGCGTAACTTGTCCTTCGCGAATTCATGCATGCTAGCCTTCCAATACTGTGGACTAATAGCTAGCACCATAGTGCCTGGCTGGACTCCACCACCTGCTGCATGCCATTGCCATCATTACTTGTTTGAGAGCCCTTTAATAATGCAAACAAATGGATCGATCTCCTTTTAGTAGTGAACCCATCCATGCAGTAGTCATTGCAAAAGTTTATACAATTTGAATGCAGCTGTCCTTGCATCTTCCTGTTCGCGAATGAGCTACTATCCTCAGGGTCATTCATTTCCGGCATCCTTAAACGTCGTTGGAGAGTGCTAGCAGGTGCTACTTTCAAAGATGTTAGCATATATATGTACCTCTAGATTTATTGAGGCCAAGCTCGAGGACAATGCGGATAAGTCATTGAAATTGAATACACTTCAAAGGGCTTCCAACATCTTCATCAACAGGGCTGCAGAGGGAGTGGATCTTTCTTCGGAGAGCCCATTTCTTTCCCTAGCTAGACATGTTAAGAGGAAGATCTTCAGAATCCTCAAAGCTCAAATACTCAGGAATTAGCTCGTCACAGTTGTTCCTTTGCTCAGTCCTGATCATCTCTTTTTGTAATACTCATATATATATGCCATGCATAACAATAGTGTACTTTCGTCTATAACCGGTTTACTTATCATTATACATGAGATCAAAGTCTCAGCTAATCATCAATCATACTATAAAAGAATAAGTATATGCTATTGGCATCACTACAAAACACAAAACAATCATAAAATAAAAGAACAGGATATCCATGAATATGTCATAACTTATATATTGCAATACATAAAGTTAAGCTTGATGCTTAATAAAAAGCACAGAACTGTGCATCCAGAAATGTTTAGCGTGCCCAGACAACACATAGTGTTTAGTATACAGTGAACAATAACGTGCATATATATACAACACAAAATGTTAAGTATTATGTGTTGTATAATACTAAACATTATATCTAAGAGGACGTTGTCAAATACATACATAGCATGATAAACGATCATTCTATTAACATTACATAATCATTTTCAAGCAAACAAGAAAGTTTTAAATATGATGGCTTAATTATACCTTAACACGCATCAACTATGGTCATTTTCACATTAAAGTTCATTTTCCTTGAGACTCTTTTTTTACTGGATAAATTATTTTGGTTCTAGTAGTTCATATCCCATTTTAAAATTTTCCATGGAGAAAGATAAGAGTAAAAATGTAACGCCCCACTTTTCGTAGTGTGGAAAGTTGAAACGTTCGGCGTCGAATAATAACTCGACAAGGCTCAGTAAATATTTCAACCATATTACAGCGGAAATATGGAAAAAATATAAAGATAAACAATAAATTTTTTATTTAAAATAATAATATTTTTCCTCCTTACATAATATTCAATAAGAAAATAATAAACTAGAAAAACCGTCAATCTTATAACTTCGCCTGCTTATAAAAATATATTGTATCATGTTCTGTTTCTGGCGGGTCTATCTTTAAGTAATAATCTGCGTCTGGTTATGCATAACCAAGATCGTCAGTAAAACGATCCAATATTATATAACAAAATATGTGAAAACAATGATATGTTTAAAATATAAAAAGTCATGTACAATTAAAACGATAGAAAATCTTAATTTTAAACACATTATATGGCTTATCAATTTGACTTTTTAGTTAACGTCTTTTAATTATGGTATTTGAAAATTTAAAAAAATATGAACTTGGCTGCTCTGAATGCATGTTCGTGTACCCCCTGGAAAACGAAACAGTAATTTGATTGGAGCCTATTCCGATCCACCAAAAAATGGGAAACAGTAGCAGTTTTGATCGGAGTCTATCCCGATCCTCCAAAAAATGAGAAACAGTGACGCAGTTACGTCCAACCATCAAATCATATGGATTCTCAATTTCTCCCATAAATCCAGTATATGTCAATTTCGTATCAATTTCAGTGACAGTTGTTCAGTTCAATAAATTCAGTTCATTATATGAATTTGTGATCATTAATAAAATTCAGTATTCAGTAAAAGTAGTAGTAACATTAAGAAATAATATAACCATTCAGTAATTAATATTCTATCACCTATCACATATTATAACAATCATATCTTATCATGTTTTGTTTGGTATTCATTAAGTTTCCACGTATATAATTAAATCTTTAATAAAATAAAATAGAGAACATAGAAAATAAAGTATAATTAATAGCATGTTTTTGAGTGAGTTTGACTTACTTTAAGGTAAAATATAAACAGGAGTATGTTATAGTGAATTATAAAACTCACTTTGGCCTTAGCGACAAAATCTCCAAGATTCTCAAAAACTCTTCTTGGTTGAACCATATTCTCTTTCTTTTTTTTAACTTCTCTTTTTTCTCCCATATTTTGCTCTCTTACTTTTCTTTTTTTTGTTTAGGAAAAGTGGACTTGTTGGGACCTATTTATAAGGAATTAAGAGTCATATTACTACTAATAGTAGGAAAAACCAATATAAATTTTAATTGGATTCACTATCCTAATTAAAAATGGAATTCCAAAAGTTATAGAACCAAATAGGAATCCAGATATGGAAACCAAATTTGAATCCGAATCCGAATCCTAATAGGTATAGACCCAAATTAAATTACATCCAATTAATTGGAAGAGGGTTGAATTCTATATTAATTAGGCTAGTCTATTTTACTACCTCAACTAGGATTTAGATTGGGTTTCTATTTATATTTAATATCTAGTCAAATTAGAATCCAAATGAAAACCAAATAAATTCTTATCTTAAGAATTAATTAATCGTACAAGTTTTCTTAATCACAATTACTTGATTTGGGTATATGGTGTGTGTTATATGATCAGAATATGTTTTTAAAATAAAATATTATTTTTAATAAATTGTAAAATTTGAAAATATGATGTAAAAAAAGTGGGTGTTACAAAAAATATGATGGTAGAAGTAGACTCAATATAGTAACGAAATATTGAGAAAGATTATATGATTACTCAAGCTCATAATATGTAATGTTGCACATTTGCATGCTAGCCAAAAGGAGACGAAGTTACTAAATGCGATTGACAAGTAAAATGAGTTATTCTTTTTCTTAAAATTAATTTTCTCCCCAAACAAAACAATGGAGAACAGTTTCTTTCTTATTTTTCTTTTTAATTTCCTTCATTTTCCCTCAAACCAACCAGAGCCCTAGTAAAAAAAACTCTCTCTCGTCCATCGGAAAAAAAAAAAAAAACTACTGAAGAGAAACAGCAGATGAAGCCAAAGTAAAAAGATGTCTGAAGTCAATGGAAGAAGGGTGAGAAGAGAGCTTCGTTGAGAGTTGCTTGGGTTGAAACATCACTTCACTTCTTCGACCAATTAACTGCGACTGAAGGAGAAGAGAGAGTGGGTGCAAATTTGATCTCTAATACTAGCTGAATACACAATAGCAGATACACGTATCTTTGGGAGTTTCCAAAGGAGCACACCATTTTCTTCGTGAGCCCACTTAATAGTGTTTGTATTTCTCCCTGACCAACAATACACTATTCAGTGGGCTCACTAGGAAAAATGGTATGCTCCTTTGGAAGCTCCCATATCTTTGAGAGTTTCCAGAGGGGCACACCATTTTTCCTAGTGAGTCCAGTTTTCCTAGTGAGGTCACCCTCTCTTTTGAAAAAAAAAGGTTTTTCCTAGTAGGCATACCTAAAAAACCAAATTCCTAAATTTTCCAACACAGGGCTCTATGAATGTCGCCGGCGCTGCTCGAGATCCACTCTGATCGCCCGCCGTCGCCACTGCTGCATGTTGAAAGAGAAAGAAGAGCTAAGTATGAATGAGAGAGTAAGATGATCTAAAATTTTTAGAGACAATTTTATTATAAAGTGAAAGTTTTAAAATTGGCTCACTTGGAGGCGTGCACGTTTAGAAACTCCCAAATCTTTGGAGACATATACCCAATAAAAAGAAGTTTGGGTATAAAATAATTCCGCTTTCGAAGGTGAGGTACCTGAAATAAGTTCTTTTTTGAATTTTTTTCTGGGGCCTTAAACCAATAAAACATAAAAGTGGTGGGAATTGAATCAAACAGATAACCTGCTTCGGTTTTGATTTTTAAATTGGGGTATTTACTGGTTTGTCCCTCAAATCTTTATATATTATGATTTAGTCCCTCAAATCTTCATATTTAAAATTTAGTCTCCCAAATCTCCTAAATTACTACAATTTAGTCCTCCTCCTTAATTTTTGACCTGATATTACCATTTTATCCCTCCTAATTCATTCTTTCTCTTCCTTCTTTTTTCTCCTCCTCTCTTCCTCCTCTCATCTCCTTTTCTTCATTATTCCTCCTTCCTCCTCTCTTCCTCCTTTCTTCTTCATTGGGAGAAGAGAGGAGGAAGAGAGAAGGAGAAGAGAAGAGGAATAATGAAGAAAAGGAGAAGAGAGGAGGAGAAGAGAGGAGAAAGAGAAAGAATGAATAATGAGAGGTAAAATGGTAATATCAGATCAAAACTTAGGGAGGAGGACTAAATTGTAGTAACTTAGGAGATTTGGAGGACTAAATCCTAAATATGAAGATTTGAGGGACTAAATCATAATATGTAAAGATTTGATGGACAAACCAGTAAGTACCCCTTTAAATTTGGTTTTAAATTTGGTTTGGTTGGTTTGGGTTTGGCTTCTTGTAATCCGGTTCAGTTTTTAACCAGTGCTCTAAGCTCGAATTGACTTGGCCGATGCTCACCCTTATAACCAAGCAAAACAGCTTTTAGAAACCAAAAGAGAGGAAAAAGTGGTCCAGCCAATCAAACTCTATCTAGTCATATTTTTCATTGAATTTCAACGATTTGCTCAAATGGCTTCAATAATAATAAGAATAAAATTCTATTCAAACTCAAAATCTAAATATCTAACAATAATAATCTACTCAAAACTCTTATAATACAAATCTTATCTAAATCAAACTCTATCTTATTATCTTATTTTTTTCATTGTATTTCAACCCCTGTTTACATGACTTATTAATAATTTTTTTTAATAATAATAATAAGAATAGAATTCTATTCAAAATCAAAATCTAAATTCCTAACCAGATTTGATAAGAACTCTCCAGACACAGACCTCATCTAAATTGAACTCCATCTTATCATCTTCTATAACAAACATAAACCTTCCGGAAAAAATCCCAGTCCCTACTTCTCGAATCTTCTTCCTTTCTATATAAACCCCACCCTAATTCCTCAGTTCGATCCTACAAAAAAAGAAAAAAAAAATCTCAAATCAAAATCCAAGGAACGCGAAAGAGAAAAAGACCCCAATGTCTCGTTCAAGCTCGTTCTACGGCAACTCCGTCGGCAACGCCGCCTACTTCTCTCCTCCGCGGCCGCCGGCGAAGCCCAAGGTTGTCTCGATCCCCGTCCACTTCTTCGGGGAAGACAACGGCGACAAAGAGAGGAGCAGCGGCCCCTCTCCGGCTGCCGCCGCTACCATCATCCAGAGCGCGTTCCGGGGGTTCCTGGTCCGCAAGAACGTGAAGGTCGTGCGGGCGATCGAGGCGGAGGTGGACGAGATCGAGATGGGGTTTCGGAGGGACTACGAGAAGGAGGCGGATCTGATGGTAAGGGACTACAAGGAGCGGCTGAAGATCAACGAGATGCTGATGCGACTGCTGTTCCGGTTGGATTCGGTGCGCGGGGTCAGGGATTATCGGAAGCGGGTGATTCGGCGGGTGATCACGATCCAGGAGATGCTCGATTCGATCTCCCTCGCCTCTCAAACCCTAACTGAAGTCGAAGCCCTAGAAAATGCCGGAGATCAAGTTCCTGAAAGCATGGAGATTTTGCAAGATACAAAACCTGAGGAAGCTGATCAAGTTCCTGAAACCATGGGGATGTTGCGAGATTCGAAACAGGATGAACTTGAAACCCTAGAAATTCTAGAAATTGGTGATCAAGTTGTTGAGACGGCAGAAGCTGAGGAATTGAAGCCCGACATTGCAATTGAGGAATCCAAAACCCTAGAAACTGCCGGAGGTTACCTCTTGAACGGCTGGGAGCTGGTGAACCATGATATGGATGGGGAAGAGAGCGTGGAGATTCCGGAATCTAGTGTGGATTCTAAAAGGGAGGAGAAGGTGGGGAGTGGCGAGACATCGAGCGTAGGGATGAAGGATGTGATGGAGAGGATGGTGGTGGAGAACGAGAAGCTCAAGGCTCTGGTGGCAGAGCTGTGCAAGAGGAGCGCGCAGCAGTGTAGGCTCATGGGGGGCCTCGCCGAGAGAGTGGAGCATCTAGAGAAGGTTGTGGAGAAGATGGAGAGGAGCAAGAAGAAGAAGAGGAAGCACACCAGCTTGTCACCGCTGTCTTCCATCGACAAAAAGTATGGGAGCGATAATAATTAAGCCATTGCAGGAGTTAAAAAGACAGTATTTTTATGTTTTATTTTTTGTTTATAGTTTTTTTTTTCCCTTTCAGTAGTTTGCAAGTATTGAAAGGAACAGTTTGATCCATCGATAGTTTCTTAATAAAAGAAAAGTTTGGCTAAGCAATTTTAATTTAGTTTTATTTACATGCTGAATTTACTTCCTCTGTGATATGATATTTGATCTAAATTGTTGAGTTGTATCAACTTAAAAAATTTGTTGAATCTGCCGAGGGCTAGCTAGACTTACCACGTATCATTTCATCGCCACCAATAAAGTTTTTTTTTTTTTTTTTTCTTTTTTAAAGAACATACATGGTAAACAGGTTACACCACTGCCTGCATCGAATTGAAGAAATATGGCTATTATGTCCGAATAAGGACCCAGCTTTTTTAAAGAACATACATGGTAAACAGGTTACACCACTGCCTGCATCGAATTGAAGAAATATGGCTATTATGTCCGAATAAGGACCCAGGCATAGGCCTAGGTGATCTAACATAAGATTCAGTCCTCAAAACATTTTCACATGCAGCTCTATTTCACACTTACAGGATGCACATTTTACTAGTGTCACGCTTGGCCGCACTTGCTCAGGCAGTTGAGTCCCTCTTCTAGGTAATCCTGCCTGGTTATCCAGAATTCTGGTGCATCCTGCGCAGCAGACAGACAAGATACTTCATATAAATTTATAGAGCTAAACATAGATGGAGAGAATTGAGGCGAGATATGCTCATTGAATCAAGATGCAGCACCTTCATAATTCCTGCAAGCACTGCACCTCCCAGATAAACCATATGCTTCCTTCGGGGAGGATCTTCGATTCTCAAGCGTAATTTCTGTTAGCAATAGAAAACTGTCAGCATGAGCCTTGTGCTTATGATTTGCAGTTTCACAAATTAAAGTGCTTGATCAATATAGGTTCAACTTGGGCCTGAAGAAATTGATCAGGCCATGTACATTGTCACCGGCAGGCTAATCAGATATAACTGGTTGTAGACAATGTGGGCCACTGGCTCAAGCCTGGACCACATTTTTGAGGTAGAAACAGCGAAAAGCATAGGAAAGCATGTTCAAGCAAGTGACTTAGTTGGGAAGGCATTGGTTGCAGTGCTTGTTTGGATCTTTGGGGAATTTCTAGATGGGCACAGGATTTTTCCTAGTGAGCACACCCTCTCTTTTCAAAAGAGAGGGTTTTTCCTAATGAGCCCACCAATATTCCCCAAATACCCTCATCTCCTCCTCTCCTTCATCTCCTCTTAAGAAGAACCCATCTCTCTCCCTCTCCCTCTCCCAAGCCCTCTCCCAAGCGCTCTCGTCGCCGTCGCCAGACCTCGCCGGCCTCGATTCCCAGCCGCCGTCATCGGATCCCGCAGCTCTTTCCAAATATCCTCATCCCGCCGATACAATCTGGAATACAATATCTTTATAGAGCACAAAGGATAAATCATAAAACCCAAATAAAAATAAATTGTTAACCGTATTACAACCCATTGCGCAATCCCCAAGTCCGATTATACTTGATCCTTGATCGTGGTTGTACACACCGCATCAGGGCCGACACCCTGTCCGGGCTAGCCAGCCCGGGCCATTGCAGTTGATCCAGGCTATCAGTCCCGGACCAACTGCACTGGTCCATGCTGGCTAGCCCGGACAGGGGGCAGAATCTCTGGCCCCCTAATCTCTCTTTTAAAGTTAGTTCTCTCTTTAAAAAGGTTGTTTTTTGATTGAGTATGAGTTTAGCAAAAGAGTTTAAAAGAAGTGTCACTAAACAATAAGCACATCCTCATGCATGCATCCTTTTTTGTCATAAACTACAACATCACGTGTATATATAATATGTAGCCTTCTTTATCAAAAGCTTGGCTTGATTAATATCGTCAGCTAGGTCCGGGCTGCACAGCCCGGATCAGTGCCCACTGTCCGGGCTAACAGTCCCGGACACTGGGGTCTTGTACGGACTGTGCAGCCCGGACCAAGGAACCAGAGACCTGGTTCCTTGATCCGGGCTAGCAGTCCCACATCTCTATGCTAATTAAATATATTTTTTTAAAATTAAAAAATATTGGAATTAAAAGAGGATGATGGATTCATATCTCCAAAGACCTTTGATTGTCGAATGGAACTAGTGTTAAGTTGCGCATCTCCATTTTCTTCCCGTTGACCCACAAAATAGAAAAATTTGCTCTTTTTTAGGGCTTGATGATGAAATAATTGATTTAAACCAAATCTAGACTTTAATTTTCGTGATTATTTACTAAAAGGAGTATGTTTTAAAGAGGAATGGGGTTTGGGTTCTAAAAAATCCGATTTTTTCCTGCTTCTCTCTGCCATTCACACAGGAAAGGAAGAAGGAGATGAGAGGGTGAAGGAGGGACAGTTTTGACCAAAATTTTTGTTGGCAAAGTGGTAAATAAAGTGAAAGTTTAAGTGGGCTCACTAGGAAAAATGCTGTGCCCATCTAGAAATTCCCGATCTTTGTCATGCTCCATAGTAAAGAACTGGTGACCAGAAAAACTGGACACTCTATAATATTATGGAATAACTTTTGTCATATGAGAACGAAGGTTCAACACATTATTTGACATTTGTAACGTTGTGGTTTCTTACTGTTTAAGATTTGAATCAGGTAGGATATCTATCACAGCTGATGATCTACAATAACAGCAACAATGCAACAACAACATCACCACTGATGATCTGTGGTAGCATTAATATTAATCAGTGAAGTAAAAATTACCTTTAGTCCATCCTTATTTCCCTTCAAGACTACTTCAAGATAGCGATCAAGGATTTCCTTCTCCAAGCTGCCAAAACAAAACCATAATGTGGATAAAACATCAATTTCAGGATGCATGCTTTTAAATAACTATAAATATGGAGGTATATGGTTTTAAGAATTCAAAAGACGCCAAGAAACCTGCAGTTCTAGTTTCATGCAAAGCTTGTAAAACATTTAATCTGCCCGAGTTGCTTTTGGGAGTGCAGGCTCATCTTTACTGACTTTAGTTGGCATCAAATGCTCCCTTTTTTTAATTTTCTTTTTAATTTTTATAGAAAGGCATCAAAGTTGTATAATTTTCCACTTTTTAAATGATAGTCATCTGGTATGCTTTGTGCTGTCAAAAATCTTTGATGTATGTCTATACTCTCCTTTACGTCCAGAGTTTTCTCTCATTGCACTTATTTTTCAAATTATGTATAACTTATTAAAGGTTACATAAGTAGAATTTGAACCTTTTGCTTGAAATGGACAAACAAAATTCCACCTACTTCCCTCATCTCCTTTTTCCTCTTCATTGGCTAAACATCTCAATTTTTAAATGGCATATAATACTAATTTGTAACCTACTCACTTCCCAATGTTCTGAAGAGGCAAACAAATTTGTAACCTAGAAGTTAGGTATTTCAAAATCTATGAGCTGTCGTGTATTTCAAACTCTAATGAGTTGACCTACACAACCACAAAGGTAGAGCAGTAAAGAGCATACCGTAGTTCCTGGGTTGGAATTGAAACAGAACCTCATAGCTTGTTAATTATTTCCATTTAAATATTGTTAGGTTCTAAATTTATTAATAGATAAGGATCGGTTTATGAGTTCAGAACCTGGTGTGGTTTGCTGACCTAAAGTCCAATTTTCATATAAGTTCACTTGCAAGAGTCACCCTCATAAAGATTCTATGCAGCTTTCTTGCAAAAAGTAACGTTAACATCAACATAAACAGTGTTTAATGTTGGAAAATCCTCTGAATTTAATGTCATAGTCATATGAGTCCTACAACATCAACAGTGTAATTCTTCATGATGTGCTTTGAACACAAGTAAATACTCTGGAACAACTGATACTAAGTGCTGGTCGAATCTCCATTGGTACATGAAATAGAACTTCCGATGTGTGATATATGTTCATCGGTAAACATCAATTATTGATGCTTTCTAACTCCAAAGTTTAGGGACTTGGCCTCATTGGTAAGTTTCATTGTTTGTAGCATCCTTATATGCATGATTTCTTGGATCTTGCATTTCATAACTTAACCCCATTCAACTGCTTCCCTCATTACAATGTTGCTAGTTCTGGACCTGATGGGCTGGTTGGTCCAGGTTCAACCTTAACTAAATATTTCATCAGTCCAAGGCTGGATGCACCAGCCTGCCTATGAGTCATGCAAAATGCATGAAGTGGGTCCTCAACCAGCAAAGATGTTTAAGAATATAAAAAATATAATTCTCCTCAGTACAACATCAGAAGCTGGGACTTCAATATGGTATCAGAACCCTGTTGGGCCTAGAATTTCATTCTAATGTGAGAAATGCCATGCCAGTTAGCTCCATAGCTAATCCATTGCCGTCACTATTGTCCATGTGGTATTGGACTTTGTGGTTATCTCCTGTTTGATAGTTGGATCTGTAAGCCCATCACCCATGAAAGGGGAGATCTGTTAATGGTGATAGGAATCGTCCCATATCAAATAAATGATAACAGAAAGATAGATATTTCTACCTTTCAGTTTAAAGTTTTGGGTCAAAATATAAAACAACCTATATTGTATCCTTCTCAAAAGACTTCCTATAACGCCTTATTCTAAGATACATGGTATTAGAGCAATCCATATTTAAGTCCCACTCAATATGCATTTAATTACGAAATTTTAAAAAATTGAATACCGATAGGTAAAGCCTAAGTTTCAGTCCAAAAAGGAGCTAAATTTGCAGGGGCATGTTAGAATATACAAATATAATCTCATTCCTCACTATAACCGCTATGTAAAACTCACTACTGCTTCTTGTCAAAAGCCCATTCCTAGTACTTATCAAAAGCATTATTGATTGCCAAAGGTTAATAATGATAATTGGTCCTGCTACTTATTTTTGACAATGGATACTACTTCTGATGACAAAATCTAATAGTATTGCCGTTTTCTCTAAAGTTTTGTTGAACAGTTTTTGTAGTATTTTTCTCTTCTTTGTTATAAGCTTGGCATTGATTGATACAATGTTCTAATTTAAGGAGAAGTATAAAAGTAGTGTTAGTATTAGGTGTTAGAGTTGTATTTGGATTCGATTTTATCTCTAAATAAATAAGATGACGGTTGCTAGATACGGTATTACTAAATTCTGACAACAAACTTGGTCTAAAAATGACATCAACCCTCCAACTTCCCTATTCCTAGACTCTCTCGCATCAAAATACTTACCAAAATAGCTTGCTCATCTGTTACATTTTCTAGGTGATTAAAATGGTAACAAAAACTGAGCAAGTCAAACACTAATAAGCAGTAACAGTACTTTCTTTCCCACTTTTAATGAATATTGCATGAAATTATCTTAGTGGCTTCTGTGAGATGGGTTTCACGAAAAGTATCTATATCAAATGGGATGAAATCTTACGATTGAAGAAATAGCTTTATTATTAAAAAAAACCATTACAATCAAAGAGAAGAATTCTTAGCAGCAGGTTAGGTCAGTGGGTTGGAGGGAGGAACAGCCGTATGAGGTACTTCAATGACGGAAAAGCGAAATTTCCTTTAAAGAATACAAGTTTTCTATAAAGCATACATACATACCGACTGGGCAATCCTGGATACATGGTGCTCCCTCCACTAAGAACAATATGCTGGTAAAGCTGCCAAAACAAAGAAAATTGTTCAGTTTACACTTAATTAAAAAGAAGTTAAGGCATTAAAACTAAAATCTTCACAATGTACACTTAATTACGGAAGGATAATCCACCATCTTAAAAACATCCAACTCTAGAAGGGGGGATAGTGCACAACAAAGTGGGAAGCTGGAGCTACAGTTTAGCAGGCATTGTACAACAATGAGGATTTGCTATTTTATTTGCTATTTTAAACAATGGATAATTATAAATATAAATTATATGTGAAATTGAGATTTATAGGGTTATCGAATTTCTTTGGAAATGGACATCTTTCATTTTAGTTAATGACTCAGATCAGACATGTCGTGTAAAACATTACAAGAACTGTACAGTAGCCAGTCAATAGCCTTCTTTCCAGAATAGAAGTACTACCTGCTCCTTACAGAATCATAAACCAACAAATTTTATTAGAAGTCCTTTCTCTTAATATATGTTATGCACCTGGAAGATAGATTTTAAGGATAATTCTATTATCTAGGTGTCTGCTTTTAGAGATCTCCTTGTTCAAAGAATAGTAATTACAAGTACTGTAACTAGACAGTCTGGTTACAAGAAGGAATTTCTGTATATATTTGACAATAATTAACGTGTACAACATAACTATTTAGCACTTTCATGTGCCTAGTATCTGAAAATTTTGACACAAAAACCTAGCTTAGAATTCTGCATTAACAAGCAATTGGGATAGAAAATAGCATAATAAGAATTAAAGCCCCAAACAAAGAAATAAAGTGGACATTAGGTTATAAAATTCTAGGTAACAGTCCTAAATGCAGGTAAACATGCAATAATAACTTAATGCAACTTTTTATATGACAATATTTTTCAAGAAAATTCAATACCATCATTCTGTTGTCAATATCCATTTCCTGAATGCACCGAAAAGCCATGTCTGCCATGCCATCACCTTCAACATCTATGAGTTCCTGTATGAAAGATGTAAATATTCTTAATGGATTTTTATATACAAATCTTCTAAATAACCGCAACCTGAACAAGTTGTCATCAAAGTTCTGTTCAGTGGAAGACTCAGGTACACAGAACAAATAGACTTTTATGTAAGAGTAAAGTAAATCTACTTCCATTAAGTGTGCAGGGCAAGGCCATCACAGCCATCGTCTTTCCACAGGTCTAGGTGGTGAAAAAGCTAGATAAAGAAATAGAAGCATAATTATATTTACTTATCCCAGACACTACGGGACACACTTTCTTACAGGACACACTTTCTTCTTATGAATCAAACTTTGAGCTTTGATGGCCTTCTTCGTTCTTAAAATCAAGGCCATAGGAATATTATTGTATAAACTGGCAAACATGTTCATCGCTCTAGTCTAAATTTCAGAAGTTGACTTGGAAGTAGTGGAATATTTAGCACGGAGATGTCTGTACTTCCATTGGAATTTATTTTCTCACAGAATGCAATTTGATAAAAAGATTGATAATTAGATTCCACCACATCATGTCTCCAATTCAGAGTATTATAGACCGATCCATGTAATAAAAATTTAAAAAAAAAATAATTAAAAAAATCTGAAGGTCTACCTAGCATCTGGAAAAGTTTGGGCCATGCAAAATATCACTGTCATTGAAATAATAGTTATAAGCTTTAAAATATTGAAATCGACAATATCATACGTAACACATCAACAATATCGGAAATATCGGCATTCTTAGAACGGTATATCATGTATCATGTGCCTCAAAATCTGATATCATATCAATATCAGTTGATACTCAAAACCTTGGGTTAGCTTCATCTTAATAGCATTATCTAAGTCTGATAAGAGAATAACAATCATATTTTAAATGTAAAAATTGTAACTCTCATTTGACAGTCAATCCTGAGATGATTTTACTCGTCTGAAGAAATTGAACAGCTGAGTCACTTGACAAGATCGTAGGACTCGTTTGCAATTCTCCAGGGATTCACATTATCTTTCAACTCCTAAAAGCATCAGTTGTAATAGGAACTGCTTGGAGTGATTAAATTATTCCAGCGAAAGGAGCTTAATCCACAACGTAAAATTAGAATACATGAGAAAAAGGAGAAAATATTTTGGGGCTTTCTTATAATAATTCTTTTGTAGGATATGTGGAGAATGAATCTTAATTGCATAATCTAGGCCATAGAAGCTTACATCTAACAAGCAATATCAGGAGGTGGGAAATTGGAATAAGTAAAAAAAAATAAGAAAGGAATTTTATAGCATCAACACAAAGCTACTTATAAGTGATTTATTTTCTTCACGATTTTCATTCTCCAATCACCGTGGTTCAGCACAACATTACATAGTAAGAAGGAATAGCTTTTGCACAAGTTTATGCCCAAGGTAATATTGAGTCAAACAACTGGATTATAATCTTAAAGAAGATTGAGAATGGTATAAAAAGTTAAATACAAATTTCACGCACACTACCATTGTAAAGCATGTCATAAGATAACTATGAGATGCATTATGACCCAAAATCATTGAATACTTTGATAAGAGCCAAGGAAGCATACCGGAGTGAAAAGAGCCTCCGGTGCCTGAAACCGCTCAGTGCCAACCTTGATAACCCTGCCATCTGGAAGCTGATGAAGAAAAATCAGAATTCACACAACATATGGAGATAAAGTAAAAGCAAATTGAGTATATATTAAAGAGAAAATTTAGCCCCAATTACAACATATAAAAAAGACGGTATATATCTAGTCCTAGCCAGAAACAAAGGAATAGAGCCCAAGTCAAAGAAACTAAGAGATTAAATGTTTAATCAAGTGTCTAACTATTTTCTGCAGCCCATGAGATAATTAACGGATATTTACGCTGTCTGAACCACATATGACACTATCATAAACTAACTGCTGCTTTGGAAAGCTCTTTCTAAGATAATGTTTGACTACTAAATTTGAATAATTCTTTATCAATTTGGAAATTTTGTTGCTTGCAATCATTTTTGCTACGTGGATTGATCACTACCCAGCATTGCACCCTTACATGCTCAAGAAAATCCCATTGGAGAACGTTAAATCAGGTATACACTCTTTATGTAACAGACTTAAGTGAGTTCACAGAAAGTAGCCATTGGAGAAAATTATGTCTGAGGAGCATTTGCTGACTAAAACATCATATTTATCTTTAATAGTTTGATGCTATCAGATCGTAGAAGAAAAGAAATTTAAGAGAGTTCGATTCCCAATTTTAACTCTGCCAGTGCTGTGCCTAAAGATTTATCCTTTCACTACCTGTCCTAAGTTAGAATAAAAGAGAAGGATTGTGGTAGGCTAGTGACAGTCAGTGTAAAATATTGTCACATATTATAACATGAGCCAAAATATGAATTTCGTTGGGGGCGTTCCTTACTGAACGACACGCTATATCGGAGCCCAGGTGTAGTGAAAAACGTGTGAGGATTGCTAAGACGCCGCCCAGAAACAACGCGCCATGTCGGCGCCAGGATGGGGTATCAAATATAAGTGGGTTTCCACACCTTAATGAGCGGGTGGGGGTAAAAAAGTTATCTCATGAACATAGGATTCGGCTGGCATCATGAAACATAAATTTCCTTACAGCTAAATTAGTAGAGTTAGTTGATGTTATAATTAGAAGAAGAGTTAATTTTTTATGCGTGCAGGAGACTAAGTAGGTAGATGAGAAAACTAAAGTTATAAAGTCTTGGGGTTATAAATTTTGGTATACGGATAGAGATAGAAATCGTAATAGGGTAGGTGTAATTATAGATAAACAATTACTTTGGGATGTAGTGGAGGTTAGGAGGAAGGGTGATAGAATTTTATTAGTTAAACTTATTTTAGATAGAGAGATTCTTAATGTCATTAGTGCCTATACACCACAAGTAGGACTTGATGTATCTAGTAAATATTAATTTTGGGAGGATCTAGATGGGATAGTACAAGGAATGCCCGCTAGAGAAAAACTATTTATTGATGGTGACCTCAATGGGCATGTAGGAACTAGTCATAATGAGTTTGATAGTATATATGGGGGATTTAATTTTGAAGAAAGAAATAAAGCAGGTAACTCAATTCTAGATTTTGGTTTGTCTTGTGATTTGATTTTAGTGAATACTTTGTTTAAAAAGAGAGTTTCTCACTTGATTATTTTTAAAAGTAGATAGAGAACGAGCCAACTAGATTTCTTTTTAATTAGGACAGTAGATAGAGATAGTTGCATCAATTGTAAGGTAGTATTAGGTGAGAGTGTAGTTATCCAATATAAACTCTTAGTTTTAGATATTTGGATTAGAAAGAGATTTAGAAAGATTAAGCATAAATTAGATCCTAAGATTAAGTGGTGGCGATTAGAAAGTAATCAAAAAGTTTTTGTAGATAGAGTGGTAGAAGAAGCAGATTGGAGGACCATGATAATCCTAATGTAACATGGAACAAAATGGTTAGTTGCATTAAGATGGTAGTTAAAAATATATTTGGTGAGTCGAGAGGCGGTACTCCACCATGTAAGGACACATCATGATGGAATAAAGAGGTGAAAAATATCATTAAAATCAAGCAGGATTTTTATAGAGATTTGAAGAAAAATAATAATGGAATAAATTTTGAGAGATATAAGCTAGCCAAGGAGGCCAAGAAAGTTGTTTGAGATATAAAAACTAAATTATATAAACAAGTGTACGAGAAGTTGGACAGTAAAGAGGCAGAAAAAGTTATATATATATATATATATATATATATATATATAAAATTGCCCGAATAAGAGAGAGAGTCTAGAGATTTGTGTACTGTAAAGTGTATTAAAGATAAGGATCAAAAGGTTCTACTTCGAGACGAAGAGATTAAAAATGAAATGATTATTTTAATAGATTATATAATGGTAGTTTTACTCAAGATTTGGGAGATTTTACTATTCAGTGTGAGAAAATGAATCGTAGTTTTATATGCAGAATTAAAGAATCTGAAGTAAAACAGGTTTTAAAGAGGATGAAATCAAGAAAAGCTGCTAGTCCAGATAAGATTCCTATAGAGTTATGGAGATACTTAGGAGGAATTGGTATGACTTGGCTGACAAATATTTTTAACAAGATTTGGCAAACTAAAAAATACCCAATGAATGGAGGAAGAGTACCATAATACCTCTGTATAAGAACATAGATGATATTCAGAGTTGTTTTAACCAATGTTTAAAATAGCGAGAACGGTAACGTAACTTTTTGTTTCTATTAGGTTATGTCGCATATAATGCAACACATAACTTAGGTTATTTAATTTTCTTTTTATTTAATAAAAATAAATATAAACTATATAAAATAATTTCTATAAATTGAAATATAAATTTAAAATATCTAAAAAAAGAATATAAAATTATTTTATAATAATAATCTATTCTAATTTTATATTAAATTTTACAATGATTTTCACATTTATCTTCATAAATTATATTAAGTCTGTAACCGTAATTCCAGTCATCATTTAAACAAGAAAACAATATTCCAATTTTTCATTTCAATTCCATTTATTATAATTGTTGTAATTTATATTTTGTAATGTTCAATTTATCTTATTTGTAATAGTTAATTTCAGTTCAATTAAAAATTCAATACAATCAACAAGTAACATATTTCAACAATCGGAGAGGAATTACAAGCGAATGAGGAAACAATTGTAAAAACAGATTAACAAGTTAGCAATTTCACAAGCAATCAAGCAAACCAACAACTAATCAAGTAAAAAGTTACAGCAATTCACTAATAATCAAAATAATAATCAACAATAATATAGAAATTACTAAAAAAATAATTATAAATAACGTAACATAACGTAATTTAACGTAACGTTACGCAATATAACGTCAAATAACATAAAAAATGTACTGTTATGGTGCATTGAGTTATTTCCAGTTGTTACGTAGCGCTGGGGTTCCGTTAGGTTACGTAACGCAACATAACGGGTTTCATAACGCGTTATTTTCAATATTGGTTTTAACTATCGTGAAATAAAACTCATGTGTCATACTATGAAGCTTTGGGAAAGAGTAATTGAATATAAATTGAGGCAGTCTGTTAAAATATTGGAGAACTAGTTTGGATTCATGCCGAGGCGGTCGACGACAGAAACTATTCATTTACTTTAACTTATAGAGCGATTCCAAGAGAGAAATAGAGATTTGCATATGATATTTATAAACTTAGAAAAAACCTATGATAAGGTACCACAAGAGATACTTTGATAGATATTGGTGAAGAAAAGAGCCTCCATAAAGTATATTGACATAATTAAGAACATGTATGAGAGAGCAGTAGCCAATATCAGAACATGTGGTGGTCTAACAAGTGATTTTTCGATTATAATTGGATTGTATCAAGAATCTGCATTGAGCTCGTTTTTATTTGCTATAGTAATGTTTGAGCTTACTAGAACTATTCAGGATGAGATATGTTGGTGTATGCTATTTATTGATGATATTGTCTTAGTTGATAAGACAAGAGTAGGGGTAAATGCTAAGTTAGAGTTATGGAGGTATACATTAGAATATAGAGATTTTAAAATGAGTAGATCTAAAACTGAGTATATAAAGTATAAATTTAGTAAGCAAAGAACCCTAGACTATAGTGCTGTAACACTGGACAGGCAAAAGATACAAATAAGCAGTCAGTTTAGGTATTTGGGTTCTATTATTCATAATGATGGAGAGATCGATAATGATGTCAATCATATGATACAAACTGTTTGGTTGAAATAGAGGAGTGCAACGGGAGTTTTCTGCGACCGTAACATTCCGTTAAGGTTGAAGAAAAAATTTTATACGACTGCTATTAGGCCAGCTTTATTATATGGCACGGAATGTTGTGCTATAAAGAAACGTTATTTACAAAAGATAAGTGTAATAGATATGCGCATGCTTCAACGGATATGTGGCAACACTAGGAGAGATAAAGTGAGAAATAAAGATATTCGTGCTAAGATAGGTGTAGGTCCGATCAATGAGAAGATGCGAGAAAATCGCTTACCTTTATTATAGAAGTTCATCGTATATACAACAAACACTATATCACCCTAAGGACACATATTCTAGACAGTGGATTTCTGTAAATCTCTATAATAACTGAAACTTCAGCTGCACAAAGGAAATATTTATTAAATCAAGCCTCCAATAAAACTTTGGATATTGAAACCACTTCATGACCTCTAAATTACAACAGCCTACCACATAATATTTAAAATAGAATTTAGCAACAAGAATTTATCATCATAATTCAAAACTAATTTCGGGAGATTCCCATAAACACCTGGTACTACTTAATAAAACATTTGCTCTTCGCACGCCTACCTGATTGAGTGTCCCTCTTACACTGCCGACCTTTGGAAAAAAGAAGACCAGAAATTATCTCAAGCTTAATGATAACCACTCAGGTGCAATCTAAGTTTCTTTGATCATGAGATGCTTGTTGCACATGCATGGGAAGTTATAAAAAAACACTCCAAGAATAAAAATGTAAATTTCACCCTCATGCTTAAAGGAGAAGAAATCAGTTGAAATATCGACAATGACACTTTTGATGCATAAAAACAATGTTCCTGGATGCATTGCCAGCTTATCATGGCAGCGGATGCATTGGCACATCCCACTAAAATGTAAGTTTTTATAGTAATATGCTCATGATAACTTTTATGGGCAAACTGATCTGGAGAGATCTGGCTTTCATCTTCAAGTAAGATATTGAAACCAAATCCAATAAAAAGAAGAGTATATACGCATGATTTGTCTGACATTCTCAATGCCTTCTCCAAAAGCTACCCATTTCCTCAGACCAGGATTTGTTATAGGCTTCTATTCTACTGTCTTTATTTAGCTGTAGGGTGTCAGAGTCTCAGTAGTCAGAATGATATTTAAGTACATTGAAGCCTAGCACAAAAGTTCCTTGAAATCTGCTTGAATGATCTGCCAGAGCCAGAGTACTCGCAAGCATAATATGAGTAAAGGATATTCAAGTATGTTGATGCCTAGCAGAAAAGTTCCTCAACTTACAGTCATGTTTCACAATTTCTCCAGTAAAATCTGCACGAGTAATCATATAGATGAAGAATGGAGGAGATTGATGCACACAAGCATATCTACTCTTCATCTCTACTAAGGAAAACATCTGGAGGCCATGCATATTCTTGTAAATCTTAATATAGGAAAAAAAAAACGTGAAGAACTTAAGATTTGGAATGGAAGAATAGATCAATGGAGGAACTCAACTAATATTGAAAAGAGGGCTTTCTTTGAATTGGCTAACATAACAAACAGGCATATCCTTCGCAAACATTAACCTTGAGTTCTACCATAGGATTCCATGATAACTCTTTACGATTCAGAGTGTATTGGCAATGTTCAATATTAAGCTTAAAAACTTTTGATACAATATGCATGAGAGATGAATAAATGTAAAGGTGTTCAAGAGAATATTGTTGGGGAAGAAGTTGATAGGTGGAGCTATGAATCCATCATCGATCAAATTTTGCCACCAACATTTCTCATCCAATCTATACAATATATAAAGAGCTCCAGCAAAGTAAAATCTCAATGACCCCCAATTTAGACAGTTAAAGTATGTCAGAGACTCACCACTTTAATCATCAATAGCTTGACATAAAAAAAAAAAAAATGAAATTATCAAAATCCTGTAATATTTTAAACTTTACGTAAGTCTTGGACATAGCCTGGACCTGACTCCAGTGCTTCAATCCAACAAGACAGATTGAGCAACACCAAATAGTTCTTACCAGAATCCCATAAGTTATTAATTTTTCATTTACTCACCTATCTTCATCCAATTTACAAAGCAGTTCACAGTGAACATGCACCTTAAAACTTGCCGCTAGACCATGGAATATGCAACTAACATTAAACTATGATACCAGCACTGCTGGTGATCAAAGAACTTCAACTTGACATGAAATCGTAGGTTTCTTCCTAGCATATTCTGGCATCTAGTGTGATTGGGTTCAAACCATCCATTGTGAACTTAAGGCCGCAACTGAATACAACAAATAGAGGACGTGTAATGCAGTTTAAGCTCTTAGGTTATGAACTCAGAGTACATCAGACAGCCAACTCATTTTGAAGTATAAAACTTTCAAATTACAGTAACTGGAGTGTGTTCTTCTGATCTGTCTGTGTCTGTATCTTATGACGCTCTGATAGGTCAGAAGAAGGAACAAAAGGCGCATAGATTCAGATGACAGTAAATGAATTTGAATATAAGGAGATATAAGTGGGAGAAGTACCTATAAAAGATATGAATATAAGAACTATAAAGAAGAACATCAAACAAAGCAAAGTGATGGCGGACAATTCACTTACAGTGTAATGTTTTACTAAAATGGTAGTTTCTAGACCTAATTGGTACTCACGCTTGTAGTCATAGCTGTAGAAGATATGATTATCTTGATTTCAGTACTAAAACACAAAATATCAAGAAAAACCACTATAAATGGTAATGTCAATCAGAAAATACATTACCTAATATAACAAAGCTTCTCTTTTACGTCCCTTACAGTTTCAAAATCTGCAGTCTTATTCATTGCATACCTTTATGATACAACAGCTAGTTTGGTTAGAACAATGGGACATATCTTCAAGCATAAAGTAGTAAATTATGTTTATAATTTTCAAATAGTATCATTCTCACCCTCTCCTGGAGAGTAAATCAATAAGATAAGATGTTATGTGCCTGCCAGCCACATTCATTCTCTTTGTGAGATGTGGAAATGAGTAACCATCTACAACAGGTACCTGAACAGCATAAAATAGACAAGAAACAATGAATGAAGGTGGAAATAGACAGATTGGGATGTGGAAAAAATTCAAAGAAACAAATGGACAGTGGAAAAGGGAGATCAGGAAGAATGAGTACATATGTCATTAATTAGTTATTTAAACTAGTGCTTGTGCAAAACTGTATACATACAATGTGGCTGAGATAAACTTGAACGATATTAGAAGGATTTAAATCCAAATTAACAGCAGCAAGCTACTCAATATGACATGAACAACCAGTCATTTATTATCTATAATTGTACAGAATACTAAAAATCAAACATAAAAGACATCTTCGCCTTTGTTGCCATTTTAAAATTTACTAAATGAAAGGTTTAAATCTCATATGATATGTAAGAATATGATCTAGTAGAATTTGACCCAGGTGACTGTTTACATGCTAAAATCAGGAGATCAGGAGATCAGTGACTCAGATGATTCACAAGGCCTACCTAGGAGTGAGCAAATTTCAAAAAAAACCGAACCGAACCGCTAAACCGACCCGATCGGTTCGGTTAGTTCGGTTTCCGGTTCGGTTCGGGCGAAAAACCGAAAATTTATTCGGATATCGGGTCGGGTTTCGGTGGCGTTAGCGCCAATCGAAACCGACCGAAAAAACCGAATTTGTATAAATACCCAACCCGTTACCTCACTTCTATAGTCTCTCTCTCCCCCCTCTCTCCCTCCCCCTCTCTCTCCCCAATTTGGTTTCAGTTTTTTAAAACTGGGCCAATGCATATTTCTTTCTTTTTTTTTTTAATTCTAGTGGGTTTGTGGGTTGCAGGTCCAAAAAATCGAAAACCGATCGAACCGAACCGAATTTTCAGTTTCGATTTTGGTTTCGGTTATTAGTGGATTTCGGTCGGTTTCGGTCTCGCATTTGAAAATTCGGTTCGATTTTCGGTTGGAATTTTTCCATTCAAACCCGAACCAAACCGACCGATACTCAGCCCTAGGCCTACCATCATCCTGGTAAGTTTATTGAAAGAGCAAGTTGCTAAGGAAATCATCTAAATCATGCGTTAATATCTAGCTAAACGAGAACTATACCACAAACAAGGAGATGCTCGTCCAATTCATTAGAAGGATATGCTTATACAGTTGCAAATGAAGTAGGGTTTCTAAATATAACATTCTAAGCATTGCATGTCTAGCAAGCTGTGCACTGCACCAGAAACAGTACTAGAAACACTGTGTATACAGTGCAGAAGAAACATATGAGATGGCCACTGTAGGTGGTGCCGAGGCATGCCCGAGTTCTTATTTATCTGATTTTACTCACGAGACGAGTTCTCCTTTTCATGCTGTGCATGCAAACATAATTATGGGTAACAGTCATTTTTTCACCTGAGGACAAGAGTATGTCTGTGGCTAGGTCAGTTAGTTAAGGGACTAACATTACAAATGACCTGGATAACAACACAAACAAGATAGGTTGCTGAATCCAGTTAAAATTTGCTTAATCGTCTAATCTAGAATCTGCAAATGACATTTGCGTTAAATATGTGACTTGAGGGCATCAATCATGTGTTTTTATATCTTTTTGCATTTCAAACTGGTTCATTTAATATAAGCTGTGCTGGATAGTATTACAGTTGTTTAATTTATTCTTTGAAACCAAGAGGGTTGCAGGATATAGGACTTATTTGCTATCCGCCATCAACATATACATCTGTTCATGAGCCACAAAGGATCAGCAAGTAAACTGATTCCCTCATTTTTCTCATTGTGATATAAGAACATAAGCTAATCTCTCCTAACCAAAGTTTAAATCTTGGAAATGGTACCAGCCGATGGTTTATAATATAAGAGGTGGCAATATCATACGATGAATTTATGGTGAACCCCCTAACTAATGTTTCCATGTTCATGCTTTAACGTATACCAAAACTTATATAAGGTATTTGCAATTTCTCTATCCTCCTCAAAATAAAGAAAACTAAATTTTCCTTCTATCATTTTATCAACTAGTATCAACCTCTTTTCCATAAGTATTTATTATTTAATCTAAACCTACTATCATCAAGTGGTTTTCCCTTTCTATCCAAAATGCATGACATCCTATGGTATGCAGGCACTTCCTCCAACTAAAAAAATTGGTGCCCGTCCACGTTGGACATAACACTCATGTGCCCGTATCAAAACCTGATAGATGTGTTTACTGCTCCGAAGTATGTTGTGCCAAGGTCGCATGCACATGCACAGAGCCACGCACCCGATGCACACAATTTTGACCTTTCTCGAAAGAATTTTAATTTTTTTATTAAATTCTCAAAAACTGAAAAAGAGATAAACATGATGTTTGTGAAATTTTGAGATCAAAAAGAGCATGCCAACCACCAAGCAACAAGGCAACACACCTACCAGCAAAGCATAGTGCATTGACATCCATCGAGAAACTTACCTATCAAGTGCAGTGTAGCATATCGAGGCCCCATCGAGTGATAAACATTAAGCATAGCATGCATCATGGATTTGTGTTGCGCACACAAAGAGAAGCGTCACGCATGCGAACCTAAAAATGACACCAAATATACCCCTAGGAATTGTACATCAAGACAAGAATATATACTTGATAAACTAAGTTTTAACCGTGTACCAAATATGAGAACTTGACCATGTGCCAAGCAACAAAAGACTTGCGCATCCATTTTCAACAACAAAATGCAGTAATACAAAAAGAAAATGAGTGATTAAATGAAAATCTTTTATTCATTGAGTAAGAATATAGTTCCATTATCGATTACAAGTTGTGTAGTCCTCTAATCGATTGGGAGCAAAATAAACCAAGTCCTTTATCAAGTCTCTCACCAAGGCAACCACCATACCTGAAAGTAATAAAGGCTTACAATTACAAAATTCTTTTAGACGGTATAAGCTACCATGATCTACATAGGAATGTTCTCCAATGTCTTCTCCTTAGCCGGGAGAAGCAAGTTCCTAAAAGCCTAATATGCAAGCAAGGGATCAAACAACAAAGAGCCCCCATACTGAAGACAAAGGGGGGGACGAGTTGACGCTCAGAAGGGGCAACAATACGTCCGCAAGGTTGACCTTCCTAAAATCCTCAACAAGAGTAAGAACATCTTCCAGAGGTTTCACCATCTTCTCCTTAGACCCTTGAACAAAGGAGACACATGCTAGAACTCCCTCTTCTAGAAGCACTAGAAGCCTTGGATGAACACGGGCACATCACCATCCTTGCCTCTCGAGTGATGCCTCTTCGCGACTGGGTTGCACATCTTGCAAATAGCAGGTTCCCCCTTTGAGTCTGTTACTTGGATAGGAGGGCAATAGAATTAGAAGACTACACTATCTTCTACATCATCTCTCATGGAGAGTTGTCAATGCAGAGAAAGCAGGATATTTAGACATTCCTACACCAATAAGAGAAATGTGAATAAATGGAATGAGATCATTTATCCCTCATAATGGACTGTAGATAGGAACTAATCAGCTAAAGGTATACTAACCAGAAAAGGTTCATAAAGGATCTTCATGTCCTTGGAACCCGAAGAAAGAGCACCTTGATGTTCCACTGTCTATTTTTCAAAAAACTGAAGAGGATGGACAAGGCTGAGATTTCAGTTAGTGACCTCATAACCCCAAAGTCTAGCTTGGAAGCAACAAAAAAGAACTATGCCTCCAACCTCGATAGTTTCTATAAACACGCTCCAAGAGGTTTTTCTTGGAATGAGTGTAGGAGGAGACCCATCCTTCTTCAATCCTCAAGTTGTAAAACTACCTAAAGATTTTGGTGGTAGTAACAAGCTTAAGGTGTTTACACAGGGTAACAAATCAATCACCATTGAGAAGGCATTAGGAGTGAATTAGACTATGACCACATCAATAGTCATTAAAGATCATGATATAAGGATGCACGGAAAATCAAAGCCCCGATGGCAAGAACCTAGAGTAAATACCCACCTCATTCTTCAGGAGAGGCAGATTATGTAACCCTTGGAAAGCCCATACTTAACGGTGGGACCCTCAATCTCTCTTCCCTTCATCTTGTTCAGAGAGAATAGAACAGAGAAGGGAGCGTGATGAGAGGGAGAGTACTGAGAACCGCCTCCTTAATGTGAAGGGTCAAGCTCTTGTGCAGATACTAAGGGAATGAATTGCCCTGGGGCATGACATGATAATATTCATCCTTGTCAAAACCTTCTCTCGATTATTCGTCATTCGAGTCGTTCTTAGAACCTTCCTCATCAAGCTCGTCACGTTACCTTCTCATCTTCCTTCAAATTGCCTAAGGCATATTCTTCTAGTTACATGGGCAGAAGGAATTTGCTAGATGCACTAGGTTGAGAGGAGGAATGCATACAAGATATGGTATATGAAAGCAACCAAGTAAGGTGCTAGCTAAGGAGCGGTACCTAATTTAAGTAGCATAGAAGAGGTTTTAAGTAAAACGTAGAATGGAAGAAAAACAAGTGGTGATGTATGTGAATGATATGACAAGTTATATTATGGGGGGCAATGATACCTAAAAGGAAGACAAAACAAATGAGAGGTCAACCATCAAAAGGGTATCCCATGCTAAGCCCCCTGTAATTGTTTTGACAAGTCTTGTGCAACCACTATGGCATCCTCTAAGATCATGTAGTCAATGATTTTAAGATCGGCATTTCTAAGGAACCAAAAGTACAAACAGAGTACCATGAAAACAGTATGCTTCTCTAGGCTTACGCTTGTTGAATATCTCATTGCTATTCACATTACCTCAACAAATTGGAGGCTTACTTAGTGCACGTAATTTCTGGCTTCATACAAGCCCTAGTCCAACTCATGCATGCTCTAACCTAACCACCTATTATGCAGAAAGGAGAGTAAATAAATTATAAATCAGGCCTAGGAAGAGGCCCAATTAAAACTCCTCATGCTTAACTCTAGCTGGGCCCTCATCCAAGAGCATAGGTCCTGCCACAAATGACTAAACTATCCAACCAGTTTCAGATAAATATGCTAAGGTACAATCTAATCTGATAATCTTTTTCACCCTGTCATTTAAGCTATTTGTTTTACTATCTATAACTTGCTGACTTGAGCGTTGGACTTAGCAAGGAGTTCCCACATATGCATAAATTTTTAACACAAACATAAGCTACCAATTTTTTGAGACAATGTGAACTGCACTGGAAAATTTGACAAACTCTCTTCTAGTAATATGCATGTGCTTTTAGTTACTTAAAAAATATCAATCTTAAACCATTGACCATAGAATCTTGCATAGCATCCCATAACGGTTGCATGAGGCTTGTCATAAGATACCAAAATAATTGCGTGGGCTTGACATGGGATACCCTTTCTATGGGATACCCTTTCTATGGGTGACCTCTTATTTTTCTCGTCTCCTTTTTAGGTATGTTGTCCCCCATAATGTAAGTTGTCATACCATCAACATAATTCATCAACATAATTATAAATTCATTACTTATTTTTCTTCCATTATACATTTCACTTTCTTATCATATTCTCTGCTACTAAAATTAGTTAACGATCCTTCCTAGTTTCACCTTATATGGAATTTTGCTAACTTTCATGTACCATATCTCATTAGATATATTCCTCCTCTTATCCTAGCACATCTAGCGAGATTCCTTTCTTCCTCCATCACCCACTAGATGAATATGCCTTAGATCATTTGGAGAAAGATGAGGAAGGATACGGGTGTCCAAAATACCTGGGTCTGGTTGACTTCTTGGTCAACCGACTCGATTTGCTTAAGCAACCACCCCATAGCTAGTTGGGGATTTTGTAGTTGGGGATTTTGGGGGTATTTTGATCAAAATACCCCCAACAACCAAAAAACATCTGGTTTTGAGGATGTTGGTCTTTTGACATTTTGGGCTACCTCTATAAATAGAGAAC
Organism: Dracaena cambodiana; assembly: GCA_036321105.1. Taxonomy (NCBI): domain Eukaryota; kingdom Viridiplantae; phylum Streptophyta; class Magnoliopsida; order Asparagales; family Asparagaceae; genus Dracaena; species Dracaena cambodiana. The sequence goes on along the minus strand of JAYEPQ010000019.1, from coordinate 5,327,079 downwards.
CTAATTTTTTATTTCTTTCACCTACAAAACTCTCCTATCTCTCTAATGATAAAAAAATTTCAAGCAATTATATCTGAAATGACTTGGAGTTTAACCCGACTGTTTCGAGTTGGACTTAGGTGGAGAAGTCAAGGCGACGGGTGACAAACAAGAAAGCAAACAAATCAACATCAGGAGCTGATAATTGAATTTTCCTGGAAGGCGGTGAATCTGAATGGAGGCGACAAAGACAAGTGCAGTTGGCTGCGGCAAGAACAAGACCGACGCTGGCAGCTGGGGCGAAGGCAAGGAGGTGGCTCGGAAGGGGGGTTGTCAGCATTGAGGTTGGTTGGCATCGAAGCTTCTATTCGAAGATGAATAGGAAGGGATGTGTCAACGACAAGGTCGAAGGTAGTTTTAATTTTTTATTTTATTTTTCCTTTCTTTTTTTTGTTTTCCTCTCTTTTTTCTTTTTGCACTCCTTTTCTTTCCTTTTTCACTGAATTTCTTTTTGAAATTAAAATTTAAATAAAATAAAAGAAAATGGAAGGAGACAGGGAGATTTGGAAGTTGGAAAAGGAGAAAAATATAAATAAAATTAAACAAATAATAAAAATAAAAATTTTTGGAGAAAGTGAAGAAAGAAGACGATGGTGGCTTTATGCTGGGGTGAAGGAGATGAAAAAACTTAATTTTCTTAAGCTCTGGTACCAATTTGGCACAGCATAGATATGGATAGGGCAAATCAAAAAGGAATTGGAGAAGAAACAAGGGATTACTTTAGATCGTGTACCAAGATGATCTCACTTGCACTCAATGGATTAATAAATGGAGAGATTTATGAATTGTTAACAAACCACCATGCTAACAAAATGTTTTTTAATAATTAAAATCATTAGTTTCTAAAACATAACCACAAAACACTTACATAGATACAATCCACGTGCACGACATATGCAACTTATTTTAACTCTCAAACATTACACAATTCACGTGCAAAAAACACGTATAACTATAAAATAAGACTAAATTAAAAGATGGCTTTGACTCAAGCTTAACGTGTCATGTGAAAATACGTCATCCAAACTCCATGATTCCCATCATGATGATAAGATGGATGCCATACTTTCACGAAAGATATGGAAATTGGTTATTGTTTTTACAAGATTAGATATTGTAGGTTGTCGTTGGGTGTTTATGGTCAAATATTGTTCGGAAAGGATAGTAGATAGTTCAAAGCCTGTTTGATTATTGAGGATTTTACTAAGATATATGGCATTGACTACTAAGCAAACCTTCTTGTTGCTGATGTCAATTTCATCCATGTTATTTTCTCTATTGTCAACCAACAATGGTCCATATTCCAGTTAGATGTGATGAATGTTCTATATATTAATCTTAAGGACGTTTATGTAGTGTAACATGCTAGATATGTTGCTTGGGAAAGAATATGATGTGCAAGCTCAATAAGGCAATAAACGCCCTCATGCAGAGTCCAGGAGCACGGTTTGACAAGTTTAGCAGAATTGCAATTTATGTTGGTCTCCTGATGTGTTATTCAGATCACTCTATCTTTATTCATAGTGGCTCTTCTAGGTCTGTGGTGCTAACCGTCTATATTGACGATATTTTTCTTACTGGAACTAATGTGGATGGTACTGAGAAGACAAAGGCTAAGGAACAATTTGTGACCAACAAAGGTGACAAGCCTAGATACTTTCTTGTGATTGAAAATGCTCATGGCAAACATGGAGCAGTTCTTACTCAATGAAAGTATGCTTTGGATTTATTACAGCAGACTGGATAAAAGTATGATTTGGATTTATTACAGAAGACTGGATAAAAGTATGATTTGGATTTATTACGGAAGACTGGATTACATGGTTAAAGGCATATAAATACTCATATGGATAAACAAACAACAACAAAGCCTTTCATCCCAAGTATTTGGGGTTGGCTACGTGAACCAAAAAAGAATCACGCCGGATCGATCACTTTGATAGTCCTTCTCCATTCATTTCTATCAATTAATATCTCCTTATTTAAACCTCTAGAATCCATATCTTTTCGTATCACCTCCATCCATATTTTTTTCGGTTTTCTCTTCGTTCTTTTAACTTATCCTACATTGATAAACTCCCCTCGTCGAACTGGTGCATTTGTAGGCTTACGTTGCACATGACCAAACCATCGTAATCGGTTTTCTCGCATCTTCCCATCGATGGAAACTACACCTATCTTAGCACGAATATTTTCATTTCTCACTTTATCTCTCCTAGTGTTGCCGCATATCCAGCGGAGCATGCGCATCTCTGCTACACTTTTCTTCTGTGAATGACGTTTTTTTATAGCCCAACATTCCGTGCCATATAACAAAACTGGCCTAATAGTAGTCCTATAAAATTTTCCCTTCAGTCTTAACGGAATGTTACGGTCGCATAAAACTCCCGTTGCCCTACTCTATTTCAACCAGCCAGCTTATATCCTATGATTAACATCAATATCGATCTCTTCATCATTCTGAATAATAGAACCCAAATAGCTAAACTGACTGCTCATTTGTATCTCTTACCCATCCAGTTTTACAACATTATAGTCGATGGTTCGTCGTTTACTAAATTTACATTCCATATACTCTGTTTTAGACCTACTCAATTTAAAACCTCTAGATTCTAATATATACCTCCAAAACTCTATCTTGGTATTTACCCCTACTCTTATCTCATCAACTAAGACAATATCATCAGTAAATAGCATACACCAAGATATCTCATCCTGAATAGCTCTAGTAAGCTCATCCATCACTATAACAAATAAGAACGGGCTCAATGCAGATCCTTGATGCAATCTAATTGTAATAGAAAAATCACTTGTTAAACCACCACATGTTTTGACATTGGCCACTACTCCATCATATATGTCATTAATTATGTCGATATACTTGATGGGAACTCTTTTCTTGATTAATGTCTACCAAAGTATCTCTCGTGGTACCTTATCATAGGTTTTCTCTAAGTCAATAAATACCATATGCAAATCTCTATTTCTCTCTCGAAATCGCTCTATAAGTTGACGAAGTAAATGAATAGCTTCTGTTGTCGATCGCCCCAGTATAAATCCAAACTGGTTCTACGATATTTTAACAGTTTGTCGCAATCTATGTTCAATTACTCTTTCCCAAAGTTTCATAGTATGACACATGAGTTTTATTTCTCGATAATTAGAACAACTCTGAATATCACCCTTATTTTTATACAGAGGTACTAGAGTACTCTTCCATTTATTTGGTATTTTCTTAGTTTACCAAATCTTGTTAAAAAGATCTGTCAGCCACCTCACACCAATCCCTCCTATATATCTCCATACCTCTATAGGATCTCATCTGGACCAACAATTTTTCTTGATTTCATCATCTTCAAAGTCTCTTTTACTTCAGACTTTTTAATTCTGCGCATAAAGCTACAATTAATATTGTCACATTGAATAGTAAGATCTCCCAAATCTTGAGTAAAACTACCATTATATAATCTATCTAAATAATCTTTCCATCTTTCTTTAATCTATTCGTCTCGAAGTAGAACCATCTGATCATAATCTTTAATACACTTTACAGTCCATAAGTCTCTAGATTTTCTCTCTCTTATTCGAGCAATTCTATATATATCCTTTTCTGCCTCTTTATTATTCAACTTCTCGTACACTTGTTTATATAATTTAATTTTTGCATCCCGAACAGCTTTTTTAGCCTCCTTCGCTAGTTTATACTTCTTAAAACTTATTTCATCATTATTATTATTATTATTCAAATCTCTATAAAGATCTCGCTTGATCTTAATAGCAATTTTTTACCTCTTCATTCCACAATGATGTGTCCTTAAATGGTGGAGCACTGCCCCTCGACTCACCAAATATATGTTTAGCTATCCTTTTAATGCAACTAGCCATTTTATTCCATGTTACATTAAGATCATCATGGTCCCTCCAATCTACTTCTTATACTACTCTATCTACAAAAACTTTTTCTTCTAATCGCTACCACTTAATCTTAGGATCTAATTTATACTTAATTTTTCTAAGTCTCTTTCTAATCTGAATATCTAAAACTAAGAGTTTATATTGGGTAACTACACTCTCACCTGACACTACCTTACAATCGATACAACTTGTTTTATCTACCCTCCTAATTAAAAAGAAATCTATTTGGCTCGCATTCGATCCACTTTTAAAAATAATCAAATGAGAAACTCTCTTTTTAAACCAAGTATTCACTAAAATCAAATCATAAGATAAAGCAAAATTTAGAATTGAATTACTTGCTTCATTTTTTTCTCCAAAACTAAATCCTCCATATACACTATCAAACCATTACGACTAGTTCCTACATGTCCATTGAGATCATCACCAATAAATAGTTTTTCTCTAGCAGGTATTCCTTATACTATCTCATCTAGATTCTCCCAAAATTGATATTTACTGGATTTATCAAGTCCTACTTGTGGTGCATGGATACTAATGACATTAAAAATCTCTCTATCTAAAATAATTTTAACTAATAAAATTCTATCACTCTTTCTCCTAATTTCCACTACATCCCCAAATAATTGTTTATCTATGATCATACCTACCCCATTACGATTTCTATCTCTACCTGTTTACCAAAGTTTATAACCCCAAAACTCTATGACTTTATCACCTACCCACTTAGTCTCTTGCACGCACAAAATATTAATGCTCTTTCTAATCATAGTATCAATTAACTCTGCTAATCTACTTGTAAGGGAACCTATATTCCACGATGTCAACTGAAATCTATGTTTATGTTTATATTTATGAGCTAACTTCTTTACCCTCACCCACTCATTAAGATGTGGGAACCCTTGTACATTTGACACCACATCCGGGCGCCGACGTGGCACGTCGATTCTAGTCGACGACCTAGCAACCCTCACACATTTTTTACTACACCCGGGCTCCGATATAGCACGTCGCTCAATAGGGAACGCCCCAATGAAATTCATATTTTGGCTCATGTCATAATATGTGACAATGTTTTACGCTGGCTGTCACCGGCCTATCACAACCCTCCTTTATCCTGGATTGGGACAAACAGTGAAAGGATAAATCTTTAAGCACAGCACTGGCGGAGTTATAAATACTCATATGAATACTAATGCTAATTTATTGACAAGAATGGATAGTTCTTTCATGATGCATCTCAATATAGGAGGTTAGTTGGTAAGCTGATCTACCGTGTTGTCACAAGACAAAATATTGCTTTGTTGTGGGATTAGTAAGTCAGTTTATGCAAAACCACAAGAGCTTTAATGGTAGGTAGCATGAAGGATTTGACATATGTTAAAAGGATCTCCTGACAGGGGTTGGTTCTACAAAAATCATGGGCATACGAGGATTGAAGCTTTCCAGATTTTGGCTATGCTGGGGACAAGAGAGGAAGCTTACCTTTGGCTATTGTACTTATGTAGGAGACAATGTTGTTATCTGAAGAAGTGAAAAACAAAATATAGTGTCCTGCTCTAGTGCAAAAACTGAATATAGAGCTATGGCTTACACTGCTTATGAGATGATGTGGTTGAAGACCTTGATGTGGAAACTTGGATTTATAGATCATAGTCTGATGACTATGTATTATGACAATTAGGTTGCTACTACATAGCTAGCAATCCATCATGAGAGGACCAAATACACAAAGGTGGATTATCACTTTGTTTGTGATGTTTTCATCCAGAAGTTGATTCACACTCCTTTACTCCATCAGAAATGTTGGCATATGTCTTCCCTAAGGCGGTTTCTCCCAATATTTTCTCTTTTTTGTGCAACAAGCTAGGCATGATAGAGACTCCAGCTTGACAGATTGTCCAGATATAAACCGTACCCACAATCTGATATTTGTTACAAAGTTCTAATTATGTGTGTGTGTGTGAGAGAGAGAGAGTGAGAGAGAGAAATGGGTATCATGCATTGAGAGGAAAATTTCTCTTACGGTGGCCAAATCTAACTTGCCCCATAGTTTGTTTCGACCGGACTCCACCTTGTTGATCTCCATCTTCAAGGGTTCAATCATACCCAAAGTATTAGGGATCAGTGTTCATTTAACTATAGATCGAATGAACATAAAGTTAACAGTTTACCAACAACATAACATTTAATACCCATTGATGGTTAAGTGTCACTAGATCCCACGATTTTGGCTATGAGTGAACTCATAGGAAATAAAGATAAACATTATGGAGTCCGATTGACGTAAAGATACGAGCAGGGTGGAGTTCTGCCACTGTAGAACAGAAATTTTTCTCCTACAATAATTGACATCCACAGATTTATGTTTGTGTGTGTTTGGGTTTTTTTATGTCTAAATATTAGAGGAATGTCAGAGCATGACACTCGTGTCAATGTCTACAAATCACAGATAACATGAAACCTACCTAACACATTCTACATTGCACATGATAATATTGCAGCAAATCAATACAGGAAATGCTCAGGCCCTATTCATGAAAATCCAATTCCAAAGGCTGTGATATTACATGTGTTGAAGCTACCTGAGAAAACCATCCCAGTTTAAATTTTAAACAGCATTGAAGAGAATGTGCAACACAAAAAGATAAGACATTAGCACATTACAGGCAACATTATTCATACCAATATTTCCACTAAAAAAACAATTCTATCTTTTTTCCTACAACAAAATTGGAGAACAGTTCCTAAAAAACACCAACGTGAAGGAATTCAATTTTTATTTATTTATTTTTTTAATCTCACACTAAGTAGACAATTTGACTTACTACCTATAGCGGCAGCCAGACAACTACTGCAATAATCAGATTTGGTATTTTAATGTCAGAGAAGTGAAAGAGAACTGTAAGTCATCTTTTAATTTCTAAGAAGAAATCTCAGTTAACAGCCCTTGCGGAGAGGTGAAAAAATTTTCAATTGTTCTCATAATCATGCTGTTATAAAATAAACATAACCAATTTATTATAAGTCAAGGGATACATATATTTATAGGTGTCTCAACACCATATAAAAAATTCCACAGGCGATGTGGGACTAAACCCAAATATAAAATAATAGTATAATCTAATACTCCCGCTCAAGTTGAAGCATAAATATCTATCACACCCAACTTGTCACACAAATTAGAAAATACTATCGGCGATACAACTTTAGTTAGAATATCAGTCAATTGTTCTGACGAAAAAGTAAACGGAATACATATTAACTTCTTCACCAAATTATCTCAAACTAGATGATAATCTACCTTTATATACTTAGTACGATTATGAAACACTGAATTTTGAGTAATATAGATGGCAGATTGTCAGTACATAGGCATAGGACTCGTCGCCTTAAAATCAAATTCAGTCAGCAAGTTTTTAAGCCATAATAATTCACATGTAATATGTGTCATACCCGATACTCTGCCTCAACAGAAAATGGATGCACTACATTTTATTTTTTACTTCTCCATATGACTAAATTACCTCCAACAAATGTAAAATATCCAGCAGTAGACTTTTTGTCACCATTGTACCCAGCATATCCACCATCTGAAAATGCAAAGATTTGAACATGTCTATGTTTCTTATAAAATAACCCCTTTTCAAGAAAACTCTTAATATATACTAAAACTCTCAGAGCAGCTTTACAGTGTACGTCCGTTGATTTATGCATGAATTGACTCAGTAATCCAACAAATTTCAGGACTGGTGACTATGAGACAGATAAGTTTGTCAATCATCCTCCTACACTGCTTGACATTTTTATACAAAGTACTATCGTTACTCCATACATCTAAATTTGACTCTATTGGAGTACTAGCAGGTTTATACTCAGGTAGATTGGTCTCTTCCAAGAGATTTAGCGCATATTTTTTCTGAGAGAAAAGTAACTCATGTTTATTATAAGCTAGCTCAATTCCAAGAAAATATCTTGGTCTTCCCATATTTTTAGTTACAAAATATTATTTGAAATTGTTAGATTAGAATACTATTTTATATTTGGATTTAGTTTGAATTTAGTACTACATCGCCTGTTGAGAGGTTTATATGGAGTTGATAATTCTGTAAATATATGTATCATCTGACTTATAATAGATATGAATATAGAGATTGAGTTTTAGTTCTCATTACTTTTTGATATGGTATCAGAGCGGGTTTGAGAAATAGATCTTAGTCGTACATTCCGATTACTTATCAATCTCAACCGTCCACTCAAAAACACAAAAAAAAACCTAGATTACCTTTGACGACCCCCTTTTCAGCCGTTCGTTCCTTCCTTTGAAATCTGCTTTGTTCAGCATCTTTGCTTCAGATCTGGTTGGCTTGGTTCAGCATCTTCGCTGAAAGAGAATTTTTTGTTCGGCATCTTCGTTTGGTTCAGATCTTCCCTTTATATCTGCTTCATTCAGATCTCAAAGAGACTTCCCTACTTGTTGGAAAGCCCAGAGAAGACAGTAAAGAGAAGGACAGGCTAGGAAAAAGACAGTAATTTGCTTCAGCATCTCTTCTTTGAGGGGAAAGACACTAAACAGGCTTCCCTTCAGATCTTTTGTTCAGCAAAGCTGAGAACGACAGTACTTTGCTTCATTCAGCAAAGCCGACTTCGATCTTCAGACGTTGCTGGCAAATCACAGTATCGTTCAGCAACTTTGCTCGACTTGCTCCCCTACTTATTGGTGCTTCGGCCTCCTTAGTACTGTCACTATTTTTCTGTAAGTTGGATTCTCAAAAAAAAATTCTATGGTACCATCAAATACTTCATCTACTGCTACTACTGCTCCTACTATTATGGCTGAGAATTTATATCCAAAAAATCTTACTGTTAAGTTGAATGGCAATAATTATCTTTTATGTGCTCAGTCATTCAGAATGTTTGTTGGTGCTCAAAAAAAAATTAAACATTTACTGGATGATCCGCCAAATAAAAACGATCATATCTATTTTGATTGGCTTGTTAATAATTGTTACGTGATTATATGGCTCCTTAACAGTATGGAAGAAAAAGTAAGTTATGATATTATATTCTTGTGAACTGGAAAAGAGATATGAGACAAGCTTAAAAAAGTATATGGCAATGATAAAAATATATCACGAGTTTTTGAACTGTATGAGAACTTGTTTACTCTCAAACAAGACAAAATGTCTGTATCCGAATATTATTCCGCTCTCCGAAGCATATTGGATGCACTTAAGGCTTACCAGCCACTGATTACAGATTTTAAGACCTTAAAACAATATCGTAGGATATCGCTGTTGCAAAATTTCTTTTTGGATTAGATTCTTCTTTATTGACCCAGAGGAAGGGTCAAATTCATACTGGTGATAGTGTTCCATCCCTAATAGCGATGTATTCCAGAGTCCTTCATATTTCTACTGGCTCTACTATATCAACAACTCAAACCCTTACCTCCAATGATCATTTTGCCCTATTTTCTGGTCGGGGTTGAGGCCGTAGCCGTGGTCATGGTTGCGGTCGTGATTCAGGAGGCCGTGGTCATAGTGGCAATGATGATCGAAACTCCGGTGGTGGACGATAATCCTGTGAATGTGATTACTGCAGCAAAAAAAATCACACATCTACATACTATTGGGAGAAATATGAAAAACCAGAATGGGCACAAGCTGCTACCTCCAGCAAAAGATATTGCACCGCTAATAAATTCTGTTAGCACTTTAATATTTTCAACGATGGTTCAGATTCCACAAAGAGAACTTGACAGGTTTCTCCGTTTTCAATCCACCGCGGCCAGTCCGTATGTTACTCATGCATCCTTGTCAGGTACTGATACTCATATTGCTTCCTCTTACCAACCATGAATTATAAACTCTAGAGCTTCCTCCCATATAATAGGTATTAGAAGCAAGTTTGTCTCCCTATATTTTTCAGATAAATACCCTCCTGTCTATAGTTATTGGTGATGAAAAAGTTCATGATACCAATTTATCAACCCTTAAGAATATTTTGTTTGTTTCCAATTTTCCTATTAGTTTGTTGTCTATTAGCCAAATTATCAAAATTAACAATTGTTTTGTAACATTTTTTCTACTTACTGCATTTTCAGGACCTCCAAAGTGAAATGAGGATTGGTATGTCGCATGAGCAACAGGAAATATACTTTCTTGATGAGGCATCACCTACAGGGTTTGCTGCTTTCTCCTCTAATTCCCTTTTACAGTGGCATCAATGCCTTAGATATCCTCTCCAGAGTTTTCGTCTCGTTTTACCCACTGCATCTGGTATATCTACATTAAATTGTGAGTCTTGCGAACTCAGTAAACATCATCGCATCTCATATTGAGGTGGAGTCAACCACGTAGTAGTTTTCCATTTGAGTTAGTCAATTCTGATATTTGGGTCCATGTTGTTTTTCCGCTTTTAAGGGCTTTAGGTATTTTCTTATATTTGTGGATGATTTCTCTCGCATGACATAGATGTATTTGTTAAGAGAAAGGTCTGTTATTTCTAGTATAATTGAACTATTTTATAAAGAAATAAAAAATTATTTTTCTACATCTATTCATCAAACATCTTGTTCGACACATCTTAGCAAAACGGTATTGCTAAACGCTGATAATGCTATGGTAAAACTATGGAGTATGTGAACGTTGATGTTTAACGCACTGATAATGTTATGGAATATATGAACGCTGATGTTTCCTTATTTTGTGCTAATAATGAAATTATTCATCAAACATTTTCTTCGACACATCCTAGTAAAACGGTATTGCTAAAAGAAAATATAGACATATTCTAAATGTTTGCTCGGACATTAATAATTCACATGCATGTTCTAAGATATATGTGGTCTGATGTTATTCTGTGTGCTTGTCATTTAAAAAATAGATGTCATTTTCTGTCTTACATGGTAAAACTCCATTTTTCTTCCTTTATCAAGATTTGTCTCCGGTTTGGACAAGTTATCTCTTCGTGTAATCAAGTGTGTATTTGTTGAATACTCTAGGACGCAAAAAGGGTATTTGTGTTATGATCCGGTATCTAGAAAGTATTTTATCTCTGTTGATATTATTTTATTTGAGTATGTTCCCTTATGTTCCCTACTTCACTTCCATATCAATATACCAGTTGGACACTTCTCTTTCTTTACCCCTATCTAGCTCTACTACTGAAGTTGGACAAGTATCGGTGCCTCATAAAGGGGATGACCAAGTGTCTTCTACGAAACCACTGTTGGAATTTTCTCGCCGTCAGAAAGTGCTTCCTCCCAACTCACTACCTATTGCTCTGTCATCTCCACCTACAGGTCCCCAATAGCCACAATATTCTTCTGCTTCTGCATCTGATCTTTCCATTTCTCTTTGGAAGGGTAAACGCTCTACTACTGCTCATTCTATTTCACAATTTTTTTTCCATAATCAATTTCACCTAATGTTCCGCCAGTTTGTCCTTTCTCTTTCTTTCATACTATATCCAGATTTTTTCAGCAAACAGTGTTAGTCTCTGTCTGGTAGTCGGTCATGGATGAGGAGATGCAAACCCTTGTCTCTCGTAAAACCTGGGATTTGATTCCTTATCCACCTAATGTATGTATTGCTGGTTGTCGTTGGGTTTACTCTGCCAAATACAAGCCCGATGGTTCTATCGACCGCTATAAATCTCGTCTTATTGCGAAAGGTTTTTCCTAAACCTATGGAGTTGATTACTTTGAGACTTTCTCTCCTGTAGCACGTCTCAACTCTATTGACATCCTCCTCTCTTGTCATGAATCTCAATTAGACATTATTCCAATTGGATATTAAAAATGCTTTCTTATATGGTAATCTACAAGAAGAGATTATATGGAACAACCTCCAGGACATGTTGTTCAGGGAGAGAATATAGTCTGCAAACTCAATAAAGCAATTTATGGACTTAAACAGAGTCCTCGAGCTTGATTTGAGAAATTTTCTACTGTAATTGTTGTAATTGAATTTCAGCACTGTCACTATAATCATTCTATTTTTGTCCGACATACTCGTTCTGGTATTGTCCTTATTGTACACCAACCTTGACTGAGACAAAAGATTATCTCAAGCCATATTTTGTAACTAAAAACATGGGTAAACCGAGATATTTTCTTGGTATTGAGGTAACTTACTATAAACATGGATTACTTCTCTCTCAGAGGAAGTATGCATTAGATATCTTGAAAGACACCGGTCGCATTGAGTGTAAACCTGCTAATACTCTAATAGAGTCAGATTTAGACGTGTGGAGTAAAGATCGTGTTTTGTATGAGAATGTTAAACAGTATAGGAGAATGGTTGGCAAGCTTATCTATCTCATGGTCACTGCACCTGACATTTATTTTGTCATTGGGTTACTAAATCAGTTCATATATAAACCAAGGGGCATACATTGGAAAGCTGCCATGAGAGTTTTGGCATATATTAAGAGCTTTCCTGAAAATGACTTATTTTATAAAAAAATATGGACATATTAAAATCTCTGCCTTTTCAGATGCTGGATATGTAGGAGATAAAAGAGACACAAAGTCGACCACTAGGTAGCTTACATTTATTGGAGGTAATCTAGTCACATGGAGGAGTAAGAAACATGATGTAGTGTATAGGTCTTCAGCTGAGATAGAATATCGGGCAATGTCACACACTACGTACGAATTGTTATGGTTAAAAAATTTGCTGACTGAATTTGGGTTCAATCTGAAAGAATATATGCCTATATATTGTGATAATCAGTCAGCCATCTATATTGCTCAGAATCTAGTATTTCATGATCGTATTAAGCATATAGAGGTAGACTGTCATCTGGTTCGAGATAATTTGGTGAAAAAGATAATATGTACTCTATTTACTACTTCGTCAGAAAAATTAGCCGATATTCTAACTAAACATACATCACCAACTGTGTTTTCTAATCTGTGTAATAAGTTGGGGATGATTGATATCTATCCCCCAATTTGAGAGAGAGTGTTAAATTAGAATACTATTTTGTATTTGGATTTAGTTTGAATTTAGTACCACATTGCTTGTTGAGAGGTTTATATGGAGTTGAGAAATCTATAAATATACGTATCCTCTGACTTATAATAGATATGAATATAGAGATTGAGTTTTGGTTCTTATTACTTTTTGACAGAGATAATCATTTATCTCAGTCATAGTTGTTGTATCACTTCCAGTTAGTAAAATATCTACATATACAGTAAGAAGAACAATATTAGAAAGTATATTGGACAAAGACAAATGATTATAGTGATAGTACTAAAATCTAATATCAGCAATTAAAGTGAAAAACTTCTCGAATCAGACTCGAGAACTCTGTTTGTCTATAAATCGCTTTTTTGAGTTTGCAGACCATATTCTTCCCTTGAACATACCCTAGAGATTGTTCTATATATCTCCTATTCCAGATCACCATATAAGAACGCATTTTAACATCCAATTGGAACAGGCTAATTGAGATTCACAGCAAGAAAGAAGAGGATGGGAATGGAGTTGAGACGAGCCACAGAAGAAAATCTCAAAGTAATCATCATAGGTCTGGAAAAAACCTTTCACACCAAGGTGAGTTTTATAGTGTATACTCAACAATAACCAATAATAAAGGCATCAGGCAGAGGAGTAACCAAATCTTAGATTCTATGAATGACAAGAACTTGCATCTCCTCATCCATGGATATCTGCCACACAGAGACTAACACAACTTTCTAAAATGACGGGTATATAAACGAAAGAAAGAGAAACGACAAACTAGCAAAATAAAGGGCTAAGTCTATTATTGGAAATAAACCTAGAAATAGGATGAGCAGTAGTAAAAAGCTTACCCTTTCGGAGAGCAATAGGAAGATCAGAAGCATGAGCAGAAGGTTGTGTATGTTGAGGGTCTGCAGCTAAAAATAGCGGAGCAACAGGTATTGAGCTTGGAGGGGGCATTTTCAGACGGCAAAAGAATACCAACAGTGGTTTCGAGGAAGGCACCTTTTCAATCCCTGTATAAGGCACAAACACTTTCTCAACCTCAGTAGTAGACATAGGCAAAGGTAGAGGAAGATAAGGAACTAATCGATTGGTTGATGTGAAAGAGAAGTATAGGACAGACTCAAAGAAGATAACATCAACAACAATAAAATACTTTCTAGACACCAGATCATTGTATTTATACCATTTCTGCATCCTAGAGTAGCCAACAAATATACACTTGATAGTAAGGGAATATAGCTTGCCCAAACTAAAAGTCAAATCTTAAACAAAACATGTACACCCAAATACTCAAGGCATAAGAGTAAACATGGTTGCATCAAGATAATACAGAAAAGGGGAGTTTTATCATGCAAGACAGAAAACGTCATATTAATCAAATGACAAGCACATAGAACAGTATCAGACTACAAATATTTTAGTACATGTATGTGAATCATTAACGTACGAGAAACATCTATAATATGTCTATTTTCTTTCAGCAATACCGTTTTGTTGGGACGTGTGAGAATAAAATAGTTGATGAATAATTTCATTATTAGCACAAAATAGAGAAACATCCGATTTCATATACTCTATAGCATTATCAGTTCACAAAATACGATAGAAGTAGAAAATTGATATTTTATTTCTTTATAAAATAGTTAAATTGTACGAGAAATAACATACCTTTCTTTTAGCATAACATCATGCCATGGAAGAGAAATTATCAGTGTTCTAAAAAACGCTCTATGCGGGCGCATATAGGCGTTTTCGCCTCCCAAACACATAGAAAAAGGAAAAAACGCCCAATTATTCGGATAAACGGGCTATTGGGTTTCGAACGTCAAAAATTCGCCCGACCCGCACTCAAAACCCGACCTGTACCCGCAACCCGTTACTTATTTCCCTTCCTCTTCGAATCGATTCAATGATTCCCAATTTCTCCCGAACCGAAGCTCCCGAGTCCAGCGGAAAAAAAAACCTAATTCTCTCCGATTCCCGATCTCGATTCCCTTTTTCTGCAAAAAAAAAATCCTAACTTCGTTCGCCCTTTCCCCTCTCCGATCTCACCGGCGACATCTCCTCCGACCGATCGTCCCTCCAAACCAGCGAAAAAAACCAAAAAACCCTAACTCTCCGATCTCCCGATCTCCCGAGCTGTCGAGTCCCTTCTTCAGCGAAAATCCGTTTGCCCTTTCCCCTCTCCGATCTCACCGGCGACATCTCCTCCGGCCGATCGTCACTCCAAACCAGCGACAAAAACCAAAAAACCCTAACTTTTCGATCTCCCTAGCTGTCGAGTCTCCAAACCAGCAAAAAACAAACCCTAACTCTCCGTTCGCCCTTTCCCCTCTCCGATCTCACCGGCGACATCTCCTCCGACAGCTGCAGTCCTCAAGGCGAGCTCTCCGACAGCGCTGAGCAGGTAAATTTTTTTTTCCAGTTAAGATTTTGGATCTTTTTAGTGTTTTGAAGTTTATTTTTTTTGGGTATTATTCCTGTTGTTGAATATTTTTGATGATTATTTTGAGTAAACTGAGTTGAATTTGGGTTTTGAATTCTTTAGTGAAAGGAAATATTTGGAAAATTTAGGGCTAAGGTTTTGGTGCGATAATTTTGGTGCAAATATTGGTGCGAAATTTTGGTGTAAACTTGCTGCAGAATTGCAGAATTGTTGCAGAATTCTGCAAAATTGCTGCAGAATTGCATTGGATTTTGCTGGAAAATTAGGGTTAGGGTTAATTTGCTGGTCACTGAGTTGTTACAGAATTACTGATCATTTCAATGATATCCATTTTTATAATTTTTTAGAGTTTTATAGCATTAATATATCCATTTTTTATAATTATTATATTAATATATATTAAAATATTAATATTCCGCATAATTCCGCGTAATCCGCACAATCGACGCGTAATCCGATTATGCGTTATGCGGTCCTGGACCGCACGCATACTGAAACCGCATTCTTGAACATTGGAAATTATTCACAAAGAGAAGAAAATATCTAAAACTCTTAAAAGAAGAAAAACGACATGGACCCCAAACATCGAAATGGACTAACTCAAACGAAAAATTATTATGGGGATTAACTCTACTTGAATAGGAGGTACAACGATGCTTACCAAGCTCACATAACTCATAATCTAACTTAGATATACTAGACACAGTAGATAAAATGAGACGAAAATTCTAGAGAAAAGAATGCCCAAGGCGTTGATGTCACTGTAAAGGGAAATCAGAGGAGCAAGCATCTAACCCTGTAGATAATGTCTCATCTACATAGTACATGCCCTACCAATCCTTATCCCAGTCTGGAGGACCTGAAAAATACAGTAAGTAGAAAAGAATATTATAAAATAATAGTTTTGGTAATTTGGCTAATAGATAATAAACTAACAGAAAATTTGGGAACAAAACATTATTAAAGGTTAATAAATTGGTAGCGTGGACTATTTCATCACCAACTACCGTACAAGAGGAACCATCAACAATATGGACATAAGAGTATTTATTTGAAAAATATAGTGAGATAAATTTGTTCATAATACATGTCATATGAGAGGAAGTTTCAAAATCGATAACCGATGATCGACTAAAGGAGATTACCTGACAAGTATGCATAAATAGCATGAGAACCGACCATAGTGGACTGAAAATGAAAAAACATGTCGACTTCAACTTGTGAAGTCTGAATAATTGAAGAAGATATCAAAGCGGCAACATAATTTATTGTAGATGGAGTATCATTTGTTGTAGATACAGTACCAAAAGAATTAGAGGAACCATAACAAGTAGAAAAGTTACTTGTCATAGCTTGTGTCCATTTTAGTTTTCCATACTCTCCCAACAGCATGCAGATATGTGATTCTGCCTGTTGCAGTGATCACATTCATTGAATTCTCAACCACCACCTGAGTCTCGACTACCATGACTATGATCTCCACCTGAATCATGACCACGGTCACAAACACAACCTCGTCCTCGACCAGAAAATAGGGCAACATTGTCAACATTGTCATTGGAGACAGGAGGCAGAGTTGTTGATATAGTAGATCCAGTAGAGACATGAAGGACTCTGGAATATATAGTTGTCAGTGATAGGACATTGTCACCAACAAGAATTTGACTCCTTATCTGGGTCAGTAAAGAAGAATTCAGACTGGAGAGGGATTTGGCAACAACGAGATCCAAACAATATTGTCTCAAAGTCTTAAGATTCGTCACCAAGGGTTGGTGAACCTCAAACTCATCCAATGTGCCACAGAGAGAATAATAATATTCGGACACTAACATATTGTATTGTTTGAGAGTAAAAAAACGCTCATACAGTTTAAATACTCTTGATATATTTTTTCATTTTTATTGATTTCTTTAAGAGTGTCTCATATCTCTTTAGCAATTTTCAAGAACATTACACTAGAACTTACTTTCTCTTTTATAATATTAAGAAGCCATGTAATCATACAATAGACGTTAACAAGACAATCTGAATAGATATGATCGTTTTCATTTGGTGGATCATCCAGTAAATGCTTAATTTTTCATTGAGCACCAATAAATACCCTGAATAACTGTGCCAAAAAAAGATAATTATTGTCCTTCAACTTAACAGTAGTAGCAGTAGGGGTTTTTGGAAATAACTTTATATTAACAGCTTTGCAATACAGGGATCATTCAATTATTGCCATTCAACTCAAAAAAGATAATTATTTCTTATGTTTCCTAGACTAAGAAAATATGTAGAAAGAGGAAAGATGAAAGCTTTGCAATACCGGGTTCATTCAACTCTAATGCACAAATAGAGCAAAACAGAAAAATAGAACACTTTCTCAATATGACATTGGTTATAAATAATGTTATATTAACAGCTTATGTGTATATTGGATACAGTGCAGTAGGTACAAAATTTAATGGTTTTCCAGAAACATAATATTTTATACACATTGATGGATGGGCAAATGAACCTGGAAACTAAGGTTTTTGGTGTATGTGAACATAAGGAATGGAGATTGACAAGGTGGAGCCCGATCATAATGAACATAGAGAACATAATAAACAGTTCGGACCCGCCAATTTTGATACCCATCATAAGATTTTGGGGTGCCTCACCAGATAACTATCTAAGAAGACATTCTAAATACACTTTACCCCATATATATATATATATATATATATATATATATATATATATATATATATATATATATATATATATATATATATATATATATATATATAGACACACACACACATATATATACATTACATGTATATATGCATGTAGAAGTACATGCATATACAAGTGTGTGTGTGTGTATACACACACACACACATACATTTATATATAGGTAAAAATTTATGATACACATATAGGATGTACTCAATGCGCACAAGCCTGCCCAGCAAACATATTGGAAATGATTCCTTTAGACCCTAATCCTTCTCATTCAAAATTCCTGTTAGGATATACATGCTGAATGTCCAAGTCATTGAAGTTAATCCACATCATTTCAAGTCACCAAAAACAAAAATTTAAATTCTTAATCTTTTTTTGCTTATGCATCAAGTAGGTACAAAATGAAGGGTTCTAAATAGTGAATTGTTAGTTTAATAGTGTAGAGTGTTCAAAACCTAATAAAAAAATATTTCATAAGGTTCAAGTATTTAGATCGTGATCAAACATTCGGATCGGCAATTTTGATGGCCTATAGCGTAGATAGAAATAAAATGCTACTTTCGACCGTCCATTTACTGCCTACTTGATGCATGGGCAAGAAATTTTTAAAAGCATGATATTTTGTTTAGGACACTTTAACTAGCATAAATCAACATCAACAGTGTGGATCATGACAATGGATATAACAACATCAAAATCCAATTGAAAGGATTCAATTCCAAATCCTTCCAAAATGATCCAAGCCTATGTGTGTGTATCAATGCAAGTGTATATATAGATCTTGGGCCCTTACAAAAGGATATAAAGCATAATCCATCCTATTCAAAATCCTTGTTACAACATCCACGTTGAAAATTCATTTCGTTGAAGTTTATCGACATATTCTAGTGTGCCCAAAACCAAAAAAAAAAATTTTTTTTTTTTGCCAATACATCATGTAGGTATAAAACAAATGGGTGTTGAAAGTGAGTTGGTTAGTTTACGGTGTACAATCTTCAAAACCCAATAATTTTTATAGGGTTTAAGGATTTGACCATAATTAAATATCCGGATAGCAATTTTCTCACCATAAAGTGTAAATTGAAACAAAATCCTATTTCCATCGTTCATTTAGTGCCTACTTAGTGCAAGAGGAAAGAAAAAATTAATAACTTAATTTTTTTATTTCAAGACACTTCAAATGGTATGCATCAATGTTAACATAGTGATTCATGTCAAGGAATGTTCCATCACTAAAATTCAATGGGAATTATTTGACCCCAAATTCATTCCAAAAAATCCAAGTCTCTCTCTCTCTCTCTCTCTCTCTGGTTGATACCCTTTAATTTATATATGTATGTGTGTGCATGTGTATAAATACGTATATTTTGTGTGTGTATGTGTTTTTTTTTTTTTTTTTTGGGGGGGGGCTTGGTTCCATTGTGAAGGATTTGGAGTGAAATCCTTTCTATTGAATTTTGAAGATCAAACATCCATTATCATAAACAGCTCTGTTAAAATTGATCTATAACATTTGAAGTGTTTTAAGACAAAATCAAAATTTTAATTTTTTTTTTGCCCATGCACAAAGTAAATAGCAATTTGGTTAGTTTAATATTGTAGAATCTTTAAAACCTAGTGAAAATATTATGATAGTCTTTTAAAGTATTTAGATCATAATCGAATGTTTGGATCAATATTTTTTAAACCCTAAAGTGTAGATGTATGGAAATGTTATTTTTTAGCATTCATTATGCGCCTACTCGACATATTGCAAATAAAATAAATTGGATTTTTTTCCGACAGGATGGATCTTCTATATAGGTAGCTTAAAGACAATTTTGAATGGGAAGTATCTTCCAAATCCTTTTAGAAGGACCCAAATGCGTGTGTATCCAACATAATAGAAACAGATGACACAAACCAGAATATTAGTGTTCATGTAGGTGATTTTTTTTAGGCACTACTACCAATTGAGATGCATGGTGTTGTTTATACCTTCTCTTATTTCAAGCAGTGATAGGGAAACAGATACGTACACAGATCTAAGAAATGCGAGTTATAAATTATTCTTTTTAATGCATTTTCAAAACCTAAGGTCAAATGCATGAACAAGAAAATTTGTATATAATAAGTACCACAAGTCCAGGAATGTTGCAAAAGCATCATACCACATGAGTGACACCATCACCTGAGTCAATCACAAGGCCTGTGAGCAATCCTGCAAGAAACAAAGTGAGCCATATTGGACAATAACATTTGAGGCAATAGAATTTGAAGGATGGAAAATCTCCAATGGAACTGATAAGACAATCAGATGGCATATATAATCAAAGTCAATATAAGTTGTTTTACCAAGCAAGTTTTTACTTCCGACATTTCACTAGTCAACATAAATCATGTCAAAAAAATCAATTAAGCAAAATGTTAGAAGCGAAAATAAATAAATAAGCACCTTGAGCATATAGTGTCAATACAGCTTGGATTTGAATGAAAGCACCACTAAAATTGTAAGTCTCGAACATGGTTTCTATCTGTTACATATAAAAGTCAGCTTGTAAGACTCTGATTCAACCATATGACACTTTATAAATGATTTACATGAGAAAAAACACGAGATTATGAAAGAGTAACTTAAATGACCAAGATGTTGAACTCACCATTTTTTCACGGTTTTTTGAAGGATTAAGAGGTGGATCTGTTAGTAAAATTTTGCACTCTGCTGGATCTATCTGAATCAAGAGAAATAGAACCAACAGCATCACTTATTCATAGCTTGAAGAAATAATGATATAAGGATATTGCTTGCATGCCACAAACCTTGAGAAAAGTAACTTGGTCAAGGATGTTGATATGTTTAGTAATTCTGATAGCCATTCTAAATAAAAAATCACTCATAGTTTAAAGTTTAGATGACACCTAGAGTGTTGAAAGGATACCTTTAGCTCGTTATAAAAAGCATGGTCCCATACATGGACCATATCATCCCAGTTTTGTACAATTCCATTGCTAACAGGGTAAGATATATCAAGTTGGTGTCTCAAGTCCGCACAAGCCTCTCCCACAACAATATCCTATGATAGAAAAGAAAGACCAACAACTTACACTTATACAATATTCAAGAGAAATTAATCACAAGTTCAAAAAGCATATTCATTATTCACATTGTAAAAATTAGCTGAAAAGTCCATGACATCATATAATTATATGAAAATGCCATGTTCTGCCACTTTGCTAAAAGAATTGCTGAGAGCAATTCCTTTTTCTTCTGTCTTAGCATGTCCACATGTGAGAGCTCAAAAGCATCATTGCATTTTTATTCATCTAATTCTCATATTCATTAATAACTCAAACATACAATTTCAATAATGGGGGAATAAATAGTTACAAATTCAAACCTTCACTTCTTGTTCCGTGAGTGACTCTTCATAACGAAGCAGTGGCCTTCCAACAACACAGGGGAACACGGAGGATGGAAAGTTTTCTCCAGCAAAGCCACACTTCACATACTGCATTGAAAGCAACAGCATCAACCCATTCAAATTTCTAAACATAATAACCTATTGTGAATTCTATTATGGTTCTATTTCTTTGTCGATACTAGGCAAAGTGTACTGCTTAGTCTTCAAACCTAGGCTCATCATCTTCATCTTCAACTATGACTTTCGCCATCTAAATGGGTTGGGTTTCTAAATTATTGCACCTAGCAAATAAAAAGAACAATCTGAAATACTCAAATTAATAGAACACACAAAAATATATTTGTAGAAATTTTACTAAAATATACAAAATCTAACAGTTATGCTGATCTCGCAGCTAATTGAACTCTTAAACAAAGCTCTAATTGGTAACGTTAACACCCCAAGCAAGCCTCTAATAAATATTCAAATTAGGCGAATCAAAATTACTGATTCTTCGGCCACATTTCCATGGCCAAAACGTAAAAAGGTAGAAAATTTTAATCGGATCAAGCTTTAGAAACGATCTATAATTTAGATCTTGAGAGGCGTGAAAGATGAGAGAAATTACCCCGGTGCCATTGTCGCAGACGACGACGTTGCGGCTGTCCATCATCGGCTTTGGTTACTTCCCTCTCCTCTCACCGGTTTCTGCATAAAATCTTCTCTTTCCTTTTGGGAAATTCTAAATGAGCACAGGACTTAACTAGTTAGCACCGCAGCCTAAAGTAAAGTGATGAGCACCACATGAGAAAGAATTGCTCACTAACACAAGGGGGTGTTCATTTAGAATTTCCATTCTTATTTTGCTTTTTTACTCGAATTTTTGGCATATACACCCTGGAGATGTGTAAAATTATATGTTTTGACCATTAATTTTGCACACATTTGGATAGAAATAAAAGTAAAAATACGCACATCCAAACAAGGGATTAAGTAATGGATGTGTTTTGCTAAAATTTGTCCAATTAGATTGCTCAAAACAGATCGATTATAAAGTTAATTTATAGACAGTTCAGAGATAGAGTGTGAAATGGGAGTTTAAAAAGGTTCAGTTGAGATAGACGTCATGCCTGTATCCTCAAGAGAATATGTATGACAACAATTTCTTTCTGGAGAAAAATAGGATTACAATCCTTAAAGCTCTCTCTCTAGGTTACAAACCTTCGGCTCTTTTGAGTTGAGGAATAATTGTTCCCTTTTTCATTTGAGAAAAGGGGTATTTATAGTTGTGAATTTGCTAGAGAATGGAAATTGTAGTTGATCTTGGATACACTAGTTTCTGTGTTTATGTAGATTTAGTTACATTTACATGATCCGCTTCCCTTATCTTCAATGATATGGTAAGTATTTGACTGGATCACGGAACTTGAATATCAATCAAAGATTTAGTGTCGAAATTTGTATCTTAAAGTCCATATAGACGTGATATAATCTCATCATGGACTTCAGATGAGGCGGGCCCTCTGTTCTTGCTGGGCCATATCATTTGGGACAAATCTGAACTGTTTTGCATTAACAGTAGTTTTAACTTCTAAGCTCATACCATCGAATTCTTAGAGTGTCGGCATGGTCTTTTCGAGTTGGCTGTGTTGTTTTCGGATCATCAAGATACAAGCAAACATTCTGTAATGTCTTCTTCACTTCAAATTCCTAATCAACAAATCTCTCCTTCTTTGAGATCTCCTTTTTGGTGCTTGATTTGTGGATTTTCTTGATTGTAATCGAGGTTAGTCCTGGAACTCACTCTTAACCATACTATTTATTTTATTTGTTGATTTTGTGAATGATTAAACTAGTTTTCAAACTTTATATGTTTTATTAAAAATGAATAAAGATAAGATTCGGAGATTTAAATCAACTGGAAAATAATACTTGTTTTTATAATAATATTGATGATTCTAGGCCATGGAAGGAATGAATGAAGATATATATATATATAGAGAGAGATGGAAATAAGCTGACAGCTCATGCAAGTTACCTGAGCTGCAGTTCATTTCCACTATCTCCAATAATCTTTTTTAAAATATTTCTTTTGGATTATGATCTCGACCCCCTAGGGTTCACTCATACCCAATTTCTTGGGTTTTAGTTTTGATTTGGACCTCCATCAAATTAAAACAAAATTAACGGTTTTCAATGAATAAAATATTTTGTATGCACTTGATGAAAGGGTAAAGGAACTCTAAAATTTATGAAATTTAATCCGAAATAAGTTAAGAAGGTAGAGATAATAAGTTAAGAAGGTAGAGATTGTAATTGGAAAAAAAATTGAAGAAAAATCATTAGATCATTATAATTTTGCCGCTAGCTCACGTAACTTTTCCTGAGTTGGCGGCTCACCTACAGTAATCCCATATATATATATATATATATATATATATATATATATATATATATATATATATATATATATATATATATATATATATATATATATATATATATATATATATATATATATATATATCAATTGAATTAAGTTGGAAAATTGCTAGAAATTCATTTTCAGTATCAACCGGTAGACCTAGCTGAGGATCAAGGACTGATTGAGTTTCGTGACACTTCTTTTCAAATATTTTTTTTGATCTTCCATATTGGAACTTTATGTTAACAACACTGAATATCTCTAGTCATCAAGGAGATATAAACTATTGACTGTTTAAATATGATTTATTATAAATTCTTTTGATATCACTTTAATGCAAAAGAATACCCTAACGGACATGAAAATCAGTGAAATACCTAATGGCATTGAATTAGCTATTAGCGAGAAAAATTTGCAAAGAATATCAAAATGCATATCAAAAGTCATCATCCACATTCTCAAGACCAAAAACGAATCTAGGTTATTATCTGCATTTTTAGGACCAAACGCGGATCAAAAGCCAACTGATGTGTAAAATCTACTGCAAGCATACAATGTCAGTGGTAGCGCTTAACAGGTCATTCCCACGAGAATCTAAAGTGTTTTGCGTTCTTACTAATTTTTTAATTCTATCAAATTAACTATGAGATTTTAAATTGAGAGAATTAGTTTTAAGTCCTAAAGTTTAGCTTGGGAATTCAAATCTATTAGAATAATAACCTAACAATGAATTATCTTTTTCTTCATAAATTTTTAATTATGCACGATCAAGTAACATATTAAAAAGATGATCTTTTTAATTTGATTTTACTTAAATGCGCCTAAGTATGACCTATCAAGTATTGTGCAAGTATAGATCATAAAAAAATAACATATTTTTTAAAAACAAATTATATATACTAGATAATCTTATAAACAAAAGCAAATAAATAAACTCCAAACCCTAATATAAGTATAGGCTATCAAAACACCAAACTTAAGTATAACCTATTAAACAAATTAGATTTACAAGTTTATTCTCTTCAATTTATTTATAGAAAAATTATGTTAATAATTCTATAAATAAAAACGAAGAATATGAATTTCAATTCTCATCTAAGTATAGATTATTAAAATATGAATTAAGCATAATCTATCAAAGAATTATGATTTACGAAATCTATCTTTTATTTATTTATAGAAAATCATGACTTTATTTCTTTTTAGAAAGAAAATGAGATAAATCCATGTTAGATCTATTAAACTAATTTCATCTACATCCTATGGCTAAAGCAAATTAGTTACTCATACTCCTAATTATCAAAAACATATATTTATATATGAAAGCCATGAAAAATTCTATTTTCCTAGAAAGCAAGATAAATCTATACTACAAAGCAAATAAATCTATACTAGAAGTAATTAAATCTATCTAAAAAGCAATTAAAATATTTCTACTTACTAGAAAGAACTTGAAAACAATGGCGCACTTTTGGAGCACTGTATTGCGACCGTCACTCTTTTAGCAAACCCTAATTTTATTAATTA
Organism: Dracaena cambodiana; assembly: GCA_036321105.1. Classification (NCBI taxonomy): domain Eukaryota; kingdom Viridiplantae; phylum Streptophyta; class Magnoliopsida; order Asparagales; family Asparagaceae; genus Dracaena; species Dracaena cambodiana. Next base: position 5,301,648 of record JAYEPQ010000019.1, on the reverse strand, counting down.
AAAATAGTACAAAATTGCATCATCAAAAACCCTAGTTTATAAGGATACGGCCTTTATATAGGTTTCGAAGAACCAAACCCTAATCTGAGTATAAGTGAGTAACTACAAAATTACGTCGAAAATCCCGTACAAAATTATATGGGCCCTATAGTGCTGCTATTTGGTGGCATTGCCGCTAAATATCGACAAAGTTTTGAATTCTGGGTTTCAACTTTCTTCTACATAATATTCTGATCCTTTCCTTTTGATATAAATGACTGTATTGGACTTATATTTTCTGCAGCTTCATGATCTTGTAACTTGGACTTTTATCTCTTTTTTAGATTTGGTTTCCTAATCCGACTCTGAGTTTATACCATCTCCTTATAGGAATAGATTTATCTGAAAAACACACTAAAAATACCCAAGTAGTATTATTTAAATACAAAAATAGATAATATGAAGCTATAAATATCCAATATATGACACTCATCACATCCCATACCTATCTTTTTCTAGTTCTCGAACAAAATTTAGACCTAAAAAGAAAAAGAAAAAAATCCTAACTCACTTTCGCAGAAAATCGCGATTGCACTTAGCATGTGCAACAAGCCGTTAAACTCCTAGATTACCCTAGTAGACGAGCTGTGTCTCGTGAGTGTTTGCAGTGAATATACCCACAAAATTCGTGACGAAAATATATTAAGGAATAAAGAAAAGAAAAATAAGGATATCAGAAATCAAGAAAAATAAAATAAATTTATACAAAAGAAAGAATTTATTTTTGATATTTTCTTCAATTAATCTTACTAATATACTAATTCAAGAACGCATTTAGATTATTAGTTTTTAAGTCAAGTATCATATCAAATACATATATTATTTTAATCAAAAATTCAAATCCTATCTTTCAATACCCACTAATAAATAATTCATTAGCTTTTATACATCTACGTGCACTTGTGATAATCTACTTTAGCCTTGGACTCCAACTCTAACTCATGATTCATCTTCTCTCTCTAAACAAAATTTTTTTTCTCTTTTTTGCGAATATTTCACTTTTCATGCGAATATTCACGCTTGCTTAAGCGCAAAGTACCAGATTACTAGATTATACTTTTTTTTTATTTCTGAGGTTATTGCCTTAATACCAGACTCACCCCTTTTTTCTTTTTTCATTTATGAGACATTGCCTTAATACCAGATTCACCCTTTTTTTAAGATTATTGCCTTAAATACCAGGCTCATCCTTTTTTTCTTTTTTTAGGATTATTGTCTTAAATGCCAGGTTCATCCCTTTTTTATTCTTTTTTTCTCGTTTAAGGAGAGAAAACTACTCAATCGTTATCATATTTATCCTTAACCTAATAAATTATTGTAAAGTAAAAAATAGATATATATTTACCTCAAAATTACTATTAGAGATATTTATTTTTCGGATTTTTATTTTTTTCATAAAATTTTAAGTGTATTATCCAATGTACTCTCCTGTCAAAGTTCAAATATAAATTTATTCTTTTACTTATAATTAGGTTGATTTATTAAAAAAATATTTTTGTATATTTTTTCATTTTTTACTTTTTTTAGATTTTTTTCAAAAAAAACTTTTTACCCTAAAAACTACCCAAAGTGTAAAATAAAGAAAATCTAAAAATAAAATAAAAATCCTAGAAAAAACTAAAAATTCTAGAAAAACACAAAAATTTCCTAACCCACTTCCCCAAGTGTATGCCCTCATATACGAATCAAGGATGGTAAAATAAATATAAAAACTATTGTACAAATATTATACAAATGATAAGATTCAAGAAAAATCACGATCTCAATATCGTCTCCTATCAACACACGGAAAGCGGTTACGACATCTTGATCGCTTTTCACTTTCATAATGTGTGCGTTTCAAACATTAAGTGGGTTCATTAAGGGGTCTCATTAATCTCCTAGTGGTCGTAAAAATTCTTTTCTACCTCTTATGGCATTTTCGCTTTTTCTTTTCCCACATACAAATTTTGGTTAGACTAAATAAATCTTCAATGAACATATTATAATCATTACAAATATTAAATAGGTATGTTGGATTATCATGAGATGTGAAGTGCACACCATGATCAAGTGAGTCACGAACTGTAAAATGTGATGGCCCTTCTAACTCACGAAGCAATTCGCGCTTCTCCATGAATAAATCTTCAAAACTTTATTCATTGTTAAGTGGCACACTCACAAACGTGTCATCATATATAAAGCTTGTGTGGGCCAACTCATCTAATAACATGATCTCCTCTTTGAAAATTTGCTCAAATATTGGTTCAACATCAGCACATGAGATAGATTCAGTATATATGTTGTAAACCATGCTTACCTTAATAGGCGAGCTCGTTATCGCCTTGCTCATGATAGAATCTAATCTCATAAGTAGACCAAATTAATTACGGGCCCATATTGGTATATACCAACAGAGATAAGTGTATGTGTGAGTTTCCTAACTAATGCAAGAAGTGGGGTGTGGTGAGATGAAATAGTGGAAGAAATATGATTAAAGAAAAATGTGATGTTCTACAGTTTATAATTTTTTTATTTTGTTTGTATTTTTTTTACAGAACCAGAGATCAAAACATAGAACAAGAGAGAAAAAAGTGGGAGAGACTCACAAAATATGCCGCTAAATGGCGGCAAATGCCTCTATTTAGCAGGGAAACCAGGGAGTTTAGCTCCCTGGTTTTTGCGGTGTACTTTTGATTCTTCTCTCGTTCCTTTTTTCTTTCTGAATCTGAACTTCTAGGTCTCTGCACACTCAACACACACTGTTAACTCGTAAAACGTTAGAAAAAGTAAGAAAACACCGTCGATCTCCGACAACGACGTCAAAAACCTGATGTGTAAAATCTACTGCAAGCTTACAGAGTCAGTTGTAGCACTTAACATGTCGTTCTCACAAGAATCTAAGGTGTTTTGCACTCTTACTAATTCTTTAGTTCTATCAAATTAATTATGAGATTATAAATTGAGAGGATTAGTTTTGAATCCTAAAGTTTAGTCTAGGAATTCGAATCCATTAGAATAATAACCTAACAATGAATAACATTTTTCTTCCTAACGTTTTTAATTATGCATGATCAAGTAACACATTAAAAATGTAATATTTTTAATTTGATTTTAATTAAGTGCCTCTAAATATGACCAATCAAGTGATGTGTAAATATAGATAATCAAAAATAACATCTTTTTTTAAAAACAAATTATATCTAATAGATAATTTTATAAACAAAAGCAGATAAATAAACTTCAAACACTAATCAAGTATAGACTATCAAAAGTCCAAACTTAAGTATAACCTATCAAAGAAATTAGATTTACAAGTTTATTCTCTTCAATTTATTTATAGAAAAATCTTGTTAATAATTCTATAAATAAAAATAAAGAATATGAATTTTAAATCTCATCTAAGTATAAATTATCAAAATATGATTAAGCATAATCTATCAAAAAATTATGATTTCTGAAATCTATCTTTTATTTATTTATAGAAAAATCATGAATTTATTTCTTTTTAGAAAGAAGATGAGATAAATCTATGTTAGATCTATTAAACTAATTTTATCTACATCCTAGAGCTAAAGCAAATTAGTTACTCATACTATTAATTATCAAAAACTTATATTTATTTATGAAAGCCATGAAAAATTCTATTTTTCTAGAAATCAAGATAAATGTATACTACAAAGCAAATAAATCTATACTAGAAGGCAATTAAATCTATCTTAAATGCAAATAAAATATTTCTACTTACTAGAAAGAATTTGAAAACAATGACGCACCTCTTGAGCACTATATTGCGGCTGTCACCCCTTCGGCAAACTCTAATTTTATTAATTAAAAAAAGTACAAAATTGCATCATTAAAAACCCTAGTTTACAAGGATATGACTAATATATAGGTTTTAGAGAGTCAAACCCTAATCTGAGTATAAGTGAGTAACTATAAAATTACGTCGAAGACCCTGTAAAAAAATCATGATGTATGGGCCCCATAATGCCGCTATTTGGTGGCAAATGCCGGTAAAATTTTGAGCTCTGGGCTTCAACTTTCTTCTACATGATGTTCTGGTCTTTTTCTTTTGAGATAAGTGACTGTATTGGACTTAGGTCTTCTGCAGCTTCATGATCTTGTAACTTGGCTCACTTTTATCTCTTTTTTGTACTTGGTTTCCTAATCCGATTATGAGTTTATATCATCTCCTTGTAAGAATAGATTTACCTGAAAAACACACTAAAAATACCGGAGTAGTATTATTTAAATATAAAAATAAATAATATGGAGGTTATAAATATGCAATATATGACACTCGTCACCATTATCCACATCCTCAAGACCAAAATCAGATATGAAGCCATCATCCTTGTTCTCAAGTCCAAATGCGGATCAGAAGTTGTTAGCGCGGAATTGGAACGCCTAGATAGCTATATGCAAAATAGATCCAAAAGATAAAGCGAGAGCAAGAGAATTGACACATAAATTTAAAGAGGTTCAGAATTGTACCTACATCCTCTATCATACAGTGCAAAACCCACTATCTCTAAAAGTAGGGTTACAATGATGTATTTATAGCCCTAGTATTTTTGAAATTCCAAAAATACCCCTGCATACACAGAAAATCTGTACCACGGTAGGCTTCACCCCCCACACCCCTAATCTATCTGCTACGAAACAACTCGACCTTCCTCTAGGAATAAGAGCCACAACTCCAACAGTAGCTGTCATCCGCATTTTCAAGGCCAAAAGCAAATCAAGAGGCATGATCCACATTTTCAAAAGTAAATGCAAATCAGAGGCCACGATCTGTATTTTCAAAATCTAAATGCACATCACAGGTAAACATCTATATTTTCAAGATCAAATGTAGATCAAGAGTCACGATCCACATTTTTAAAATTAAATGCATATCAGAGACCACGATCTACATTTCCAAAGTCTAAACGCGGATTTTAGTCCATGGTCTCATTTTAGTTATTATCAATAAACAATTAATGTATAAGTCCATGTACCCGTTTTCCCAAATTAATGTGGGGTTTTAATCCTCATTCTACACGATTAAATTAGGGGCTACACCCTCACTTTCTCTAATTTAATATAAGATTTTAATTTTTATTCTACACAATAAAGTAGCATTTACGCCATACTTTTTTCCAAATTAGTAATATTCCCCATTAAATGGTTGGTCAAATATACTAGAAATGGAACTCCTAAAACTCATATAAATAGTCTTTTATCCGTGAAGATTTCCATCAATTCTTACTATATTCAAGAAAAGGGAGAGCTTTCCTACCAAGCAAATCAAGGTTCCAAAGCATGATCTATTAAAGAAACATTAGAAAGTCGTCAAGAATTAGATCTTCACATTAACAAGTTCTTCCCTTTTCTTTATCAAATCTCAGTTAAATCTCCATTGCCGTCTTCAAAGGAAGAATAATTTCTCATTAACATCTTCAAAGAGAAGGCTTTAGATCATCGTGATGGTTTATTTAGTACATTTTCACATAACACCTATAAAGTTTTTTTCTCATCTCTTTTGAATCTTCCTCACAACCTACATTAACAGTTGCCATCAGATCATCAACAAGGCCAAAGATGAGTTCTGATTAGGTTTTCATCATCACAAGTCCTAAAATTTATATAAAAAGTTGTATTTTTTGTTGAGAGATTGTTATATTGAAGTGAGTTCTTAAATTTGAGAGATAAACCGCATATTCTACTTGCATTTTTATGATTATATAAAGTTATAACCTTTTTCTTTTATTTTTTATTAGTTTCAATTTTCTACATGAATTAAATAGTGGCTCAGCTAGGATTATTTCTTCTGTTATTGAAGCGATCATGCAGCAATATGACGATATGACTCTAAATAACACTGAAGAAACTAATCATTGGATTTGATCAGGATATAAATGAGGAGTACACCCATCAAGAATCGCATCTTAATGGTGTGATTCCCTAGCGTATGCTCTATCTTAAGGTCTGATCGGTTGTTGAATAATCTGTCCTCAAGGAGGCAACTAAAGAGATAGATATACTTATGGTAAGTAAGAGATGATTCTACAACTTATGGAGCCAAATGCTTTAATACCAATGACTCTAGGAATTTCCACCCCCTTGTAGGAGATCAAGAAGAAAACTTTATTTATTGGGTCTACACTTCAACAATACTCTCTTAATAATGTGGAAAGAAAGATGGCCTTTTCATGGCTATTTTGGATCAACGTGTTTTGAAGAGAGGTTACCGGTAAGGCAAATCCATATGAAACTACCGGTACCATCATCTCCAACTCTATAAGTTCGAGATGGGAGCTCTTAACAAGAGATATGATAGATAAGCAATAGCTCATTCCATGGACTGAATGATAGCCATGAGATACTCTTGAATGAATCAATCCTCTCACAAGAGATCCTCAGATGATTCCATAGATATATCTAACTTGAGAGATTTTTTGGACCACACGTGCAGACCTAGATGCATGCAATCACTGCTGGAGAAGCCACTAGACTTCAACAGGTTATCAAGTGCAAAACTAAATTTGAGATTTGTGGCTGTCGTTGCTAATGTTTCTGATATAACAAAAAGACATATGGAGTTGGACTTACCTTATGCTGCTGTCAACATCATTAGTCGAAAAAATTCAAGCAAGGAGCCTACAAACGAGCATCATCACGCCAACAACATTGGCTAGTATCTTAGATCCTGATTATTCTCTTATGCCTCAAAAATCTCACCATTAAAGACAATGGTCTCTACCATAGCACTAGAGTATAAACCTTCATCATAGGTACAACCAGCCATATGATTATGGTACTTAATTTGATCCTTATTATGAGTTGTGATTATGCTTGAAAAGTATAATTATTTTTATTTATTTTATGCAAGCGTAATATAATTTTATTGATTAATACATGAAATTAATAGAAAATTATTTTTACTAATCAAATTCCTCACTATGATGTTTTTGTAGGGTTTTTTAGTGTTTTTGCAGGGTTTTATATGTTAGGAAATCAAAGTATCGAAATGTATCTCAAATATCATATGAGAACTGTGAATTTACAGTTCTGGCTGTGACAGTTAACAGGTAGCTATCGATAGCCATCGACTGTTTGATGAACTCGAGAGTTGTTGCGATAGCACTGTCGAAGGGGGAACTGCAGATTGGATTTCTTGGAGATTTTTGAGAAAATTTAGAGTTTCTTTGTAAATAGAATTCTTATTAGGGTTTTGTAAGGTTATAAATAGCTAATGTAACTTAGATTTTGTAATGTTTTAGAGAGAGTTTTTAGAATATTGAATACTTTTTTAGATTCAAAATTTAGTTTTTATAATCGTTCATAGAAATCAATAAAAGAATTCTTTTTATCTTTATTCATGGTTATGATCAGTATGAGTGGCTAAATTCTTGAGTTGGTTCAAATGGAATAACAAACCCTAAGTGATTTACTTGTATGTGATTTTCTATACATATTGATTTTAATTGATTTATATAAAATTGATATCTTTGATTCTCCGTTATATTTGAAAGGATTAAGATATGATTTTAAGACTTTGATGTTTTATTGTTTGACGATATATTCGTTATTTAGTTTTGATATACCGTACACTCTTTAGGTTTATATATGCTTAGATTTTGAATATTTATTTTATTATTCAAAATGCATGCTAGATAAATTCAAAATTCATATAGGATTCACTAGAAGAAGTTATTCAAAGTATTAAATTTGCAATTTTATATATTTTATGCCTCTTGATTTATTTTCCGGTTGTAGGAACACCGCGTGATTTATGCAACTAAGATATAAAAAACATAAATACATCCAGTAAATTATTTTATGGGGGAGTTACGTCCATATGATCAATAATTTTAATTAAAGTAAATTTATATCCTCATTAATTTAGTCTTAGTTTTTAGTTAATAAAAATCAAATATTTATTTATTTTTTAGTTCCGTAATTTATTCTTAGTGTCATACAATAATAAAATAATTTTCAAGAGAATGATCTTAGGTTATTACCCTTTTACTACTGTCGATCTCTTACAGTTGGGAGTGTACGATTTAGATCACAATCAAATTTTTGGCATTACTGTTTAGAATCCATGCTATTGTATTACACTTTAGTATAGATTATAGTTCCTACATCATTAATTCTTGTGATTCTGAATTTGCATAACCTGTTAGAGGAGAGCTTCAAACAGTAAACTTGTCCGATCGTACTGAAATTCACACACACTTTCAATCCACCAAACACCTCATGACATGAGCACTAATAATAATAATAACAACTTGAATAATAATAATAATAATAGTAATAACAATAACGGATTTGGAGATGATAATACAAACGATAACTATAGCCATCATAGAGGAAATGGGAGAACTTTACAAGATTATCTATAACCTAATAGGACGATCCAACCTTCGTACATTGCATTTTCTTTGAATTTGGAATACTTTGAGATTAAGTATGGAGTAGTTCAAGTTTTACCTAAATTCTAGGGGATGAATTTAGAGACCCCAGATTTGCACCTTTGAGAATTCGAAGAAGTTTGCTCTACCTTCAATCTTCAAAACATTACTGCAAAACAACTTAAGTTTAAACTCTTTCCATTCTCCCTAAAGGATAAAGTAAAAACATGATTGCATTCTTTACGTCCCAATTCAATAGGAAGATAGGATGAGATGCAAAGAATTTTTAAAGAAATTCTTTTCTTCACATCAAACAAATTATATGTGAAAGCAAATTCTCAACTTCCGACAGAAAGAAGAAGAACCATTGTTTGAGTATTGGGATAGATTTAAAGATTTGCTACCCTCATGTCAACATCATGTTTCGAAATATGGAGGACTATAAGTACATTCTATTAAGAGTTAAATACTATAACCAAGCAATTTGTAGAAATTATATGCAATGGTAAATTTTTGAATAAAGATGCTGAGAAAGCATGGGACTATTTTTATTCACTTGCTGAAAATTTACAAGTTTGAAAAACTAAGGATATTTCGGATAGACACCAATTAAAAGAGAAACATCAGAATATAGGTCAACTTATTATATTGGAAGAAACATAAGATATAGCTGCATGATTAATTTCTATCACTAAAAAATTTAAAGATTTGCTTGTAAAGAAAATTGAGACAGTTAAGACAATAGAAGAAATTTCAAAAGTTTGTGATATTTGCAAATTATAAGAACACGTGTCTCGTGAATGTCGAACACTTTCCACTTTTAAATAAGTATTGAATAAACAAGCTAATGTCTTTAACACTGCTCCTCAACTAACAAACTACCCATATTCACAAATGTATAATCATGATTAGAGAAATCATTCAAATCTTCAATGAAAGTATAATCCTCAACAACAATTCATAATCAAAACAAGCCACCCACTAATCCAACCTCAATAATATGTCCAACCTTCTAATCAACCTTAGCTGTACCAACTACTATTAAAGAGAAATTTTGAGGATAATTTATTTTAGATACAGTAGAGAATGTATCAGATGATCCAAGCACAACAACAATTTACTTAGTCATAGCGAATGATCAACAACCAGAATGCAAAAACCTTCAGCGATAGCCACTCATAGATAAGCCATCTCAATTTTACATTGCAAACAAAAGAAAAATGTAAACTACCATCTCAGCCGGAGGCCAGTACTTAGGTAAAGTCAAAGGTATAAATAATATTGATTTTTTCCATTCATAATGATATATATGAGATAACTGCTAAAATAAATTTAAGAAGTGGTAAATTTCATGAGCCCTTTTCAAAAGAAATTATTGAGGAGAAATATGGCAATAATTCAGCACAACAATCTAAAAATAATAATTCTAAAGAAGCCACTTCTACAAATTATAAACCACCTGTATCGTTTTCTCAAAGATTAAAATATAAAAATATTAATGCATCTTATGTTGATATATTGGAAATTTTCAAATAGGTACAAATCAATATACCTCTGCTGGAAGCAATTAAACAAGTCTCATCGTATGTAAAATTTTTAAAGGACTTGTGCACCATCAAAAGACGTTATAATTTTCAGAAGAAAGCATTTCTTACAGAACAAGTAAGTACATTATTCCATTCTGAAATGCCTCTTAAACACAAAGATCCTGAATGTCCTACCATTTTTTGTATGATAGGTCAATATAATATAGAAAAAGGTTTGTTAGATTTGGGGACTAGTGTAAATCTCTTACCATTTTTGTTTTAGAAGCACCTAGATCTAGGAGAACTTAAAGCTATATCAGTCACACTACAATTCGCCGATAGGTCGGAAAGGCTTCCTAAGGGTATTGTGGAAGATATTTTAGTGCAGCTTGAAAACTTTTACTTCCATTGGATTTTATAATTATTAATACTGCACCTTAAAGAATTCACGTATTCATATTCCAGTTATCCTCAAACATCTATTCTTAGTTACAGCTAATGCAATTATAAATTGCATGAAAGATGTAGTAAAATTTTCATTTGGAAATATGATCCTTAAACTTAATATTTTTAATGTTTGCAAACAACCGAATATAGATAAAGATGAATTGCACGACATTAATTATATTGAATAAATCCGTGATTAAGGAGATATCGTATCATTGTGCATATCTGATCCTTTGGAGCTAGCATTAATAATGAATGATGACATTCTTGATTATCTCAAATCCAAACATATTACTGAAATAATAAAATATTTAACTGATTCTCAATGTTCGAATATCACGAGATGGACCCCAGTAAAGGACCCCAGTAAAGGAAGTATATGAAGAGTTTCCTCAAATTACAAATAAATTGATACTATCTGATATTCAAGCATCGATACTTGAGCTAAAACGCTACCTGAAAATCTCAAGTATGCATTTTTTAGGACCTAAAGAAACTTTTCCAGTGGTCATTTTCAGTGTATCTTAATGAGGGTCAGGAAGAGCAACTACTATCGATATTGGAAAAGTATAAAGGAGCTCTTGAATGAAATATGACTGACATCAAATGTATGGATCCCCTTATTTGTACACATCATATTATTTTAGAGGATAGAGCCAAGCCAATGAGGCAAATACAACGAAGACTTAACCTTACTATAAAGGAAGTGGTTAAAACTGAAGTTTTGAAACTACTTGATGCTAGCATCATCTATCCAATTTCTGATAGTAAGTTGGTAAGTCCAACCCAAGTTATTCCGAGAAAGAGTGGGATAACAGTAATTAAAAACGAGCATAGAGAAATGATACTTACTCGTACTACTACAAGTTGGCATATGTCACCGATTATCGAAAGCTAAATCAAGTAACACGCAAAAATCACTTTCCATTCCCATTTCTTGGCCAAGTACTTGAACGAGTTGTTGGGCATGAGTTTTACTATTTTCTTAATAGTTATTCTGGTTATTATCAGATTGAAATTGCTTTAGAGGCCAGGAAAAGATAACTTTTACCTCCCCTTTGGTACTTTTGCTTTTAGAATAATGCCATTTAGATTATGTAATGCACCCGTAACATTCAAATGTGTATGATAAGTATTTTTAACGAATGGTTGAAAATTATCTAGAGGTATTCATGGATGATTTCTCTGTATTTGAAAATAATTTTGAATCTTGTTTAACTAATTTAGGATCTGTGTTTAAAAGATGTTAATAGAAAAATCCACTCATAAATTGCGAAAAAATATCACTTCATAGTTATAAAAGGTATTGTGTTAAGCCACATAGTTTTATCTAAAGGGATGGAAGTAGATAAGATTAAGATTGAGTCTATTTCTAGAATACTGAAACCTAAAGCTGTGAAAGACATATTCATTCTTAAAATATGCAGGTTTGAATGGATGAAGGTGTGTTAAACAGCTTCAAAACCCTTAAGGAGATGCCCATCACCGCACCAATAATGCAACATCCAGATTGGCTACTTCCATTCGAGATTATGTGCTATGCAAGCGACTATACAATTGGAGCTGTACTAGGGCAACAAAAGGATAAAAAAGCTCACGTGGTTTACTATGCTAGCAAGACTCCCAATGCCACTAAGATGAATTATACCACAGCAAAGAACAAGCTCTAGCTGTAGTTTTTGCTCTTGATAAATTTTGTTCATTTATTTTTGACTCACATGTAGTTGTTTTTACATATTATTCGATGCTCAAATATAGTTTGTCAAAGAAAGATGAAAAACTACGACAAATTTGATGGATACTACTGCTCCAAGAGTTTGAACTTAAAATTAAAGATAAAATGAGAGTAGAGAATGTAATTGCAGACCACCTCTCTCGACTAACTTTTGATAATGATAAGCTACCAATTAGGAATTCATTCCCACATGAGCAGCTATTTTCAATCAGAATAACTCTCTAGTATGTGGATATTATTAATTTATTTATTGCAGGTGATGTATAGTTCTACTGCAAGTGCACAGTATCAATTGTAGCGCTAACATGTCGTTCTCATAGGGATCTAGAGTGTTTTGCAATCTTGTTAATCCCATTATTCTAACGAGTTAACTAATAAGTCTAGATTGATGATTTGCAATTCTAATTAGCCTAGCATATGGAATTCACTAGTTTACAACCAATATTATCTATTTCGTCTTCTTTCTTCCATAAAAATATGATCTTTTAGTTTAGTTTTTATTTAAAGTATTCTCAGTATGGACTATCAAGTGACGTGCAAGTATAATCCATCAAAGAAATTAATTTTTTATGGAAATACGGTAAATCATTAGATAAATTCAACAAAACAAATAAAACCAACAGCTTCAAATCCTAATTAAGTATAGGCTATCAAAATACTTAAATTAAGTATAACCTATCCAAGTTTTAATCTACGAGTTCTTGTGTTTTTATTGTTTCATAGAAAATTCCTATCTTTTTTATTTTTATTTTAGAAAGAATACAAATAGATTATATGAGGTTGATCCCTAATTTCATCTACATCTTAGAACTAAACTAATTAGCTGCTCATACGCCTAGTTAACAAAATCCTACTTTTATTTATGAAAGCGATTAAAAATCTTATTTTTCCTAGAAAGCAATTAAATATTTACACTAGAAAGCAAGATAAATCTATCTAAAAAGCAAATAAAATAATTAAACTTATAAGAACAAACTTCTAAACAATTACGCACTTCTGGAGCACGGTATTGTGGCCATCACCCCTTTGACAAACCCTAATTTTATTAAATAATTTTTGAGTATAAAATAGCATAATAAAAAACCCTAGTTACAAGTACACGACCAATATATAGGTTTCTGAGAGCCAAACCCTAATCTGAGTGCAAGTAATTATAAAATTACATTAAAGACCCCATAGAAAATTTACCCAGATTGGGCCCCATGGAGCCGCCAATTGGCGGCAAATGCCACTAAATAGCGGCAAAACTATGATATCTTGGCCCCAATTTTCTTCTGCTTGAGTGTCTTCTCTTGTTACTTTGATTTTGATGACTGTAATCAACTTTGACTCTCCGCAGCATCATGGTCTTGTAGTTTTGCTCACTTTTAACTTCTCATAGGGCTTAGTTTCCTAATCTGATTTTGAGTTTATAAAATCTTCTTATAGGAATAGGTTTATCTAAAAATACACTAAAAATACCCGAGCAGCATTATTTAAATACAAAAATAGATAATATGGAGGTTATAAATATGCAATATATGACACTCATTACACCCCGACACCTATCTTTTTGGTAATACTCAAGCCAAACCTAGACCTAAAAAGAAAAAGAAAAATCCCAACTCACTTTTGTCGGAATCGCGATTGCACTTAGTATGTGTAATAAACCTTTAAACTCCTAAATTACCCTAGTGGACGAGTGGTGCCTCGCGAGGGTTTGCAGTAAATATACCCACAAAATTCATGAAGAAAATATATTAAGGAATAAATAAAAGAAAAATAAGAATAACCAAAAATCAAGAAAAAATTTTTTATATAAAAGAAAGAAAAATATTTTTTTGATTTTTCTTCAATTAAGCTCACTAATATACCAATTCAAGAACGTGTTTAGATTATCAAGTTTCAAGTCAGGCATCATATCAAATATACATATCATTTTAATAAAAAATTCAAATGCTATCTTTCAATACTCACTAATAGATAATTCATTGGATTTTATATATCTACGTGCACGTGTGATAGTCTACTTTAGTTTTGAACTCAAACTCTAATTCATGATTCATCTTTTCTCTCTAAATAATTTTTTTCTTTTTTGTAAATATTTTACCTTTCATGTGAATATTTACGCTTGCTTAGGCAAAAAATACCCGATTACTCGAATCGTACTCTTTTTTTTTGCGAATATTTCACATTTCATGCGAATATTCACGCTTACTTAGGCGCAAATTATGCAATTACTTGGATCATACTCATATTTTTTTATTTCTAAAGGATTATTGCCCTAAATATCAGGCTCACTCTTTTTTTAGGATTATTGTCTTAAATACCAGGCTCAACTCTTTTTTTATTCTTTCTTCTTTTTTTCTTGTTTAGAGAGAGAAGAGTACTTAATCATTATCATCTTTGTCTTTAACCTAATAACTATTGTGAAGTGAAAAGTAGATGTATACTTAACTCAAAATTACTATTAGTGGTATTTATTTTCGGATTTTAATATTTTTCATAAAATTCTTAGTGTATCATCCAATCTACTCTTCTATCAAATTTCAAATCTAAATTTATTCTTTTATTTGTAATTAGATTGATTTATTGAAGAAAATATATAATATTTTTTCAGTTTTTTCTTTTTAGTTAGTTACCCTAAAAACTATGCGAAGTGTAAAATAAAGAAACCCAAAAAAATCTAAAAATAAAATAAAAATTCTAGAATAAAAACTAAAAATCCTAGAAAAACACAAAAAAAAAAAATCTTCTAATCCACTCTCCCATTCCTAAACTTGTGTATGCCCTCATACACAAATTATTGGTGTCGTTTTCTTTGCCTCTTACTCGATTCTCAGGGTGCATGACATGCACGTGCAGTAGAACTCCCTCCGCGGTTAACTTGTTTCAATCGATGCCAAATTTTTCCAAGAGCGACAATATTGATTTGCTCAGTGGGATCTATTGGCAAGCTTGATCAAAGAAGGTATCATCCTTCTCCTCTTGTGTTGACTCAGTGGCATATATATCTTCATAAAGCGTGTTTCTGTTTCAATCATCTGAAACAACAGCGTGATATGTCACTGATATGTGCTCTACGACTATAGAGACACGTGAGGGTGCATATGCATCAAACTCTGCACCAGACATAAATCTGTGACATAATTGTGTAATCAGACACGGCAGAGGCAAACTAGTCCTCGATCGCATCTTAACATCTATAAGCATGTCAACAAATTGTGTGCATATACAAAAATGATTATCCTGACGCATGATGCAATCAACATGTAACGTGGGTGTGTAAAATGAGGACATGTATGTAATACCCATTATGTTGGTGTGATCCAGCGACAAGTCGTGTGTACAATGCGATAAAGCATCTTACTATTGATCCCTCTATGAAGTGTCACTCTGCAATTAGGACTCATCCGTGTAAGATATTCCTCAATCACGTCTGGGGTTTGATTCTCAGGGTGAAGGAGGATACCAATGAATGCAGAGATGGCCGCTGCGTGCACTTCGTAGATTTCTCCATGACAGTGGAGTTTAATGGTTTTGCGATTCTCTGAAATATCGAATTTTGCAAAACTTGCATAAAACTCCTCTACTAACTCTAAAATGTAAAATGAATTAGGCATGTATACTAAGTAATTTTATCTCAAAGTTTCTATAGTGGATAAAAAAATATACCAAAAATGCAACAAAAAGTTTACCAAAATATTTTTCATACACAAATCGTGCCATTAGACTACACCAGAGATTTCTCAAAAATATTCTAATTTAACAGTAAATAGAAGATCTAGGAATCTCACATCTCCTGAAGTTTCAGAGGGAAATGCCCAAAAAATGCCACTGTTTGGCAATTTTTGCTGCTGTTTGGCGGCAGAAAGAGAGCATCTAGGGCACGGCTTCATGGAGGAGGAAATCTAGCTGCTGATGGCCTCTAAATTGAGTTCAAAGTGAATAATCTCGACTGTTCTGTAATGAAGAAACAAATAGGGCCAAGGGGGGTTTTGGGGAGGATGAGTGCTGTTAGGGTTAGATTGGGGCTGGTTTGAAAAATTTATAGTGATGACAAATTTCGATCAGCCTCTCACTTTTCTGCAGTTTTACTTTGCAACCCTCACTTCTATTGTACCCTGCATCATGTTAGTAATACACAATATACAAAATAAACATTCTAATATACAAATGAATACATTCCCCTACGCATAGATTTGGTCGTGAAGTATCACAATCTCTGCATTATCGCTCGCTCGAGTCTCTAAAAACGATTTTAATCTCTAACCATTCACTTTAAATAAATCACCGTTTTTAGGGTTCTCGATATCGATTTCACCGTGACGTTGCACTGCGCGTACTATATACGGTCCATTCCATTTTGACCTTAATTTTTCAGGGAATAAATGTAATATCAAATTATATAAGAGAACTTTTTGCCATGGTGTAAATGACGTGCGAATAATCGCATTGTCATGAACACTTTAGTCTTCTCTTTATAAATCTTAGCGTTCTCATATACATCCCTTATAATCTCATCAAGCTCATTAAGGTTTACTTTTGCTGCTCACCGGCCTTTTCAAGTTCAAAGTTAAGGAACTTAATGGCCAATAAAGGCTTATGCTCAAACTCTACCGGTAAATGACACACTTTTTTAAATATCAACCGATAAGGAGACATGCCTAAATTGGTCTTGTAAGCACCTTCTTGAGCTGCTCAAAGGCTCTAAGACAATTAGGTGTGAAATCAAATGGCACGTCCTTGGCCAGTAGATGTGTCAAAGGCCTAGCAATTTTGCTAAAATTTTTGATAAATCTTCTATAGAACCCAGCATGACCAAAGAATGTGCGTATATCTTTCACTGATCGCGGAGGTGAAGATTCACGATGAGGTCCACCTTGGCTTTGTCAACCTTGATACCATCCTTCGAGATGACATGCCCTAGCACTATGCCATTTTTGACCATGAAATGATATTTTTTCCAATTGGGTATCAAATGTTTGTCATCACAACATGTGAGAACTAATTCTAAATTATACAGACACTCTTGGAATGAATCTTTGAAAATAGAGAAATTATCTATGAAGATTTCAAGAAATCGTTCAACCATGTCGGAAAAAATACTCACCATGCACCTTTGGAATGTGGCAGATGCATTGCATAACCCAAAGGGCATACTTCTGTATGTAAAGGTGCCAAATGGACATGTGAACGTGGTCTTTTCCTGATCCTCCGGAGCGATGAGAATTTGGTTGTAGCCAGAGTATCCATCTAAGAAATAATAGAACTCATGTCTGACCAACCGTTCCAGCATCTCATCAATAAAAGGTAAGGGCAAGTAGTTCTTCCTAGTTGCAGTATTCAGCTTTCTATAGTCAATACAGACTCACCATCCCATTTGCAAACGCATCGAGATAAAATCATTGCATCGTTCTTGACTATAGTGATTTCAGACTTCTTAGGCACTACTTGAACTGGGCTCACCCATGCACTATTAGAGATAGGATAGATGATCTCATTGTCAAGACACTTAAGAATATTCTTCCTCACAGTTTCTTTCATTATCGGATTCAGTCTACTTTGAGAATCTCTTATAGGTCGTGTATTATCTAGTATATGAATTCCATGCTGCACTATAGATGGACTTATCCCCTTTATATCGGCCATACTCCAGCCTATGGCTTTCCTATGTGCTTTCAACACTAATATGAGTGCTTCTTCATGAGTTTCAGTCAAATCTGTAGAGATAATGATTGGTAGTGTGTCATGTTCACCCAAGAAAAACACCGTCATAATCGGTTATGTTGCGCCTA
Organism: Dracaena cambodiana; assembly: GCA_036321105.1. NCBI lineage: Eukaryota > Viridiplantae > Streptophyta > Magnoliopsida > Asparagales > Asparagaceae > Dracaena > Dracaena cambodiana. Next base: position 5,283,743 of record JAYEPQ010000019.1, on the reverse strand, counting down.
TAAGCAAGCGTGAATATTCGCATGAAAGGTAAAATATTCTTAAAAAAAAGAAAAAAAGGAAAAAAATTGTTATGAGAGAGGAGATGAATTATGAGTTAGAGTTGGAGTCCAAAACCGAAGTAGACTATCACATGTGCACGTAGATGTATAGGAGCCAATGGATTATCTGTTAGTGGGTATTGAAAGATAGGATTTAAATTTTTGATTAAAATGATAAGTGTATTTGATATGACGCTCGATTTGAAAATTGATAATCTAAATGTGTTCTTGAGTTTGTATATTAGTGAGATTAATATACAAATACCGTACAGTGTCAGTTGTAGCGCCAAAAAGCAAGAAAAATACCATCGATCCTTGACAACAGCGCCAAAAATTTGATGTGATAAATTACTGCAAGCGTACAGTGTCAGTTGTAGCGCTTAATAGGTCGTCTCATAGAGATTTCAAGTGTTTTGCGATTCTTACTATTTCTTTAGTTCTAGTGGATTAACTAAGAGTTTCTGAATTGAGGGAAGATTGGTTCTAAGTTCTAGAGATTAGCCTATGATTTCGAATCCATTAGAATAATAACCTAACAATAAATTATCTCTTTCTTCCTATCTTTTTAATTATGCACGGTTAAGTAACATATTAAAAAGGTGATCTTTTTAATTTGATTTTAATCAAGTGCCCCTAAGTATGACCTATCAAGTGATGTGCAAGTATAGACCATAAAAAAATAACACCTTTATTAAAAATAAATCATATCAACTAGAAAATCTCATAAACAAAACAAAAGAAATAAACTTCAAATCCTAATCTAAGTATAGGCTATCAAAAGACCGAACTTAAGTATAACGTATCAAAAAAATAAGATTTACAAGTTTATTCAAGTCAATTTATTTATAGGAAAATCTTTATTGATAATTCTAAAAATAAACAAAGAATAAAAATTCCAAACTTCATCTAAGCATAGATTATCAAAATATTAATTAAGCACAATCTATCAAAAAAATATGATTTGTGAACTCTATCTTTTATTTATTTATAGAAAATCATAACTTTATTTATTTATAAGAAGAAGATGAGATAAATCCATGTTAGATCTATTAAATTAACTTCACCTACATCCTAGGGCTAAAGAAAATTAGCTATCTATATTACTAATAAGCAAAATCGAATTTTTATTCATGAACACAATAAAATCTAATCTAGAAAGCGAATAAATCTATACTAGAAAGCAATTAACTCTATTTAAAAAACGAATAAAGAATTAAAAGTAATGGTTTACCTCTGGAGCACGGTATTGTGGCCGTCACTCCTTCAGCAAAATCCTAATTTTATTAATTTAAAACAAGTACAAAATTTATAGGATTTTCTTAGAATATAAGAATACGACCAATATATAGGCTTCAGAAATCAAACTCTAATTCTAACAGAACTGAAAAACTACAAAGTTATAACGAAATCACTGAAGAAAAATTAGCTTGTAGGGCCCACTTGAGGCTGCTATTGGGCGGTAATTACGCTAATTGGCTACATGTTTTTGAGATATTGGCTTGAAATTTCTTCCGCATGAGTCTCATGTCTCGTACTCTTGGTTTTCTTGATTGTATTTGACTTTTGACTCTCGAAAGTATTTTAATCTTGTAGTTTTGCTCTTTTTAAACTCTTTTCTTGACTTGATTTCCTAATCTGACTCTGATTTCATGCCATTGTTTGCTAAAAAATTGGACCTTTCCTTCCATTATAAAATTTTTGGATTACAACGAAAGGATCTGGATTACAAAACTGAGGAATAACAAGAACGGGAATATCGATTAATTTCCTTTTGATGTGTGTTCGGGTGGTGATGGAGCTTCTTTCTCTGGACTCCTGAAGAAAACCCGCTCTCGATACTTCTGAACTCTCCAAACTCTGCCCAAAAGTGCCTTCTCTGGAATCCACTCCTGTGTTTTATAGACTGAGGAGGCTTGAAATCTGGATTGAATCCGCCCTGAAAAATCGGATCACGAAATATCAGCAAAATAAATAAATGGAACAAGACGGAAAACAACCTGTGGGTTGGCACCTGCGGGATCGCTCCCGCGGGTGCCCACTTGCGGGATCGCTCCCGCGGGTTGGCACCTGCGGGAGCCCTCCCGCGGGTGCACCCGCGGGAGTTCTCCCGCGGGTGCACCCGCAGGACTCTCCCGCGGTGGTTTCCGCAGTATATATATATATATATATATATATATATATATATATATATATTATTTTTTATATTTTTTTTAGTGTCTACATAACCCCCTCCAAAGTTTTTGAAATTTCGTAATTAATTTGTAATGAATTTCAAAATACTTTGGACTCTTTCCTTTTAACTGGGATTACCTAGATATTTGGATTTTAATTTGGATAGGAATAAGGATTATGATAGGAAAAGGAATTTAAATAAATACCCAAATCCTATTTGGACTCTAATAAATATTTTAACCAAACTTTAATTTTGGTCAGAATTTTGATTCCTTTTTCTATTTGAACTCCAAGTAATTCACTACAAATACACATAGATCTCCACATCTTCTTCTCATATTCAGAAAATCTCTTGTTCTCTTATTCCGAGAGATTACTTTCTCCTTACCCAATCTAATGCTTCCTCAAGCACTTCGCATCCACATGATTTAAATCCTGAGGATCGACACGTGGGCGTCATCGCTGGTGTTGATCTCTCCTCTTGTGAGGATCGATACGTGGGTGTCACCGCCGGTGTTGATCTCTCTTCCCTGATATCAGGTAAACAAACGGTCATCCGTTTACTTTAAAATCACTTTTGCGATTATTACGAAAGAGATTTCATTATGACATAAATATAACAGATTTACGCAGAGCTGTGCATAGCTACGCAAGGGTGACAACATATGTGGCACGGAGGGTGGCACCGCAGGTGGCACCGCCGGTGTCGACCCGGGGGTGGCACCGCGGGTGGCACCGGCGGGTGGCCACGCTGCTATTTCTTTTTTAAGTGAAGATTTGAACTAAAGTTTTATTTTCTCTCTTACAGTTTCTTATTCAATAGATCCTTTATCCAAGAATCATTACTTCGGATTTTCGGACAGTCCGAATAATCAATCTCACTTTGGATTTGACGGTCACATCCCTTTAGTGGAGGAACGAAGTAGTGTGGATCGACGACAGAAAATTATTAGCTGCAACCCACTCACAGCTCGTGAGTTAATCACTGATTCCGTTTTTGAGGGCGCAAATAGACAGATTTTGAAGAAGTCGCAATTTCTTTTTGGTGATGTCATCAACCAACCAGACGAAGACTTATGGGACACCACTAAGTGGTTGAACAATGCTGGAGGTCGACACATGTTTATCCCAGACTTGGGGCGTAGCTATTCCTTATCATATCTCCAGTGAACTTCGTATTCACGTGTGATGTCTTGACCAATCACTCGCAGTAGTCATGGCGTTGTGACAGGGAGATTTAACAAAAACGGTCCATTTGTAGACGACCCAGCAAAATATGTTACAGGTCTATTGCCTGGTAGATTCGGCAAAGACCTCCCTGTTGGAGAGCATCCAAAACGAGCAGATACATTTATTAACCAATTTGCAGATGCCAATGGTCAATTCCCAGCTCATGATTTCCGCACTCTTGGATGGATTCACTCCACTTCACGATCATGGTGGTCTCGGATGACCCATTTCATTCTAGTGAATTTCAAAACACGTTTAGGGAGGCTTGGCCTCTATCGTGCAGTGCGTAATGTAAAGATTGGTCTTCCACATAGCTCCCCTCACTTCTTCTGTATACTGGAGATGTATAATCCGGAGACCAATACTTTCTTCACCCATGTTGGAGAATTGAGATTCGCACTTCATGAGATGCATGAAATTTCAGCATTATCCATAGACGAAACCCCTTATGAGGAGTATGTTCTGAATATGAAAGAACTACTCCGCCTCAAGGCTATTCCCAATGCATACTCAACTTACTGGGAGCTGATGTGTCACTATAACATTTGCGCCGATATCTCCAAGCCATGAAATCAAGGGGCGCGCTAGGCCCGAAATCAAGGGGTGCGACATAAGGCATGGGCAGAATATCTATTCCAAAATTTGGAAGGAAATGAGCGTAGTATCCAAATACGTGCTGCTTGCGATATGGATACTATCAATGAAAGAATTGGTGCCTGCTTCGCAACGACATATACAGCAGAATCTGATGAAGATGGGTTTAAAGCTCAGACCGTTTTTGAAAGTTACCACTACCAGGCAGCTTCCCTTATATCGGAAAATGCTATTTTTGCCGGATATCTCATGTTGTGGTTGTAGCGCTGTGTGGTACCTACCTTATGTCGTGAAACTGTCACCGTTGAAGTTATTTACCCAGCAATCTTACTAGCGTTCGGCCAGTTTCTGGGACTATTATCAGCTATAGTTTGTAGTCTGCAACGTGCCTTGAGAGATATAATTACTCAATTTTACAAAGTCCAGCAGGTGGAAGATAAGGATGGTAACAATATCTTCAAAATGCCTAATCCGCGTATTGACCTGCCATTCACCTATTTGATGACTTGGTTCGTGCTGCACTGTCCCGAACTAATGACTTCCCTTTTAGGACTCATTGATCATGCCACTCCTCATGTGCAACGCTTCGAAAACTGCTCCTGGAATGGAAAGTATATGGCTAAGATCCGACAAATCCTTGGGCGATACCAAAACTATCATATTTACCGCTGTTTTCCAAAATTTCTCGGAGGAGGTTATAGCAGCGAACTTGAAGATAGTCTTGGAAATGATGGCTATACAATCTTGCCATCGGGTTGCTTCTGGTGGCTCATCAATATTCGACCAAGTCATTTGATTTTTCGACAAGGTCAAATTTGTTTTATGGAGCCCTATACACCAAGTCGTTTCGCGCGTCAGTTCGGGTATGATCAGCTATATGTTGACAACTCAAACTCTTATCTCCGTCATGAGGGAAATCTTTTCGAGGGTGCACGAGGATGGTATCATTTTGCCAGGGGGTACAAAGGCATCATTTACTCTTCCAAGCCAATCACCGTCTTTTTTTGCGTCAATGAGATTCTGCAATTGGTACGATCTTACAGATATTATCCCTGGTGACTATCAGGTGAATCATTCCTTTTTAAAGCATATTGAGGCATCATATAGATCCTTGAAAAAGGGTCTGATGCGTGAATTCCAGTCCATAAACACCTCTCTTAGTTCTGATAATAACGATGGGGATGGACAAGATGATACTTCTACTCCAGCCTCTCCTTATGGAGGCAAATCCGCGTCGAAGCGTTCAAACCCTAGAGGAGTCAAGGTCCCTCAAATGAAGAAGAAATTTCAGGCTCGAGTTGATAATTCGGTCCTTGGACGAACTGTGAGTCATTCAGATCTGCCGACCATGACTCATTCAGATCCACCAACCACAAGTCATTCAGGTCTGCCGACCACAACATCTATAGTCTCACCAATCATTCCATCTAGAAATGACTTTCCTGTTATCACTTCGGCATTTGGGTCAGGAGGACCTTTGTCTACCACAACTTCTCCAGTATTTTTTAACGTCACACCGCCAATGACTTCTTCTAATGAGACTGCTAGGATGTATGGTTTTGCAGCTTTCTCCATACTTAAGACACCTGCTATTGTAAGTCCAGTCCCTAAAATTGCAAATTTTGACAGGAGTAGACCAACCATTAGGGATACAGGAGTCTTAGAGCCGACGGGTACTGCATTGGGAGTTACTGCACTAGATGACTTTCTATCATCTCCCAGTGAAACCGCTTTGCCTAGTCCAACACCAAGACTTATCCCTTCGGGTGAGCATTTTTCTTTAAGGATTGGACTTTACTCCTTTTCCACCCCCTTTTTTTAAGTACATATTCGTTTGTATTTCAGGTGGCGAAGATCCAATGATTCACGCCTCCACGACCGCCAAATCAGATTTTTTGGAACTAGTGGATTATTCTAGCGTAAGTGGGGCAATTTGTGACTTTGACGGTCTAGGCTCCAATGGAGAGTTCGACAGTGATTACTTTTATCAACCCAACATGGATAAAATCTCTCACTTACCCTTGAAGGTTTTAGAAGCGGATAAACCTGAGGGATCTGGTTCTATTCCCACAACTGCCACCGATACAATTCTTCCAGCAGGTATTTGCACACTTTCTCCATATTGCAAAAATCTTTTTGATGATAATACCTGACCATTTTATTTATATCATATGCAGGTGATGTTAATGTATCTTTAATATTTTCTTCGGAGGCTTTAGTAAAGTCTGTGAGCACAGAAAGGTTTCCTTCACCAACACGCATGGTTTCATCACGTTCCAATGCTATGGGATCAACGTTTGGCGCAGCGGCCGTGCCGCTAGCGTTAGCGATCTCGACAATAGAGGTAATGACAACTCCAGCAAGAGTTGTGACTAATTCATTGGGTGCGGCGGCTACTCCATTATCAGAATCACATATGGCATCAGTACCTCCTGCTGTCACTCCAGCATCCATACGTCCTTTTCCTGCAGCTTCAACAAATTCGAAACAGAATTCGGTCTCTGGCTTTAGTGAAAGAATTATTAGTCGCAACGTCGAACTCTTTCTCGAACTCTTTTATGGATGCATTGAGGAGATCCTCAACGGAGAGGATTCTCTGGAGAAGGTTCATCCTCTCATGGTGAGTCACCTAGACCATATCACCAGGATTAGAGGACCGCAGCGAGCAGCTCCTTATAGGGCTCGATGGGACGAACTGGAGCTCCAATTGTCATTGCTCAATAGTCTGCACCAAGCTGATCTTGCCGAGATGACAAACCAAGAAGTGGCTCGCTTACGAGCCCAAAACTTGGCTTTTCATGCCGAACTGCAGTGGAATATAGAACATCAAATCCAACTAGTCGCGGGACTCCAAGGTTCTTCAGAGAAGTTAACTTGGGACCTGGCCCAGATTGAGAATAATATCGAACACCGCTGTAACTCAATAAGCTGCGAGCGGGACATCATTACTAAATCTCAAGCCTCGATTGCTAATCTCGAACTTGAAATTCAAACTTTTTCTAGCAAAGCATATGAGATCTCACGGTAACAAGAACAAACAGAGCATGATATCGTCGTCGACATCAAAGAGTTAGAAGAATTCAAGACTCAAGCTGCACAACAACCTCCCATGGATGAAATGGACTTGCAGAGGAGAGTTTTAGAGACAACAAGGGAGAGCCTCCACCGCAGGCTGCAAGAGGTAGAAGATGCTTTAAAGGTTTTGTCTCAGAAGTAATTATTATTATTATTTATTGGTTATTTGTTATAATACAGAAAAAAAACTTTGTTGTGTGCTGCTGTATCATTATTATTATTATCTTTCTATCCTTTTTTTTAAAAAAAAAAAAGAAAAGAAAATTTACTATCATTTATCTATTTATTCTTATTTTATTACATACGTATATGTATTTTATACACTTCATGGATAGTGACTCAAACTATTCAGAGGCTCAGGACTTGATAGTGAGAGTTTTCAGATAAATTTAATCCTAACTGTTCAGCGACATATAGTGCGACCTATTAGGATTTACGAACAATAGGCAGATGTATGATGTTAACGTGCCTAATAATGACAAGCAGAGGTATAATATTAACATGCTTATAGGATGACAAGTAGAGGTATAATGTTAACTTGTTTATAGAATGACAAACAGAGGTATAATGTTAACGTGCCTATAGAATCCTAACCGTTCAGTGACGTCTAGTATGACGAATTAGGAAAAGACAGAGATATCATTAAACATGTCTTGGGGCTCAACCTATTCAGAGGATCTGGTCGTGATAGGAATGAATTAGCTGACTAAACAGAGGTGATTGTTAATGTGTTTGGTCTCAAAATTTTGACTATCAGAGGTAACTGTTAACTTGATAGGGAAAATGATTATCGTCAGAGATGACTTTTAACTTAACGATATTAAAAACATGTTCATCAGAGGTTGTAACATTGGACTTGATGAAGTGTGCATTTTGTTTTTTTATCAGAGGTGAAATCTTAACTTAACAAAGAATTGATCTAATATAAGGTTTTTAACAAACCCCCAGCTATCAATGGATTTGATTAGCCTTTACCAACTACCGTTTGAGTTAGGCTAGCTATGCTATTCCCCTCAGCATAGTGAGTTATCGAAAGTTTTGTTTGGGTTTAGAGGCCAAAAGTTCCTTTTCCCTTTACTTTAGTAGATTTGGACAATGATGTATCATTACATTTAGATAAGGATATTATCGTGACAGATCGTCGTAGGATTTTTAGCAAACCCTTAGCTATCAACGGATTTGATTAGGCTTTACCAACTACTGTTTGAGTTGGATTAGCCATACTTTTTCCCTCAGCATAGTGAGTTATCAAGGGTTTCGTTTGGGCTTAAATGCCAAACTTTTTCTTTTCCTTTTGCCTTAGCAGTGTTGGACAATTCATACTTTTACCCACAGCATGAAGGGGTTGGCGAGAAACTGGTTCTCTTCCCGTTGCCTTGACGGCATTGGGCAGTTCACGCTTTTTACCCCCAACATGGTGGGGTTGGCGAGAAATTTATTCTCTTTCCGTCGCATTGATGGTATTGGGTAGTTCATGCTTTTTTTTACCCCCAGCATGGTGGGGTTGGCGAGAAATTTATTATTTTCCAGTTGCCTTGACGGCATTGGGTAGTTCATGCTTTTTTACCCCCAGCATGGTGGGTTGGCGAGAAATTTACTCTCTTCCCGTCGCCTTGACGGCGTTAGGTAGTTCATACTCTTTTCCCCCAGTATGGTGGGGTTGGCGAAAAATTTATTCTCTTCCCGTCGCCTTGACAGCGTTGGGTAGTTCATGCTTTTTTTACCCCCAGCATGGTGGGGTTGGCGAGAAATTTATTCTCTTCCCATGGCTTTGACGGCGTTGGGTAATTCATCATTTTTTTAAGAATAATATTTTTTAAGGACTTTTCCATTAATTGGCATCATCATCCGATCTTCATGTTGATTAATCAACCGATATGCTCCATTTGAGTAGACCGTTTCTACTATAAATGGGCCTTCCCATTTTTGCTGAAATTTACCCTTAGTCTTGTGCGTCAGAATCATAGGACGCCTGACCGCTAAGACCAAGTCACACTTTGAAGGTTCGTTCCTTCACTTTTTTGTTGAAGGCTCAGGATATTCGCGACTGATAAACCTCTATTTGCTGTTGAGCCTTTAAACGCTTCTCATCCAATGCTTCTAACTCCCAAAGTCGTTGGCTATGTTTTTCCTCTGTGGTCATTCTTGTAGCTAATGCCACCGAAGAGAAGGAATTTGAATTTCTAGAGGTAGTATAGCTTTGCAATCATACACCAAAGAAAATGGTGTACTCTTTGTCGGTGTCCTAACCGTTGTGCGATATGCCCATAGACAAACTCCCAATTTCTCATCCCAATCGCACTGATTTGAAGTGACAAATTTCTGCAAAAGCTTCACAATGGTCTTGTTGAATGCTTCAGCTTGACCATTTGCGCAGGATTATATGGAGACGAAAATATATTCTGTATTATGAACTTATCACAGAATTTAGTATAGGCCTTGCTAGTGAATTGAGGGCCGTTGTCACTGATGATCTGTCTAGGAACACCAAAGCGATAAATGATGTGGTATTTGATGAAACTGACCACATCATTTGTTTTTACTTCTCTCAAAGGGATAGTTTTTGCCCATTTTGAGAAGTAATCGGTTATAACCAGTATAAACCGATATCCACGAGAAGATGGTGGAGCAATGGGACCAATGATATCCATTCCCCACGTGTCGAATGGCCATGTAATCGTGGTTGGATGTAGGTATTCTACGGCCTGGTGTATGTAGTTTGCATGCACCTGACACGCATGGCATTTCTTCGCATATGTCAAGGCATCTGACATCATTATCGGCCAGTAGTAACCCATTCTTCTTATCTGGTCTTTCAATTTAGATCCCGGCTGGTAAGCACCATAGGGCCCGTCATGTGCTTCTTTGAGTACTTCTTGTGCTTCTTGTTGTGATAAGCACCGAAGTAAAACTCCACTTGGCATTTTTCGATCCAAGGTACTAAGCTCAGGATTATAATAGAATTTTTCTGCCTCCTTCACTTTTGTGGCTTCTTTAGGATCTTCGGGTAATATCCCGTAAAGCGCGAAGTCAACGAACACGAGCCGCCAATCTCTGGGCTCGAAGTTCATCCCTGACACATGGACCTCATTCGCCTTGAGTATTTCCTCAGGGCAGAGAAGCTCGCGGCTTCCAACCTCAACACTTTTGCTTGACTTAGCAGGGAGTGCTAATGTAGCGGCAAGGGAAGCCAAGGCATCAACGTATACATTCTCGTGACGTGACACATAGTCAATATAAAACTCTTTAAATGAGTTGGCAAGTTTGATTGTCGCTTTGTGGCAAGGTACGAGATGTTCATGTTTAACCTCGTATTCTCCTCTTACTTGATTTACTATGAGTTTGGAATCCCCATAGGCCTCTAAATACCGGACCCCTAGCTATTGGGCAAATCGCAGTCCCGTTAATAATACATTGTACTCGGACACATTATTAGAACAGGGCTGAGTTAGTGAGTATCCTCGGGGGATTACATGATTCTGCGGGGATATTAAAACCACCCCCACTCCGGCAGAGTTCTTTCTAGCCGCTCCATCTCATCTGGAATATCCTCATAAAGTTTCAAAGATTGCGGGACAGGATGCTTTGCTAAGAAATCAGCAATCGCTCGTCCCTTGATTGCCTTTTGTCGTATAAATCACATGTCATATTGCGATAGGAGGATCGACCAATTAGCTAACCTGCAATTAAGTGGCCCAGACTTGGTCATGAGCACTCTTAGGGGATTTACCTGAGAAATCACATGGATTGTTTGGCCTACTAAGTAATGTCGTATTTTCTGAACTGCGAATACTAGGGCCAAGCATTCTTTCTCTACTAGAGTGTACCGATATTCGGCGCCTACCATAGTTCTACTAAGGTAGTAAATGGCTTGTTCGTGGCCGGCGAGTTTGGGCTAACAGGGTACCAAGTGAATGGTCTATCACCCGAACGTATATCAAGAATGATTTTCCTGATACAGGGGCTACCAGTATCGGAGGCTTTATGAGGTACTTCTTGAGATCCTCAAAGGCTTGTTGACAAGCTTCATCCCAAACGAACGACACTCCTTTCTTCGTTAACTTGGTGAAAGGTTGGCATCGCCCTGAAAGATTGGCGATAAATCTCTGAATATATGCCAGTCTCCCTTGTAATCCACGAAGTTCTTTAAGGTTTTTTGGTGATTGCATCTCTTGAATTTTTTTAACCTTTTCTGGGTCTAAATAAGTACCCTTGGATATAACAACGAAACCGAGGAATTTGCGACACCGAGAAAGGATTTAGTTGGATTCATTTTTAATTGGTGTTTTCTCATAATGTCAAATACCGCTTTCAAATCTCGGAGATGATCGTCTTTATTATGACTCTTGATAGCCAAGTCATCCAAATAACACTCTACCATTTTACGGAGATGCTCGCGAAAATTTGTGCTCATAGCTTGCTGATATGTTGCACCTGCATTCTTCAAACCGAATGGCATGACCGTATAACAGTACACGCCTAACGGTGTCCTGAAGGCAGTATGTTTCTCATCTTCTGGGCACATTTTGATTTGATTGTATCCGGAGAACCATGAAAGACATTCTTTCGAACCCGCAGGTATTGTCAATCATGACATTCGTTATCGGAAATGGAAATTCATCTTTAGGACATGCTGCATTGAGATCCCAGAAATTGATGCAGATTCGGATTTTTCCATTCTTCTTGGGAACTGGAACGATGTTCGCTACCCAATCAGAATGCTGTTCTTCTCGGATGAAACTAGATTGTATAAGCTTCTTCACCTCATCTTCGATTGATTCCATTAGCTCTGGATGGAATCTTCTCTGTTGTTATTTTACTGGTTTCACATCTGACTTAATATTAAGTCGATGCATAGCAACTTGAGGATCTAAACCCGGCATGTCTTCATAATTCCAGGTAAAGACATCTATGTATTCTCGAACTACCAGGTTGTCTCTTTCATTAGGAGACAAACTCTCGCTTATAAATATAGGTTTAGGATTGGTTTCATCACCCATATTTATTTGGATCACCTTATCATCAGTAGGAGGTTCACGTTGCTCAAAGCGCATGTTCTATTGGGCATCAAGATGCTTTACTAATGCTTCATCTTCTATAAGGGTTAGTTCATCGTTTTCATCTGGGGTCGGACTGACATATGTCATATTTACCGCCATCTCTTTGAATAATACTCCCAGGTTGATATCTGAATCCCAATCGGAATCTTCCACATTTTGGCAAATCATATCTTCGATATCCGAAGGATCATGTGTTGTGATGTATCCCAACCCCCTGTCGGTTTTTTGAAATAGTCCGGTTCTTTTCCTTTGGGTACGAATGAGGAAAGCAAATCTCGACATCCCTTACCAAAATTTAATCTTGGTTTATGGATGAAATCATATCCCATTTTTGCTATCATCCGGAATGACTTTAGTCCATAATGATAGAATTGAGGGGCTTCCTATGCTTCATCCTCACTATCACTAGATGAGGCTATATGTGATTTAATTCTTCCAAAAAGAATAGGTTTTTGATCCGGTCGATGGGCCGGTACTTCGAACACTGCCCTATCTACGTTTTCGATGTTTGATTGTAACATCATTGATGATCTAATTGGCATATGCATGGTTGCTAAAGTCTCGAATTCTGAGAGACTATATGCATCCGTGCAAGTAGCTGAAGGTATAGAATCAGTAGGAACACAAGATAAATAAGTAAAGTCTAGATTCTCATTTATTTTCCACTCGCCTTCATCACTGGCGGTGTCATTTACATCCAAATCATCAAGATTAATTACAAGAGGTTCAAAACCTTCATTGGCAATAAACACCCCTGACTCAGTATCAGCTTCATCCTCACTATCACATTCATCATGTAGTGGGGGATCGACCTCAGCACTTTCAGCATACAAAAGGGCGTCTACGAAGTAATTTTCAACACCCTTGAATGGTTGTTTGTCAGCAATCAAAGTATGCACTTCTCCGTCTTCATCCACGTACTTCATGCATTGGTGCAGGGTGGATGGGATGATCATATTGGCATTAATTCATTGTCGCCCTAAAAGAATGTTATATGAAGTGTCTGCTTCGATTACGTAACAGATCACCTCGCTTTTAAGATCTCCGATCTGGCATCTGAGCCTGATCTTACCCAGAGGATGACTGCCATTGGCGTTAAAGCCAAAATGGCGGTATTAGTTGAAGTCAGTTTGTAGGGAGGGATCCCAAGAAACTGCATAAGCCTCCGTGGCATAATGCTCAAGGCAGAACCCCGATCAATCTGAATTCGACCGACTTCCATTAAGCCAATATACCGGTATAGTACAGAGGCCTGTTGTGCTTAATATTTTCCAACTGCATGTCCTCTGGTGTGAAAGTGATATAAGGGGCACGCCTCGACACTGAGTTGCAGTGCGGACATGCCTCCTCAATCTCTTCTGGGAGATGGGCTAAGAAAGCTTCAGATTCTGCTAGGGCTTCCCTTAGTGCATCTCTTGTAGACTTTGACAGGCGCAATAACTCATACAGAGTTATTTTGGCAGGTATATTTGCCAACTGCGCCATAACATCAAACTGAAAAGAAGAGTTTTGCTTTTCAGGAGCATCTTTCCATAGAGCTCGGTTGTATCTGAGCTCCTTTTGTTTTCCCTTGTCGGGAATCTGCTTAGTAGTTTCCTCATTAGTCTCCTTGGTTGGCTTAGAGGAGCCAGCTTCCACGTTTGTGGGATCCTTCAAATATTGTTTCCCGGATCTAGTTCCAGAAAGTGGCATAGGTTCATTCTCCACTGCTAGAGCTGTCACCTGTGATTCAAAATCCGTTAACAGAGGTATGTCATCTGCACCCTTCTCAATAGTTGCTGAGACGGCATTGCACATGCGCTTCTTTCCTCTTATTTCGGTTTTCTTCCTGGTCCTGACGGTTGTCCATTATTCATCTTCAAGAATGTCTGGATGCACCCAAAGGACCTCGTGTTTCTCTGTTGTGAAAGAGACTAATCCTTTCTTCTGCTGGTTATGGGGGTCTAAATTAACCACCCTGAGCTCACCTTTTGGAATAGGTGTGAGCCCAAGTGGTACCTCTAGACCACCCACTGTAAATGTAGCCAAGTTAGCTGTCACTCTTTTTTATTCAGTTTTGAGCAGAACTGCTCCAGCGTCAATCAATGCCTGAATTTTGTCTTTTAAAATAAAACAATTTTTAGTTGGATGACCTACGATCCGATGGTATAAGCAATAGTTCAGATCGTTGATCTTCCCAACCTCTTCAGGCCTCTTGCTCTCTGGCAACTTGAGCATGTTGTGCTTAGTGAGCAAATTGAATACGGTAACAGTATGCTCATCCTTAAATGAATATTGTTTTTGTGGCCTGGGTGGCCTGATGTGTTGCTTTTAGCAGGTCTTTGTTTTGGCTTGGATGTGTTTTCCACTGCCATTATGTCTTTCCCTCTGGAACGGGGGAAATGAGATGTAGGTTTGTTCTAGGTGACCCTTCTCGTAGATTGCTACTCCTCGAGGCGTCGAAGTATGTCTTCGGTCTGCTCACCTTGTTTGAGTAGGTCTTTCCAAGATTTGGATTCAACCGAACCCATTTTGACCAAAACATCGGTCAATAAGTTATGTCTGAAAAGTCTCTACGAGAGTCTCCTGTGCCATGCCATGTGGACACCACATAGAAAGCTCTCGGAACCGCTCGACAAAAGCTTTTACTGTCTCGCCCTCTCCCTGCTTTGCTGCTAGCAAGGATGACATAGAGATCTCAGTATCGTCTTCAAAGAATCGAGCTAAGAACTCATGTTCTACATCAGCGCATGATTTAATTGTTTCCTGGGGTAGTTGCATGAACCAGGTAAATACGGGCCCTTGTAAGGTACTCGCAAATATTTTGGTCAAGTTTGGATCATTCCCCATTAGGTGTCCTGTCTGTGACAGGAAGTAGAAGATGTGCTGTTGTGGAGAGCCTTTCCAGTCAAACGACTGAAGGTTTAACGGTTTGTAGTTTGCAGGGTAGGGTGTAGTCTCCCATTCTATGGGATAGGGACACACTATTCCCACTTCCTGCAACTTTTTTCGGTAAAGAAGAACTTGCAGCTGGTTCTCCATCTTCTCTATTTTCTCCACATGAAGGTTAATAACCACCTTTACTTTTTCTTTTTCTCCTGAATGAGGAGGTAGTTCTTCGTAGTCGTCTTCACTATCTTCATCTATGCGGATATGTTGTTCCTCTTCATGCCGCTTAGAAGTGGACGACGAGGATTGGCCTTTCTTTGTTTGAGCCAACAACTCAGTTAAGAGTTGCTTCATTTCATCCATGGTCTCCTCTTACTATTTGAGACGTTGTTCTTATCTCTCAAGCCTTCTAGAGACTTCTTCTGGAAGATCGGCCATATTTACTGCAGCCTCTGACCCTCTGTTCGAATCAGAGTAGGACGAAGATACAACAGCAGAGCATCTGTCTTCCTCCTCATCAGATCCTCCAGCTAATTTCTTATAATTTAATTGTATGGCAACTCCTCTCCTAGCCCGAGTGTGTCGAAACACGCCCTCTGGCTCGATAGACACTCCCTTTAATCTTAGAGTGAACTCTTTGTCTTAAGAGTCGCTTTCGGCAATATTTTTGCCTTTACTAAACATATGGGATGAAACGACAGGCAGATCATCCCCAGAGTATATCTTTTTCACCATCCGTCTTCTCTTTGGCTCCGTAATCCACTCGAAAACGGACGGTCTTGAGTTGCATTTGCAATTTGATAGAACGACTGAGATCAACCGTTCACAATGGCAGTGAGGAGTGGATTGGGAGGTGCTCCTCTTTTGAGTAAGATATTCCCTCAAATTCTGAAACCTTTTCCCATTTAAATTTGCACTCTGACGCCTCTTGCGTCGCAAGTTTTGTTCATAATACTGGTTAGTTTGTAGTATTTCAGGGCTGAGAATTTTTCTAGCATCAACACGATCTCTTTTATGGAGTCTTCTAGAGTGTGTGCTGGCCTGCACAGTTGCACGGGCCCTGCACGCATCTAAATTATACTTCGGGATGTGTTGGAGGATTCTATCAGGAATATGTTCATCCGAAGAGAAACTTTAAGACATGCCTTCAGGTGAGTGCATGAGCACATCCTTATATTTATTTGTAGAGGAACAGGATGGAACATCCGAGAGAGTAACCAAAAAATTGGGTGTGCGCTGTGTGATCACTGCACGTGTGCCCAAATAGACACCAGAATCAAATTCAGCTAATATTTGTGGAGTGCAATCTGCGGGATGCAACCCGTGGTTGCATCCGCGGGATACAACCCGCGGGTGCAACTCGCAGTTGGAACCGCGGTTGGAACCGCGAGTTTGCTCTTGCGGTTGCAACCGCGGATTTGCATCCACGGGATTGCCCCTGCAGGGTGTAACCTACAATTGTGCCTGCGAATTTCCACTTGTGGAACTTTTTCCTCCCGATGCTCATGTGTTGTTCCGTTCAGGATTGTTTTCTGGATTGGATTTTTGACTGCAATTTTTCAGAAGTACTGTTGAGGCGTGCCTGTTGGGCTTTACACCTTAGGTTTCTCTTTTGAGAGCGGGTAAGAGCTTGGTTTAATTTTAGAGTAGGCGATGACGCCATATATTTTCTGACAGACGATGATATCTTGTCAGTTTTAACGGGCGATGACGCCTCGTAAGTTTTAATAGGCGATGATGCCTTTTTATTTCCGGTGGGCGATGACGCCTCACCTTTCTTCATCGTCGCTCAGCGATGACGCCTAGGCTCCGAATCAGAGGAAGAGAGAAATTCCTCGTATTTTTGCTGGTCGGCATCTACGACCAGCGTTTCAACAACAGATCCGATGGGTACCAAGTTGGACTGCGCCACAATATTCTCTGTAGTGAATAGAGGGGCTCCCATTGTAGTCGCGAGTTCATGTTTGCTCAAAAATTGGACCTTTCCTTCCATTATAAAATTTTTGGATTACAACGAAAGGGTCTGGATTACAAAATTGAGGAATAAGACGAACGGGAATATTGATTAATTCCCTTTTGATGTGGGTTCGGGTGGCGATGGAGCCTCGCTAGTTTACTCCGTTGACCGTCTGACTGGAAGAAGAGGATCTGCTTCTTTCTCTGGACTCCTGAAGAAAATCTGCTCTCGATACTTCTGAACTCTCCAAACTCTGCCCAAAAGTGCCTTCTCTGGAATCCACTCTCGTGTTTTATAGACTGAGGAGGCTTGAAATCCGAATCGAATCCGCCCTGAAAAATCGGATCACGAGATATCAGCAAAATAAATAAATGGAACAAGACGGAAAACAACCCGCGGGTTGGCACCTGCGAGATCGCTCCCGCGGGTGCCCACCCGCGGGATCGCTCCCGCGGGTGCTCCCGCGGAAGCCTCCTGCGGGTGGTAACCCGCGGGACTTTCCCACGGTGGTTTCCGCAGTATATTTTTATATATATATATATATATTTTTTATTTTTTTATTTTTTATTTTTTTAGTGTCTACAGCCATCTCCTTGCACAAATAAAATTCCTGAAAAAATACTAAAAATACCCGAGTAGCATTATTTATATACAAAAATAGGTAATATGAAGGATATAATATGCAATATATAGCTCTCATCACTTTCCTCTATGCTTTCAACACTAATATGAGTGCTTCCTCCTGAGCTTCAGTCAAATCTGCAGATATAATGATTAGTAGTGTATCGTGTTCACTCAAGAAAGTGTATTTGAGATGACTTGGAAGGGTCTTCATCTCAAGCTCAGGTGGACACTCAATAGATGATCATAACTGAACTCGTGGTTCAGTCATCAATGGCTCAGGTGAAAGTTCCCTTCGAGTGGAAGACACATAATAAGATGACGCATCGAGCATATCTAAGAATAAACTCTCATCAACTAAACTATCTAGCTCATCAAATAATTTCTCCTCTTGGTGCTCATTGGACAATCCTTGAATCATATTCACTTCTAGGGGTTCGTCATGTGGATCACTCGGATGGCGCCCTATATTGAATATATACGTGGCCAGGAATGGATGTCCCTATATTGAATATCCAAAGGTAAGTCTCATCAATCCACTCCAGCAATTAATAACAATCTTATAAGTGGTTAGGAATGGACGTTCCAAAATAACTGGGATACAATACTGTGGATCCACCATAGGTTAAGTTTCGAGAACTATGAAATCGACTGGAGAAATAAATTTTCCAATCTTAATCAAGACATTCTCAATCTCTCCCACATGTTTCTCCATAGATCTATCGGCTAGCTGTAATGTAATCCTTTTAGATCTCAACTCTCCTAGTCCTAACTGCTGGTATACTGAATAAGAAAACAAGTTGACACTCGGTCCTAAATCTAGTAGAGCTCTTTCAATCACTGTAGTTCCTATAGTGCAGGAGACAGTAGGACTTTCAAGGTCTTTGTACTTCACAAATACTGACTGAGAGAGCATGCTAGATATGACTGAGAGAGCATGCTAGATATGTTAGTAGCTAGGAAGACTTTCTTTGGAATATTTATTTTTCTTTTCTTTGGCATAAATCCTTTAAGAATTTTGTATAAGCAGGTACTTGTTGGATTGTATCAAAAAGAGGAATATTGACCTTAACTTCTTGAATAACTCAAGGATGTGCTCAACCTGAGAAGAATTTTTCTTCGAGCGATTTGGATAGGGAGCCTTCGGCTTATACATATGGTCGATAGGAGGGGTTAGACTCCACTGTCGTGCTAGTGGGTGGATCCTGGGATGATGATGATGAATTATGAGGTGATGATAGAATCGTGGAATCAGGGAGTGTAGCCTACCGTGCATTAGGAGTAGAATAAGATGGCATGGCTAAGTAATTGTCAACCAGCTTGCCAGAGCGAAACGTGTGAATGATATTAACTTGGTTGACATGCGACTGATTGGAATTAGAGGAACTGTCATTAGGATTTTTTAAGGGTTGACTTGGGAAAGTACCCCTACTACGTTCACTTATTTGACTCACTAATTGTCCAACCTGCTACTCTAAGTTTTTAATAGATCGAGAGTTCACAAGCATGTGCTTATTTGTTTTTTTAATAAAACCAGTTGACACTTTCATGAGATTTTGCATGTGTGTCAAGGTTGGACGAGGACTTGAAGAGATTTCAACGCTCTTCTCAAGTGACCGGGTCACGTTTGTTGATTATTATTAGACCCCTATTGTGGATGTGATTGGTTGTATGCAGGTAGTCTGTTTTGGTTGTTCCCATGATTTGAAGCATTTGGGTGTTAATAAGCGTGCGCGCGCACGCGCGCACACACACACACACACACATATAGATATATATATACATACATATATATATATATATATATATATATATATATATATATATATATATATATATATATATACATACATACATATATATATATACATACATACATATACATATATATATATACACACACACACACACACACACACACACACATATACATATATATGTATATATGTACATATATATATACATATACATATATATGTGTAACGCCCCTATTTTTCAGCTGCTTCCCAAAACGGAGAACGCTACTTCTAATTTGTACTAGACAACCCAACAGTCACAGGATCTTGAAATAACCGTAACTACTGTCACAATCAGATAAATAAATAACATGTCTGAAACTTGAAATGATTTCATTTATACAAAGAATTCATTACATAACATGGCACACTGCTTTAAATATGAACACAAAAGAGTCAAAAGAGAAAAGCAGTGTCTAGACAAAAATATACAAGATTCTTCGAAACGTACTTCACTACGTAATATTGCTCGGTCTGATCGATGAAGTACGGATCCTTAGTCGAGGCTGGTTCTCCTTCTTGGTCCTCTAAACCTAGGTTCGAAACCTAGGGGATTAAATACAGCAAGTAACACAAGGAAAATATATGTATACTATTACAGTACTAAAGATAAAAGTATGTAAATGGATAAAATGCTTTCATTGGGAATATATCAGAAAAATGCAATTAAATCGTGATAATATTGAATAGTCACGTGAATAATGAAAAATATAACAGTAACATTATATAAGTCATTTGCAAATAACATGTAAATATCATGTAAGGATCATATCTTGTAAAGATGTCAAATCTAAGTCAAATCTTTATTAGCATTTGAAACTAATTAATGGATATGATAGCGCGCAGTTACCGTATTGTACAAGTGCCCGTGCATACCCGGGACCCGGCCTCAAACCCATGGCGCTGAACCATGACACACCGCTAGGTGTTCAAGTCAAACCCGTACTGTGAACAGTACGGACATCACTCGTATAGTGACTCATGTATCAGACGGTGGCCCAGTACTACCCAGTGCTGCTGCAGTAAAAGTTCTCAGCACCTCAATTAAGAAGTTAGCCAATAAAATCCTTGTACAATACAGTTCTTATCCATCATGTAGTTTCTCTCATCCCCGTGTTCATAATGAATTATGTACATAAAAATTTTATAATCCTTCTTTAATTGTTTTTCAATTCATGATAACATGCTTGCATTTCCATGACTGTACATGACATATAGTGTCATAACACATGATCTGTAACATTAAAACACATGATTTGTAGTATGATAAATTAACACATGATATATTAGTACACATGATTTGTAATATCAAGGCACATGACTTGTAGCATGATAGATATTAGTGCACAATTGTACCACAATGCATATCATAAAAAATATTACAATAATCTGGTTTCATTCTCAGTGTCAACTAATAACTCAATTTGGGAATCAAGTGAATCATATAATACTGCATCATTTTTTTTAAACCCAACGTATGCATTTATTACATTTCTAGGCTCAATTATATATATTAATATGCATTTCTCTTTTAATTCAAATCTAATTTATTACTATTATTAATTATGTCAAATTAATCCAAGCTAAATCCAATTCAAATCTCTCAATTATTTAATCCATCAAACCCAAGTCTACTAAATTTCCACTTTTTCATATTTTTATTTTAATTTTATTTTTCCTTTTCTTTTCTGTCCAGCCCAAGCCCACTAAATTCTCACTTATTTATTTTATTTTATCTTTCTTTTCTTTTCTGTCAGGCCCAGACCTACTGTTATTATTTTTTTTATATTTTTTTCTTTTCTGGCCCAAGCCCATCAAGCCTAGTTTTATTTTTATTTTTTTTATTTTTTTTCTGCAACCCAAGCCCATGATCTCTCTCTCTTTTTCTTTTTCTTTTTCTTTTTCGTTATTTTATTTGGGCCGGGTCAGGTCCAATTCACTATTTTCTTTTCTTTTCTTTTTCTTTTTTTTTTTCCTTCTGGTTCATGGGCCAGGCCCATGAACTGTTTCTCTCTATTTTTTTTCTTTTCCTATCTCTTCGGCCCAACTGCTTTCCATGCAAAAGTTTTATTATTTATTTATTTATTTATTTATTTTGCATGTAACTTTTATTTTTGCATGCCTAAGTTCAACGTGTGTATTTTTTTCTTTGTTTTTTTTTCTTTTTTTTAAAAACCAAAAATAAACAAACGTAATAATATTTATATATCAAAATTGACCTAATAATTTGTTTTAGTTCTCAATGTCAATTAATAATCTAAAATATGAATCAAGCATTTTTAAAAAATAATTTACGTATACAAATGTAAATTAAATAACGAAACAAACGGAAATAGAATAAAATAACGAAATGAACGAAAATAGCAGTATTACTTGCCTCGGCTTGATCTCGAATATTCGGTTCGAATCCTCGATTCGGTTTGATTTTTCCTTTTCTTTCTCTTTTATTTTATTTTATTTTATTTTTTTCTCCTCTCTCTTTTCTTTCCTCCGCTCCTCTGCTGCTGGTTTGGCCGAGAAGAAAACAGAGGAGAAGTGAGGGAGAAAAGGCTGAAGGGTGAGGGAAGAAATAATTTGATGGTAAATTTGTAATTTAACAACTTAAAAATCCTCCCGCACAATGAAAATTATTTTGAGGGTGTGCAATTAGAAATTTGTTATGAAAGTATTAAAATAATTTCTAATTTATTTAATATTTTATTATTTACGGTTCCGATAAACGTTTTTCAAATACTACCAAATTTATGTAGGACGTAGTGCTCGATGAGGGGAACACTACAAAATTATCCGTTTGTTATTTCGATGTCCGGAATAAATGAACTGAAATTCCAAAATAATTAGAAGGATAATTTTTATTTTATTAAATTAACAATTTTGGGAGTATTTTTCGGCCTCGTAAGAAAAATCTCCAAAAATTATAAATATTACAAAACTAATAATCGCGAAGTCCGAATGTCATTTGGGTTTGTGGATTTAAAGTTATGTTAACCGAAAGTTATTTCGGTGTCCAAAATCGACTTCGGTGGACTTATTCGGCACCATTGGTCTCAAGAGAGTAATACAAATACTCGAAATTTGGGGTATTACATTCTACCCACCTAATAAAAAAATTTCGTCCTCGAAATTTAATTTGTTTTTGATAATGAGAAAGGGTATATGTATTTTATCCTGATATCCTTTTCAAGCTCCCAAGCTGAATCTCTTGATGATTGTATATCCCATAAAATAAAAACTAATAATATTATTTTATTCTTTAAGACTTCTCCCATTGGTTAATAATCCTTACATATTGCTTCTCATATTTTTGTTTCATTTCTTCTGGAACAATCACAAAAACTTTAAGCCTTTTCTCAAGTCTATTTTTGATATATTCACTATTTATACTTCTAGCTAAGCGCTTTCTCAATTATGATATATAGAATATATCATGAACGACTTCCGTTTTTGATAGGAATGATAATAGATAGTCAGGATTCCCAATTATTCTTGAAGTTTTATTTGGGTGAAGGAACACAAAAACAAGAAAAAAATTTAATTAAGATTAGCTGCTACTAATTTGGAGTGTCACGCCATCCCGATTAAGTAATGTGTAAGATATAGGGGATAAATATTTTTGTAAAGTTTATTCCCAAGGTCCTATTACGTGTTGTAATCGACTCTAGAAATGAAAATGAATCTGAACTATTATAATATCGGTGTAACAAGACTATGAATGGCAGGGACACAAGATAAAAAATGAACTAGTTACAAAATTCAATTATATACAACGATCTTATTAAGCGACTGCAATTGCTGGCGCCAGAGAATATCTCTCACAATTGTCTCGCCGACTTAAGACTTGCGATGTATAAAGGCTCAAGATATGAATCGTATTATGATAATATTCAGATAGAATATACAAAATATTAAATGGGAATGATCAACAAAAGTAATGGATAAGACAATTATTTGGAAAGATAAGCCTAACTTGGGTAACAAGATACAATGTCATGTTTCGCCATGATAAAATTTATACTTTATTATTTATCCTTTACTTTCAACTTGACTAATTCTACAAAATTTCCAGTGTTCTAAGATCTCTTTATATTTTTACACTTATTCTTCCAAAGGTTGTTTTTTTTTTTATAGTTCATTATCAATTTATAAATATTATTGGAGCATTAGTTACTGAAAACGGTATCACCAATTATTCATAGTGACTATGTTTGGTTCTAATGCAGTTTTTGAAATATTTTCTGCTCGGACATTTATTTGACAGAATCTCAAATAAAGATCTATCCTCGAGAATTCTCTAACTTCTTTCAATTAATCAAATAGATTAGTTATCATAAGTAGTGGATATATATATATATATATATATATATATATATATATATATTTATTGTTACTATATTTAAATCTCTATAGTCCACACACAACTTTTTACTCTCATCCTTCTTTCCTATTAATAACACTGGAACTCAATAAAATATTAGATCTCACATGATTAAGATTGGCATAGTACTTATGTCCAAACGTAACAATATTTCTCCAAAGAAATTCGTACTTAAAAATTCATTTAAACTTCGTCTGAAATTCTTGGTATAGATGAAAATTTAAATCTTAAATGCATGGCCTACAGAATTACTATGCTTATCGAATGATATAAAAATAGAGCATGAATATGCCCTCTCCAGAAGTATCAAGAATTGCTAGAACTGATACTGTTGTTAGACTCCGTTTTAATTTCTCAAATGATTTATTACATTCATTTGTTTAGACATATTCTAACTTATTTTCTGATCTGTTTATTTAAAGTGATAAGGTCTTATAAAGTTCTATACAAATGTTCAATAATACTCAGCCGTCCCAGAAAATTCTAATTCTTAGACACCGATTTTGATCGCATGCCAATTTTTCATGGCTTCTAAGATTAGACGTATCATCTATCGGACTTACACTCATATTCAAAAAAGATCGGGTCGACATTATTCTGCAACAGTCCAGATAAGAATCAATAAAATGAATTCAAGATAGATATTTCGAACGAATAGAAAATAATAAGATAGGCACGATACTAGATCTGATAGGTATCAAGGAATAAGAAACAATTACGAATAAGTTACAGACATATTTTTATGTGACAGTAGTCCTATGGTCTTCTATCTAAACCTGGACTCTGATACCACCCAGTGCTGCTGCAGTAAAAGTTCTCAGCACCTCAATCAAGAAATTGACCAACAAAATCCTTGTACAATACAGTTCTTATCCATCATGTAGTTTCTCCCATCCCCGTGTTCATAATGAATTATGCACATGAAAATTTTATAATCCTTCTTTAATTGTTTTTCAATTCATGATAACATGCTTACATTTCCATGACTGTACATGACATATAGTGTCTTAACACATAGTCTGTAATATTAAAACACATGACTTGTAGCATGATAAATTAACACATGATATATTAGTACCCATGATTTGTAATATCAAGGCACATGACTTGTAGCATGATAGATATTAGTGTACAATTGTACCACAATGCATATCATCAAAAATATTACAATAATCTGGTTTCATTCTCAATGTCAATTAATAACCCAATTTGGGAATCAAGTGAATCATATAATAATACTGCATTATTTTTTTTTAAACCCAACGTATGCATTTATTACATTTCTAGGCTCAATTATATATATTAATATGCATTTATCTTTTAATTCAAATCTAATTTATTACTATTATTAATTATGTCCAATTAATCCAAACTAAGTCCAATTCAAATCTCTCAATTATTTAATCCATCAAACACAAGCCTACTAAATTCCCACTTTTCATATTTTTATTTTAATTTTATTTTTCCTTTTTTTTTCTGTCCAGTCCAAGCCCACTAAATTCTCACTTATTTTTTTATTTTATTTTATTTTCTTTTCTGTCAGGTCCAGACCTACTGTTATTGATATTTTT